>JAQQAF010000008.1:26800755-27503255 GCA_029747655.1 Ensete ventricosum | reverse complement strand
ATCTTCTTTCTAAAGAGATTCGATTCAGAACTATTATATGTCCAAGGTCAAATATTGAAATCATTTCAGAGGTTTTCCCTTACTTTGTCTGTGTCAACAAACAATTCGAAATACCTCGACTTTTTTAGAACAGGTCCGAGTCAAATAGCAATGATTCAAAGCACTTCTTTTTACATTACACTATTTCGGAAACCTAAGGATTCGGTCGTATGGATATGTAAAATACAGGATTTCCAATCCTAGTAGGAAAAGGAGGGAAACAGATACTCAATTTAAAGTGAGTAAATAGAATTCCATACTCGATCTCATAGATATATATAGAATTCTATGGAAAGCCGTATTCGATGAAAGTCGTATGTACGGCTTGGAGGGAGATATTTCATATCTTTCGAGATCCACCCTACAATATGGGGTCAAAAAGCCAAAGCCAAAATAAGTAATTCATTTTTAGCCCTTATAAAAAGAAAACTGATTCTTGAACCTCTTTCATGCCCATGTCACGTCGAGGTACTGCAGAAGAAAAAACTGCAAAATCCGATCCAATTTATCGTAATCGATTAGTTAACATGTTGGTTAACTATATTCTGAAACACGGAAAGACCATACATATTAGAATCACATATCATTGATATTTTTTCATTGATATTTTTGTTCTCTCTTTCTATCATCCCTCCATTTATCCACATCCCCTTATTTTTGTTTCACAACCCATAATCAGATTTTTGAAATGATAATTGATACGACAGAAGTAAAAACTATCAATTCTTTTTCTATTTCGGAATCCTTAAAAGAAGTATATGGACTCATATGGATCTTTGTACCCATTTTGACCCTTATATTGGGAATTACAATAGGGGTACTAGTAATTGTGTGGTTAGAAAGAGAAATATCTGTAGCGATACAACAACATATTGGGCCTGAATATGTCGGCCCCTTGGGAATTCTTCAAGCTCTAGCAGATGGAACTAAGAAGATATCCTCCCCCGAGCATCAAAGATGGGTAACGAAACTTCTTGGTTATTATTATGAAATCACTTACAAAAAGGGAAAGAGAATGTGGTTGCACATGTGCTCCCCCGATTACCTGAGCAAGTTGAAATTTTGGCCATCTCCCTTCCAATCAACGACTTCCTCGAAGACATTAGGAAGGAATGGCGAGAGGATCCTGAATTAAAGGAAATCATCAAAAAATTAGAAGAAGAACCCGGCTCCGTGGCACACTTGATTTGGGATTCGAATGACTTACACTATATAGGACGTATAGTACTAGTGCCAAATTCTCCTTGCATAAAAAACCTCCTACAAGAGATGCATTCCACACTAGTGGTAGGGCACCCTGGATTCCTTCAAACTTACAAAATGATTAAACAAAACATTTATTAGAAAGAGATAAAGAATGCTATTGTTGAATTTGCAGCACAATGCGACACATGCCAACGACATAAAGGTGAAACAGTGGCAAACCCAGGGAAGCTCCAACCTCTGCCCATACCAGACTTAGTGAGGACTAATATATCGATGGACTTCATCTAAGGGCTGCCCCCATCCCAAGGAAAAGGTACCATCCTCGTTGTGCTCGATCGTCTCACTAAATATGTCTATTTTTGCACTGTCTACAACCCTTATACTGCCACTAACATCGCTTGGGTTTTATGGAAAAAATTATTAAATTCCATTAGATGCCTAGATCTATTGTGAGTGATTGTGATAGGTTCCCCACTAGTAAATTTTAGACCGAGCTCTTTCAATTACAGGACACGAAATTAAAGATGAGCTTAGCATACCATCCAGAGACCGATGGCCAAACTGAAGTGGTGAACAAGTGCTTGGAGATATACCTTAGATGTTTCACCAGTGACTAGCCAAAGGAATGGATGAAATGGCTCCCTTGGGGCTAGTGGTGGTATAATACAACTTATCACTCTTCTACCAAATGTACCTCATATGAAGTGGTGTATGGTCAATCATCGCCTGTAATACTGAAATATATAATTGGCTCAGCCAAAGTAGATCTGGTCAATCTAGAGTTAATTGATAGGGACAAAATCTTACAATTACTGAAGAATAACCTCTTAGTCACCTAAGCCAGGATGAAGCAGCAAGCTATCACACATCGAAGCGAAAGGGAGTTCTCTGTGGGAGATTGGGTCTTTCTTCATCTCTAGCATACGCAAACGTCAATCAACACACGGGCATCCATGAAGTTATCTACTCGTTTTATGGGCCTTACCAGATCACAGAGCGCATTGGATTTGTGGCATATAGATTGGACTTACCTGCTTATGCTAAGATCCATCTTGTCTTCCATGTGTCTTGCCTAAAACTCAAGCTGGGAAAGAACAAATTAGCCCAAAGCCAACTGCCAAACACTACTGTTGATGGAGATATCCAAGTCCAGCCACAGGGGATACTCGACTGCAGAATTACGATGCGTTGCCGACGTCCTTCTATTGAAATGCTAGTGCATTGGAGTAATTTACCTATTGAAGATGCTATGTGAGAATCATATGAAGACTTAAAGATTAGGTTCCCAGAGTTTATGGAGCCCTATCTTTAAGGACAAGGCTGATTTAAAAAGGGCAAGTCTGATGGACCTTAGCAGGGTCGGGTCATATTCAACTAAGTAGCAATTAATTAAATTCTGAGGGATTGTAATAAAAACCCAACCTAGCCACCTCCTATCTTATAAAGCAGGTTAGCTAGGGTTTAGGGAAGAGTCTTGGAGGCAATAGAGTCTCCTAGCCGCTACCCACCTTATTAGGCAGACGACTAGGTTTTGAGAGAGTCTTGGAGGAGTATGAGTCTCCTAGCCATCGTCCCCTTATTGGGCAAGTCAACTAATGTTGGGGGGGCAAAAGGAGAATTTTACTTAAGGGAGGAGTCTCTTTAAGTTAGGGTTTAGAGTCTTATATAAAGCATGTAGCCACCTGATAGAACCCTATAAGGATCTCTATATATTTTGATCTTTGAGAGGGATCAACCCTTGGAATGCTATAGGGGTTCCTCCCTCCTAGAACTCTGCACAAGGCTGAATAAAAGATGATTCTTGCTTGATGAAAAGAGGTGGAGGCTACAAGCTTATATAGGGCTCAAAACCCTAGCCCTAGGAGGGTGCTTTCTAAGTGAATTCCCCCTTTTACCCCTCCTATAGCCGCCTTTCCTAAATAAGGAGGGGCAGCGCCCTAAGTGGCTACACAAGCCATATGCTTCTGCTAGAAACCCTAGCTGACCAACCCAATGAAGGGGGCGATGACCAGGAAGCGCTAAGGCCCCAAAATAAATCCTAACCATACTTCTTTATAGGATAGAAGCGACAAGGTGAGTTTTATTACAATCTCACAGGGTTCTTATTAATTACTCTAGGATGATTAGGACTTAACCCTACTAGAATCCTATCAAGTCCGCCTTCTTTGAATCAACCTTGTCCTCAAGGCTAAGGATCCATAAACTCAGGGAATCAGGTGTTCAGCTCCTCATATAATTCTCATGTTATCATCATTTGAACTTTGGCCTCCTCATCAGCTTGGGTGTCAGTTGAAAGGATTTGGGTTGAGTCGTCTTCTTTAAATTTTCATTTGAGGTGGGATACCTAGAGGATCAACTGTAATCTTAATCTAGTGTGCAGATTTGATCTCCAAGTTAGGGCTCTAATGTGATCTCCAATTTTGCAAGGCCCAAAGAAATAAGGAGACCACTTCCTTAAGGCTCGAGTTTTCTACTAATCGGGCTTGAGGTGTAGAAAAACATGATCTTCAATTTTTTGTCCATTCTATATTTTGTTCGAAGGCCATTTATTATTTGTATGTGCTGCCATGTGGTTAGTCTTTAGTAATAGCTAATATTTCTTATGGAATGGTGACTGTCCTCTGGTATAGTTCAGGATGATGAGAGCCCAATTTGGCACAAGGCTGAGAGTCCATAAACTCTGGAAACTAGATCTTCAACTCCTCGTGTGACTCCGATGTTGCATCTTCGGAGGGTAAGTTAGTCCACTTCACAAGTACTTCGGTTGAAGGGCGTCATCAGCGCATCACAATCCTCTGATCAAGTTTAACTTCAGGTTGGGCTTTAATTTCACCATCATTGGTGGTACTCAACAGCTGAGTCTGGGCCTTCTCATGTTCTCCCAACTTTAGCTTTAATAAGGACATGTGGAAGATGGGATGTATCTTTGCATCATCTGGAAGCTTTAATTTGTATGCCATAGCCCCAACTTGCTCTAAGATCTGGTATGGTCCATAAAATCGTGGAGACAGCTTCATTGATGCTCTTACATTGATTGATAGCTACTGGTATGGTTGGAGCCGAAGGTAGACCCAATCTCCCACTATGAATTCACACTCACTCTGGTGGTTGTCTGCTTATTGCTTCATGCGAGCTTGAGTGACATTCAAGTTGTCTTTCAGTAGTTGCAACAGTTTATCCCTATTAATCAAATTTTCGTTGACCTGATCTACTTTGGCCGAACTAAGCACATATCTGAGTATTACAGGGGCCGGTCGGTCATACAATGCCTCATAAGGGGTACATTTAGTTGATGAATGAAATATCATGTTATACCACGATTCAGCCCAAGGAAGCCACCTTGTCCACTCTTTGGCCCGGTCATTGGTGAAGCACCATAGTTATGTCTTGAGGTATCTGTTCACCACTTTTGTTTGGCCGTCTGTCTGGGGATGATAGGTTATACTCATCTTCAACTGGGTGCCCTGTAGATAAAAGCTATGTTCAAAATTTACTTGTGAATTACCCTGTCACGGTCGCTAATCCCATGTAGTTTAATATATGTTCCACAAAAAGTTGAGTAATACTAGCAGCAATATAGAGATGTTTCACAACACAGAAATGAGCATACTTGGTTAGGCGATCTATCACTGCAAAGATCATGCTTTTACCTTGGGATGGTAGCAGCCCCTCAATGAAATCCATAGAAATGTCTGGTATGGGTAGTGGCTGTAGTTTCCCGGTCTTGCCACTGTTTCGCCTTTCTACTGCTGACATACATCACATTTGGATACATAATCATAAATAGATTTTTTCATACCCTTCTAAAAGAATTTTTGCTTCACCCTTTTATAAGTCCTCAAAATCTGGAGTGCCCTGCTGAGGATGAAGAATGCATCTAGTGTAAAATAACTTGAATGCAAGGGGAAGAAGGAACAATAACAATTTGATATTTGTAGTGTAAGTCCTTTGAATCCCACGAGTAGTGACTCATGGACCCCGGGTCTTTCTCTAACTTTTCTATGATGGCTCGGGCTTCTGGATCATTCTTCCATTCCTCCCTAATATTATCGAGGAAGTTGGTGGAGGGAAGGGAGATAGCTGAAATTTTGGCTTGTCCCGGTAGCCGAGATAGGGCATCTGCAACAACATTCTCTTTTCCTTTTCGGTAAGTAATTTTATAATCAAAGCCAAGGAGTTTAGTTACCCATCATTGCTACTCCGAGGAGGATATTTTCTACTCCAAGAAATATTTAAGGCTTCGGTGGTCGGTCTTAATTCGGAAGCGCGGCCGATCAGGTAGGGTCTCCATTTTGTAACTTCGTATACGATAGCAAGCATTTCTTTGTCATACACGGACATTTTAAGATGTGAGGGAGATAAAGCCTTGCTGGTGTAGGCAAGGGGTCGGCCATCTTGCATTAGAACAACCCCAATTCCAACTCCGGACGCGTCGACCTCAATCACGAAAGTTCAACTAAGATCGGGTAGCACTAGGACTGGCGTCGTTGTCATGGTAGCCTTGAGTCTTTCAAAGGCTGCAGAGGCTTGATCCAACCATGAAAAGGAGTTCTTCTTGAATAGGGATGTGAGTGGGGCACTAATCTTGCCATAATCTTTCACAAACTTCCGGTAGTAGCCCGTGAGACTCAGGCTCCTTTTAATTTATCTAAAAGTTCATCTACAACCCGGATAAGATATTTGTCCTTGACAGTGATAGCGTTTAGAGCCCGGTAGTCAACACACATCTGCCACGTACCATCTTTCTTGTGCACTAGCAACATTGGTGAGGAGTAAGGGCTGCAACTCGGTCGAATCATCCCGGTGTCAAGCATCTCTTTAATAATGTTTTTTATCTCATCCTTCTGTAAGTGAGGATAGTGGTATGGTCACAAGTTTGTTGGAGGTTTGCTTGGCAAAATAGGAATGCGGTGGTCATGCGGCCGGTTAGGGTGCAACCCATGCGGCTCCGAGAAAACATCCACGAATTCGTCCAGCAACAAGACAAGCTTAGGATCTGAGTTTTGTACGTTCTCCCCCCTTAGATGGCTGCTAGATATGCATCAAGAATCTACCATGTGTTTTGTGCAAAACTTTCTCCATTCGTTGCAACGAAACGATGGAAATATGGCTCCCGCGCTTGCCTCGTAACATGACCTGTCTCCCTTTACAATAAAATTTTATAATTAATTTAGAAAAATTCTAAGAGATATCACCTAGTATTATGAGCCATTCAATCCCAAGTATGGCTTCATAATCATCGATGGGTGGGAGGAAGAAATCAGCTATCACTTCTTGGTCTTGGAAGAGTAGTTTCACCCGTGGGCACCGTTGGTCGCAATTGAGGATTCGGCCGTAAGCGACCTTTATGTCGAACTTGTTGCAACCTTCGATTTGAAGTACCAAATGTGTAGCAACCTTACTGTTGAGGAAGTTATTTGTGCTGCCCATGTTGATGAGAACGGTGATGGGTTATTGTTTCAGAAGTCCTCCAACTTCCATCGTCTGTAGGTTGGAGTAGCCGGCCAATGCGTGCATTGCATAGTCGACCGGTTGGGACTCTTCCTCTATGGCTTTTTCTTTAGGTTCAAGGGCTTCTTCAGATGGTTCATTGTCCTCATCCTCCATTGGTTCAATCATAAGGAGCCGACCCTTTTTGCAGTGATGTTCTCGGCTCCACGGTTCATCACAATACCAACATAATCCTTTGGCCGATCGTTCACGAAGCTCATCCCTCATCAATTGTTTTAGTGTGGGGGCTCGGATGGCAGTAGAGAGGGCTGTAGGCCATGGCATGGCTGGTCGGGGAGCGACCCTTGTCCTTCGTGCCTCTTGGTTCAATCGTTCTTCTTGAATACATGTAAAGGAAATCGTCGCCATAAGAGTGTACGATTGTCGCACCTTTACTTCATCCCAAATCTTCGGCTTTAGGCCCTCGATGAAAGTTCCTAAAAGTTATTTTTTAAACCAATCCATAGTTTGATTAAATAAACATTCAAACCTTGTTTGGTATTCTTGTATTGTGGAGGTTTGACAAATCTTTGCCAATCGTCCATCGATGTTGTTGAAATCGGTTGGTCTGAAGCGGTTCAGTAGTCCTTCCTTGAATGGCTGCTAAGAGAGTCCTCCATGAGTGTGCTCAAACCAATTAAACCACTGAATAGCATCTCCCTCGAGGTGGATGGCAGCAATCGCCACCCGTGTGACGTCGGCAGTTCGGTAGAACTGAAAATAGCGCTCTGTGCGTGAGATCCACCCGATCGGTTCTCCTTCTTCCCATCTAGGGAATGGAATATTGAGATTAGAGGTGATATAGCCATGTTCTTGAGGATCATCTCACTGATCTAAAGTTTCTCCATGTTGTGATTTCCTCGGGCTCGATGGTCGGCCAATGCTGAATTTGGCAAAAAGGGATCGCATCTTTTCCATGCGATTTTCAAAGGCTTCAAGCTTTGCATCGATAGCCTCCTCTGATGCCATTATATACGCATCTAGATCTATAATATTAAGATCTTTTTTTCTTTTATCGGGTTAGTGGCATGAGAATTTTTGAGAAGGGGGTGGCCGGTTGGAAGGTGAATCGGTTTGGATGGAAGTAGGGTGCGGTTTAGGGTAGATTTGGGGGGCTGTTTGGTTTTGGTTTTGGGTAGGGTTTTGAAGAGTTCTTAGTGAGGATTGTAGGGTATTGAGATGAGGAAAATAAATTCCAAAATCTCACAAAATATAGCACTCAAATCTGATAGAATTCGGCGAAAAAAAGTGCTACGGTGTGCTATCATGCTGAATCAGATTTATGTTAGAGAAATGATGACTTCTCGACATCAATTCCAAAGGAAAGTTTAAGGAAATTATGCAGAAACCCTTGGTTCAGATGTTGTTAATACCAGTAAAAAGTTTGACAAAATTTTGGCAGCATAACAGTAGGGAAATAGGGCAAAAGACGAAAGGCAGATTCCTTCATCGTAAAATTCCAGAACTACGTGATGGTCAAAGATTGCACAAGAAAACCAGTTCTATAAAGAGTTTTTTTTTAAGAAATTAAATCCAAATGAAAGCCAACTTGATCTTGAGAATTGTAAAAAAAATTTGGTCAAAAAGGAGAAGAAACAAACTAGTTTCAAGAGGTAAAAACACGACTAAAAATTTCTGTAGCGTTCCGCTTTCGCAGCAACGATAACATTTGTGACAAACAAAATTTACAGCATATAAAATTTAGAAAAAATCTTCAACATGTCAAGTAAGGAATCTTGTAGTATTGAAGAGGCTTAGGTGATAAAAAAATACCAGATTTCTAGATCTCGTAGGGGGCAGCAACAGATAGATGGATCTGTGGCTCGGTGGGCGCTAGTGGATGGAGGCGTCGTCAAAAAGCAATTGTGGGAATTGCTTAGAAGATGGAGGTGTGGATGATGGCTACAGGACAGTAGGAACGCTACTCTAATACCAGATGATAGAACCCTAGAAGGAGCTCTATAAATATTGACCCTTGAGGGGGACCAACCCTTGGAATGCTATAGGGGTTTCTCCCTCCTAGATTTGGCACAAGGCTGAAATATAATTGATAATTGCTTAATTCCAGAGGGGGGGGGGCAGCTATATCTTTAAATAAGGATCAAAATCCTAGCCTAAGGGGTGCTTGCCTAAGTAGAATTATCCCTTTGCCCCTCCTATAGCCGACCTGCCTTAATAGGAACAGGAGACGGCTAAGTGGCACAATAGCCGACCTAAGTAGGGGGAAACCCTAGCCGACCAACCCAGTAAGGGGTGTGGCAACTACTAAGCCCTAAGAGCTAATCTAGACCTTGGTCATACTCCTTTATAAAATAAGAGTGGCTTTATTACAATCTAACAGGGTTTTTATTGACTAGTACTAAGATGATTAGGACTCAACCCTGCTAGAGTGCTATCATAATCTTTCATTAATTTTTGGTAGTAGCCCGTGAGTCTAAGGAAGCTGCACAGCGATTATATGTTTGTAGGTCTCGGTCATCCTTGCATTACTTTGATTTTTGTCGGGTCAACCGCCACACCATCATCTGATATAATGTACCCTAAATATTCCACTTTACATTGTAAAAAGCTGCCCTTTGATTATTTAATATAAAGGATATTCTCCCAAAGAATCGTTAGAACAATTCGTAAGTGTTAAAAATAAATATCAAGTGTAGGGCTATAAATGAGGATATCATCAAAAAATACCAACACAAACTTGTGTAGAAACCTTTGAAAAATATTATTCATCAAGCTTTGAAAATTAGAAAGAGCATTCGTAAGTCCGAAGGGCATTATAAAAAACTCGTAGTGGTCGTTATGTGTGCGGAATGTAATTTTTGGAACATCTTCAGTGCATACCCAAATTTGATGGTATCCGGAATGGAGATCCAATTTAGTGAAGACTCGGACTTCTTTTAGTTCATCCAAGAGCTCATCTACTACTGGTATAGCATATTTATCTTTAATGATGATGATGTTGAAAGCCCGATAATCAACGCATATCCGCCATGTACCATCCTTCTTGCGCACTAGCAAGACCGACAAGGAGTAAGGCCTGCAGCTTAGTCGATTCACTCCAATGTCGAGCATCTCCTTAACAATGTTCTCAAGCTCATCCTTCTAGAAGTGAGGATAGCAGTATGGTCTCAAATTTGCTGGAGGTTTCCCGGCAATATAAGGATGCGATGATCATGCGACCGGTTAGGGGGCAACCCACTCGGCTCTTTGAAAATATCTATGAATTCGTCCAGTAAGAGAGCAAGCTTAGGATCCATTGGATATGTATAAAAAATCTGCCATATGTCATGTGTAGCTCTTTTTCCATCCGCTGCGTCGAAATTGTGGAGATTTGGCTCCCACGCTTGCCTCAGAATGTGACTTGTCTCCCTTTCCAATAAACTTCATGATTAGCTTATAAAAAATTCAGGAGATGTCACATAATGTTGTGAGCCATTCAATCCCAAGCACGACATCGATGGGTAGGAGGAAGAAATCGGCTACCACTTCTTGGTCTTGTAGGAGCAATTTTACCCCTGAGTGTTGGGAAACCTCAACAGGTGCATCACTTGCGTAGCGAAAATTAAAACAAAAATCGGTTTCCCATGCAGATCAAATCATCGTGCAAAAGATTAGGGTCATGAGAAAAACTGTAAAAACCAAAAAAATTATGATGTGTGAGAGATTCATTTTACCTAGGGAGATTATATATCCCTGTATTCCAAATCTGGATGGAGAAGATGAAGGAGGTCAAGCGTCCTCCTCTCTAGCGATATCCACACGATGGATCTCTGCAGCGAAACTCCTCCAATCTAATCTTGTAACTCTTGCTCAGAGGGAGGGAGGAGAACATGAGGTGATGGCTAAAGTTGTAGCCTATCAACCATGAGTCTCCCCTCCTATTTATAGAGAGCCACCAAAAACCCTAGGGCTCCTACCTTAGTGGGTGTTGGATCTCCATCAAATAACTCACTAACCTTGCATTATTGGATCTCTATCCAATAATCTCCTTAGGCCCCTAATTGGGCCTTAAGCAAGGAGCCCATCAGTATAGGGTCTCATCTAATGAGAATAGGGGCTAATTGGATCTTCATCAAATCCTCTATTCGCTGAAGCATCCACCATATGTGTGTGACCCTCTAGGCCCGATACCGAGTTGGCCGTGAGTCACTCCCATCAGAACTCCTTCTGATATAGTGAATTATTATCCTCATAATAATTCACTCGACTCATCGACTATGGACGTACTAGGCCACTACGCCATAGTCCCCAGACAGTACAGGGGGATCAAATCCGTCGGACCTATCTGTTCATAGTTACCATGTATCTATAATCTCTCATCCAAATAATATCCCAGAGACCATATATTGGACATGGTACTACCAGGTCATATATGGAATCAGTTTATCTTGCTCTAATCGGATTCTACCGAAGAACTCCTCCCTCAATCCGAATGACCCTAGCTAGGGATTTGTTTGAGCAAACATATATGAGATATTCCTCTCGTGATACCGAGAGTGGATGATCCTCTATTGACACTCAATTGCTTTCGTAAGGTTGGCTACCAATCCCGATAACCAGTTGTACTAGATTTGAAGCTTTCTAAACCTGTAAGTCTGGCGTCAAAGAAAGGAATACTCATACAAGGCATCCTTGGTGTCTCAAGTCTAAGGACCAGATAAACAACTAGGACTATGAAATCACTGTCTGACATTAGGTATCATTAACCATACAACATTCCATGAACTCATTCTCAAATGAGCACCTGTACTATATCCACACAAGTGGCTATGAGACTAGCCTCCTCCATCATATCGATGGGTATATAGTACACCGATCTATCCGAGTATCTCGATATCCCTCTCGAGTAACCTATGATCGGGATTATTTAGGATCTATGTTTAAAGGTGAATCGATCTCATTATCGTGATCTCATCATGATTCGATTCCCATTGCACAGAATCAAGGACATCACAATATATATGCAACAAATAATATAATATAAGAATATGTCAATATTAATCATTAGCAAAAAGATCACAGAGCATGTCACACGTGCCATCACTCACGTGATTGGCTTGCAGGGCACCTGTAACCAGCAATCTCCCACTTGACCAAAACCAATCACCTATGTGTCTGATCCCCATCGGACCCCTATGACACTCAAATATAATCTGAGCCAACGGCTTCGTTAGTGGATCTGCAATGTTATTTTCGGATGAAACTCTTTCCATTGCTATATCTTTTCGAATCATGATCGCTCTAATAAGATGGAACCTCCTCAGAATAATTCTGTTGAGACCTGAGTTCCTTTGTTAGAGTTATCGCCCTGTTGCTATCATAATATATGGGAGTCAGCTCCACGTTGCTTGGTATGACTCCCAAATCCTTGATGAACTTCTTCATCCACACCCCTTCGTCTTGCAACTTCTACTACAATAATGTATTCCGCCTCTGTGGTCGAGTCAGCAGTAGTATCTTGCCAGGAACTCTTCCATCTTGCTACTCCTCCATTTAGGGTGAAAACATACCCTGAATTTAATTTGCTATCATCAATATTGGATTGAAAACTCGAGTCCGTGTAGCCCTCAACTTGGAGGCTACCTCCTCCATATACAGGTAAAAGATCCTTAGTCATTCTCAAGTACTTAAGGATACACTTTACTACCTTCCAGTGTTCTAAACCTGGATCTGCCTGATACCTGCTCGTGACACTTAAAGAATGTGTTGTATCAGGCCTAGTACATAGCATCACATACATAATAGACCCTATCGCTGAGGCATAAGATATCTTATTAATGTATGCCCTTTCTTCAGGAGTCTTTGGGGACATACTCCTAGAAAGTGATATTCCATGTCTCATCGGTATGAGACCTCTCTTGGACTTTTTTATGCCAAACCTTTTGGCAGTGGAGTCTATGTACCTAGACTGGGACAAGCCAAGCATCCTTTTGGATCTATCTCTATAGAAACGGGTCCCCAAAATATAGGATGCTTCCCCTAAGTCTTTCATGGAGAAGTTTCTAGATAGCCAAGCCTTTATTGTGGAGAGCATTCCTACAACATTCCCAATGATTAGGATATCATCCACATATAGCAGCAAGAAGGTGATAGCACTTCCACTTACCTTCTTGTACACACAAGGCTCATCTTCATTTTTAACGAAGTTATAAGATTTAATCACCTCATCAAATCTTATGTTCCAACTTCAGGAAGCTTGCTTCAATCCATAAATGGATCTAAGCAACTTGCACACTTTATCTGGACTCTCTTTGTATACGAATCCCTCTGGTTGTATCATATATACCTCTTCCTCGAGGTTGCCATTGAGGAATACCGTTTTGACATCCATCTGCCAGATCTCATAGTCATAGAGTGCTGCAATGGCCAAAATAATTCTAATGGACTTAGGCATGACTATAGGTGAAAAGGTTTCGTCATAGTCAACTCCTTTTCTTTGACGATATCCTTTAGCTACCAGCCTTGCTTTATAGGTCTCTACCTTTCCATCAACTCCGATCTTCTTCTTGAAGATCCATTTGCAACTGATGGGTACAATACCCTCAGGTGTATCCACAAGGTTTCAAACCTTGTTAGGGTACATGAAATCCATCTCAGAATTCATGGCTTCTTGCCATTTTCCGGAGTCTATACTCATAATAGCCTCCTCGTAGGTCTGAGGATCAATATCCTGAGAGTCATCTCCATTGATATGTCCCACATATCTTATAGGAGGATGAGATACTCTATTAGACCTACGTAAAGTTAAAACTTGTGTGTTAGGTACTTGAACAGACTTGGGCTCTGGAATGGTGCTTGAGCTAGGTTCTCCAACCTCGCTCAATTCTATCTCACTCCCACTATTTCCACCAAGAATGGGAATGTTCTATATGCCATTGTTATGTTCCGAAATGTTTCAATTGCTATTGATATGTTCCGAAACATTTCACCCTGCATTGATATATTTGAAATGTTCCATTTGCCATTGATATATTCTGAAATATTCCATTTGCCATTGATATATTCTGAAATGTCCATGTGCTTTTGATATATTCTGAAATACCTCTTACATTATTGATATGCTCCAATTACTCTGTATTCTATTTGTTATGAATGAAATATGTTTTGAATGAAATGATATTTGAACTCTTGTATCTAATTAGTTGTTATCCATGAATTCTTGTATCTCTTCTTTGTATCTTGATACCAGCTTATTTGAAGCCATCCGCTCTTGTCTTGGATTTGTTAAACACTTGCTGATCTTTTTAGCTCACTCCTTTGTTATGAAATCTTTCAGGTCAGCTTGACACTCATTGAGTGTTAAGATTGTGCTCAGGCAGTAGAGAGCTATACAGATTGTTGGCAAGTATTATCGAATGATTTATTATAATTTTTGTATAAGTATATTTCATGTGTAATGAAATGTTATTGACGAATTTGATTGATGTATCATGTAAAAGTTTTAAATGACCTCTTATGTTTGGAGTTATTTTGGAATGCTGAGTTTTGTCTACGATGAAGTGAATTTGAGGTAAATGGTTGGTTGTGATTGTATAAATTCTTTTTATTGATGAATCATAAGTGTGGTTAATATCTGTTAAGTTGGTTTTGAGTTTCATAAATATTTGAGTAATGCGATGTATGATTATAAATTGCACAGATTTTATGTATGTGAATTTTGAAGTATCAATGTTTCTCGATGTCCTCAAATGTTTGATTGGATCATGGAGGATTGTGATTGATTATAAAATTATCGATTTATGACATGACCACACCTCTCGAATGTGATATAATTCAGAGGGCATGACACCTTTCGAATATAATAATATTCGGGGGGCATGACAATTACATTCACTAATGATTTCTCTAGGCATAGACATATGTATTTGATGAAATATAAGTCTGAGGCCTTTGATAAATTTAGGGAATATAAGAATGAAGTCGAGAACAGGATTGGAAAGAGTATTAAGACTCTTCGATCAGATCGAGGAGGAGAGTACATAAGTATGGAGTTCACCAATTTCCTTAAGGACAATGAGATTCTATCCCAGTGGACACCTCCTTATACACCTTAGCTCAATAGTGTATCAGAAAGGAGGAATCACACACTGTTAGACATGGTGCAGTCCATGATGAGTTTCATCGACCTACCCGTCTCATTTTGGGGACATGCCCTAGAGATCACAGCTTACTTTCTAAATAAAGTTCCATCAAAGTTGATAATGTCTACACCATATGAGATATGGAAAGGAAAGAAGCTCGATCTTATGATGGTTATGATTTGGGACTGTCCTGCCCACGTTAAAAGACACTATCCCCCATAAGTTAGAATTAATGACAGAATGGTGCAAGTTCGTGGGATACCCCAAGGAAACTTGTGGATATTATTTCTATCATTCTGAGGACCGAAAGGTCTTTCTTACCAAGAGAGTTGTATATAATACAACTAGAGGGATTCGTATCCAAAGAGAGTCCAAATAAAGTGTGCATGTTGCTTAGATCTATTTATGGATTAAAACAAGCTTCCCAAAGTTGGAACATAAGATTTGATAAGGCAATCAGATCTTATGACTTCGTTAAAAATGAAGATAAGCCTTGTGTATCTAGGAAGGTTAGTGGAAGTGTTATCACCTTCTTAGTGCTATATGTGGATGACATCATAATTATTGGGATGATGTAGGAATGCTCTCCACAGTAAAGACTTGGCTATCTAGAAACTTCTCTATGAAAGACTTAGGGGAAGCATCTTATATTTTGAGGATTCAGATCTATAGAGATAGATCCAAGAGGATGCTTGGCTTGTCCTAGTCTAGATACATAGACTCCATTGTCAAAAGGTTTAGCATGGAGAATTCCAAAAGAGGTCTCATACCGATGAGACATGAAATATCACTTTCTAGGAGAATGTCCCCAAAGACTCTTGAAGAAAGGGCAAACATGGATATAATATCCTATACCTTAGCGATAAGGTCTATCATGTATGCTATGCTATGTACCAGGCCTGATATAGTGCATGCTTTGAGTGTCACGAGTAGGTATCAGGCGGATCCGGGTTCAGAACACTGGAAGATAGTAAAGTGTATCCTTAAGTACTTGAGATGAACTAAGGATCTTTTACTGGTATATGGAGGAGGTAGCCTCCAAGTTGAGGGTTATACAGACTCGAGTTTTTAGTCGACATTGATGATAGCAAGTTGAACACAGGGTCTGTTTTTACCCTGAATGAAGGAGCAGTAAGCTAGAAGAGTTTCAAGCAACATACTATTGGTGACTCGACCACAGAGGCAGAATACATTGCTGCAGTAGAAGCAACAAAAGAAGGGGTGTGGATAAAAAAGTTCATCAGGGATTTGAGAGTCATACCAAGCAGCGTAGAGCTTATTCTCATATACTGCGACAGCAACAAGGTGATAGCTCTAGCAAAGGAACCCAGGTCTCATCATAATTGTTCTAAGAAGGTTTCACTTAATTAGAGAGATAATATCTTAAAAATATATAGCAATGGAAAGAGTTCCCTTCGAAGATAACATTGCAGATCCATTGACAAAGCTGCTGGTTCATATTATATTTGAGCGTCACAGGAGTCTCATAGAGATCAGACATATAGGTGATTTGCTTTAGGTTAAGTAGGAGATTGTTGGTTACAGGTCCCCTACAAGCCAATCACGTGAGTGATGGCACATGTAATACACTACACGATCTTTTTGCTTATGATTATTATTGGCATATTCTTACATTATATTATCTATTGTATATATATATATATTGTGATGTCCTTAGTTCTGTGTAACGGGAATCAGATCGTGATGAGATCATGACAATAAGATCAATTCATGTTTAAACACAGATCCTAAATAATCCCGGTCATAGGTTACTCGAGAAGGACATCGAGATAACCAGATAGACTGGTATACTATATACCCATCCATATGATGGAGGTGACTAGTCTCATAGCCGCTTGTGTGGAGACACTAAAGATATAGTACAGGCGCTCATTGGGTAATAAGTTCACTAATTGATCTGCTTATGGAATGTTGTATAGTTAATGATACCTAATATCAAATAGTGATTTCATAGTCTCAGTTGTGTATCTGGTCCTTAGACTTGAGACACCAATAATGTCTTATTAAGTACTCATTTCTTTGATGTTGGACTTACAGGTTTGGAAAGTTTCAGATTTGGTACAATCGATTATCGGGATTGATAGTCAGCCTTACGAAGGTAATTGAGTACTAATAAAGGATCAGCTACTCTTGGTATAATGAGAGGAATATCCCATATGTGCTTGCTCAGACAAATTCCTAGCCAAGGTCATTCGGATTAAGAGAGAAGGAGATCTCTGGGAGACTCCGATTAGAGCGAGTCTTAGATGGATTCCATATGTGACCTGACAGTACCATGTCCAATATACGATCTCTGGAAAATTAGTTGGATGAGGGATTATAGATATACGATAACTTGAACAAATAAGTCTGATGTATTTGAGCCCCCTGTACCGTCTAGGGACTATCGCGTAGTGGCCTAGTACGTCCATAGTCGATGAGTTGAGTGAATTATTATGGGGATAATAATTTACTGTATCAAAAGAAGTTTTGATGAGAGTGACTCATAGCCAGCTCGGAATTTGGCCTAGAGGGTCACACACATGTGGTGGATGCTTCAGCGAATAGAGAATTGGATAGAGATCCAATTGGCCCCTATTCTCATTAGATGAGACCCTACACTAATAGGCTCCGTGCATGAGGCCAAACTAGAGCCAAAGGAGATTATTGAATAGAGATCCAATAATGCAAGGTTAGTGGGTAATTCGATGGAGATTCAATACCCACTAAGATAGGATCCCTAGGGTTTTTGGTGGCTCTCTATAAATAGGAGGGAGGTTCATGGTTGATATGCTACAGCTTTAGTCACCCCCACCTATTCTCCTCCCTCCCTCTGCGCAAGAGTTGCGAGATCTGATTGGAGGCATTTCGTTACAGAGATCTATCATGCGGATACCGATAGAGAGGAGGACACTTGACCTTCTTCATCTTCTGCATCTGGATCTAGAAAAATAGGGATACACGGTCTCCCTAGGTAATCAATATCTCATGTATCGTGGTTTTCTCGGTTTTACGATTTTTTTCGTGACCCAATCTTTTGCACGACGATTTGATCTACATGGGAAACCTATTTTGTTTTGATTTTCGCTGCGCATGTGATGCTCCCGCTGAGGTTTCCCAATAATTATATTCCTCACAAATTAGTTTGGGTTTCCAAAGGACCTACAAACAACCAGAAACCATTAGAAAAGAAAGATAAAGTTCTTCATGAAAGACCTGATGCAAAATGGGTACCTAAATCTATACCCCCCCCCCCCCCCCCCCCCTCCACACTATAAATTTGTCTCCTAACAAGGTTTGGAGTACTAAATAATATTTTGAAGTTAAATGCTCAAGACATATAACTTGTGATCTAACACTCTTTCAAGTTCATTAGCCTAAGTAATAACTTATTTAAAATAAAATTATTGGTAATAAATCTTCGGATAATTCATTAATCTTGATTGCTCTCAATGATGCATGACTTTACAAAGAAAATTTAGTGTAAAATTATCTAAGTTGAAATATATGAAAAAGAGATTTTGATTATGCTTGTATTGAATTGTAATGGTTAAATAAGTGTACATTGTCTTGAGATAAATTAAATGAAATGATTAAATGCTAAATTTGAACTAAAAATAATTATATATATGAAATCATGCTTTATTTTCTAATGTAGTTGAAAAATTAAAAATAAAAATTTCAAATGAGAAGGAAAATCTCTTGGTAACATATTAGAAAAATCATTGGATTGAAAATAAACTAAAAGATTTTATTTGAAAATATCTTGTTGTAATAATCATAATGATTTCATTTGAATATGTTTTACTCGTTTAGAAATTTCATATTGTATTGATTTTGATGATGTTATGTTAATATTAGTGTTAAAGAAGTAACTTGAAATATGATTGAATGATTGTTGTTGAATATTAGAATTTGAGCATAAAATCATAATAATAAATAAATAAGGGGAGAGAAAAATCATGCTTCATTTTTTAGTTTTTTGATAAATTCAAAATATTTTTGAAATGAGAATGAAATGAGTATAGTAACTCATTGCACTAAGTCTAAAGAATTAAAATGAATCGAAGCACTTGCTTGAAAATGTTTTATTGTAATGATTTTGATAATAATACTTGGTTTTTCAGTTTTAAAATGTTTAAAAAATTTTACTTGGTTGAAAATATTTTTATATGATCTTGATGTTTTTTTTTTTATAAATGAAACTCAATTTTTGATGATAATGCATAAAGGCATTCTTAAAACAAATTACATGAAACAACTAAAAAGGAGGATAATTATTCTTGAAAATATTCTTATCCTATCAATCCTTCAACAAGAGATAAAATGATACCTTTATTGTTGAATCTCTTAAACTACAAAACCGATTTTGATGATTTGAACTTGAATAAGATATTATCATGATATTGACATTTTGAGAAATTAAAACTTGAAATCCTTATATAAATAAAGTTCGTTTAAAGAAAATTATATAAATGAATTATAATTTATCTTTTCGGAACTATAATTTGAAAATCTTCGTATAATCATATTCTTGACAACTTGAAATTTCATATATATAAATCAAGATCTTCTATCTTTTCTTCTTTGTAATTTATTAATGATCTTGATATTTATAATTTGATATGAATAAATACTCTTCTTATTTGATCTTCTAAGTTTTCTAAAGATTTGAGTCTTATCTAAGAAGAGATTTGTCAAAATAAATCATGTCCTTTAGTATTCATGATTTGATAATAATATCCGTCATGACATGATTACTTATGACTTCCTTCTTAGTATAATTTATCACTAAAATTAATATTTCTTAAATTTATGATAAGTTGAAAATTAACTAAGATATGTTTTATTCTGAATATTTTCTTGATTTCTAGACTTGTTATATCCTCAATGGAAATCAAATTTTTGAACATTTATAATTTATTTGTTTTGGTAAAAATGAGATATATGATTTTGATAATTATTATTTAAGATAAAGATTATTTAGATCTCATAAGATTTCTAATTAAGATTATTCAAAGAGTTATTCAATCATGTCTTTTAGCACTTAAAGATTTGATTTTTCATGACATGATCCCTTTGTACTTATAGTTATAAAGAAAACATATCATCATAATCCTTTTGATAATAAAAAAGTATGAAACAAATATATTATTTTGGTTAGAAGAAAATTGGATATATAAAAATCTTCTAACATTGGATGAGTGATTTGCTTAAAAGAAAATTAGGAATTTTGAATAAATAAGATTTCTTGATTATTTATGTTGAAATTTATAAACAAAAAAGAGACAAATTTATTAAATCATATCTTTTGGATTTGAATTTTCATTTTTAATAACATGATACCCTTATACTCTTGGGTGTAATTTGAACATTGATGAAAAAAGAAATATTATACTATTGAATTTCTTTTCTTAACAATGACAAAAAGGAGGAAATAAAATTATCAATATGATTAGAATCAAATTGGATATGATAAATCTTATAACATTGAATGAGAAACAATTTGCTTAGAAGAAAATTTAAAATTTTATAATTTTCTATGTGAATGCAAAATGCATGATTTACAAATTAAGCTTGATTTACTATCATATTTTCTTTTAGAATTCGTGACTTTTACAAATTGCACTTCCTATCAAAATTTACATGAGATGATCTTCAAAATACATGATTTGCTATATTTCGGATTTCTTGATTTACTATTGTGTTTGAAATTCTACATAAGATGAATGCCTAAATGGATCTTAGATTTCTTAAATTTTTGAGCTCATCTTTAAAATAATCATTTCAAAATTTACATCTATAAGATTGAGGTTGAGAGCTAGGAATGCTAAACCATGAGAATGCTTGAATCGCTTGATTTTATACTCTTGTTTGAAATGAAATGAATTAAATTGAATGAGTAATTCTTAACTTTTGGATTTCAAAATTTACAATATTAAGTTCTAGTTTTGTGATCTGATATTTTTTAAATCCCCATCTTATTTCTACTTTGTTATTTATAAAAAAGGGAAGAAAGTTTTCATGAGAAAAATAAGGTTTTATCCTATTTTATTAAAGGGGAGAAATAAAGCATCTAAGTACTTAATTATATTTACATATGATGACATTATGTATCATGAAATTACTTATTATTTCACCTCTTTTTGATGATGACAAAGGGGGAGAAATAGCGAATTGATGACACAATATATGTCAAAGGGGAAGAAATAGCACCTGTGACAAAGAAGGAGAAATAGCACATATAAGATAAAGGGGAAGAAATAGCCTTTTCTTAAAGAAGAAATTTAATTATTTTTGAGATTCTTGAAATATTCTTGAAAATTTAATGATTCATGATTTGTTGGTTGAAATTAATATTATATCATGATGATTTTCTAAAAAAGAAAATTTTGCATGAAATTCTTGGAATATTCTTGAAAATTTGATGATTAAAACAAGTATAATGTATCATATACGATTTGATGATTTTGAAATTCATGGTATATCATTTCAAGATTTGAATGGATGTTATGATACTTGAATTCAAGAGTTTTATTTTCTTGAATTTAAGTTTTCTCATTATTTGAATTAATGACATGGATATAGGGGGAGTAAGGTTTAACTCCCGTCATCAATTGATTGTCATCAAAAAAAAGGGAGAGAATATTAAATCTCAGATTTTGATATTGAAATCAATTGATGGGTTATTAATCTTATAAGTGTGTTAGAGTTGATTGATATAAAAGTAACTACGACAGAGAGAAAATAATAACTAGAGGTTTGGCCAAAATTAAGTCCAGGCATTGGGCCGGAGTGAGGATGATGCAGTTGGGAACTCACCTAGAGTACATCAGGAACTTACCGAGGGTATCAGCAGCTTGCTAGGATCGCGCAAGGGAATTCACCAAAAAAAGATCGAGACTTTCCAAAAGATTATCGGGGGTAGCCGAAATGCTTGTCGGGAGTTGGGAAGGTCTTGATTGGATTTGTTAGCCATGTTAATTGTAATTAATTAAGTCATATTTAGCATCGTTAAGGTTGAGTCTTGTTTGAGTTAGATTTAGAAGAGATCCAAATTAACTCGAGTGAGGCAAACCAAATCTACTATGGAGAGTAGATTGAGCTCAGGTCGAGCTCAATTGGTTGACCTGGGAAGTGGTCAACAAAAGATATAAGTCAAAATTGGAAGAGTGAATGGAATCACTTTTTTTTATTTTTTGACGGTTGTACTATCGCCCCCTAGATTTTCGGGCAACTGTTGGCGATTGTACCACCCAGGCTGATAGTTGTATCGCTAATGCCCATGAGTCCGAGTAGCTTTTGGAGATTGTACTGTTGGCGCCGACGGTTGTACCATCCATATCCGAATTTTTCGGATACGTTTAAATTTTGGCTCCAAATCCTAAAACCAATTGGGGCCTATAAATACCCTAAGTTTTCTTGCATTTCATACAATAATTATGGGCTAGAAATTCTGTCATAAAAAAGAGGTAAGAATTGAGGAAAGTCTTGTAATACTTGTAACTCTCCGTTGTAAGGTTGTAATGTTAATCTCCTAAGCCTAGTAAAAGGAGAGATAATGTTGATAGTGGATGCCAGTGGGCCTGTGAGAAGAGGACTCGGGAGTGGATGTAGGCCAAGTTGAGGCCGAACCACTATAATTGAGTGTCTTTGCTTTCTTTGATTATTACTCTCTATTGCTCTTAATTTGCTTATAGTTAAAATCGAGCTTCAATCTCTCTACTTCTTTCAAATCGACTCTTAATCGGTTTTATCAAAATATCAAAAGAAGCTTCTGTTGTTCACTCTTTTCATTACGAAAGCAAAGTTTTTAAATCGACCACTATTTCGCTTACACTAATTCATCCGCCCCCGCCCCTTCCTTTTAATACCAATTGATCGTAACAATGAGGATGCTGATGGCTGCTGCTCAAGAAACCCTTCGATCTTCATTGTTTGCATGTTTGTGAGTTGACTAAGATATGGACCGTGCGGGCGGCCGGTTGTGATTTTTCCTTCGTATCCTTCTCCTTGGACTCAAGAACCATATCTTTGAGTTTGGATTCTTTAGTGGGCTCAATCAAATTGAATTGCTTAGACTTTGAACCCAAAGAAAGAGACAGTTCACTTACCGCAACACTGGATCAAACTGAGCTTGATGTTGGATCGAACTGAGCTTTAAGAACATCTTACAACAGACTTTAGCCCGAGATACTTACACTACATTTATAGTTTTGATCTTTTCCCATGAGCTTTGGATTGATCCTCTACCTCATCTCAATTACATTCAACAGGAAAAGGTGCCAATATTATATTCTTACTTAAAGTCAGGAATCAACCGTCAATAGTGAGTTTTGAGGCTGTCAATATCAATAAATAATTCTTATCATTATCAATAAAGAACTCTTATCTTTTATTTAGCACTCCGAGAGTCAACAATGTTTTATTTCGCACTTATAATGTATTATAACTAGATGAAATGAAAATATGTCCGAAATAAGATGAAGGAACAGATGAAGCAATTCAAGTTTAGGTCAGGGTTGGGAGCCAAGCAAGACTACCAAGTTCTAAGTCAATTTTAATAAAAGGTTGACTTTAAATCGACTGTCTTTATTATGCCTACCGAGTTCTAAAAAAGGTTGACTTCTAATCAAGTGTCTTTATTATGCCAACCGAGTTCTAAAAGAATTCTTTTGGTTTTGCTTACTACAGAGTTATCAGATCTTCTGCACAAGAGATGGATTCCATTCCTATCCGTCCATCTTGTTTTCATCTTCAAGTTTTGTTCCAGATAAAAGTGTAGTTCCTGATTCAATACGAGTCCCAAAAGTACTTATATTATATCCTTAGTGTCTCCACACAAGTGACTATGAGACCTTCTGCCTCCATCATATGGACGGGTATATAGTACACCGGTTTGTCCGGTTATCTCGATATCCCTCTCGAGTAACCTACGGTCGGGATTATTTAGGATCTGTGTTTAAAGGTGAATCAATCTCATTATTGTGATCTCATCACGATCCGATTCTCATTGCACAGAACCCAGAACATCACAATATATATATATGCAATAGATAATATAATGTGAGAATATGTTAATATTAATCATAAGCAAAAAAGATCACACGGCGTGTCACACGTGTCATCACTCACGTGATTGGCTTATAGGGCACCTGTAACTAGCATGCCATATATCGAAATCCAAATCAAAATAAGAAACCCGATCAAATTTATTTTTATCAAGTGCACAACATAAGGCATTCATAACATTTGCATTTAATGAAAACATTTATTTTTTATAATTATTCTAATCATTTGTTGGATTGGATGACTTCTAAAATTTTTTTTAATATTACACTACAAATCAAGATCTATCGAAATAAAAAAGAGACGCATTCATATTTTCCAAGATGTGTAGTCCGTCTCATTAAACATAGGATGACTTGTGATGCATTGACCCTCATTAATATCGAAAAGAGTCATTTCTCTTAGGTGTTAAACCAAATAAGAAGAACGTGGCTCTGATACCAATTGTTAGAATCAATTGGCACTAAGAGGGGCGGGGCGGGGTGGGGGGGGGGGGGGGTTGGGGTTGAGTTAGTGAAAGTATAAAATTTTTGTTTTAAACAAAAACTTTTTGGCTTTAAGCAAGATATGAAGATCTAAAGCTTTTCGTAACAAATGAATGATTCAAAGAAGATTGCTAAGTTACTTGCTTACAAATTACTTAAGAAAGAGTAAGGAAATTTGAAAGATAAGCAATGTCATAAATGAAGTGTTTGACGTGGAAACCTTACTTTTAAAGAGTAAACGAAATCGGAAGCATCAATACAAAATTAGTAAGCAAGGAAAGCAAATGAAGAACTCTCAAGTTTTATAATGGTTTGGCATTAATGGGTCTACGTCCACTCCCAAGTCCTCCTCTTTAAGTCACACCGGCGTCCACTACCAATCTTCTTTAGCTGAAGACCAAACCCTTATATTTTGCTTACAAGGGAGACAAGATTACAACTCTTTAATCACTCCCTTACCCCTTTCTTTTTCCATACAATCAACACAAGTTTTTCACAGAATTTTATCTCCTAAATTATTGTCTAGAATGCAAGAAAACTTGGGGTATTTATAGACCCTAAATGGCTTCAAAATTTGGAACAAAAAATCAAACTCACCTAGAAAATTCGGGTATGAGCAGTTCACCTGTTAACCTGGGCGGGTCAACCGTTGAAAGTGCCTAGATTCCTGGGTACTGGTGGTTTAGCCACCGAGAATCTCAAAAAAGTGATTCCCTTCACTTTTCCAATCCCAATTTGAACCATTCGTTAACCTATCTCCTGGTTAACTAATTGAGCTCGACCTGAGCTCAATCACACCCCATGGTGGTTACCAATTTGAGTTGATTTGGATTCCTTCCAAATCACACTCATTTATGACTCAAACTTAACCTATGAATTAAAGATAATATGACTCTAGTAGGGTTGAGTCCTAATCTCTATAAGAAGTAGTCAATAAAACTCTGCTAGATTGTAATAAAGTCACTCCTATCTTATATAGGACTATGGCTAGGGTTTAGATTAGCCTTTAGGGCTTAGTGGCCGCCACCTCCCTTACTGGGTTGGTCGGCCAGGGTTTCCCCTTGCTTAGGTCGGCTATAAAGCCAACCTAGCCGCCCCCTGTTCCTATTAAGGCAGGTCAGCTATAAGAGAGATAAAGGGATAATTTTACTTAGGCAAGCACCCCTTAGGCTAGGGTTTTGATCCATATTTAAAGATGTAGCTGCCCCCCCTCTTGAATCAAGCAATTATCAATTTTATTTCAGCCTTGTGCTGAGTCTAGGAGGGAGTAACCCCTATAGCATTCCAAAGGTTGATCCCCCTTAATGATCAAAATCTATAGAGCTCCTTTTGAGGTTCTATCAAAAAATTATAATCAAGACATGACCACCAAGCTTATAACCTTACTCCCGCAAGCCAACAACATCCGACATTCCAAGCGCGAGTCTTACAGTCTTCCTCCGACGATCTCCCGACATATTCCTAACGAGCTTCCTGATCCCTTTAGCAAATCTCCTAGCGAACTCTCGACGAGGTCCCACCGTATCGTCCAATCCTTGGCCCGATGCCTAAGCTTGATCCTAGATCCATGTCTGATTAGTAACACTTTTTCTCCGTCATTGTTAACTTGCACGATGCTAACTATAACTTAATTAATTACAATCAATCATAGCCACAAGTCCACCTCAAGACCTTCCCAACTCCCGGTAAGCCTTTCGGCTATCCCTGATAATCTTTCGACGAGTCTCGGTCTTCTTCCAACGAACACCCTTGCGCCATTCTGGTAAGCTCCCGATACCCTTGGCGTGCTCCCGATGCACTCCTGGCGAGTTCCCAACCGCATCGTCTGAACCCCGGCCCGATGCATGGACTTGACTCCGGCCAAACTTCTTATTATAATCTTCTCTCTATCGTAGTTAATCCTGCATCAATCAACTCTAACAACCTTGTTAGATCAAACACTCATATATTGACTTCATCATCAAAATCAGAGATTCAACAATTGATGCAACTTCAAATATGACATTTAAGCTTATGTTTCTTATTTGTTCTTCCGATATGTTCTGAAATATTTCATATACCATTAATATATTAAAATATTTCATACGCTATTGTTATATTCTGAAATATTTCATATGCTATTGTTATGCTTTAAAATATTTCTTATGCCATTGATATGTGCCAAAACATTTCATATACAATTGATATGCTCCAAAATATTCTTACGTCAATTGATATGCTCCAAGTACTCTTCACTCTATTGTTATGGACAAAGTATGTTTCGAATGAAATAATATTTACAATTCTTCTATCCAATAAAATGATCGCTATGAATTCTTGTACTCCGACTTGCATTTTGATAACATGGTCATTTAAACTACCATTTCTTGCTTTGGAAATGTAAGTTACTTGCAGAGCTTTGTAGCTCACCCATTGCTATATAAAATTTTTATGTTAGCTTATTACTAACTAAAATGTTTGAATTGGGTTGAGGTAGTAAAAATCTATTCAGATTTTGGACAAATCTTTATGGGTTGATATGCTATGGTTGTATAAGTATATTTTACTTGTACTAAAATAATATCAATAAATCTAAATTTATGTATCTTATAAAATTTAAAGGACCTTTTATGTTTGCGATTTTAGAATGTTAAGTTTAATTTTATGATAATATAAACTTATTGTAAATGGTTGATTTTACGATTATATAGATTCTCACATTGGTGGATTTATAAGTGTGGTTAATGTTTTGTTAAGTCGGCTTTGAGTTGTATGAATTATTGAGTAATGAGGTGTATGATTATAAACTATATAGGTTTATATATGTGAATGATGTATGAATGCTTTTTCAATGTCCTCGAGTGTTAACTTGGATCCTAGATTAGATTGTTGATAAATTATAATATTCTCGATTTAAGATAGGTTTACACTCCCTGAACATGTTAATTTAGGGGGTGTGACAAAGGTGGTATTAAAGCTTAATTTAAGGATCATTGAGACATTTGATATACTAAAAGTGCGATATATCTTGAGGTTTAGTAACTTTATAGAGTAATTCATAAAAATTTCTGAAGTCAAACATAATCCTATCACTTGGAATATATTCGTAGAAAAGTTCAATGATAAGTACTTCCCAGATTATATTAGAGAATAGAAAAAATTGGAGCTCTTCAATTTTATCTAAGAAAATTTGATAATAGCAAAATATGAAGCTAAATTCACTGGCTCTCTAGATTTGTAACTCATATAGCTGATGACAAATCTACAAAAGCAAAGATATTCGAAAGGGGACTAAGGCCAGTAATAAGAAGTCATATATTAACCTTAAAACTTTGAGCATATGCTAACGTGGTAGAATCTATGATAATTAAAAAAAGCTTGGAGGATATTCAGGAGATCAAGGGCAAGAATGGCAAGGATAAGTTTACTAACAAAACTAAGAGAGGAAATAAATCAAAAAGTAGAAACAAGAGGGTCAAGATATATAGATTTAGGAAAGGGAAGCCACCACAAAAGACTTAATTATATGTAAAATATGAGTTAAATCATGAAACAAGTCGATGTTTTTAGGTGACTAGTGTCTATTTTTCTTTCGAAAAGTTGGATCATAAAATAAAAGATTATCCTCTAAATAAGAAGAAAGTGTCACTAGCTCCTAGATCGTCAACTCATGCTAAAGTGTTTGTGATAACTGAATAGGAATTATCAATTTTATTTCAGTCTTATGCTGAATCTAGGAGGGAGGAAACCCTACAGCATTCCAAGGGTTGATCCCCCTCAAGGGTCAAAATCTATAGAGCTCCTTCTGGGGTTCTATCACCCTACAGGGGCAACTGTCTACGGCTAGGTCGCTTGCGGGCATGGCCCCGTGGGTAGGCCGCCTATGGGCATAGTGCCAGCAAGTAGGTTGCTAATGAACATAAGCGATGCCCGCCATAAGGGCAGCCACCGACGGTGCATAGTGGTTTATGGTTTTTCACACAATAATCATCGCACGACGACATGATAAATGTGGGAAACCTTTTTTTTTTATTTTTTTTCATTGTGCATGTGATGCTCTCAAGGTTTCCCAACATATGTTAGTCACTTGCTAAGCTTTATAGCTCACTCCGTTGTTATATAAATTTTTTAGGTTAGCTTATCACTTACTGAAATGTTAGGATTAGGCTGAGGTAATCGAAAATTATTCAGATTTTAGGCAAATCTTTGTTAGTTGATATGTTATTATTGTATAAGTAAATTTTGTATATAATGAAATGTTATTGATAAATTTGGATTGATGTATCTTGTAAATATTTAAAAGTACCTCTCATTTTTGAGATTTTAGAATATTAAGCTTAATTTTATGACTATATGAACTTGTGATAAATGGTTAGTTTTAAAATTTATAAATTCTTATGCTAGTGGATTTATAAGTGGTAGTTGATACTATTTTGTTGAGTTGGCCTTGGGTTTTTGTAAATTATCAAGTGATGTGGTGTATGATTATAAACTGCATAGGTTTATAAAAGTGAATTATGACTTGAATGCTTTTCAGTGTCCTCAAATGTTAGTTTGGATCCTGAATTTTGATTAAGATTGAATTATAATGTTCTTGATTTTAGGACAAGTTCACACCTGTTGAATGTGATAAAGTTGGGGGGTGTGACAACCAATATAGACTTGAGAAGAGAAGAAGTATTGCTTTGGCTTGAGTTCTAACTCTTTACTAAAGTAATTTTAGTCTCTGCTTTCATCTTAATTATGGATAATTTAAAAGATTTTATCCTTTCACCTAACACATCTCTTATTTAGATATGAAACTGTGAACTTGAAATTTTTTGAGATTCTGACCTTTATGCATCATTGTACTATAACTCTCTACAGCAAATTATGGTTTAGACAAATCTTACTTCATCTGAAAATAAACTTACAAATATTTCCTTTTATAGCTTACTTAAGGGATTTGAATATAAATGCCCACTTAAATATCTATTTCAATCGACTATATAGATTCTATAAAATATATATGACCTTTTGTTACTAAATTACTTGTAACATTTTGTTAGAAATTCTAATTTATATGAAACTTAATTCATTGAAAACTAGACTCATAGATCTTTCCTTTTGAAAGATTTTAGAATTTAAATGCCTAATCAAACATATATTCTTATAAATTTTGCAAAATATGAATGATAATTTATGACCATTCGATACTAAATTATTCATAACTCCCTATTGGGAACTCTAATTTATATAAACAAATATTTATTTGAAAGTAGACAGATATATCTTTTAAATGACATCTCTTTTAAGTAAATTGGTGCAAAACTAATTATTTAAATTATTTGTATAATATGCCTTATGGAATCTGTCAGAATAGAACTTCTACCAATTTTGCCTATTCTTGTTCAAACACTTTGAAATTGAATTCATCTAGAATTCTTTCTTCAATTGAGCCTTATGTAATTACTTTAAACTCTAGTATGCTTTTGTTCTTAATTCTCTACATATATAAATGCAGTATGTGAAAATTTATGTTTGCATTGTATTATTTCATATAGGCACGTATATGTTTTTGTTATTTCACATGTGCTTCTGATATATGTCAATTTTATTGCTCATAATGTCCTTTTATATATAGGGGTTTATGGGATATATGAATCTTTACCAGAAATAGGAATTAGAGTTATGTTTAGAGCTCGCGATGATCTGTTGGTCATAATGTTTATTGCTCATAAGTTATATGAATCTTTATTGCTCATAATGTCCTTTTATATATAGGGGTTTATGGGATATATGAATCTTTACCAGAAATAGGAATTAGAGTTATGTTTAGAGCTCGCGATGATCTGTTGGTCCCCTTTGACTTCATCCAAACGTGGGTGAATAAAGCTCCCAGATGTGGGAGACTTATGTTAATTATTATATAGAAATGAATAGACCATATTATGTTATGATCTCACTTCACCATCTATGTTTTTGATATGATATCCAAAGTTTTGCTTATCTATATGTGCTTTGGATAAGAATGAAGTGAATGTAATGTAAAATATGATATTTGAGCTTATGTTTCTCATTTATTCTTTCGATATATTCCAAAATATTTCATACGCTATTGATAAGCTTTGAAATATTCCATATGCCATTGATATGCATAGAAATGTTTACTATGTCATTGCTATGCTCTAAATATTTCTTATAATATTAATATGCACCTAACATATGCCTTTGATATGCTCCTAAATGTTCTTACGTCATTGATATGCTTCAAATACTCTAGACTCCACTATTATAAACAATGTATGTTTTCAATGAAATAACATTGGTGATTCTTATATCTAATGAAATGATAGCTATAAATTCTTATACCCTTATCTTGTATGTTGATACTAAGGTCATTTGAACTGTTATTTCTCGCTATAAAATTATTAGTCGCTTGTTGAGCTTTGTAGCTCACCCTAATACTATATAAATTTTTTAAGTTAACTTGTCACTCACTGAAATGTTTAAATTGGGCTGAGGCATTGAAAAGCTATTCAGATTTTGGGCAAATCTTTATGGGTTGATATATTGTGATTGTATAATATATTTTATGTATAATGAAATGTTGTCGATAAATATGAATTGATGTCTCTTGTAAAAGTTTAAAGGACCTCTCATGTTTGGGATTTTAGAATATTAAGTTTAGTTTTATGATAATATGAACTTGTGATAAATGGTTGGTTTTATAATTGTATATATTCTCACACTGGTGTACTTATAAGTGTGGTTAATATTGTGTTAAGTTGGCTTTGGGTTATTGAATTATCAAGTGATGAGTTGTATGATTGTAAACTATATAGGTTTTATAGATGTGAATAATATATGAATGTCTTTTCAGTGTCCTATGAGTTAGGATCCTGGACTAGATTGTTGATGAATTATAATATTCTTTATTGAAGATAGGTTCACACCTCTTAAACGTGTTAATTTGGGGGGTGTGACAGAGGTGGTATCAAAACTTGATTTGAGGATCGTTGAGATATTTGATATGTTAGATATGTAATATATCTTAAGGTTTTGTAACTTTTATAGAGCGTTTGATGAAAATTTCTGAAGTCAAACATTATCTTTTCGCTTGGAATATATTCATAAAAAATTTCAATGATTAGCACTTCCCAAGTTATATTAAAGAGCAAAAAAAATTTGAGTTCTTAAATCTTATCTAAGGAAGCTAAATTCACTAAGCTCTTCAGATTTGCCACTTATATAATTGATGATAAATCTAATAAGACAAAGAGATTTGAAAGAGAACTAAGACCAACAATAAGAAGTCGGATATCAGTCTTAAAACTTTGAGCATATGTTAATATAGTAGAAAGAGTGATAGTTGAAAAAGACTTAGAGGAGATTCAAGAGATCAAGGGCAAGAATAGCAAGTGTAAGTTTACCAACAAAAGTAAAAGAGGAAATAAATCAAAAAGTAGTAATAAGAGAGTCAAGATATCTAGATTTGGGAAAGGAAAGCCACCACAAAGGACTCAATCATGTATAAAATATGGGTTAAATTATGAAATAAGTCAGTGTTTTTAGGTGACTAATGCTTATTTTTTCTTACAGAAAGTTGGATCATAAAGAAGTAAAAGATTACCCTTTCAATAAAAAGAAAGAGCCACTACCTCCTAGATCATCAGCCCATGCTAGAGTATATGCTATCACTGAATAGGATTCCAAAGCTTCTAAGTTAATGGTTGAAGGTATCATTTATGTTTCTAATAAAAATGTAAAAGTTTTATTTAACCTTAGTTCCAATTATCTTTTGTTTCATAACATTTTGCTTATTTCTTGGGCATTCAACTTAAACACTGCATTATATGCTATATGTAACTAATGTTGTTGGGGATTCTTTGATAATAAACTTGATCTACCCATCTTGTTTGATTTCTATTGGAGAATACGAACTTGCTGATTTGATTCTCCTAGAGATTTAGGATTTTGATATTAGGCATGATTTGGTTATCTTCCCATCATGCTAGTATAGATTGTTATACAAAAGTGATCACTTCTTGCATACCAGCGCAGCCCATATTTTATTTTAAGAGTATTAGGCATGATTCACCTACTTGTTTTATATCCACACTTTAAGCTCATCGTTTTATGCAAAAGGGCTACTTTGTTTGTTTGTATATATAACGGAGCATTTAGAACAAGAAACCAATCTAAATGAAATTTTGGTGGCCAGAGAGTTCCCTAATGTATTTCTGAATGACTTACTCAGATTACCTACGAACATAGAGGATGAATTTATTATTGATTTGGTCTCCATAACAACCCTAATATATAAGCTTCTCTATAAAATGGCACCACTTTAATTAGTAAAATTGAAGAAGCAACTATAAGAACTATTAGATAAAGGTTTCATTCAGCCTAACGTCTCACTTTGGGGAGCTCCAGTACTGCTAGTTAAGAAAAAAAGATAAAATATTAAGGCTTTGTATTGACTATAGATAGTTGAATCAAGGGACAATCAAAACAAATATCCTCTACCTTGATGATTTATTTGATCAATTAAAGCTTTTATGGATCTAATGAATATGGTATTTCAGCCACTCTTGGATGACTATGTATATTCATTAATGATATATTAGTGTATTTAATGAGTAATCAGAAGCATGAAGAACACTTGAGAAATGTGTCATCCGTACTAAGAGAAAAAAAAGTTGTATGCAAAATTTAACAAATGTGAGTTTTGGTTTAATGAAGTTACCTTCTTAAAGCCATGTGATTTAAGGAAAAGGCATCTCTATTGATCTAAAGAAAGTAGAAATGGTAGTTAAATAGAAAATACTCATGAATGTAATAGAAATAAAAAGTTTCTTGGGCATGGTAGGTTACTATAGGAGATTTAGAGAGGGATTATCTCGAATTGCTAGTTTTCTCACCAAATTAAACGAAAAGATTGTGAAATTTGAATGGGGTAATGATTGTGAGCGAAATTTTTAGGAGTTAAAAAAGAAGAGTGATTAGTGCCCCTATTCTCACTATTCTAAGTGGTAACGTGGGATTTATAGTTTATACATATGCTTCGAGAAAGGGTTTTGGTTTTGTTTTGATGTAAGATGGGAAAGTGAAAGCTTATGCTTCTAAACAATTGGAAAGTTATAAACAAAATTATCCAACTCATGATTTGAAACTAGCAGCAATTGTTTTAGATCTAAAGACTCAAAGACATTACTTATATGAGATGACATTTAAATCTTTATCGATCACAAAAGTTTAAAGTATATTTTTACTCAAATAGAGTTAAATATGAGGCAGCGGAAATGGATAGAACTTCTAAAGGATTATGATTCCACCATCCGTTATCACCTAACTAAAGCCACTTTATAGCTAATGCACTTAGTACAATATCTACAAGTTTTATGGCTAGTCTAGTTGTGAAGCAATGGAAGTTATTGGAAAAAAATTATGATTTGAATGTTATGAGGAAAGTGCAAGACTCAATGATTTTGATGGCCTCTATCAGGTTCAATTTGATTTCATTCAACAAATTAAAGAAGGACAACTACGAGATCTATGTTTACTTGAGAAATGAAGTAGAAAAGAGATTGAAGACAGATTTTTAAGTTTCAGAGGATAGCCTATTGAGAATTAGAGATAGAGTACAAGTCCCTAATGATCCAAATATTAATAACAAAATCTTGAAGGAAGGTCATAATTCTAAGTATACCGTGCATCCTAGTACCATTAAGATATATAGAGATATCGAAAGTTATTTTTGGTGGAAAGGTATGGAAAGGGAAATTATAAGTTATGTTTCAAAGTGTTTGAATTGTCGGAAAATCAAAGTAGAACACTTGAGACCTGGAGGTTTATTGCAACCTTTAGATATTCTCAAATGGAAATAGAAATGTGTTACCATGGATTTTGTTTCAAGTTTACCTAGACCTTCTAGAAAGCATGATGTATTTTATGTTTCAATGCTTAGAAAGTATCTACCGGACCCCTCATATATCATCAAGTATGAGCCTATTATGATCGATAAGAAATTATCTTATATGGAAAATCCCACTCAGATCATTAACAAGAAAGAAAAGACCTAAGAAATGTGATCACTTGTCTAGTTAAAGTGATTAAGAAGTATCATTCTATTGATAAAACTACTTTGAAGCTAGAGGAGGAAATGAAAAAAATCTTATCCTCATCTTTTTATCGATGAAGATATGACAAATTTAGAGGATTAATTTTTTTATTTCAAGGGAGGAGAGTGTAATATCCCTCATTTCTAAAATTTTTGTAAGGATCTATTTGTAATATAAAGACCTATTTATAAATATAAAAATTATTTAATAATTCTTTGTATTGAATGATTTTATCTAGGGACCAAAATGTGAATCTTAGCAATTGGATATTATTTGTGAAAGATTCGTATTAGGTTAAAAAAAATGGAGGACATGTGTCACTAGCTAATGAAGGATGGTGCCACTTATGCATGTTCTATATATGACACAATGGTTTCCTTCATACATGCTTGCTACCTTGTCATCTTTGTATTAGTCAAACCTAAACAATTAGAGGAAAAAACTAAAGGAAAACTTACCAAATGAGGAAACTTGCTGCAACCAATGTAGACTTGAGAAGAGAAGAATAAATTTTACTTTGGCTTGAGGTTTTGGATCAATTCCTCACACATGAAAATCAAATTTTTCTAAGATAAGTATTCTAACTCTTTCCTATACTGATTTTATTCTCTACTTTCATCCTGATTGTAGATAATTTAAAAGATTTTAGTCGTACACTTGAGACTTATCTTGTTCAGATATGAAACTATGAACTTGAAATTTTTTGAGATTATGATCTTTTTGCATCATTTTAGCTATAACTCTCTGCACCGAATTTTGGTTTAGAAAAAATTTCATCTGAAAGTAAACTCATAACCTTTTTTTCCATGGCTTACTTGAAGGATTTAAAGTATAAATGCCTACCCAAATATTTGTTTCAATCGACCCTATAGATTCTATGAAATAGAGATGATATTCTCTAACCTCTAATTACTAAATTACTTGAAACTCTTTATTGAAAATCCGAATTCATATGAAACTTAATATTTTAAAAACTAGACTCATGGATCTTTCTTTTCATGCTTTGATTGAAAGATTTGGAGTTCAAATACCTACTTAAACATCTATTCCAATTGACCTTATAGATTATGTAAAATAGGAATGATAATTTCTTATCTTTAGATACTAAATTATTGATAACTCTCTATTAGAAACTCCAATTTATAAAAAACTTAACTAGTATAAAAGTAGACTGATATATCTTTCAAATAGTATCTCTTTTAACTAAATTAGAGTGTAATTTATTATACAAATTATTCATACAATGTGCCCTAAAGAATTTGTCAGAATAGAAATTTTGCCATTGCCTATTCTTGTTCCAACTCTTTGAAATTGAATTCATCTAGAATTCTTTCTTTAGTTAAGCTTTATGTGATTGCTTTGAACTCTTGTATGCTCTTGTCCTTAATTCTTTTTATGTTTGAATGTATTATACAAAAAGTTTATATTTGCACATATTGTTTCATATATGCACATATATGTTTTTATTATTTCGTATGTGCTTTTGATATATGCTAATTTTATTGTTCATAATATCTTTTTATACTTCAATGCTTATTGGATAATGTGAACCTTTACCAAAAAATGAGAAAGGAAGTTATATTTAGAGCCCTCAATTTGTGGCACCCTTTGACTTCATCCATACATGGGTGGATAGAGCTCCCAAATGTGGGAGACTTATGTTAATAGTTATCTAGAAATGGATGGACCATATTATATTATGATCTCATTTCAACCTTTATATTTTTGATATGATATCTAAAGTATTACTTATGAGTTTCTATCTACACATGGGATAAGAATGAAATGAATGTAATATTAAATATGACATGTGAGCTTATGTTTCTTATTTATTCTTTTAAAATACTCTGAAATCTTTTATACACTATTGATATGCTCTGAAATATTTCATACATTGTTGATATATTCCTAAATATTTCATATGTCATTTTGATACTCTGAAATATTTCTTATGCCATTAATATGCGCCTAAATATTTCATAGGCCTTTGATATGCTCCTAAATATTCTTATGTCATTGATATGCTCTAAATACTCTTTACTCTATTGTTATGAATAAAGTATATTTTGATTAAAATGACATTTATGATTCTTGTATCCAATAAAATGGTAGCTATGAATTCTTTTACTCTTACCTTGCATTTTGATACCAAGGTCGTTTAAACTATCATTTCTCGCTATAGAAACTAGTCGCTTGCTGAGTCTTTCTTGTAGCTCACCTTGTGATTATATAAAATTTTTAGGTTGGTTTGTCACTCATTAAAATGTTAGAATTGTGCTGAGGTAGTAGAAAGCTATTCGGATTTTGGGCAGATCTTTATGGGTTGATATATTATGGTTGTATAAGTACATTTTATGTGTAGTTAAATATTATCGATAAATCAAAATTAATGTATCTTGTAAAAGTTTAAAGGACCTCTCATGTTTGGGATTTTAGAATGTTAAATTTAGTTTTATGATAATATGAACTTGTAGTAAATGGTTGGTTTTATAATTGTATAGATTCTCATGCTAGTGGAATTATAAGTGTGTTTAATATTTTATTAAGTTGGGTTTGGATTATTTGAATCATTGAGTAATGAGGTGTATGATTATAAACTGTATATGTTTTATAGATATGAATGATATATGAATATTTTTTCAGTATCCTCAAATGTTAGTTTAGATCTTGGATTGGATTGTTTGTTAATTATAATATTCTTGATTTAAGATAGTTTCACACCTCTTAAGAGCATTAATTTAGGGGGTTTGATAGAGGTGGTTTAAGAGCTTGATTTGAGGATCATTGAGATATTTAATATACTAGATGTGCAATATACCTTGAGGTTTATTAACTTTTATAGAGTGATTGATAATAATTTCTGAAGTCATCTTATAACTTGGAATGTATTCATAAAAATGTTCAATAATAAGCACTTCCCATATTATATTAAAGAGCAAAAAGAATTAAATCTTGATAGAGATAATAGTGGTCCCCTACCCAAATCAGATAACGTGGCCCAAGGCTAGGCGACGTGGAAGGACGGGTTTTGAAATGACCAATTTTCCTGACCCCGCCCTCTGACACACACGAGCAACGTGTCACAAACGGGCAGACAAACCTGAAGTCTGACAGCATCGGATACCGTGCAGTCACCATCAGGTCACGTAAGAACCTGAGAGAACCACACAACAACAAAGCAGAAACAACACGCAACTAGCAGCACGAATAGCCACCAACGCTGCCAGCGACATTAAACGGGCTGGCAGAAAATGCCAGAAAGATGATGAGGTCGGACTTGACTGGTCGATGACATACAGGTATAAAAGGGGAATTCTCACTCTCCCCCTGGAAAGAAAGAAAAGAAGGAAAAGAGAAGAAGCCCTGTCACCCAAGTAGTGGACATTGGACTTCACCTTTATAAACAACTCTTAACTTGATCGTCGGAGGGATCGCCCTGGGAACCCATCACCCGGGAGGTCTTGTCTTGCAGGAATAGTCCGACGAAGTTAGGAAGACTCGCATCGAAGTCACAACCGGAGCATCCACACATGCCGACCTTGGACTGCCAGTGTGGGGTGCCTCTTGTACTCGTGGCTTGAACCCCGTTGTGCAGACCCACTGGATGCAGTGGATGACACACAACATTTGGCGCTAGAAGGAGGGCCGCTAATGTCACAAGAGCGCTCGACGCTTGTCAATCCTAGAGAGGATGCCCCTCCCACAACGCAACCAACCCCGGGGGGAGCTTATCAACCCCCGCTTCCACTCCCTTCATTCGGAGATGAAAAAACACCCAAAGGCGATGCTGGAGCTTACTTAATGACCCTGGGCTAACTCCACCCCCGTCGAACCTAAGGACCCTGGTGGTAACTCTCGAGGCATTTCAGGGGCTTACCAACCAGGTCTAAGCCATAGCGAAAATGCTTTAAGCAATTATCCCCTACATCCCGCAACTCGCCCAACAACCGGGCTCATGGCCCACAGCAACTCCCTTGCCTCAGACAAGAACGACACCACCACTAAATGAGCCACCACCAATGACCCACTCTGCATACAACCCACCCCATTTCACCTTGGAATCCGATAAGGCTCCCTTGGGAGACGCAACTAAGCAACCAGCACCCATGCCTAGCGCGTTGACCCATAACTTTCTGGACCCCGACACACTCTCCTCGGACTCCACCGATTCCCTAAGGGAGCAACTACGCCTAGTGAATCAAAGGATCGATGATGTCCGTAGGACCCTAAGGACGAAAGTTGAGCATGCCGAGGGTCCCCTCCGTGGTTCTCCCTTCGTCCAGGAAATTCAAGATGCGCATATTCCATCACACTTCCATCTCTTGATGCTGGAGGCATATGATGGCAACTCCGATCCAACGGAGCATGTGGCTGCGTTCTATGCGCAGATGACTCTGTATGGTACCTCAGATGCCATAATGTACCGACTTTCTCGATAACTCTCTGATGAATCGCCCGAGGATGGTACAGCCAGTTACCACCCTCCTCCATTCACTCTTTTAATCAACTCGTAAGGGAGTTCGAGGGCAATTTTCTCTCTAGCACCCGACCAAAGCCAACCACCACATCCCTCCTCGGGATAAGACAGAAGGAGGAGGAACACCTCGGACAATACCTCACCCGCTTCACAGTCGAAGTTAGGGCCATTCCCGATGCGCATCCATCGTTGGTCATCCAGGCATTCATAACCGGGATCAGGCCTTCCCACCTTTTTTGGTCACTTGTGGAGTGACCCCCTGCAACTGTACCGGAGATGCTGCAGAGGGCCAACTAGTACATCACCGTCGAGACTTTGGTGGCAGAGAAACGTGAAGTTCAGAAGCACCCCCAGGGTGAACCCTCTCGGGGTCCACTCTCTGGGCTCTCAAGGAGGAGGATGGAGAGAGGTGAACAGACTGTGCCCCGGCCACCCAATGTTTCGCTCAACTCCACTCGAATATAGATCTTCCTCTAGATCTGAGAGAAGGGACTCCTAAAAACTCCCAACCCATTGAGGTCTTGAGCCGAAGACCGAGATCACAGACGTTACTATCGCTTCCACCATGACTATGGGCACGATATTGAGGAATGCTACGATTTGAAGAACCAGATCGATGACCTTATCCACCGCGGCCACCTCGACTGATACATAAGAAAGCTGCGAGAGCTAACCCTCTGTTCGAAGCGACCGGTGGAATGACACATCGATGTCATAGTGGGCGGCCTGGGCGTGGGTGGTGTTAGCTCCTCGGCAAGGAAGGCCAATTCCCGTGCGGAAGTTCAGAAGAGGCCCCGACCCCGAGGTGATCCGAGATTCACCTTTGAATCTGTGAGCGAATACCTAAATCACGACGATGCCTTGGTGGTCATGGCCCGCATTGCTAATGCTTGCATCAGATGCATCATGATAGACACAGGGAGTTCCACCGACATATTATACCTCGATGCTTTTCACAAGATCGGAATGACTAACCGGGACTTCACTCCCATAACTTCAACTTTGACAGGGTTTACCTGCGATGCGGTAACTCCAATAAGCGTCGCAACTCTCCCCCTAACTTTTGGTGATGAACTAAGAACCATGACCCTCATGGTTCATTTCATGGTGGTGGACCTCCCCTCAGCTTACAATGTGATCATCGGGCAGCCAACCCTCAACAAGCTAAGGGAGATCGTCTCCACATACCATCGCAGCATGAAGTTCCCGACCAGCGCAGGCCCGGGGGAGATCAAGAGTGACCCCCAAGAGTCAAGGCGATGCTACCTAGCGGCAATAACCAACCCTAGAAAAGGTAAGAAGGCTCCGATTTCTGACCCCCGTGAACCCCATAGACCTGACACGAGCCCTCCAAACCAACACTGGAAGTGCCACTGGAAAAGGCTCATCCGAAGAGGATAGTACAGGTCGGGTTGGCTCTGTCTGAGGACCAATGAGTCTAGCTCATAGATTTTCTTGGACGTCATTCCGACGTTTTTGCCGGGTCAATGAGCGACATGCCGGGTATACACGCACAAATTGTGCAACATCAACTAAACACAACCCCGGGAGCTCGGCCGGTGCAACATAAACCAAGAAAGTTCGCCCTAGATAGGCAAAAGGTCATTAAAGAAGAAGTAGATCGACTATTGGAGGTCGGGTTCATAATAGAGATTAGGTACCCGACTTGGTTATCTAATGTAGTTCTCGTGAAAAAGGCTAATGGAAAGTAGCGCATGTGTGTTGATTATACCGGCCTTAATCAGGCCTACCCGAAGGATTGTTATCCACTACAGAGGATTGATCAACTGATAGACTCCACCTCTGGGTATGAGCTCCTCTCCTTCATGGATGCGTTTTTAGGATACAGCCAGATCCGAATGGCTCCTCAGGATTAGGAGAAGATGGCCTTCATCACACACTAAGGAACCTATTGTTATAGGGTAATGCCGTTTGGGTTAAAGAACACGGGGGGCTGCCTACCAGAGAATGGTCAACCAACTATTCAAGGACCAGCTAGGCAGAAATATAGAGGCCTACGTTGATGACATGATTGTCAAGAGCAAGCAAACATAGACACTACACGGACCTCGCCGAAACATTCCGGACCCTTATGAAGTTCGAAATGAAGCTCAACCCCACCAAATGTGTCTTTGGCGTGGAGTCGGAAAAATTTCTCGGCTTCATTATTCACCAATGAGGAATAGATATGAACCCGGAGAAGATCAAGGCCATCACCGACATGAAACCACCCCAAACCATCAAGGAGGTCCAATGCCTCGTCGGGAGGTTAGCAGTAATAGGGCGGTTCCAGTGTGCGTTAAGGCGTAATAAAGACTTCAGTTGGGGCCCCAAGTGCGAGCAAGAATTCTAGACGCTCAAGGCCCATCTCGTGACCTTACCTCGAATGTCTTCGATCGACCTAGGCGACCAGCTTGAGATATACCTCTCCGCTATAGAATGAGCTGTCAGCTCAGTTCTGATAAAGCTCGACGAGAATAGTCAGCGACTCGTCTAGTACACCAACCACAAATTGTAAGGTGCAGAGGAACGGTACCCTCCGATCGAGAAACTCGCTTTCACCCTAGTCCTTGTAGCCAGAAAGTTGAGGCCCTACTTCCAGACTCATACTATCAAGGTAGTCACCGACCAACCGCTACACCAAATTTTTCTAAATTTGACATTTCAGGATGAATGGTCAAGTGGTCAGTAGAACTTAGCAAATTTGACCTGGAGTATGCCCCGAGGAAGGCGATCAAAGCCCAAGCCATTGTCGAATTCTCCTTGGAGCTGATCGCCCCAGAACCCCCTCAGGAAAAACCTGTGTGGACTCTCCACGTTGATGGATCGACGAATTCCTCTAGGGGAGGAGTCGAAATAGTCTTGAGAGACCCTGACGGGCAAACCTAGGAACATGCTGTGTGCTTGGAATTTTCAACTACCATGAAGCGGAGTATGAGGCATTGCTGCTTGGACTATGACTAGCCGTCGAGCTGCAAATCAAACACCTAGAGGCGCACACCAATTCCCAACTGGTCACTGGTCAAATCGATGGGAGCTTCGAGGCTTGAGAATCAAACATGGCCCGCTATCTCTCTGAGGCCTGTCGATTGATAGCTTTGACCAAGTACTTTAAAAATTTTAAATCCCACACCTCAAGAATGCCAAAGCCGATGCCCTGGCCCGGGCATCCTCTGCCGACGCAGCCGACTGTTACCGACAATCCCTAGCCTCTGCAAGCCAATAGTCACTACAATTGAAATGACAACTACGGCCGTGCACCCCGACTGGAGGGAGGAAATACTAGGCTACAAGAAATACATAACCCTCCTAGCGGACGAGGCCACCGCCCGATATATCAAAAGGATCGAAGCATGGTTTGCCACCATCAATGGGCACCTTTACAGAAGGTCTTTCAGCGAGCCCCTGTTAAGGTGCTTATCGAGACCTAAGGCTGATACAATGCTCGTCAAGGTCCACGAGGGGATATGTGGTGAACATATTAGAGGGCATACATTAGCTTTCAAGATCCTTCACGTCGGATACTATTGGTCGACCATGCAAGCAAATTAAAAATCCTACGTCTAGAGGTGCGTAGAATGCCAAAAGCATGCCCGCGTTCCTTGCTAACCAGCCTTGCCACTCTCCTTGACTCACTATGCTTGGCCTTTCGCATAGTGGAGGATGGACCTCCTCGGCCCATTCCAATAAACGGCTGGGCAGCACAAGTTCCTGATTATCGGGGTGGATTATTTTACCAAGTGAGTTGAGGCTAAGCCCTTAACCTCAATCACAGAGAAGCAGATAGAAACATTCATCTAGAAAAATATCATAACGAGGTTCGACCTACTGAAGATCATAATCACAGATAATGGGACACAGTTCAACAATCCTGAGTTCAAGACGTTCTGCTAAAACTATCAGATCCAACTGAAGTTTAGCTTGGTGGCTCACTCCCAAGCCAATGGATTGGCAAAGGTAACCAACAGAAGCATATTAGAAGGGTTGCAAAGACGAGTAGGGGGGACTCCGGTAAACTGGATCGAGGAGCTCCCCAACATCCTATGAGCTCTGCGGATAACGCCAAAAACCCCTACGGGGAAGTCCCCCTACAGCTTGGCCTTCGGCACTAAAGCTATCCTCCCTCCCAAGGTGATCTTCCTGACACTGAGAATTAAAAATTTCACCCCTGAAGCATCATAGGCAAGTCTGAGGGAAAATCTCGACATGCTCGAAGAATGCAAGGCCAAGGCACATTTGAGGAACCTACATTATCAAAGGGCGGTTGCCCGACTCTATAACCAGAGGGTTTGACCTTGACCCATCACAAAGGGAGACCTAGTCCTTAGGAGGGCCGAGGTCAACGACCCAGGACACACCCGAGAAAAACTTGCCTCGAGATGGGAGGGGTCGTATTGTGTTACCCAAGTCATTCGGGATGAGACATACACCCTATCAATAACGGAAGAGAAAACACTCCCTCGGACTTAGCATGTGTCGAATTTGAAGAAATTCTATGTCTAGCACAACAATGTTAGCTCGGCATTCAGAGCCATTCAGACAAAGCAAGGTGTTCACAAGGGAAAGTTTATTTGATAGAAAAAACTACATAATGGTCGGGCGACACAATTGGAAGCAAATCTTCAAACGCCGAACATTCCAAAAGAGTTTTTTCTACAGGGTCGACTGCTTATCAAAGGGAGTGCCATCATTGAAAGGCTGATCAAGATCCATCTTGACGTTGGCATCTTCAAAACACTCGGCGAAGGGGTCTAGCTCGATCATAATATCCGGGTGCTTCCCCCGAATTCGCTCAAGCGCCACCCGGTACCTGAACTCGTAGTTGACCCTCCCCATCTTCTCGAGGCCAGATTCATCCTTGGGATGCCTTATAGGTGGCTACCGCCTTCTGACCCTCAGCCTTTAGTTCGGCTTCGAGGGATGCTGTCGCCTCGGTCAGTGAGAGGATGTCGCCCTCCAAACGAGCTTGGTCGTTTCGAGCCCCATCCAAACTTGAGCGCAGGAGCCCGACTTCTTGCTCAAGCTCCCTCGACTGACTCCTGTGGGACTCCAGTTCAGCCCGCATCCTCTCGATTTTGGCCTCCAGTTCTTTCACCTGCTGCTTAGCAGCCGCGGCTATCTCCTGGCCAACGCTATCCTTTAGCTCATTATTCATAGTCTGAAGGGCCAAAATCTTCTCATACTGGCTTCGAACCAGTTAGCCTGTATCATGGACCTAATTGATAAGAGCGCTGATGAAGTGAAGTCCCTGCAAGCAAACAAGAGTTAAGCTTGAAAGAATAAGAGATGAAGAAAATAGATGTTCCTTACCTAGATAGCCGACTTGTCAGCCCGATCCATGAGCTCCTCGGAGGAGCACTTATACACTTGCTTCGCCAAGGTGGGGTGTTGAGATCCCCACAAGTACTCCCCGGACAATGGCCCCTCGGTCCAGAATGGACTAGACCCGGAGATAGTTGACCACCTTGGCACCAAGGAGTCCTCACCGTCGCCGCACTTCAGCCGCATCATGATAGAGGCGAAATACTTATCCACTCCCTCTCGGTCTTCGACCTCACACAGCTCCCTCATGGTGTACCCCCGCTCGGGGACCTCCTTGAGTTCCACCTGTTGGGAAACCTCAACGGGAGCATCACATGCATAGCGAAAATCAAAATAAAAATTGGTTTCCCACATAGATCAAATCATCGTGCAAAAGATTGGGGTCGCTAGAAAAACGTAAAAACCGATAAAATCATGATGTGTGAGAGATTGATTTTACCTAGGAGATCGTATATCCCTGTATTTTCAGATCCGGATGGAGAGGGTGAAGAAGATCAAGCGTCCTGATAAAAGCTCGGAAGGAGCTCTATAGGTTTTGATCCTTGAGGAGGATCAACCCTTGGAATGCTATAGGAGTTCCTCCCTCCTAGACTCGGCATAAGGCTAAAATAAAATTGATAATTTCTTGATAAAAGAGAGCGGGTGACTTCATTATTATATAGGGTTGCAAATCCTAGCCCATGGGGTACTTACCTAACTAAAATTACCCTTTTAGCCCTTCTCTAGCCTATCTGCCTTAGAGGGAATAGGTGACGGCTACGTTGGCTCTATAGCCGACCTAAGTAGGGGGAAACCCTGGCCGACTAGCCCAGTAAAGGGGCGATGGCCACTAAGCCCTAAGGCCCCAAAATAAACCCTAGCCACACTTCTTTATAGGATAGAAGTGACTAGGTGGGATTTTATTACAATCTCATAGGGTTCTTATTGATTACTTCTAAGTGATTAGGACTAAACCCTACTGTAGTTCTATCAAACCCACCCTCTTCAAATCAGTCTTGTCCTCAAGGCTAAGGTTCCATGAGCTCCTCATATAATTCTCATGCTATCATCAACTGAACTTTGGCCTTCTCATTAGCTAGGGTGTTAGTCGGAAGAATTTGGGCTAAGTTGTCTTCTTTAAATTTCCATTTATGGTGGGATACCTGGCGGGTCAACTGTAATCTTGATCTGGTGCATGAATCTAATCTCCAAGCTAGGGCCTTAATGTGATCCCCAATTGATAGAACCCCATCTTGCATAAGAATAACCAAAATTCTAACTCCTGACGCATCAGCCTCAATGACCAAAGTGCGACCGAAATCGGGCAACGCTAGGACCAACGTCATCGTCATAGCTGCCTTGAGTCGTTCGAAGGCTGCGGAGGATTTATCCGACCACAAGGAGTCTTTCTTCAGTAAGACATGAGCGGGGCACTGATCTTGCCATAATCTTTCATAAAATTTTGGTAGTAGCCCGTGAGTCCAAGGAAACCATGTAATGATTGTACGTTGTAGGTCTCGGTCATCATTGCATTGCCTCGATCTTTGTCGGGTCAACCGCCACTCCATCCTTTAATATAATGTGCCCAAGATACTCCAATTTATGCTTTAAGAAGGTGCACTTTAACTATTAAACATAAGGAGTATTCTCTCGAAGAATCGTTAGAATAGTTCGTAAGTGCTGAAAATGTATATCAAACATACGGCTATAAATGAGAATATCATCAAAGAATACCAATACGAACTTGCATAGAAAACTCCGAAAGATATCATTCATCAGGCTTTGGAAATTAGAAGGAGCATTCGTAAGTCCGAAAGGCATTACCAGAAACTCGTAGTGGTTGTTATGCGTGTGGAATGTTGTTTTCATAATATTTTCAGTGCATACCCGAATCTGATGGTATCTGGATCAGAGATCCAATTTAGTGAGGACTCGGGCTCCTTTGAATTCATCCAAGAGTTCATCTATGAATGGGATAGGATATTTATCCTTGACGGTGGTGGCGTTTAGAGCCTGGTAGTCAACGCACATCCACCACGTACCATCTTTCTTGTGCACTAGCAACACTGGTGAGGAGTAAGGGCTGTAGCTTGGTCGAATCACCATAGTGTCAAGCATCTCTTTAACAATGATCATCCTTCTGCAAGTGAGGATTATGGTACGGTCGCAAATTTGCTAGAGGTTTGCCTGGCAAAATAGGAATGCAGTGGTCATGCGACCGGTTAGGGGGCAGCCCACGCTGCTCAAAGAAAACATCCACGAATTTATTCAGGCAAAGGGCAAGCTTAGGATCTGAGTTTTGTACGTTCTTCCCCATAGTTGGCTGCTGAATATGTATCAAGAATCCACCATATGCTTTGTGCAAAACTTTCTCCATTTGTTGCGATGAAACGGTAGAAATTTGGCTCCCGCGCTTCCCTCGTAAATTGACCTGATCCCTTTGCAATAAAATTTCATGATTAATTTAGAAAAATTCTAAGAGATATCACCCAGTGTTGGGAGCCATTTGATCCTAAGTATGGCTTCATAATCATCGATGGGTAGGAGGAAGAAATCAACTACCACTTCTTGGCCTTGGAGGAGTAGTTTCACCCGCGGGCACCGTTGGTCGCAATTAAAGATTCGGCCGTCACCGACCTTTACGTCAAACTTGTTGCAACCATCAATTTGAAGCACCAAACGTGCAGTAACCTTATTATTGAGGAAGTTATTGGTGTTGCCCATGTCGATGAGAACGGTGATGAGTTGCTGTTTTAGAAGTCCTCCAACTTTCATCATCTGCGGGTTGGAATAGCCGACCAATGCGTGCCCTGTGTAGTTGGCCGGTTAGGACTCTTCCTCCGTGGCTTCTTCTTTAGGTTCAATAGCTTCTTCAGATGTTTCATTATCCTCATCCTTCGCTAGTTCAATCACATGGAGCCAGCCCTTTTTATAGTGATATTCGTGGCTCCATGGTTTGTCGCAATGGCAACACAACTCCTTGGCCGATCGTTCGCGAAGCTCGTCTCTTGTCAACTTTTTTGGTGTAGGGGCTTGGATGGTAGTAGTGGGGCAGTAGGCCTCAGCATGGCTGGTCGGGGAGCGACCCTTATCCTTCGTACCTCATGGTTCAATTGTTCTTCCTGGATACGCGCGAAGGAAATCGCCGCCATAAGAGTGTCTGGTTGCCGCGCCTTTACTTCTCCTCGGATCTCCGGCTTTAGGCCCTCGATAAAAGTACCTAAAAGTTATTTCTCAAACCAATTCTTAGTTTGGTTAGATAAACACTCAAACCTTGTTTGGTATTCTTGTATTGTAGAGGTTTGACGAATCTTTGCCAATTGTCCGTCGATGTTGTTGAAATCGTTTGGTCCGAAGTGGTCTAGTAGTCCTTCCATGAATCGCTGCCAAGAGAGTCCTCCATCGGTGTGCTTAAACCAATTAAATCACTGAATAACATCTCCCTCAAGGTGGATGGCAGCAATCTCCACCCGTGTGGCGTCGGCGGTTCGGTGGAACCGAAAATAGCTCTCCGCGTGTGAGATCCACCCCATTGGGTCTCCTTCTTCCCATCTAGGGAAGTCAACCTTCATGCATGGATTATTGAGATCAGAGATGATATGGCCATGTTCTTGAGGATCATCTCGCCGATCTAAAGTTTCTCTGTGTTGTGATTTCCTCGGGCTCGACAGTCGGCCAATGCTGAATTCAACGAAAAGGGATCGCATCTTCTCTTCTATGCGGTTTCCAAAGGCTTCAAGCTTTGCATCGATAGCCTCCTCTAATGCCAATGTAATATTGAGATCTTTTTTCTATTGTCAGGTTAGTGGCATGGGAATTTTGGAGAAGGGGGTGGCCGGTTGGAAGGTGAATTATTTTGGATAGGAATAGGCTGATTTGGGTGGCTGATTTGGGGCTGCAATTTTATGGAGTTTAGGCTACGAATTGGTGTGGTTTTAGGTCTGTGATAGTAGTAAATGAAGGTTAGGAAAATATATTTTAGATCTGGGATAGATGGCAGCAAAAGTAGGTGTCTCGGTAAGGAAAGTTAGCTAAAAAGGTAAGTGGATCGATAAGGAAGTAGGCTGATTTGGGTGGCTGATTTGGGGGGCTGTTTGGTTTCGGTTTAGGGTAGGGTTTTGCAGGGTTTTTTATAAGGATGGTAGGGTTTGGTGATTAGGAAAAGAGAGTCTGAAATCCCACAAAAAATAGCACTCAAATCTGATAGAATTCGGTGAAAAGAAGTGTTGCGATGTGTTTTCCTACTAAAATAGTTTTTAAGTCAAAAAAATAATGATTTATCAACGTAAATTCTAGGGGAAAGTTTAAAGAAATTATGCAGAAACCCTTGGTTTAGATGTTGTCAATACCAGTAGAAATTTTGACAATATTTTGGCAGCATAACGGTAGGGAAATAGGGCAAAAGATGCAAGGTAGATTCCTTCATCATAAAATTCCAGAACTACGTGATGGTGAAATATTGTAGAAGAAAATGGATTCCAGAAGGAGTTTTTTCATGAAATCAAATCCAGATGAGCCAACTTGATCTTGAGAATTGTGCAAAAATTTCAGCCACAAAGGATGAACAAAAGTTTGGTTTTCAAGAGGCCAATTGACGGAAGGTAGATTCTCGGTCATAAAATTTCAGCACTATGCGATGGAGAATCACAACACTATAAGTCCAGATCCATAAGGAATTTTTTTTATGAGATTAGTCTTAGATGAAAGCTAAGAAGATCTATGAAATTATATAAAAGTTTCAGCCAAAAAGATGATTAAAAGTTCAGTTTCAAGAAGCAACAATCGGCTGAAAATTTCTGCAGCGTTTCGCCTTTGCAACAATGATAACGTTTGCAACAAACAAAATTTGTAGCGGATAACTTTTGAAAAAACTTCTTCAACATGTAAGGTAAAGTATTTTGCAGTATTAAAGAGGTGTGGGTGATAAAAATATACCAGATCCAGATAAAACGCAAGGGGCAGCAGCAGACTGATTTGATCTACTACTGGGGTGGAAGGTGGAGACGCGTGTCGTAGCAATTGTGGGAATTGCTTGGGTAGGTGGAGGCATGGATGACGACTACAGGGGCAACAAGATTGCTGCTCTGATACCAGATGATAGAACCCCTGATGGAGCTCTATAGATTTTGATCCTTGAGGGGGATCAACCCTTGGAATGCTGTAGGGGTTCCTCCCTCCTAAATTCGGCACAAGGTTGAAATAAAATTGATAATTGCTTGATTTAAGAGAGGGAGAGGCTACATTATTATATAGAGATCAAAACCCTAGCCTAAGGGGGTTCTTGCCAAAGTAAAATTACCCCTTTGCCCCTCCTATAGCCAACCTGCCTTAATAGGAACAGGGGGCGACTAAGTTGGCTCTATAGCCGACCTAAGTAGGGGAAAACTCTGGCCAACCAACCTAGTAAGGGGATGACGGCCACTAAGCCCTAAGAGCTAATCGAAACCCTAGTCATACTCCTTTATAAGATAGGAGTGACTTTATTATAATCTAGCAGGGTTTTATTGACTACTTTTAGGGAGATTATGACTCAACCCTGCTGGCTCGAGTGACAATTTTGTAAGGCCCAAAGAAATAGGGAGACCACTTCATTAAGGCTCGAGTTTCCTGCTGATCGGGCTGGAGGTGTAGAAAAATTCGATCTTCAATTTTTCGTCCATTCTAGAGTTTGTCAGGAGGTCATTTTTTTTTAGCATGTGCTGCCATATGGTTAGTCTTTAGTGATAGCCAATCTTTCTTCTGGAATGGTGACTACCCTCTAGTATGGTTCAGGATGATAAGAGCCTAATCTAGTGTGAGCATGAATTGCAATTCTTCTAGTTTTACTCCTCTTTCGTGCCATGGATCATATTTTAAATTTGGTAGTAATTAGTATCTCCTGTAAAAACCTCATGTGGAGTGTGGGGGAAGCCTCGGTGTAAATTAGGAGTCGACCATCTTGCATAAGAATAGCTCCTATTCCAACTCCTGATGCGTCAGCCTTAATGACAAAAGTGCGACTGAAATCAGGCAGTACTAGGACCGGTGTATCGTCATGACGGCATTTGTTGGGAAACCTCAATGGGTGCATCACATGTGCAGCGAAAATTAAAACAAAATACCAGTTTCCCACGCAGATCAAATCATCGTGCAAAAGATTGGGGTCATGAGAAAAACATAAAAATTGATAAAACCACGATGTGTGAGAGATTAATTTTACCTAGGGAGATCGTATATCCCTTTATTCCAAATCCGAATGGAGAAGATGAAGAAGGTCAAGCATCTTTCTCTCTAGCGGTATCCACACGATTGATCTCTGCACTGAAACTCCTCCAATCTGATCTTGCAACTCTTGCTCAGAGGGAGGGAGGAGAATGGGAGGTGGTGGCTAAAGCTGCAACCTATCAACCATGAGTCTCCCCTCCTATTTATAGAGAGCCACCAAAAACCCTACGGCTCCTTTCTTAGTGGGTATTGGATCTTCATCCAATAACCCACTAACCTTTTATTATTAGATCTCTATCCAATAATCTCCTTAGCCCTATAATTGGGCCTTAATCAAGGAGCCCATCAATATAGGGTCTCATCTAATGAGAATAGGGGCTAATTGGATCTTCATCTAATCCTCTATTCGCTGAAGCATCCACCATATGTGTGTGACCCTCTAGGCCTGATATCGAGATGGTCGTGAGTCACTCCCATCAGAACTCCTTCTGATATAGTGAATTATTATCCCTATAATAATTCACTCGACTTATCGACTACGGACGTACTAGGCCACTATGCCATAGTCCCCAGACAATACAGAGCGGATCAAATCTATCGGACCTGTCTGTCCATAGTTACCATGTATTTATAATCCCTCATCTAACTAATATCCAGAGATCGTATATTAGACATGGTACTGTCAGGTTACATACGAAATCCGTCATAATCTCGCTCTAATCGGATTCTCCCGGAGAACTCTTTCTCTCTCAATCCGAATGACCCTGGCCAGGGATTTGTCTGAGCAAGCACATATAAGATATTCCTCTTGTGATACTGAGAGTAGATGATCCTCTATTGACACTAAATTGCTTTGTAAGGTTGGCTACCAATCCCGATAACCAGCTGTACCAATCTGAAACTTTCCAAACCTATAATTCTAGCGTCAAAGAAATGAGTACTCATACAAGACATCCTTGGTGTCTCAAGTCTAAGGACCAGATACACAACTGGGACTATAAAATCGGTTTCAAACATTAGGTATCATTAACCATACAGTATTCCATAAGCGGATCAATCAGTGAACTCATTCTCCAATGAGTACTATACTATATCCTTAGTGTTTCCATACAAGTGATTGTGAGACCAGCCATCTCCATTATATGGATGGGTATATAGTACACCGATCTGTCCAGTTATCTCAATATCCCTCATGAGTAACTTATGATCGGGATTATTTAGGATTTGTGTTTAAAGGTGAAACAATCTCATTATCGTGATCTCATCACGATCTGACTCCCATTGCATAGAACCAAGGACATCATAATATATATATAACAAATAATGTGAGAATATGCTAATATTAATCATAAGCAAAAAAGATCACACAGTGTGTCATATGTGCCATCACTCATGTGATTGGCTTGTAGGGCACCTATGTGTCTGATCCCTATCAGACCCTTGTGATGGTCAAATACAATCTGAGCCAGCGGCTTCGTTAGTGGATCTGCAATGTTATCTTCGAATGAAACTCTTTCCATTGCTATATCTTTACGAGTCATGATCGCTCTAATCAGATGTAACCTCTTCAGAATAATTCTGATGAGATGGGTTCCCTTGCTAGAGTTATTACCCTGTCGCTATCATAATATATGGGAGTAAGCTCCACGCTACTTGGTATGACTCTCAAATCTTTGATGAACTTCTTCATCCACACCCCATCCTTTGCTGCTTCTGCTGCAGCAATATATTTCGCCTCCGTGGTCGAGTCAGTAGTAGTATCTTGCTAGGAACTCTTCCAGCTTACTGCTCCTCCATTCAGGGTAAAAACATCTCCAGAATTTGACTTGCTATCATCAATGTCGGACTAAAAATTCGAGTTAATGTATCCCTCAACCTGGAAGCTACCTCCTCCATATACCAATAAAGGATCATTAGTCCTTCTCAAGTACTTAAGGATACACTTTACTGCCTTCCAGTGTTCTAAACCTGGATCTGCTTGATACCTGGTTGTGACACTCAGAGTATGTGTTATATCAGGCCTAGTACATAGCATCGCATATATGATAGACCCTATCACTGAGGCATAAGGTATCTTATCCATGTCTGTCCTTTGGGGACATACTCCTAGAAAGTGATATTCTATGTCTCATTGGTATAAAACCTCTCTTGGAATTCTCTATGCCAAACCTTATGACAATGGAGTCTATGTACCTAGACTGGGACAAGCCAAGTATCCTTTTGGATCTATCTCTATAGATTCGGATCCCAAAATATAGGATGCTTCCCCTAAGTCTTTCATAGAGAAGTTTTTGGATAGCCAAGCCTTTACTATGGAGAGCATTCCTACATCATTTTCAATGATTAGGATGTCTTCCACATATAGCACCAAGAAGGTGATAGCGCTCTCACTTACCTTCCTGTACACACAAGGCTCATTTTCGTTCTTAACGAAGTCATAAGATCTGATCATCTCATCAAATCTTATGTTCCAACATTAGAAAGCTTGCTTCAATCCATAAATTGATCTAAGCAACCTGCACACTTTATCTGGACTATCTTTGGATAAGAATCCCTCTGGCTGTATCATATACACCTCCTCCTTGAGGTTGCCATTGAGGAATATCATTTTGACATCAATTTGTCAGATCTCATAGTCATAGTGTGTTGCAATGGCCAAAATAATTCTAATGGACTTAAGCATCGCTATAAGTGAAAATATTTCGTCATAGTCAACTCCTTGTCTTTGACGATACCCTTTAGCTACCAGCCTTGCTTTATAGGTCTCTACCTTTCCATCCACTCTGATCTTCTTCTTGAAGATCCATTTGCAGCTGATGGGTACAATACCCTCAGGTGCATCCATAAGGTTCCAAACCTTATTAGAGTATATGGAATCCATCTCAGAATTCATGGCTTCTTGCCACTTTCCAAAATCTATACTCATAATAGCCTCCTCGTAGGTCTGAGGATCAACATCCTGAGAGTCATCTCCACTGATATGTCCTACATATCTTTTAGGAGGGTGAGATACTCTACTAGGCCTACGAAAAGTTAGAATTTGTGTTAGGTACCTGAACAGACTCAGGCTCTGGAATGGTGCTCAAGGCCACTACGCCATAGTCCCAAGACAGTACAGGGGGATCGAATCCATCAAACCTGTCTATCCATAGTTACCATATATCTATAATCCCTCATCCAACTAATATCCCAAATACCGTATATTGGATATGGTATTGTCAGGTCATATACGGAATTTGTCATAGTCTCGCTTTAATCGGTTCTCTCGGAGAACTCTTTCTCTCTCAATCTAAATGACCCTGGCCAGGGATTTATCTGAGCAAGCACATATGGGATATTCCTCTCATGATATCGAGAGTGGATGATCCTCTATTGACACTCAATTACCTTCGTAAGGTTGGCTACCAATCTCGATAACCAGTTGGACTAGATCTGAAACTTTATAAACCTGTAAGTCTGGCGTCAAAGAAAAGAGTACTCATATAAGGCATCCTTGGTATCTCAAGTCTAAGGACTAGATACATAACTGGGATAATAAAATCATTGTCTGACATTCGGTATCATTAACCATACAGTATTTCATAAGCGGGTCAATCATTGAACTCATTCTACATTGAGCATCTATACTATATCCTTAGTGTCTCCATACAAGTGGCTATGAGACTAGTCGCCTCCATCATATGGATGGGTATATAGTGAACCGGTCTATTCGGATATCTCAATATCCCTCTCGAGTACCAATGATCAGAATTATTTAGGATCAATATTTAAAGGTAAATCGATCTCATTATCGTGATCTCATCACGATCTGATTCCCATTACACAGAACCAAGGACATCACAGTATATATACTACAGATAATATAATGTGAGAATATACCAATATTAATCATAAGTAAAAAGATCACACAACATGTCATACGTGTCATCACTCATGTGATTGGCTTGTATGGCACTTATAACCAGCACCACCGTCCCTTTGCCCTTGTCGGCAGAGGTCCTCACAAGTCACATAAGAACCTGAGGGAACTACATGATAATAGAGCAGAAGCAATACGCGACCAGCAGCATGAATAGCCACCAGCGCTGTCGGTGACATTAAGCAGGCTGGCAGAAAATGCCAGAAGGATGATGAGGCCGAGACTTGACTGATCGACGACATACATATATAAAAGGGGCATTCTCCCTCTCCCCTGGAAAGAAAGAAAAGAAGGAAAAGAGAAGAAGCCCCGACGCCTAAGTAGAGGACACTGGACTTCACTTTCTAAACAACTCTTAATTTGAATGTCGGAGGGATCGCCCCAAGAAAAGAAGGAGGTCTTATCTTGCAGGAATAGTCCAGTGAAGTTAGGAAGACCTACATCGAAGTCACAACCGAATTATCCACACACGCCAACCTCGGACTGCCAGCGTGGGGTGCCTCTTGTGCTCGCGGCTCGAACCATATTGTATGGACCCACTGGATGCGGTGGAGGACACACAACAAATCTTATCCAAGAAAATTTAGTAGTAACAAAATATGAAGCTAAATTCACTGAGCTCTCTAGATTTGTCACTCATAAAATTGAATATGAATCTAGAAAGGTAAAGGGATTTGACAATGGACTAAGGTTAGCAATAAGAAGTCATATATCATTCTTAAAATTTCAAGCACATGCTGATTTGGTAGAAAGAGCTATGATAATTGAAAAAGACTTGAAGGAGATTTAGGAGATTAGGTGCAAGAATGACAAGGATAAGTTTACCAACAAAAGAGAGAAAATAAATCAGAAAGTAGTAACAAGAAGATATCTTGATTTGAGAGAGGGAAGCCACCACTAAGGACTCAATCATATGTAAAATGAGAGTTAAATCATAAAGTAAATAGTTTCAGATGACTAGTGTCTATTTTACTTATGAAAAGTTGGATTATAAAGTAAAAGATTGCCATTTGAACAAGAAGAAAGAGCCATTGTCTCCTTGATCATCAGCCCATGCTAACATATATACTATCACTGAACAGGATTCTAATGCTTCTAAGTTAGTGGTTGAAGGTGTCATTCATGTTTCTAATAGAAATATAAAGGTTTTATTTGACTATAGTTCCAAACTATCTTTTGTTTGATAATATTTTACTTACCATTTGCACATTTAACCTAGACCAATGGATTATATGCTATCTATAACTATTATTGTTGGGGATTCTTTAACAACAAACTTGATATACACATCTTGTCTGATTTTTATTAGAGAATATGAACTTCTTACTAATTTGATTCTCCTAGATATTTGGGATTTTGATATTATACTTAGCATGAATTGGCTATCTTCCTATCATGCTCGTATAGATTGTTATATAAAAGCGATCACTCCTTGCATACTAGATCAACTTATATTTTATTTTAAGAGTATTAGGCATGATTCACCTCTTTCTCTTATATTCGCACTTCAAGCTCATTATCTAATGTAAAATTATTATCTTGTATATGTAAATAAGCATTCAGATCAAGAAACTAATCTCAATGAAATTTTGGTGGTTAAATAATTTTTTGATGTATTTCGGTGATTTATTCAGATTACCTCCAAACATAGAGAGTGAATTTATGTAAGCTTCTTATGGAATGACACTATTGGAGTTAGTAAAACTAAAGAAGCAACTATAAGAACTATTAGATAAAGGTTTTGCTGGTTACAGATGCCTTGCAAGCCAATCGCATGAGTGATGGCACGTGTGACATGCTGCGCGATCTTTTTTCTTATGATTATTATTGATATATTCTCATATTATATATATATATATATATATATATATATATATATATATATATATATATATATATATATATATTGTGATGACCTTCGTTCTGTGCAATGGAATCGGATCATGATGAGATCACGATAATAAGATCGATTCACCTTTAAACAAAGATCCTAAATAATCCCGATCATAGGTTACTCGAGATGGACATCAAGATAACCAAAGAGACCGGAGTACTGTATACTTGTCAATATGATGGAGGTGGCTGGTCTCATAGCTACTTGTATGGAGACACTAAGGATATAGTACAAGTGCTCATTGAAGAATGAGTTCATTGATTGATCCGCTTATGGAATGTTGTATGGTTAATGATACCTAATGTCAGATAGCGATTTCGTAGTCCTAATTGTGCATCTGATCCTTAGACTTGAGACATCAAGGATGCCTTGTTTGAGTACCCCTTTCTTTGACATCAGACCTATAAGTATAATCGGTTATCGGGATTTATAGCCAACCTTATGAAGGTAATTGAGTATTAATAAAGGATCATCCACTCTCGGTATTACTAGAAGAATATCCCTTATATGCCTACTCAGACAAATCCCTCGCTAGGGTCATTCGGATTGAGAGAGAAGAAGTTCTATAGGAGAATCCGATTAGAGCGAGACTCGAATGGATTTCGTATATGGCCTGACAGTACCATGTCCAATATACGGTCTCTGGGATATTAATTAGATAAGGGACTATAGATACACGGTAACTATGGATAAATAGGTCAGATAGATTTGATCCCCCCTATATCATCTGAGGACTATGGTGTAGTGACCTAGGAAGTTCATAGTCGATTAGTCAAGTGAATTATTATCGGGATAATAATTCACTATATCAAAAGGAGTTTCGATGGGAGCGATTCACGGCCTGCTCGGTATTAGGCCTAGAGAGTCACACACATATGGTCGATGCTTCAGCGAATAGAGGATTAGATATAAGTTATCCAATTAACCCCTATTCTCATCAGATGAGACCCTACATTAATGGGATCCTTGTATGAGGCTCAATTAAAGGCCAAAGAAGATTATTGAGTAGAGATTCAATAATCCAAGGTTAGTGGGTAATTGGATGGAGATCTAATACCCACTAAGGAATGATCCCTTAGGGTTTTTATGGGTGTCTCTCAATAAATAGAAGGGGTGGCACACATAGGTGATAGGTTGTACCCTTGGTCGTCCCCTCTTATTCTCTTCCCCTCCATCACCTTCTCAGCTGACCAGCCCTTCTCAAGTGTGAGAGGGCATTGAAGAAGATAGAGGATCATCTTCCAAGTTCATTGCGAGAAGCTGCACAAGAGTTATGAGACTTGGAGCTATGATTGGAGGAGTATTACTGCAGCGATCCATCGTGTGCATATCGATAGAGAGGAGAACACTTGGCTTGCTTCATCCTCTCCATCCGGATCTAAAAAATAAGGATATATGATCTGCTGGTTACAGGTGCCCTGCAAGCCAATCATGTGTGTGATGGCACATGTAACATGCTACGTGATCATTTTGCTTATGATTATTATTGGTATATTCTTAAATTATATTATCTATTGTATATATATATTATGATGTCCTTGAATTTGTGTAATGGGAATCGGATCGTGATGAGATCATGATAATGAGATCGATTCACCTTTAAACATAGATCCTAAATAATCTCAATCATAGGTTACTTGAGAGAGACCTTGAGATAATCGGATAGACTGGTATACTATATACTCGTCCATATGATGGAGGTGACTAGTCTCAGAGCACTAGTATGGAGGGAGAATGAGTTCACTGATTGATCTGCGTATGGAATGTTGTATGGTTAATGATACATAATGTTATATAGTGATTCCATAGTCTCGGTTATGTATCTGGTCCTTAGACTTGAGATACCAAAGATGTCTTGTTTGAGTACTCCTTTCTTTGATGTCAAACTTATAGGTTTGAAAAGATCTAGATCTGGTACAACCAGTTATTGGGATTGGTCGCCAATCTTATGAAAGTAATTAAGTGTCAATAAAGGATCATCCACTCTCGGTATCATGAGAGGAATATCCCATGTGTGTTTGCTCAGACATATTCCTGGCTAGGGTCATTCAGATTGAAAGAGAATGAGTTCTTTAGGAGAATCCAATTAGAGCGAAACTAAAACGCTAACTATGAATAGATAGGTATGATGGATTTGATCCCTTATACCATCTAGGGACTATGACATAGTGGCCTAGTACGTCCATAGTTGATGAGTCGAGTGAATTATTATGGGGATAATAATTTACTATATCAGAAGGAGTTCTGATGAGAGTGACTCATGACCAACTCGGTATCGGGACTAGAGGATCACACGCATATAGTAGATGCTTCAGCGAATAGAGGATTGGATAGAGATCTAATTAGCCCCTATTCTTATTAGATGAGACCCTATACTGATGGGCTCCTTCCACAGGCCCAATTAGAGGCCAAAGGGGATTATTGGATAAAGATCCAATAATACAAGGTTAGTGGGTAATTGGATGAAAATCTAATACCCACTAAGGTAGGACCCCTAGGGTTTTTGGTGGCTCTTTATAAATAGGAGGGGAGGCACATAGTTGATAGGCTGCATCTTTGGCCGCCCCCTCCTATTCTCCTCTCTCCCTCTTTGCAAAAGTTGTGAGACCTGATATTGTGATTGGAGGAGTATCGCTGTAGAGATCCATCGTGTGGATACCACTAGAAAGGAGGACACTTGACCTCCTTTATCATCTCCATCTAGATCTGAAAAATAGGGATATACGATCTCCCTATGTAAACAATCTCTTACACGATGTGGTTTTTTTTTTTGTGACTTTATCATGACCCAATCTTTTGTAGGAGGATTTGATCTGCGTAGGAAACCTATTTTATTTTGATCTTTCGTTGCGGATGTGATGCTCCCACTTGGTTTCCCAACATGATCTCCCTAGTAAACAATCTTACATATGATGCAGTTTTTTTATTTTACAATTTTTCTCATGCCAATCTTTACATGATGATTTTGATCTATCTGGAAAATCGATTTTATTTTGATCTTCTACTACGTATCTGATGCTCTTGCTTGGTTTCCCAACAGGTTTCATTTGGTCCAGTGTCTCACTTGGGGTGCTCTGATGTTGTTAGTTTAGAAAAAATATGAAACATTAAGGTTTTGTATTGATTATAGATAGTTAAATCAAGTGACCATTGAAAACAAGTATCCTTGACTTGGAATTGATGATTTATTTGATGAATTGTAGCTTTATGGATCTAATGAATATAATATTTCAGCCACTCTTTGATACTATATAACTATATTCAATGATGATATATTAGTATATTCAAGGAGTAATCAGGAGCTTGAATAACACTTGAAAAATGTATAGTACAAACTAATAGAAAAAAAGTTGTATGCAAAGTTCATTAAATGTGAGTTTTGGTTGAATGAAGTTATAGGCCATGCGATTTTAGAGAAAGGCATCTCCATTGATCTAAAGAAATTAAAAGCAGTAGTTAAATGGGGAATACTAATAAATATAACAAAAGTTAGAAGTTTCTTGGGCATGACTGGTTACTACAGGAGATTTATGAAGGGATTATCTCAAATTGCTAGTCCTGTCACCTAACTAACTCAAAAGAATGTGAAATTTAAATGGAGTGATGATTGTGGGCAAAGTTTTCAAGAGTTAAAAAAGAAAATTGACTAGTGCCCCTATTTTCACTATTCTAAGTCGTAACAAGGGATTTGTAGTTTATATAAAAGCTTCGAGAAAGGGCCTTAGCTATATTTTGATGTAAGATAGGAAAGTGATTGGTTATGTTTCTAGATAATTAAAAAATGAACAGAATTATCCAACTCATGATTTGAAATTAGTAGCAATTATTTTTTCTCTAAAGATTTAGAAATATTACTTTTATGAAATCTTTATCGATCATAAGAGTTTAAAGTATATTTTACTCAAAAAGAGTTAAATATGGGCTAGCAAAGGTACATAGAACTTCTAAAGGATTATGATTGCACCATCTGTTATCACCTAAGCAAAGCTAATTTGAAGCCAATGCACTTCGTAATTTTTTAAGAGCCCTATTTATAATGTAAGGACATATTTTGAATTGTTTATAAGGAACTATTTATAAATATGAGGATTATTTAATAATTTTTTATATTAAATAATTTTATATTAAAAGCTTATTACCAGAGACCTAAAAGTAAACCTTCGCAATTGGATATGATTTGTGAAAGATTCATATTAAATTAAAAAAATATGGAGGACATGTGCCACTAGCTAACCTAAGGATGGTGTCACTTATACTTGTTTCATAGATGACACATAAACTTTCTTCATGCATGTTTGTCACCTTGTCATCTGTGTGTTAGCCAAACTAAAGTAATTAGAGGAAAAAACTAAACGAAAACATACCAAATGAAGAAAGTTACTACAACTAACCTCGACTTGAGAAGAAGAAGTTTTGCTTTGGCTTGAGGATTTGAATCAATTCCTCACACTTGAGAATCAAAATTTCAAGGACAAGTGTTCTAATTTCATCTTGATTATAAATAATTTAAAAAATTTTGGCCTTGCACCTGATACATATTTGTTTAGATATGAAATTATGAACCTAAATTTTTTTGAGATTTTGACCCTTCTACCTCATTTTAGTTATAACTTTTCGCACTGAATTCTAGTTTTGATAAAACTTACTTCATCTAAAAGAGAACTTATATTTATTTCTATAGCTTACTTAAAGGATTTGGAGTATAAATGCCTACCCAAATATCTGTTTTAATCGACCATATAGATTCTATAAAATAGAGATGATGTTATTTGACCTTTTGTTACTAAATTACTTATAACTCTTTATTGGAAATCCTGATTTATATGAAACTTATTCTTTAAATACTAGACTCATAGATCTTTTTTTTCATATATTTATTGAAAGATTTAGAGTTCAAATGTCTACTCAAATTTCTATTTCAGTTGACCATACAAATTTTACAAAATAAAGATGATAATTTCTGACTTTTTGAGACTAAATTACTGATAACTCTCAGATAGAAAAAACTAATTCATAAGAAACTTAATTCATCTGAAAGTAGACTGATATATCTTTCAAATGACATATCTTTTGAATAAATTGGGGTATAACTGATTATTTAAATTATTCATGTAATGTACCTTACAAAATATGCCATAATAGAATTTTTCCTAGTCTTGTTCCAACTCTTTAAAATTGAATTCATCAAGAATTTTTGTTTTACTTGAGCCTTATGTGACTACTTTAAACTCTTGTATAATCTTCTCTTTAATTTGTTTTATATCCGAATATATTATGTGGAAGTTTATATTTGCATCGTATTGTTTTATATAGGCACATGCATATTTTCGTTATTTCGATATGTGCTAATTTTATTACTCATAATATCCTTTTATACTTTGGTATTTGTGAGATAATGTGAATCTTTACCAAGAATGGGAAAAAGAGTTATGTTTAGAGCCCATAAAGCTTTGCCAACCCCCTTTAACTTTATCCAGACGTGGGTGGATAGAGTTCCTAGACGTATGAGACTTATGTTTATTATCTAGAAATGAATGGACAATATTATGTTATGATCTTACTTCACCATTTATGTTTTTGATATGATATCAAAAGTATTGCTTATGAGTTTCTATGTTCGCTTTATATAAGAATAAAATGAATGCAATATCAAATATGACATTTAAGCTTATGTTTCTTATTTGTTCTTTCAATATACCCCGAAATATTTCATACACTATTGATATGGTCTAAAATATTTCATATGCTATTGATATGCTCCAAAATATTTTATGACATTGCTATGCTCTGAAATATTTCTTATGTCATTGATATGCGCCTAAATATTTTATACACCTTTCATATACCCCTAAATATTCTTACATCATTGATATGGTCCAAATACTCTTTACTCTATTGTTATGAATAAAATATATTTCAAATGAAATGACATTTGCGATTCTTATATCCAATGAAATGAGAGTTATGAATTCTTGTACCCCTACCTTGTATTTTGATACCAAGGTCGTCTGAACTATCATTTCTCACTTTGAACATGTTAGTCACTTATTGAGCTTTGTAACTTACACTGTTGCTATATAAAATTTTCATGTTAGCTTGTCACTCATTAAAATGTATGAATTAAGCTGAGGTAGTGGAAAACTATTTAGATTTTGGGAAAATCTTTGTGGGTTGATATGTTGTGGTTGTATAAGTATATTTTATGTATAATGAAATATTATCGACAAATCTGAATTGATGTATCTTATAAAAGTCTAAAGAATCTATCATGTTTGGAATTTTATAATGTCTAGTTTTATGGTAATATGAAATTATGTTAAATAATTGATTTTATGATTGTATAGATTCTCAATGGATTTATAAGTGTGATTAATGTTATATTAAATTAGCTTTGGGTTATATAAATTATCGAGTAATGAGGTCTATGATTATAAATTGTATAGGTTTTATAGATGTGAATAATATATGAATATTTTTTTAGTGTCCTCAAATATTAGTTTGGATCTTGGATTAGATTATTGATGAATTCTAATATTTTTAGTTTAAGATAGATTCACACCTCTTAAACACATTAATTTTGAGAGGTGTGATATATATCAAAGAACACATAATCGATCGTGAGTTGGAGAAGAGGAGTAGCTACTAATTGTAGGAGAATGCAACTGTTAGAATCCTAACGGATTCGAAGCTTGGGGGTGATCACTATAGGGGATCAGCCTCCTTGAAACTTTATAGGAAACTTGTAGTTGTTGCTCAAATGCTGCAGAAAATACTCTTCTATTGATGATAAAAAGTGAAGAATTACATGGCTATTTATAGACCTTCTAACCCCAACTTCTAATAGGACTCCTACTTCAAGACTTCTACTCCTAACCAACTCCTAAAGCAACTCCTAATGCAACTCTAAGTCCAACCTCCAACCGGCCCATCTGGGGGTGGCCGGTTACTTTATTATTTCCTAATCCTATTCTAACTTAATCCGCTCCTCAACCAATCCCCTCTTTAACTAGGATAAATGGATAGTTAATTATAGTAACATGCATCTTACACTCCCTTCAAATATCTTCCTCAACTAATCCTAACCTAGTTGGCCTCCTTATTTCCTTAATAGGGGTCTGCTAGATAGGATTTACATGAATGCCCTTAGATTTTACATGATTACCCTCTATAATGAAACTAAATTAGGACTCCCCTAGCTAGAGTCCTAATAGACCCGCCCTCTTCAATTCAGCCTTGTCCTCAAGGCTGATGCTCCATGAATGTTGAAAATTTAATTTTTAAATCGTCATAGTTTTCCAAAGTCGCCTCTTCTTTTGGAAGGTTCGCCCATTGTATTAGTACTTCAGTAGTAGGTCGCAATCATCGTGTCATGATCTTGCGGGCAATAATGGCACTCGACTAAGTTTGGAGCTCTCCTTGGATAATCAAATTAAGTAGATGTCTTTGAAATGTCTTGTTTTATCCTAATTTGAGCTTCAAGCACGACACGTGGAAGAATGGATGGATTTGGGAGTCGACGGGTAAGTCCAATCTGTATGCTACTGCTCCGATGCGCTCTACACTCTAGTAGAGTCCATAGAACCGAGGTGAAAGATTCATGAATGCTTTGGTCTAGATCAATGTTTGCTTGTATGGCTGGAGTTGTAGAAATACCCAATCTCCCATGGAAAATTCTATCTTGCCTCTGTGTTAATCATATTGTTGTTTCATCCATGCTTGAGCTGTAGTGAGATTGTCTTTTAATAGCTTCAGCATTTTATCTCTGTCATATAGTTCCCTGTCTACTTGTTCTACTTTAAAGGTGCCCAATATATATTTTGGGATTACAAGAGGAGGTTATAGCCTCATAGGGTATAATTTTTATTGATGAATGATAAATTGTATTATATCACTACTCGACCTAAGGGAGCTATTTTGTCCACTCTTTTGGTCGGTCACTAGCGAAGCATCTGAGGTATGTCTCTAAACACCTGTTCACCACTTCAGTCTGGCCGTCGGTTTGTGGGTGATATGTTGTGCTCATCTTCAATTTAGTGCCCTGCATCTGGAATAATTTTCTCCAAAATTTGCTCGTGAAGACCCTATCACGATCACTTATAATTTATCTCGACATCCTATGTAATTTTATAATATTTTTCATAAAGATTCGGGCAATGCTGGAAGTAATGGGATTGTAAACTGCATAGAAGTGAGCATACTTTGTAAGGTGATCAACAACAACAAGAATCATATCTTTTCCTTATGATGAGGGTAGCCCTTCGATGAAGTTCATTGATATATCGGTATTGAGTCCAAGATAGATAGAGGTTGTAGCTTTCTGGGGCTTGCCACTATTTTGCCTTTATGTCGTTGGCACACATCACATTGTGCTACAAATTTAGCAATAATATTTTTCATCCCTTCCTAATAAAAATTTTACTTAATTCTCTTATAGGTTCTAAAGAACCTAAAATGCCTGGCCGCGGGTATAGAATGCATCTCTTGAAGGATGGTCTTTATGTAACTAGAATTTGGCGCAAACACAATGCATCTCTCATAGCATAGGACTTTTGAGTCCCAACTGTAATGAGCCATAGAACTTGGTTCTTCCTCCAATTTCTTTATGATCTTGCTAGTTCCTAGATCGTCTTACCATTCTCTCCTAATGTCCTCAAGGAAGTTGTTGGTTGGACGTGAAATGATCAAAAATTCTTGCTCGAGTAGTCGTGGAAGCGCATCTGCAATAATATTCTCTTTCCCTTTTTCACAATCATACTCAATAAGCTTTGTTACCCATTTGTGCTATTCGGGGAAGGATATCTTTTGCTCCATCAAATTTTTTAGGCTCTTGTGGTTGATGCACATTTGCCACGTTCTATCCTTCTTTCGTACGAGGAGCACCGATGAGGAGTAGGGTTTACAACTTGGCCGAATGACTCATGTTTCAAGCATCTCCTTTACAATCCTTTCTATTTTATCTTTCTGAAGATGAGGATACTGATATAGCCAAGTGTTTGATGGAGGTTTGCCCGGAAGACCCAAGAGATGATGATCATGCTGGCAACTAGGAGGTAGGCTATGCAGTTCGTCAAATACATCTGAAAATTCAACAAGCAAGGGAAGTAGATTTGGGTCTTCAACTTTGGTTGCCTCCCCCTTGGATTGTTGCTCTAGTTGTACCAAGAAGCCACTGTATGTTTTGTGTGATACTTTCTCCATTCGTCATGTGCAAATCATTGATACGTCGCTCCCCCGTTTGTCGCGCAGTACCACCTATTTTCCCTAGCTGTAAAACTTCATGATTAATTTTGAAAATTTTCAGGAAACATCATCTAATGTAGTCAACCATTCAATGCCATGCACGATGTCACAATCATCAAGAGGGAGGAGGAAAAAATCTACAATTATCTCTTGATCCTGTAGCAACAGTTTCACCCGCGGGCACCTACAATAACACTTCAAAATTCGTCCGTCGGTGAACTTAACATCAAACCTACTTCAATCCTCGATAGGTAAGGCCATCTGAACAACAATCTTGTTGTTCATAAAATTATTAGTGCTCTCGGTGTTAATAAGAACGATGATCGATTGTTGCTTTAGAAGTTCTCCCACTTTCATCGTTTGCGAGTTTGCGTAGCTGGTAAGAGCATGCATCATAATATTAATCGGCTGTTGTTCTTCATCCACAACCTCTTCCTCATGCTCCTAGATCTCCTCATCCATATCTTCAATGGGTTCAATCAGTAAGAGGCACCCCTTCTTGTAGTGATGGTCACGGCTCCATGGTTCGTCGCAATGCCAACAAAGACCCTTTGCCGCGTGTAGTTCTTATTTTGCCAATTTTTTGGCAATGAAGAATGGCTGAGAACAGAAGGAGGTTTATAACTCATGGGCCTAGGAGTGGTCCTTATCTTCTGAGCATCTTGGTTGAGCTGTTCCTCTTGTATTCGGGTGAAAGAAATTACAGCAGCTACGGTATGGGGCTGCCGCGCCTTAATCTCCCCTTTTATCTCCGGCTTGAGTCCCTCGATGAAGGTACCTAACAATTGTTGGTTAATCCAATCATGAGTAAGGTAGGGTAGCTTCTCAAACCTGGTTTGGTACTCCTGAATTGTAGAGGTTTGCCTGATTTTTACGAGTTGGCCGTCGATATTTTAGTACTCCATAGGTCTGAAGCAGGTCAGTAGTGCATTTTTTAATTGATTCCACGTTAGAGCTCCATTATTATATTCTAGCCAATTGTACCATTGGATTGCATCACCTTCAAGGTGGATGATAATGATTTCCACCATAGCATCGTCCGACATTCGGTAGTAGCGGAAGTAACATTTGACGCGCGAAATCCACCCCGTCGGGTCTCCTTCTTCCCAATGTGGGAAGTCCACCCTCATTAGTGGCTTAAGCCTGTCCGAAGGTTATCCCTCCTTCTCTGGGGGCCTCTTTAAACTCTCTCCTCGCTGAGATTTTGTTGGACTCGATGGTTGTCCAATTTTGAACTCCGTAAACAAAGTGCGCAGTTTGTCCTCCAAGCGCGATTCGAGCCGCGATTCAAGCCGAGATTCCAATGCTTCAAACTTGGCATCAGTTGGATCTTGGGAAGCTATAGCGTATACCTATAGATCATATACATCCTTGTCTTTTTTCTGTTAACGAGTCAATGGTATGGGTGGTGGAAGATTCGGACAATCAGTTGGTGATAGAAGGGTTCGGTTGTTATGGTTTTCTATTTTGGGCTGTGATTTTTGGGGGTGTTAGGGTTATGAAAATATGTTATGATGACTATGTCTTAAGGCTAGAGGGATGCCTAAAGATGTCTTAGGTGGTGGCAGTGAGATGATTGGGTTTCGGTGGGTTAAGAAGAAGAAGAAGGACAAAGGTGAAGTAGTAGATTTTTTATCGAAAAGAATTCCAGCAATGAAGACGTAATTTTTTCCAAAATTTTTTAACAAAACTTCAAGTGAAGCTTAGGGGGATCTTCTGGTAAGGAAGAGGTAGCACCAACAAAAATTTTGTGGAAAGAAATAACAGCAATAGATTCAACAAAATCAAAGATCACGAAGAAGTACGGTAGTAGATTTTTACATCTAAACTATAGCAATTTGGATGTAAAAAATGAGCAGTTTATCTTGATGATTTTTTGATGAAACAAAAGGGAGATCTGAGGATAGGAAGTTATATAGCTGTGGTAGAAATTTCGTTGAAATTTGATCAGTAAAAATGCAGTAGCAAATCAAACAATAAAGGGTGTGCGACTAGAATTCTACGACATAACTTTCATCATAAAGATGGAAACTTTGCGATGAAAAGTTTGCGCAGCAAATAGGAACAATTTTTTTGTTTTTTTTATTTTTTTTTGAATAGGGATAACTAAATTACAGCAACAGTAAGGTAGAAAACCAGAACCTGTTGCAATTCACGGGGAGATCAAAGGATGATCTGCGGTAGTAGAGATGACGATAAAATTTGGTGATGATCTTTAAGCAATTGTGGGAATTGCTTTGGATGACTCTGGGTGGCTGATGGGTGGCTATGGAAGGGCAGAATGATGCTCTGATACAAAGTGATAGAATCATAATGGATTCTAAGCTTGGGGGTTATCACTATAGGGAATCAGCCTCCTTGGAACTCTATAGGGGTTCCCTCTTAATTGCTGCTCAAAGGATGCAAAAATACTCTTCTATTGATGATAAAAAGTGGAGGATTACATGGCTATTTATAGACCTTCTAACCCCAACTCCTAATATGACTCCTAACCAACTCCTAAAGCAACTCATAATGCAACTATAAGTCCAACCTCCAACCGACCGATATAGGGGTGGCTGATTGATTTATTATTTTCTAATCCTATTCTAACTTAATCCCCTCCTCAATCAACCCTCTCTTTAACTCGGATAAGGGATGGTTAATTAAGGTAACATGTATCTTACTCTCCCTTCAAATATCTTCCTAAAATAATCTTAACCTACCCAGCCTTCTTACTTTCCTTAATAGGAGTCGACTAGATATGATTTACATAAAGCCCTTAAATTTTACATGATTACCCTCTTTAATGAAATTAAATTAAGGCTACCCTAACTAGAGTCCTAACAATAATAATATTCTAGAGGAGGAGGCATCATTGTAGCAAGTAATCACGCGTGAGAGTAGAGGAGACATTTATAATATGTAACTTACAGTGTTGTAAGGAAGAGATGCTAACGTGGGAAGCTAAGTACCAAGGATCTAGTAGTACCCCTTGATGCATGACTAAGTGATATGTAAATAGATTAATAAAAAAATTATTCATAGAGTAAAATAAGATGGCTATGAGGGATGTCAAGAGTCATTGAATATCTCTAGAATTAAAAGAATAATTTTATACCATAATTATGAGACCAAAAATATTTTATAATTTGAGTGTTAGATAACTAAGAAATATATATATATATATATATATATATATATAATGTCTAGATCAGAATATTGGTATGAATGTACAGAGTTATTAGGAAATAAAGACATGATAGGCTCAAATAATCCCAGCATATGACTTTTTATTTTTATTGATAAAGGTTGACAATATTTGTAGAATGTAAACTAAGAACAAGATTTTAGGAAGCAAATTCTATTTTCATCATTTTCTATTATATATTATATATATAATCTGATAAATACATAACATTTTTATTGTCCTTACGCCATATTCTCTCTCTCTCTCTCTCTCTCTATATATATATATATATATATATATCCAGGAAAAGCCAAATGGAAGCTAAGCACGATTCCGTCCTTGTCGTCTCTGATGCTGCCTCCTCCGACTATCTCCACTTTGCTCTTCCGCCATTTGGTGTCACCTGCTTCCTCCCTCGGACTCACCGTCACTCCATTCGTCTCTTTCCTTTATTTCTTTGTTCGTCCCCTCTAACATCTCCTATTTATCACATCGTTCCTCGCCTCCATAATTTCAAGTGCTTCTACCGCCTGTTTGATGTTCCGCGATGGCGGACGCCACGAACGCGATCCACGACGACGGCGTCAGCCCCAACACCATGATCGCCAACCTCCACGCCTCGCGCTCCTGCCTCGACTCCGTCCTCCGCTCCTCCGCCGTGCTTGACGTCGCCATCTCCGGCTTCGACGGTCGCCTCTCACTCCGACTCGCTGCCATCACTGCCGTCTATGACGCGGTGGTGCCACTCCACTCCCAAGCCGTCGCCGCCCAGGCCCTCCGCACCCGCATCGACCGCGCCGTATCTCCCGCACTCTCCCTTCTCCGCGGCTTCTCTCTCGTCCGGTCCCTCCAGCGTCGGCTCCTCCGGCTCTCCCCCTCGGCAGCCGACCCCCGTCGCCTCATCGCCTACGTCAATTGCGTCGACAGCCTCCACGACGCGGTCGCAGGCGTCGCCGCTGAGTGCGAGCCAGCGGTGCAGCGCCTCCAGGAGGCGGTCGAGTTCCTAAGCCGGACCAAGGCCACGGACCGCCTCCGCCTCTACCGCCTCAGTGAGGCCCTCGCTGCCCTCCAGGCCCTCTACGAGGACGAGGTCGACGCCATGCGGTACGAAGGCGTCTTGGACGAAGCCCTTCTCCTGCTGCAGCACGAGTGCGAGTCTCTCCTACTCCGGCTCAAGCATCATGCCTTTGGCGAATCTGATGGCCTTGATCTGATCTCGAAAGAGACCGACGGCTCTAATCTCCCCCATCTCGGCTCGTCTCTCCAGGTTGAGGCCCTCCGGCGGATGGCCCAAACGCTCGCCGCCAACGATTGCCTCGACATCGCGATCGATATCTTCGTTACCGTAAGTATCCATGTCGATTCGAGATCGTTGAATGGGGAATTCCGTGTGTCCGGCGGATTAAGGGGGTGGGTGATCGCAGGTGAGGTACCGAAGGGCGGCGCAGGCGCTGATGAGGTTGAAACCAGAGTACCTGAGGACGTACGCGCCGGAGGACATGGACGCGATGGAGTGGGAGGCGGTGGAAGCGGCGATCACGCTCTGGATCCGGCACCTCGAGTTGGCGGTGCGGATGCTGTTCGCTGCGGAGAAGCGGCTCTGCCACGACGTTCTAGGCGGATTGATGGGCGGCGCCGTGTGGCCTGAATGCCTCGCAAAGATCGCCGACCGAATTATGGCCGTCTTCTTCTGCTTCGGTGAGGGCGTCGCCCGGAGTTCGAAGCAGCCGCAGAAGCTGTTCAAGCTCCTCGACATGTTCGACGCGTTGGACAGGATGTGGCCCGATCTGGCGGCCGTCTTCGACGGCGAGGCGGGCGGCGACTTCCGAGCGCGGTTCCGCGAGCTCCAGAAGCTCGTCGTCCACGCGGCGGCGACGGCATTCTGGGAGTTTGGCCTCCGGATTGAGGGGCTCCAGGACGGCGCACCGCCGCCGGCTGACGGGTCGGTGCCGAAGGTCGTCCGATACGCCCTCCAATACCTCAAGTGTCTCACGACGGCTGCGTACGCCGGACCGATGGGTCGAGTGCTACGAACAGAGCGCACCTGGAGACCGGAGCTGCTTTCGCGACCTCCTGAGGCGGACGGCGACCAGGGGCTCCTCGGTGACGCAGTGCGCAGCATTCTGGAGGCGTTGCAGCGGAACGTGGAGGCGCAGCGGTCGAGGTACGGGAAGAAGGACCGAGTACTGCCTCACGTGATGGCCACGAACGCGTACTGGTACATGTACACGAGGACGAGGGGGACGGAGGTGGCGATGTTGGTGGGGGAGGACACGATGAAAGCGAGGTATAAGAGCGCCGCGGAGCAGGCGGCGTTCGCGTACCAGGACGCAGCATGGGGGTCTCTGGTGAAGCTGCTGGACAGGGGCGAGGCGGCGGGGACGGCGAGAGCGACGACGGAGGAATTCATGAGGGGATTCGATGACAACCTGAGGAAGCACAAGAGCGTCTACTGCATCCGGGACGCCGACCTGAGGGAGCAGATAGGGGAGGCGGTGGCGAAGGCGGTGGTGCCGGCGTACGCGGCGTTCCCGCATGCCAACGCCGGGGCGAGCGACGGGAGGGCGTTCCCACCACCTGACTCGATCAGGGGACTGATACTACAGCTGTTCGACGCCGGAAGGGAGGAAGGGAGGAAGGAGGCGGAGGGGGAGGGGAGCTCCAAGGGAGAGCGAGAGAGACATAGGAGGCGGGCAGAGGGATCGTGGAGTTCGGAGGCTCCTTCCCGTCGTAAGTCGCAACCGAACAAGTGAAATATACTTGGTTAGCTTAAATTTGTGAAGTTATATTAAACTCTATTATCTTCTTTCAAACGCCACATTTGAAATTATTAAAAATTAATTAAATATTTTATTGAAATAGACTATCCTGCTAAATATGATGGATATTCTGGTAAATAAATCTTTAAAAATCAAACACTCATAAAAGTGCCCAATTTATGTTAAGGCTTCTTTGATAAATCTAATTATATGATCCGACCGAATGATTGGTTTATTAAATCATTAAATATAAGCTATTAATTCAAAACACTCAGGTCCAAATTAATAATGATATATTTATTAAAATCTAATACATCAACTCAATTTTTCATACATTCCGGCTATTAAAATGCCTTCTTTATATTTAAAAATTGAATGGTTTGTCTTATATATGTCAGTATGCTTTTATATGGAATGACATATAAATAATTTAACATGGTATCATATTATATATATATATATATATATATATATATATATATATATATATATATATATATATATATATATATATATATATATATATATATATATATATATATATATATTTGGTTACTGTAAATTTGAAATTCTGAGATATATTAAACTCTAATATGTTCTCTGAAACGTTACCTGCAAAATTAGCAAAAATTAATTAATAATAAAATAAAGAGGGATAAATACAAGATTCGAAGTGACGATTAGCTATGGCATCCTGATAAATATTTTTTATGATTTGTCATAAATCATAAAAAATTAAACGCTCAAAAAAGAGACCAATTTATGTAAAGACTGCACAACGTAGTCAGTACTGGTTTGGATAGGATAATTAATTCATTAACTTATTCAAATGTGTCTTTGGGCTTAAGTGTTTAGCTGGAATGATAGATAAATAATTTAACATAGATAATAGAAGCAAGAACTCCTATTTTAATTAAAGTCTCAATCATTTTTTATTTATCACAAATTTTCTTAAAATTAGAGCCTGTCCATCACACAACTAATCATTTTGTCTTTGTTTCTAAGCAAACTAATCCACTGAAAGCTTCTTCTTCCTGGTTGAGCAAACACTAGTTCCTTCTTCCTGGTTGAGCAAACACTAGTATTCTCATATGAGTAACTAATTAACTACTTATAGATATGATGAAATTCTATAGATTTTGATTTTTAAGGGGATCAACCCTTATAATATTATAAGGGTTACTCTCTTCTAGTAGTCGGTCATATGGCTAAATTATAGATTGATCTTGCTTGATCAAAAGAGATGGAGGCTATATGTTTATATAAGTCTTCAAACCTTAGCCTTAAGGGGTGCTTCCCAAGTGAATTCTCCCTTCTGCCCCTCCTATAACTACCATGCATAAATACAGAGGGCAACGGCCTAAGTGACTGCACAAGTCATGCCCCTCTGCTAGAAATCTTAGCTGAACAATCGAGTAAGATGGGTTGACAGCTAGAAAGCACTAAGGCTCCAAATTAAACCCTAGCCACACTTCTTTATAGGATAAAAGTGACTAGGTAGGGTTTTATTATAATTTCACAGGGTTCTTATTGATTACTTATAGGATGATTAGGACTCAACCTTGTTGGAGTCTTATCAAGCCCGCTCTTTTTGAATCAATATTGTCCTTAAGGCTGAGGGTCCATGAACTATAGGAACCGAGTCTTCAGCTCATCCCATGAGATCATTAATTGAACTTTGGCCTCCTCATCAACTTGGGTGTTAGTTGGATGGATTTGGGCTGAGTCGTATTGTTTAAATTTTCATTTGAGGTGGGATGCTTGGAGGATCAATTGTAATCTTGATCTGGTGAGCGGATCTGATCTCTAGGTTATGACCCCAATGTGATCCCCAATTTTGCAAGGCCCAAAGAAATAGAGAGCCAACTTTCTTGAGACTTGAATTTTGTGCTGGTGGGGCTGGAGATGAAGGGGGACTTGATCTTTCCCAGGAAACTTTCTTCTGCTCGGCGTTTGTTAGGGGGAAGTTTCTTCCTTGCATGGGCTGCCACATGATTATTCTGTAATAGTAGTCGTGCCTTCTTTTGGAGTGAGGGCTATCCTCTGATAAAATCTCTAGTGGTGTGAGCCTGATCTGAGTCTGAGATGGGCAGGAGTGGTAATTTTTTGGGGCCCATTTTCACTTATTTATGCTATTGACTATTTTACATGAGGATGGTGCTATCTCCAATCTGGATGTGTCTACTCCAATAATAAACATCTGGTCACGATTTGGTGTGGATGACATCGTGATCGTGAGGGCTATAGTCCTACTTGGTCAATGTGGTGCATCTTTCTTTATAATGAGAGGGATAATGTTCATGCTTCATTGAGTCATGCGAATGATCCTTCTACTTTTCTGATTTCGCCACTGGAGGGGTTCAATTTTCTCGCGGTCTTGGGCCGTAGATCGGAGGTCATCATCAATAAAGTCTTTAAGCATCATGGTTCAATCCTGGGGAAAGTCGTGGCAGTCACTTGAGATCAGCAACCATGGTGAGTTCGGCGGGATATAACACTTTAAAAGTAGCTTATCTCTGGGGAAAAGGACGTAGGGATGTGTACGTATCGGGAAATAAGTATGACAAACAATCCATGTCTCTGTCATCTCTTGGATGACCCTTTTATCTTCGACTTTCTGAGATTGTAGGAAACAATCTGGCCGAGCAATAATTGGTAGAAGTTTCGGCTTGTTCAGCATAGGGGGGTCGGACAGCTTCAGAGAAGATAATCGACTCGGTTTGGTAGAGATGCCCAAAATTTTAGCAAGTTGTGGGAGAAGGTTCTTATCTTCAATCTCATGAAACCTTGAATTTGAATTGGGGAACCACTAGAATTTTCTTTTGGTACCCCCTCCAAGTGTTGTGTTGTGGTTATAGTCGCTGGGCTCCCTCGTAGAATCATCTGCTTTCCTTTTCTGAAAAAATTTATAGTTAGCTTCAAAAAATTTCAAAAAATATCTCCAATCGTGGACAACCAATCAATGCCAAGCACTATATCAAAACCATCAAGAGGGAGGAGGAAAAATATTAGCAACTACGTCTTGTTCCTGTAAGATCAGTTTTACCCGCGGACACTTCTGGTTGCACTTCAGAATTTGATCGTTAGCTACCTTGACTTTAAACTTGCTGTAATATTCTTTTTGAAGCATTAAGTGAGTAGCAACCTTACTGGTCATGAAGTTGTGTGTGCTTCCGGCATCGATGAGGACGATGATGGATTGCTGCTCAAGAAACCCTTCGATCTTCAATTTTTGTAAGTTGGTGTAGCCGGCTAAGGTAGGGACCGTGCGGGTGACCGGTTGTGGTGTATCCTTCTCCTTGGGCTCGAGAATCGTATGTTTATGTTTGAGTTCCTTTGCCAATCCATCATGAAATTCTTCTCTTATTAGTTTCTTCAGTTGAGGGGATCGGCTGATAGTAGGGGGAGGTGAAAGCTTTGGTGTCGCTGGTTGGGGAGTGACCCTGGTCCTCCGGGTTCATAGTTCAACTGCTCCTCTTGATGTCGTGTGAGAGAAATGGCTGCCTTAAGTGTGTATGGCTGTCGTGCTTTAACTTATTCGTGAATCTCCGGCTTCAAGCCCTCAATAAAAGTCCTCAATACCTACTTTTCATACCAATTATAAGTTTGATTAGACAACCTTTTAAACCTAGTTTGGTACTCTTGGATGGTAGAGATTGACCGATCATTATTAGTTCTTCATCACAGTTCTTACAATCAATTGGTGCTGAAGGTTTATATGCTGTTAGTTAGGATGTGGCTCTCATGCTTTGAACATCTTGATTGAGGTGTCCTTCTTGAAGTTGTGCAAAGGAGGTTGATGTCATCGAGGTGTAGAGCTGTCGTGTCTTAACCTTGTTTCTTATCTCTAGTGGGTTCTTTTTGTAATCTGAATTTGCATCACATTATGATCTCCTTGGGCTCAACAATCAGCCCAATCTAAACTCCTCGAAGAGAGCTCGTAATTTAGCATTCATACATGACTTGAAAGCCTCCAATTTGGCTTCGAATAAGCCCACTGACGTCATGACGTAAGGATCTCCAACCTGTCAAATAAACCGACTGAAGAGTGTAGTTATAATTTTCAGGTTGAAGGCAGCAAATGGCAGCAATGTCGGGGTGTGGTGGTGAAGTCTCCAAGTGGAGGATGGCGGCTAAGGGTAGCAGCGACGGTGGAGGAAGAAGATGGCAACGGTAATGTCAGCTGCGGTCCTTCAATGATTTTACAATGTTGATGCTGCAATGTCATCGAGGTGGCTGATATCTGTCAGAAGATGACAGCCAAGATATCTGAGTTGGAAGGCAACAGCGACGATGGAGGAAGAAGAGGGCAGCAGCAACGTTGGCTGTGGTTGCATTGCAACTTTGTGGCTGCAAGGGGCGTCAGTTGTAGCACAGATGCAACTGCAATAGGAGGAAGATGGGTAGCGATGTGCACGGTTGTTGCGGAGGAGGGCAGTAGCAGTATGGAGTGAGAGATGGCTGCTGTCATGTTCAATTTGTTGTTGGTTGCAATCAAGATAGTTAGTAATGAATGATTGTTGCGGGTTGTGATGTAAAGAGATTGCAGTGAAAGATCACTGCTGGTAGCTTTTTACCGTAAGGATCGCTACTGACTGTGATCAAAGAGGATGACAGTGAGAGGTCACTGTTGGCAGCGTTGGGCAGTGAAAGATGCATGTTGTTGTTGAAGGGATAAGGGAGATTGGGTGGCCGAAAGGTTGGTGGACCGAAGGCTGTGATTTTTTGGTACGATTTGTGGTTGTTTTGGGTGCGATTTGGGGTTGCGATTTTATGGAGTTTGTTAGGATCAATTGGCACTAGGGGGGGGGGGGGGGGGGGGGGGGGGGGGGTGAATTAGTACAAGCTAAAATTTTTCTTTCTAAAGCAAAAGATTTTCGAATAAGATAGAATAAGAAATCTGAAGCTTTTCGTTTTTAATAAAACAAGTGAGTTATTAAAGGTAAGTTGTTAAGGAAGCTGAAAAGATAATCACGTTTAAGGAAAAGAACTTATCGTCTTGCTTTCAATGAGTTAAGTTGGAAGCATCAATTCAACAACATTCAAGCAATGCAAGCATGAAACACTTATAATTTTATAGTGGTTTGGCGCCAACGGCCTACGTCCATCTCTGAGTCCTCCTTCTTGAGGCACACCAACGTCCACTACCAATCTTCTTTGGGTACACTTGCTTACAAGGGAGACTAGATTTTCAACTCTAAGCTCTCTCCCTTACCCCTTTTCTTTTTCTTATAATTCTTACACAATATTTTCTCAGAATATAATCCCCAAAAGTGTTATTCTGAATGTAAGAAAACTTGAGGTATTTATAGGCTCCAAATTGGCTTCAAAACCAGAGCCAAAATCCAATCATATTCAAAAAATCTGAGTATGGGCGGTTTACCCGCCGACCTGGGTGGTTTACCCGCCGTCAGCAGTTGGCCGCCGCCCAGATTCTGTGATATGAGTGGGTGAACCGCCTCTCACCGACGGTTTACCCATCAAACTTTTCACAAAAATGGTTCCCTCCACTTTTCAAATTTTGGCTTGACTTTTACATTGACCAGCTCTTTGGTCAACTGATTGAGCTCAACCTGAGCTCAACCAAACCTAGTAGTGGATTCGGTTGCCTTATTGAGTTGATTTGGATTTCTTTCAAATCCAACTCAATTAGGACTCTAACCCTAACTATGACTTAATGATTATAATACTTAATGACCAATTAAGCCTAATTAAGACCTAACTCCTGCATACTCCGGTAATCTTGCGGTAAGTCCTCCGATCTCCCTTCGCTTTCCTAGTGAGCTTCCTGATTCTTTCGGTGAATCTCCTAGTGAACTTTCGGAGAGATCCCACCGCATCATTCGAACTCGGCCCGATGCCTAGGCTTTATCTTGGCCCATCATCTGGTTATAACTTCATTGATCCTGCCATAGTTAGACTTGCACGATGCTAATTACGACTTAATTAAATATAATCATAATTACCAAAATATCCATTACAAGACTATCCCGACTCCTGGCAAGCTTTTAGGCTACCCCCGACAATCTTCTGGTGAGTCTTGATCTTCTTTTGGCGAACTCTCTTGCGCCATCCTGGCAAACTCCTGATACCCTCGGCGAGCTTCCGACACACTCCTGGCGAGTCCCCAAACGCATAGACTCGATGCATGGACTTAACCTTGGCCAACCCTGATTGTAATAATCCTTTTATCGTAATTAATCCTGCATCAATCAACTCTAACAATCCTGTTAGATCAATAATCCATCAATTGATTTCATCATCAAAATTTGAGATTCAATAATCTCCCCCTTTTGATGATGACAATCAATTGATGATAGGAGTTAATCCTAACTCCCCCTAAAACCATACCTCTTAAATTTAAGAGACGCTCTCACTCTTAAATTCAAGCAATCAATCATTCAATGTAAATTTTAACACAAATTTACATCAAGTCATCAAATCATGAATTGTAAAATATCCAAGTTATATCATCAAGTGTTATCAATTAATATTTTTCAATGTCATGTGTCTTCAAGACATATTTCTCTCCCTTTGTCATCAATAAAAAGGTGAAATATAGAGCTAATAATTTCAAAACACATGATGACATTACTCCCCCTTAGTATATGCATTAATATAGAAGATTTAAATTTAAGAGCGTTACATCCTCTTGTATTCAAGTAAATCAAAGCAATAACAATAACATTTTAAGTATAACAAAGATTTGCTTTTTAAACTTTTAAACTTATCAAGAATTTTCAAGGATTGTCATGAAGTTAAAAATATTTGAGAATTTTTCTTCAAATTATCAAGCATAGAAAATTTTCAAATCAATAAGCATAGAAAATTTTCAAGTCATAGAGTATAGAAGATAAGTCATTGAGCATAAAAAATTTTCAAGTCATAGAAAATTTCAAGTCATAGTGCATAGAAAATTTTCAAGTCAGAGAAAATTTCAAGTCATTAAGCATACCTTTCTCAATAAATTTAATATATTTGAAAATTAATCTCTAGTCATCAACCATACCTTTTATAATTAATAAGTAGATAAACAGTAGAGGTGTTGTTGAATTATTTCATCATGAGAAGAGCTCTTAATAAATTTTAAAAGCAATATTAAGATGAGCTCAAAAGTCCAAGAGATTTAAAGACTACTTATGTATTTCAAATATAGCAAAAGTCATCTCTTGATATATAAAATCATCTCTTATAAATTTCAAATGTGGTATATCTTCATGTATTTTTTGAAAACAATAAGATACCAAATCATGGAGAATATTTTCAAAAATGTTATCACAAAAAGCTTAATCTCATGAAATCTTGATTAGCAATTTATATATTTTTATGATTTAGCATTTCTAGGTCTCAACCTCAATCTTGTAGATATATAAAATTCGAAAATGAGCTCAACACATTTTTCTCATGTAAATTTTAAGAAAATATAATAAATAAATCTAGTAAGTTCTTTCTTCTCTTTTTGGAAGTGCAAGCTAGCAAATTTTTGCTTCCTTTGTATTGTTCAAGGTTGCAATTTTACAAGCTAACAAAATTTGCTCCGCCTTTGTTATTGTCGAAATGAGGGGATAATTGTAATAGTGCAAAACTTTTTCCATTTCACCATTTTTCAATATCATCACATGAAATATATCATGAAAGATTAACATAGTGATGAGATATACAATTCATGAAGGTAAATTATGAATATCAAGAGACAAATTTGTAGGAGAAACAATTACAATAAAATCTCTTGATTCATCCATAAGAAATCTTAAGTTGTCAAGTTCATGATTTGTATAAAAAATATCCTTTTAAATAATACAAAAACACATAACAAAAGATTTTGATTCATAAAATATTTCAAGTTATAATTCTAAGAAATTAAAATCATGATATCATTAAATTTCAAAATAATGAAAATCACTTTCAAGAGATTAAAAATATAATTAATAGACTTATTAGTCTTTTGAAATGATAGTTATTTCCTTTCTCTATTTTGTGTGAATAAGAAGGTAGAATCAAGGTAGAGAAATGAAAAATATTATATCACAATAATATTCAATTTTAAAGATGTAAATTTTATAGATATGAATTCAAAATTAAGCTCAAAACTTCAAGATATTCAAGGAGATTCAAAAGTTAAGAGCTAATCATCTCATGTAATTTGGATAAAAAACATCAAGAATTTCATAAGAAGACATGATGGTAGATTTAGCTCAAAATGTAAATCAAGTATTTTGTATGCATTTAGAAATTTCTAATTTTCTTCTAAGCACTTGTTCATCATTCAATGTTTCCTTCTAATCATATTAAAAATTTTATCTCCTACTTTTTGTTATTGTCAAGAGAGAAATATGATTGCATAATTTCTTTTCATCCATGTTAAATTTATGTCAAAAAGTATAAGAGATATCATGTCATTAAAAATTCAAATCCAAAAGACATGATTTCGTTTAATAAGTTTTCTTTCCCCTCGTTTGTAAATACTACAAATGAGTCTTAATTTATCCAAGATAATTCTTTTTAATAGAAAAGAAGAATGATCTTGATAAAAATTTTAGTTATTATTTTTAAGATCATAAATCTCATTTTAAAGAATATCATAAAGATCAATAATGTCATTCCCATAACATATAAGTCAAGTCAAGAAGTTAAGGGAATATTCATTATAATGCAAATCTTATTTAATTTTTAACTTATCATAAATTTAAGAAATACTAATTTTGGTGATAAGTTATACTAAGAAGAAAGTCATAAGTAATAATGTCATAAAGAATATTATTATCAAATCATAAATGCCAAGAACATGATTTATTTTGACGCATTTCTTCCTAGATGAAATTTCAAAGCTTTTGAAATCTTAAGAGACAAAGTAATAAGGATCTTGATTCTTATAGCAATATCAAGTTATAAATATTGAGAAGTTAAGATCATGTTTAGGATGAAAGGAATCTTAGTAAATAAAAAGATCTCAAATTATAATTTTTAAGATTTCAAGATCATGATTTAAGTTATCAAATAATCAAAAGCAACATATCAATGAAGTTGGATAGATTCAAACATATCCATTCTTTAAAACAAAATCATTTAAAAACATATCCAAAATTATCATCAAAAATCACTTTTCGAAAAATTTCAATAAAGTCATCATAGATTATTTTCCAAAAGAAAATAGCTAAAAGTTTTCTAATTCATTTTTGTAGTTAAAGAGACTCAACAATAGTATCATTTTATCTCTTGTTGAAGGATTCATAGGATAGAAATATTCTTTCAAGAAGAATTATCCTTCTTTTGAAATTTATTTCAAGAATACAATGACATTTAAGATTAATTATCCTTTTTTTGGTTGTTTCATGTGATTTCTTTCTCTCCCTTTTCTATGTTGTTCTATGCTAAAATTCTATCATTTAAATCAATCATAGCATTTTAATTAATATAACATTTAAATCAATCATTCCATAGACTTTATCAATATTTGAACCATTTAACAATAGATTTTACATTTAAACCAATTTTTCAATCATCATCAAAATCTCATTTATATAAATTTCAACATGAGTAATTTTTTATTAATAATAACTTGGGTTCTTTTAGTTCTAGTCTTAGCATGCTCTAGCTATGCATTATCAAGATTAATTATATAATGATGAACTATTTTCAATAAAAGGATTTGTTATAATAGAAATAAGGATCATTAAGCTTCAAACATCATAATTCAAATAAATATTTTTGTTATTGTTACATAGGCTAGTGAGCTTTGAAAGAGTATTAGATCTCAAGTCTTGAGTATCTACTTTCAAAACATCACTTAGTGCTCCTAGCCTTATTAGGAAAAAACTTTATATTATGGAAGGTTTTGATTTAGGTACCCATTTAATATTGGGTCCTTCATGGCATGTTCTTCCCATTTTCTCTAATGGCTTAAAGTTGTTTATGGTTTTTTTAGGAACCCAAACTAATTTATATGGACTATAATTTTTAAATGAATATTTGTAGATATTATATCCCAATTTGCCACAAAAATTACACTTAATTCTTGGTGGCACATTCAATGTAGGTCATCTTACAAATATGGTTGGCTTTTGTTGAGTATTTCCAACAAAGCCTATGCCATGTCTATTATTGATATGATCCTTATTGGCAAGGATCATATTTAGGGATTTATTCCTTATCTCAAATTTCTCTAATGTAGTTTTAAGCATACAATTTTTTACTTTAATATTATCTAGCATATCGTATTTTATACATGGTTTAGGTGAAGCTAAGGAGTCATGCATTTCATCAAGTCTTTTAACTATCAAATCATGATCAACTTTAAGTAGTTTAAAGGACTTGCTAAGTTTTCTAAACTCATTAAATAAATCATTAAACATGCTTGATAATTCTAAAAATAAAAAATCTAAAGACTCATTAACCTCATCTTCAAATGCCACTAAGGCAAGGTTCTCCACTTCTTGGTTGAGCATTTGATCTTTGGGGCTCCTTGGCTTCTTGCGTTCATAGCAAGAGGTTGTATCCATAATTTTTATAAGGTTCAAGTTCATCAATTTTTTCGGTTCATTTTTCAAAAGTTCATGTCCAAGGTTCTCATCACTTGAGATTTCACTCGAGGAGTCATATATCATTCTTATTTCATAATCCTTCTTGTTCTTTGGAATGTGTTCTTCAAGTTCATTTTTGTAATACATTTCATTAATTGATTTATTTATATTAGTTGTGCTTTCATGTATGATTTTCAAAGTATGCCAAATATCGAAAGTCGAATCACAAGCGGAAACACGATTAAACTCATTCATATCAAGAGCACAAAGCAAGACATTCATAGCCTTTACGTTTAAAGAGAAAGTCTTATTCTCCAAATAATTCCAATTATTCATTGGAAGAAAAGACTTTTCAAATCCATTTTCAACTATATTCCATAAATCAAAGTCCAAAGAGATGAGGAAAATACGCATCTGTGTTTTCTAATATGTGTAATCCGTCCCATTGAACATGGGTGGACATAAAATTGAATGTTTCTCATTCATGCTAAAATAAGTCATTTACTCAAGTGGGTGTTAATCCAAAGAGTAATAACCTTGCTCTGAGACCAATTGTTAGGATTAATTGACACTAAGAGGGGGGGGGGTGGTGAATTAGTGCAAGGTAAAATTTTTCTTTCTAAAGCAAAAGATTTTCAAATAAGATAGAAGAGAAAATTTGAAGCTTTTTATTTTTAATAAAACAAGTGAGTGATTAAGGAAGCCAGAAAGAAAATCACGTTTGAGGAAACGAACTTATCGTCTTGCTTTTAAGGAGTTTAGTTAAGTTGGAAGCATCAATTCAACAACATTCAAGCAATGCAAGTATGAAACACTTACAATTTTATAGTGGTTCGGCGTCAATGACCTACGTCGACTTCCGAGTCCTTCTTCTTGAGGCACACCGGCATCCACTACTAATCTTCTTTGGGTGAAGATCAAACCCTTATACTTGAGCTTACAAGGGAGACTAGATTTACAACTCTAAGCTCTCTCTCTTACCCCTTTTCTTTTTCCTATAATTCTCACACAATATTTTCTCAGAATATAATCCCTTAAAAGTGTTGTTCTGAATGTAAGAAAACTTAGGGTATTTATAGGCCCCAAATTGGTTTCAAAATTGGAGCCAAAATCCAATCGTATCCAGAAAATTTGGGTACGGGCAGTTTACCCGCTGACCTGGGTGGTTTACCCATCGTCAGCAACTGGCGGCCACCCAGATTCTGTGGTACGGGCGGTTCACCTGCCACCTGGGCGGTTTACCCATCGAAAGCTGTTGCCCGCCGCCCGAATTTTATGGTACGGGCGGTCCAACCGTCGCTCGCCGACGGTTTACCCGTAGAAATTTTCACAAAAGTGGTTCCCTCCACTTTTTGAATTCTGACTTGACTTTTACGTTGACCAGCACTTTGGTCAACTGATTGAGCTCAACCTGAGCTTAACCAAACCTAGTAGTGGATCTGGTTGCCTTATTGAGTTGATTTGGATTCCTTCCAAATCCAACTCAATTAGGACTCTAACCCTAACTACGACTCAATGATTACAACACTTAATGACCAATTAAGCCTAATTAAGACCAAACTCTCGCATACTCCGGTAACCTCTGACAACCTTGTGGCAAGTCCTCCAGTCTTCTTTCTGGCGATCTCCCTTCGCGTTCCCAGCGAGCTTCCTGATTCCTTCGGCGGATCTCTTACGAACTTCTGACAAGATCCCACCACATTGTCTGAACTCGGCCCGATGCCTAGGCTTTATCTTGGCCCATCATCTAGTTGTAACTTCATTGTTCATGTAATAGTTAGAGCTGCACGATGATAATTCTGGCTTAATTAAAGACAATCATAATTGCCAAAATTTCCATTACAAGACCATCCCGACTCCTAGCAAGCTTTTCGGCTACCCCCGATAATCTTCCGGCGAGTCCGGTCTTCTTTTGGTGAACCCCCTTGCGCCATCCTGGCAAACTCTCGATGCCCTCGGTGAGCTTCTGACACACTCCTAGCGAGTTTCCAAACACATCGACTCGATGCATAGACTTAACCTTGGCCAACCCTGATTGTAATAATCCTTCTATCGTAATTAATCCTACATCAATCAACTCTAACAATCCTATTAGATCAATAATCCATCAATTAATTTCATCATCCAAATCTAAAATTCAACAGAGTTGGCGCTACGAATTGGTGTGGTTTTAGGGCTGTGATAGTAGTAGATGAAGGTTAGGAAAAAAGATTTTGGATCTGGAATAGATGGCAGCAAAGGTTTGATAGGGATTGGTAAGGGTATGCTGCAATAGGTGCTGGTTGTAAGAGGCTATAGTTTTAGGTTGTTTTGTGGCTGATTTGGGTATGGTTTTGGCTACGGTTCGGTAGGATTTTGGGGCTATGATGGTAGAGGGTGAAGGTTAGGGAAAGATGATTTCAGATCAGGAAGAGATGGTAACGAAGGTTTGATAGAATTCGATGAAGTTCGCTGTAATGTATGTTGCCTTGCAGAAGCGGAATTATCATCGAAGAAACAACAATTTTTCAACAAAAATTTTAGCCAAAAATTATGAAATTTGGGGCTGTGGTGTTAGGGGATGAAGATAAGAAAAGAAGAGTTTCAAATCTGGAAAAGATGACAGCGAATTTGATAAAGTTCCGACAAAAGATCGTTGCGGTATATGCTGTACTGCCTAACAAAATTCCCGTCGAAGAAGCAGCAGTTTCTCAATGTTAATTCTAGCAAAAAATCTGAGAAATTTATGGAGAATTTTAATGTTAGAATCTCAGTTCAGATGGTGACAATAGTAGTAATTTGGATCAAGAAAATTTTGGCAGTATAATGGTAGGAAAATTGTTGCAAACAAGATCGTAGAATTCTTATCATAAATTTCAGCACTGTGCAATGAAGAATTACAGCACTGTAATTCTAGTTTCAGAGAGAATTTTTCTCAGAGATCAATCTTAGATGAAAGCTAAGACGATCTATGAAATTGTGTAAAAGTTTCGGCCAAAAATGATGAATAAAAGTTCAGTATCAAGAGGCTAATAGGCAGAAGTCAGATTCTTCATCGTAAAATTTTAGCACTGCGATGAAGAATTGCAATGCTATAAGTCTGGATCAAGAAGGAATTTTTTCAGAGATCAATCTTAGATAAAAGCTAAGATGATCTAGGAATTTGTATAAAAGTTTCAGCCAAAAAGGATGATCAAAAGTTTACGTTCAAGAAGCAACAATCGGCTAAAAGTTTTCTACAGCGTTTCCCCTTCGCAACGATAATAACGTTTGTGACGGTAGAATTTTACAGCAAGGAAACTTTAGAAAAATTTCTCCCATGTAAAAAATAAAAGAATAGCAGTAGCAAGAGGCATGGGCTTTGGAGATTTTATCAGATCTATGATGTTTACGCAGAGGACGGTAGCAGATTAATAGATCTACAGCTTGGTGGGCGACGGTGGATGAAGGCGATGTCAAAAGCAATTATGGAAATTGCTTGGAAGATGGTAGAGGCAGAGATGGCTATAGGGTAGCAGGAATGCAGCTCTAATAACAAATGATAGAACCCCAGATGGAGCTCTATAGATTTGATCCTTGAGGGGGATCAACCCTTGGAACGCTATAGGGGTTCCTCACTCCTAGTAGTCGGCCATATGGTTGAATTGTAGGTTGATCTTGCTTGATTAAAAGAGGTGGAGGCTACATGCTTATATAGGGCTCCAAACCCTAGCCCTATGGGGGTGCTTCCTAAGTGAATTATCCCTTTTGCCTCTCATATAGCTACCATGCATAAATAAAGGGGGCGACATCCTAAGTGGCTGCACAAGCCACACCCCTCTGCTAGAAACCCTGGTCGACCAACCTAGCAAGGGAGGTGGTGGCTAGGAAGCCCTAAGGCCCTAGATTAAACCCTAGCCACATTTCTTTATAGGATAAAAGTGACTAGGTGATGTTTTATTATAATCTCATAGGGTTCTTATTGATTACTTCTAGGGTAATTAGGACTCAACCCTGCTGAAGTCCTATTATAGAAGCACCTGTAGCTTTGCTTCCTAAATTATCCTCCTCTGTCTACCTTTTATCCTGATTGGTTCTAATCGAAATTGAAATCAGAACTAAAAATGACTTGTTGGTTTGATTTCAAACCCATTAAAAAATAATAACAAGACAGAAGAGTTCTATAGATGGTACTTTGAACTCTTATAGGACATATCTTAGTCCATCCGATAAGAGTCATCAGATCACTAGAGTGAAGCTAATTGGACACCCCCAAGTCAGTTTAGACCATGACCTCGGGACTAGTCGCCACTCCGCCCTATCATTCAAGAAGCATGGTAAGGTGTGACACACCCCAGATGGCGTCAACGGATAGATCATTGGTTCGTCCCATCATTTAAGGAGCACGGTAGGGCATGACGTAGCCCGAACGACATTGATGCTAATGTATGGTCCAACTATTCCAAGGCCCAACATGCATTAACACCCACGTACAGTGGCGTCGCCTATCATTAAATATCCTTGTATAATGACCCCCCTGGCAGGAGGTATAAAAGTCACCTCGATGAACAATATTAGGGGGACCGATAGACACACACCTATAACACCACCAAGACATTCTCTTGATAGCTTAGCCTCGCAATTAACTTAACCATCGGAGGGGCCGAGTCGGAAGGTTCCTCCACCCGACTCAGGCCTTTTGTGTAGGACGTGGTCGGCGAGGAGGAGTCGAAGGCTAGCCCTGGCTTGGGAAGCTAGCCTAGGGATTCAGAAGTAGAATCATCAGCCCATCACACCCTCTCCTTGGCACATTTGAGCCATGTGGACAGCCCTTGCCCACTTGGATTGGACCAAGCCGAGACACTACCTCAGACTCGGCATAAAGAAAGGTAACTTTTTTGGCGCTAGAAGGAGGGCTAATATCGCAAGAGTGCCAGCAGCCAACCAACCCCAGGGAGCACCCAAGGGAAGAGACTCATGCCATGCACCTAGTCATTAGCCTTGGAAGACTAGCCTCTTTCCCTCCCTCTCTGGATGGGAACGTTCCATTCGAGACCCCGAGCAAGTACTTGAGACTTTTTAACGACTCGAGGCTCTCTCTTCTTAGGGGTGGTATGGTGCAACTCGTTGTCTCACCAGAGGCATTCCTCAGCCTCACGTAACAAGTCCATACCCTAACCAGAATGATTTAGTCTATATTCCTCAAGTGAGTCATCACTAGTGCCCTAACCAAATTTCTTCCGGGCATCCCCTGCATCCCAACCGATCTCTCTTCAAGCACCGTTGGATCCGCCAATGCCTGGTAGGTTGGCCTAATAAGATAGCCAATCAGACGAAGAGCCATATGAAACTAGATGACCTCAGCCCGAACATGGGACTTCGAAGGCCTGTTTGGCCCCCTCGAACCACCCTGAGCTGGACACCTTGTCGTGATTCTTCAGACTCATTTCGGGCCTAGGTATGCCAGGTTAATCGCCGATTAGACGAAATTCAGAGAGAGTTCCATATATCAAAAGAAGAACATGGAGAGGGCTCTCTTGGGGCATCTTCTTTCATCCAGGATTTGATCCCCCTGTACCATTTGGGGACTATGGCGTAGTGGCCTAGTACGTCCATAGTCGATGAGTCAAGTGAATTATTATGGAGATAATAATTTACTATATCAGAAAGAGTTCTAATGGAGCGACTCATGACCAGCTCAGTATTGTGCCTAGAGGGTCATACACATATGGTGGATGTTTCAGCGAATAAAGGATTGGATGAAGATCCAATTAGGCCCTATTCTCATTAGATGAGACCCTGCACTAATGTGCTCCTTGCATGAGGTCCAATTAGAGGCCAAAGGAGATTATTTGATAGAGATCCAATAATGTAATGTTAGTGGGTAATTGGATGGAGATCCAATACCCACTAAGGTAGGAACCCTAGGGTTTTTGGTGACTCTATAAATATGAGGGAAGGCTCATGGTTGATGGGCTGCAACTTTGGCCACCCCCTCCTATTCTCCTCCCTCCCTCTGTGCAAGAGTTACAAGATCTGATAGGAGGAGTTTCGCTGTAGAGATATATCGTATGGATACCGCTAGAGAGGAGGATGCTTGACCTTCTTTATCCTCTCCATCTGGATCTAGAAAAATAGGGATATACGATCTCCCTAGGCAATCAATCTCTCACATATCATGGTCTTTCGATTTTTATGGCTTTCTCATGACCCAATCTTTTGCACGATGATTTGATATACGTGGGAAACTTATTTTGTTTTGATCTTCCGCTACATATGTGATGCTCCCGCTAAGGTTTTCCAATAGTGGTATCAGAGCCAAGGTTGTTGTTAGAACCCTTACGGATTCTAAGGTTGGGGTGATCTCTATAGGGGATCGGCCTCCTTGGAACTCTATAGGGGTTCCTCCCTCCAAGTTGCTGCTCGAAGGCTGCAGAAAATATTCATCTATTCATGAAGAAAAGTGGATGATTACAAGACTATTTATAGGCCTTCTAAACCCGAACTCCTAATATGACTCCTACTCCTAACAACTCCTAATACTTCTTTAACAAGCAACCTCCAACCGGCCTATCTAGGGGTGGTCGGTTGCTTATTGATTCTTAATCCTACTCTAACTAAACCCCACCTCAACCAACCCCTCTTTAACTAGGATAAGAGGTGGCTAACTAAGGTTACACATGCTTTCAAATATCTTCCCTCAATAATATCTTAATGATAGAACCCAAGATGAAGCTATGTAGATTTTGATCCTTGAGGGGGATCAACCCTTGGAACGTTATAGGGGTTCCTCCCTCCTAGGGTCGGCTAATAAGGCTGAAATAGAATAGATTCTTCCATGATTAAAAGAGGAGAAGGCTACAAGATCATATAGGGCTCAAAACCCTAACCCTAGGGGGTGTTGTCGAAGTGAAATTATCCCCTTGCCCTTCTTACAGTCGTCCTACCTTAATAGGGATGGGCAGCGGCTATGATTAGGTGGGGTTTTATTACAATCTCATGGGATTCTTATTGATTACTTCTAGGGTGATTAGGACTCAACCCTACTGGAGTCCTATCAAGCCTGTCCTCTTTGAATTAGTCTTGTCCTCAAGGCTGATGATCCATAAACTCTGGAAACCGGGTCTTCAGCTCCTCATAAGACTCCCACGTGGTATCTTTGGATGACAAGTTGTTCCATTGCACTAGTACTTTAGCTGAGGGGTGTTGGTGGCGCATTATAATCCTTCAATCAAATATGGTTTGTGGTTGAGCTTGAATCTCGCCATCATTTATAGTGCTCGGCAACTGGGTCTAGGCTGACTCATGCTCTCCCAGTTTGGGCTTCAAGTAGGATACATGGTAGATGGGATGTATCATAGCGTCTTCTGGTAGCTTTAATCTGTATGCCATGGCCCTAATATGCTCTAAGATCTTATATGGTCCATAAAATCAAGGAGATAGCTTTATCGATGCTTTAGTGTTGATTGACAACTGCTTGTATGGTTGTAGGCGAAGGTAGACCCAATCTCTTACTAAAAATTCCCACTCATTTCGATGAGTGTGGACTTATTGCTTCATGTGGGCTTGGGCGATAGTTAATTTATCCTTCAATAGCTGTAGAAGCTTGTCCCTGTTAATTAAGTTTCAGTTGACCTGATCTACTTTGGCTGCACCAATTATATATTTAGGTATTACAATAGGTGGTCGACCATACAATGCCTCATAGGGGGTACATTTGGTTGATGAATGATAGGTTGTGTTGTACCACCATTTGGCCCAAGGAAGCCACATTATCCACTCTTTTGGCCGATCACTGGTGAAGCACCGTAGAGAAGTCTCGAGGCATATGTTCACCACTTTTGTTTGGTCATCCGTTTGTGGATGATAGGCATGCTTATCTTGAGTTGGGTGCCCTATAGTTGAAATAATTCAGTCCAAAATTTGCAGGTAAATACCTTATCACGGTCGCTCATAATTGACCTTGGCATCCTATGCAATTTAACAATATTTTTAATAAAGAGTTGAGCAATACTGGCAGCAGTATAAGAGTGTCTCACAGCACAGAAATGAGTATATTTTGTTAAACGATCTACCACCACGAAGATCATACTTTTACCTTGTGATAGTGGCAGCCCTTCAATGAAGTCCATGGAGATGTGAGTCCATGCCAAGTCCGGTATAGGTAATGGCTGAAACTTTTCCGGACTTGCCATTGTTTTACCCTTTTACTGTTGGCATATATCACATTTAGATACATAATCATAGATAGATCTTTTCATGCCTCTCCAAAAGAAGTTTTGCTTCACCCTCTTGTATGTTCTCAGAAATCTAGAGTGCCCTACTGAAGGTGAAGAGTGCATCTCATGTAAAATAATTTTGATGCAAGGGGAAGAAAGAATAATCACAATTCGGCCAGTGTAGCGTAGGTCCTTTATATCCCAAGTGTAGTGGCCCACAGAACTCGGATCCTTATCCAATTTCTCTATGATTTCCCGGGTCTCTGGATCATTCTTTCATTCTTCCCTAATGCCCTCGAGGAAGTCTATGGAAGGAAGGAAGATGGCTGAAATTTTGGCTTGGTCCGATAGCTGAGATAGAGCATCTGTAATAATATTCTCTTTCCCCTTTCGATAAATAATTTCATAATCAAAACCAAGGAGTTTTGTACCCATCTTTGCTGCTCCAGGGATGATATTTTCTGCTCTAAGAAGTATTTAAGACATCGGTGGTTAGTCTTAATCTAAAAGCGTCGGTGGATTAGGTAAGGTCTCCACTTCATGACTACGTGCATGATCGCAAGCATCTCCTTGTCATACATGGACATTTTATGGTGGGAGGGAGACAAGGCCTTATTAGTATAGGCAAGGGGTTGGCCATCTTGCATTAGGATAGCTCCAGTTCCAACTCCAGATGCGTCGACCTTAATCATAAAGGGTCAGCTGAAATCAGGCAGCGTTAGGACCAGTGTCATCATCATGGTTGCCTTGAGTTGTTCGAAGACCGTGGAAGCTTTCTCTGACCACTGAAAGGAGTCTTTCTTTAGTAAGGAAGTGAGTGGGGCATTGATTTTGTCGTAATCCTTCACAAACTTCCGGTAGTAGTCCGTAAGTCCAAGGAAGCCGCGCAGCGATTTGACGTTCATAGGTCTTGGCCATCCTTGCATCGCTTCCATCCTCTGATATAATATGCCTTAGGTACTCCACTTTACACTATAAGAAATTGCACTTTGATTGTTTAACATAAAGGGTATTCTCTCGAAGAACCGTTAGAACAATTCATAAGTGTTGAAAATATATATCAAGCGTAGGTTTGTAAATGAGGATGTCATAAAAAAATACCAGCATAAAGTTGTGTTGAAACCTTCAGAAAATGTCATTTATCAAGCTTTGAAAAATAGAGGAAGCATTCGTGAGTCCAAAGGACATTACTAAAAATTTGTAATGGCCGTTATGTGTGCAGAATGCTATTTTTGGAACATCTTCAGTGCATACCCAAATCTGATGGTACTCGAAATGGAGATTCAATTTAGTGAAGACTCGGGTTCCTTTTAGTTGATCCAAGAGCTCATCTACTACTGGTATAAGATATTTATCTGACGGTGATGGTGTTCAAAGCCCAATAATCGATGCACATCCGCTACATACCATCCTTCTTGTGCATTAGCAACACTAGCGAGGAGTAGGGGCTGCAGCTTGGCCAAATTACTCCGGTGTCGAGCATCTTCTCAATAAAATTCTCAATCTTGTCCTTCTGCAAGTGAGGATAATGGTGTTAGGATCAATTGGCACTAAGAGAGGGGGTGAATTAGTGCAAGTGTAAACTTTCAGCTTAGATAAAAACTTTTCGATTAAACCAAGATAGGAAATATGAAGCTTTTCATTCTTAGTGAAACAAGTGAGTGATTGAAAGAAAGTTGCTAAGAAAACTGGAAAGATAAGCAATGTTTGAAGAAAAGAACTTATCATGGAAACTTTGATTTCAAAGAGTTGAGTTAAATCAGAAGCGTCAATACAAAAATATGTAAACAATGAAATCAAGGAAACACTCAAAATTTTTATAGTGGTTTGGCGCCAACAGCCTATGTCCACTCCCGAGTCCTCCTTCTTGAGGCACACCAGCTTCCACTACCGATCTTCTTTGGGTTAAGACCAAATCCTTATACTTTGCTTACAAGGGAGACTTTGAAAAAAATTTGAACTCTAAGCTCTCTCCCTTCCCTTTTCTTTTTCTTACAAATTACGCCCAATTTCTTTTTCATATAGCTTAATTGCCTAAAAAGAGTTGGGGTGAATATAAGAATACTTGGTGTACTTATAGACCCCAAGTGGCTTCAGAAATTGGAGCAAAAAATCAAACATACCTGGAAAAATCAGGTTCAGGCGGTTTACCCACCGACTTGGGTGGCTCAGCCGCCCGAACATCAGGGTATGGGTGGTTTACTCGCCGACCCTGGCGGGTTAACCACCAAAAGTACCCAGATTCCTGGGTATGGGCAGTTCAACCGACTAGCCTAGGCAAGTCAACCGCCATCAGTCGCTCGAAAGCCTGGGCGACGGCGGTACATATGCTGCTCACTTGCGGTACACCCGTCGCTCACCAGCGGTTTACCCGCCGAAATTTTTACAAAAGTGGTTTCCTCCACTTTTTGAATTCCGGCTTGAACCTGATATTGACCAACCCTCTGGTCAAACAAGTGAGCTCTACCTGAGCTCAATCAAACCCCAATAGTGGACCCAGTTGCCTTAATGAGTTGATTTAGATTTTATCCAAATCCAATTCAATTAGGACTCAATTCCTAGCTACGACTCGATGATTACAATACTTAATGACCAACAAGCTAAATCAAGACCTATCTCTCGCCAACCCGACAGCCTCCGACATTCTTCTTTCGGTAATCTCCCGATATGTTCCCAGCGAGCTTCCTAATCCTATCGGCGAATCTCCTAGCGAACTCCGACGAGATCCCACTACATGTCCGAACCCCGGCCCGATGCTCAAGCTTGATCTTGGCCCATCATCTGGTTGTAACTCCATTGCTCCTATCATAGTTAGTCATGCACGATACTAAATTTTGACTTAATTAAATATAATTATAATTACCAAATATCCATTACAAGATCATTCTAACTCCCGGTAAGCTTTTCAACTACCCCGTACAATCTTCCCGTGAGTCTCGATCTTCTTCTGGTGAACTCCCTTGCACCATTCTTGCAAACTCCCGATACCCTCGGCGAGCTCCCGACGCACTCCTGGTGAGTTTCCAACCGCATTGACCTGATGTATGGAATTAACCTTGGCCAATCCTGATTGTAATAATCATTTTATCATAATTAATCTTATATCAATCAATTCTAACAATCCTGTTAGATCAATAACCCATCAACTGATTTCATCATCAAAATATGAGATTCAACAATCTCTCCCTTTTTGATGATGACAATCAATTGATGACAGGAGTTAATCCTAACTCTCCCTAAATCTATGCCACTTAAATTTAAGAGAATCATACACTCTTAAATTCAAGCAATCAATATTTTATATAAATTTCAACACAAATTTGTATCAAGTCATCAAATCATGAATTTCATCAAGTCATCAAATCATAATAAGAATTATGTACTCATATCCATATCCAAGATGTCCAATCCATATCCATATCCATTTCATGTGTTATCAGTATATATCATCAATATCATGAGTCATCAATCAGTATCATATGTCATCAATGTATATTTCTCCCCTTTTGTCATCAACAAAAAGGTGAAATATAGGGTTAATGATTTTAAGGCACATGAGTCTTTGCTCTCCCTTTGTAAAATATGACATCAGTCATAAATAATTTTCTTCCTCTTGTGAAAAAGAAGGAAAGAAAATAAGGGAAGAGTTGTAAAATATTATTAACAAGAGCTCTTAATAAATTTAAAAAAGAATATTAAGATGAGCTCAAAAGTCCAAGTTGAAACTATTTTAACCACATCATATGCAATACATCATATTATAAAATTGTGATTATTATTCCAAATCATCATTTATATTTTTAAAAATTAATATACATTATCATCATACATTATTTCACATTATAATATCTTCTCCCCCTTTATCATAAAAAAAAATGAGAAGTGCAATTAGCAAATTTTTGATATATGAGAGCTTGTAATTTAGTAAATTTTTCATCACTTTAGAACATGCAAGCTAGTAAGTTCTTTCTTCTCTTTTGAGTATTGCAAGCTAGTAAATTTTTGCTTCCTTTGCAATATTCAAGCTAGCAATTTACATCATGCAAGCAAACAAGTTTTGCTCTCCCTTTATTATTGTCAAAAAGAAGAGATAGTGCAAAACTTTTCCCATTATATCATTTTTCAAATCATCACATGAAATATATCAAGAAAAATTAACATAGTGATGAGATTTACAATTCATGAAGATAAATTGTGACTATCAAGAGACAAATTATAAGTGAAACAAATAAAAAAAATCACTTAATTCATTCATAAGAAATCTCAAATTGTCAAGTTCATAATTTATATAAAAAATTCCTTTTAAATAATATAAGAACACATAATAAAAGATTTTGATTCATAAAAGATTTGAAGTTGTAATTCCAAGAAATCAAAACCACGATATAGGTAAATCACTCATTCAATTTCAAAATCACTTTCAAGAGATTCAAAATGTAATTAATAGACTTAGTAGTCTCTTGAAATACTAGTGATTTCCTTTCTCTACTTTGTATGAGCAAGAAGTTAGACTCAAGGTAGAGAAATAAAAAATATCATATCACAAGAATGCTCAATTTTAAAGATATAAATTTTAAGATGTGAATTTTGAAATTAAGCTCAAAACTTCAAAATATTCAAGGAGATTCAAAAGTTTAGGAGCTACTCATGCATTTAAAATCATCTAATGTAATTTCAAGTATAGCAAAAAAAAAAAATCATTTATTGTAAATTTTGATAAAGAGCATCAAGAATTTCATAAGTAGATCAAGCTCAAATTGTAAATCAAGTATTTTGCATGCATTTAGAAAATCCTTTTCATCTAAGCAATTGTTCCTCAAGCAATGTTATCATATCCAAATTTACTTCTAATCATATAAATAATTTTATCTCTCCTTTTTTTTTATCATTGTTAAGAAAGAAATATGATTGCATAATTTCTTCTTAGCATTCATATTCAAAGTACACCAAAAAGTACAAGGAGATTATGTCATTAAAGATAAAATCAAAATTTTGAATATCAAAAGACATAATTTCGTTTAATAAGTTCTTTTCCTCTTTTTTTTATGAATAATAAAAATGAGTCTTAGCGGTTTATCTTAATTCATCCAAGATAAATCTTTTTAATAAAATAGAAGAATGATCTTGATAAATTTTTTAATTATAATTGTTAAGATCATAAATCTCCTTTTTATTAAAAAAATTGAAAATCACAGAGCTTTAAACATGATTTCATAACGGATAAAGTCAAGGAATCAAAGAAATTGTTCATAATAAAATAAATCTCATATAATTTTCAACTTATTATAAATTTAAGAAATACTAATTTTGGTGATAAGTTATGTCATTCATGAGTTTTTAAAATAAATCATGTCAAGATAGATATGGATATCAAAAGACATTCATGAATATTAAAGACATGATTTAATTTAATAAATCTTCTCTTAGATGATAAAATAGAATCTTAAGAGATCATACAAGAGTCTTTATTCATAAAGATATCATTTTGTAGATATCAAGATCATGAGTTAATTTCAAGAAAAAAAAGTAGAAGATCTTGATTTATATATATGAAACTTCAAGTTTTTAAGAATATGATTTATAAGAAGATTTTCAAGCAATATATATGAAGAGACAAATTATGATTCATTTATATGATTTTCTTCAAATGAATTTATATAAGGATTTTAAAAGTATAATTTTTTTTTCAACTTGCCAAGATTATGATAAAATCATCAAAATATAAATAATGTTGGATAGATTCATTAATCTTATTTTAAAACAAAATCATTTGTAAACTTATCCAAAATCATCATAAAAAATAACTTTTTTGGATAATTTTAATAAAAACAACATATATTATTTTTCAAAAGAAAATAACTAAAGTTTTCTAATTCATTTTTGTAGTTAAAGTGATTCAATAATAAATGTATCATTTTATCTTGTTGAAGGATTCATGGAAAAAAAAACTTTCATGAATAATTGTCTTTATTTTGAAATTTATTTATAGAATGCAATGTCATTTAAAGTCCAAACACAAAATTTCATCAAGATCATTGTAATAAAATATTTTTAAACAAAAGCTTCGATTCATTTTAAATCCAATAATTTTTATATATTAAAAAATTCTATCATGTTATCAAGAAGTTTTTCCTTTAAAGAAAAATGATTTTGTATATGACTTTTAAGTTCAAATTCAATGTACATAAATTCAAGCACACAAATTAATACATTAATCAGCATCAAAATCTTTGTTTCATACATATGACTTTTATTTAAGATAGCTAAATTTTTTCCTTTCTAATTCTAGCATGCTCTAGCTATGCAAAGATTATGCATCACTGAAAGTAATCAAGATTAATTATAACAATGAATCATCCTTAAGATTCATTACCAATAATTTTATTTTCAATAATTTTTTTATTATTTGCTTAGGCTAGTGAGCTTTGAAAGAGTATTAGATCTCAAGTCATGTACCTTGAGCATCTACTTTCAAAACATTACTTAGTGCTCCTAGCTTTGTTAGGATGCAATTTTATAATATGGGATATTTTAATTTAGGTATCCATTTGAGTTTACGTCATTTATAGTATGTATGTTCTTCCAATTTTTTCTAATGGCGTAAAATTGTTTATAGTTCCTTTAGGAACCCAAACTAACTTGTGAGGACTATAATTTTTAAATGAACATTTATAAGCTATATGTCCTAATCTTCCACAAAAATTACACTTGATTTTTGGTGGCACATTTAAGGTTGGTCCTTTAACAAAAATGGTTGGCTTTTGTTGAATGTTATCAACAAAGCCTATGTCATTTGTTCTATTAATATGACCCTTATTGGCAAGGATCATATTCAAGGATTTATTTCCAATTTCAAAATTTTCTAACATTGTCTTGAGCATGATATTTTCTTCTATAATGTTTTCTAGCATTTCATAATTAGAACTAAGATTATGTGATGCTAATAACTCATGCATTTTATCTACTTTACTAACAAATAATGTTTATTTTTAAGCAACTTAAAAGATTTACTAAGTTTTCTAAACTCATCAAACAAATCATGGAACATGTTTAATAATTTTGAAAAAGAAATGCTTAATGAATCACTAACCTCATCGTCGATGGCCATAAGAGCGAGGTTCTCCACTTCTTGGTTGTGCATTTCATCTTTGGAGCTCCTCGGCTTCTTGCATTCATAGCAAGAGGTTTTGTCCATCTTTATATCATTTTTAAGGTTTATGTTCATTAATTTATCCGGTTCATTTGTCAAAAGTTTAAGATCCTCATCACTCGAGGAGTTATATGTTCTCAATTCAAGTTCCTTCATATTCTTTGGAAGGGGTTCTTCTTATTTATTTTTGTAAGACATTTTGTTTAATAATTCATTTAGATTTAATGTGCTTTCATGTGCTATTTCTAATGCATGCCATATATCGAAAGCCGAATCAAAATAAGAAACCCAATCAAATTTATTTTTATCAAGTGCATAATATAAGACATTCATAGCCTTTGCATTTAAAGAGAAAATCTTCTTTTCCAAATCATTCCAATTATTCATTGGAAGAGAAGACTTAAATCCATTTTCAATAATAGTCCATAAATCAAGGTCTAAAGAAAGCAAGTAAACTCTCATCCAAGTTTTTCAATAAGTGTAGTCCGTCCCATTGAACATGGGAGGACGAATGATAGAAAAGCCCTCTTGAAAGCCAATAAGAGCCATTTCTCTTGGGTGTTAAACCAAATGCAAAAAATCGAGGCTCTGATACCAATTTTTAGGATCAATTGGTACTAGGGGGGTGGGGATGAGTAGGGGTGAATTAATGTAAGTGTAAATTTTCAGTTTAGATGAAAACTTTTCGATAAAACTAAGATAGAAAATCTGAAGCTTTTCGTTCTTAGTGAAATAAGTAAGTGATTGAAAGAAAGTTGCTAAGAAAACAAGAAAGATAAACAACGTTTGAAGAAAAGAACTTATCATGGAAAATTTGCTTTCAAAGAGTTGAGTTAAATCGGAAGCGTCAATATAAAAATATGTAAACAATCAAAGCATGAAAACACTTACAATTTTTATAGTGGTTCGGTGCCAACGACCTACGTCCACTCCCGAGTCCTCCTTCTTGAGGCACGCTGGCGAATACTACCAATCTTCTTTGGGTGAAGACCAAACCCTTACACTTTGCTTACAAGGGAGACTTTGAGAAAATTTCTAACTCTCTCTCCCTTCCCTTTTCTTTTTCTTACAAATCACACCAAATTTTATTTTCATAGAGTTTAATTACCCATAAAAGAGTTGTGGTGAATGCAATAATACTTAGGATATTTATAGACCCCAAGTGGCTTTAGAAATTGGAGCAAAAAATCAAACATAGCCGGAAAAGCCGGGTACAGGCGGTTTACCCGCCGACCTGGGTGGCTCAACTACTCGAACATCAGGGTACAAGCGATTTACCTACTGGCCCTAGATGGGTCAACCGTCGAAAGTACCCAGATTCCTGGGTACGGGCGGTTCAACCGCGTAGCCTGGGTGGGTCAATTGCCGTTAGCCACCCAAAAGCTTGGGCAGTGGCGGTACATCTGCTGCTCACCGACGGTTTACCCGCTGAAATTTCCGCAAAAGTGGTTCCCTCCACTTTTCAAATTTCAGCTTGAACCTGATGTTGACCAACCCTCTGGTCAACCAATTGAGCTCAACCTGAGCCCAATCAAACCCTAATAGTGGACCCAGTTGCCTGAATGAGTTTATTTGGATTTCATCCAAATCCAACTCAATTAGGACTCAATTCTTAACTACGATTCAATGAGTACAACACTTAATGACCAACAAGCTAAATCAAGACCTAACTCCCGCCAATCCGGCAACCTCCGGCATTCTTGCAGCGAGTCCTATGGTCTTCTTCTGGTAATCTCCCGACATGTTCCCAGCGAGCTTCCCGATCCCTTTGGTAAATCTCCTAGCGAACTCTAACGAGATCCCACTATATCGTCCGAACTCCAGCCCGATGCTTAAGCTTGATCTTGGCCCATCATCTAGTTGTAACTCCATTGCTCCTGTCATAGTTAGTCTTGCATGATGCTAATTATGACATAATTAAATACAATTATAATTGCCCAACATCTATTACAAGACCATCCTAACTCCCGACAAGCTTTTCGGCTACCCCCGATAATCTTCCGGCGAGTCTCAGTCTTCTTGCGAATGATAGGACTCCAGCAGGGTTGAGTCCTAATCATCTCAGTACTAGTTAATAAAAACCATGTTAGATTGTAATAAAGCCACTCCTATCTTATAAAGGAGTATGGCTAGTGTTTAGATTAGCCCTTAGGGTTTAGTAGCCACCACACTATTGGGAAACCTTAGTGGGTGCATCACATGCGCAACGGAAATCAAAATAAAAAATGATTTCCTATATAGATCAAATCGTCGTATAAAAGATTGGGGGTCGCGAGAAAAACGAAAAAAATCAATAAAACTGCGATGTGTGAGAGATTGATTTTACCTAGGGAGATCGTATATCCCTGTATTCCAGATCCGGATGGAGAAGATGAAGGAGGTCAAGCGTCCTCCTCTCTAGCGGTATCCACACGATGGATCTCTGTAGCAAAAATCCTCCAATCTGATCTCGTAACTCATGTGCAGAAGGAGGGAGGAGAATAGGAGGTGGTGGCTAAAGTTGTAGCCTATCAACCATGAGTCTCCCCTCCTATTTATAAAGAGCCACCAAAAACCCTAGGGCTCCTGCCTCAGTGGGTATTGGATCTCCATCCAATTACCCACTGACCTTGTATGATTGGATCTCTATCTAATAATCTCCTTAGGCCTCTAACTGGGCCTTAATTAAGGAGCCCATCAGCATAGGATCTTATCTAATGAGAATAGGGGCTAATTGGATCTCGATCCAATCCTCTATTCGCTGAAGCATCCACCATATGCGTGCGACCCTCTAGGCCCGATACCAAGTGGGCCGTGAGTCTCTCCCATCAGAACTCCTAATATAGTGAATTATTATCCCCATAATAATTCACTCAACTCATCGACTATGAACAAACTAGGCCACTACGCCATAGTCCCCAGACGGTACAGGGGGATCGAATCCATCGAACCTGTCTGTCTTCAATTACCATGTATCTATAATCCATCATCCAACTAAGATCCCAAAGACTATATATTGGACATGGTACTGTCAGGTCATATACGGAATCCGTCATAGTCTCGCTTTAATCGGATTCTCCCGGAGAACTCTTTCTCTCTTAATCTGAATGACCTTGGCCAGGGATTTATCTAAGCAAGCACATATGAGATATTCCTCTCATGATACCGAGAGTGGATGATTCTCTATTGATACTCAATTGCCTTCGTAAGGTTGGCTACCAATCCCGATAACCAGCTGTACCAAATCTAAAACTTTCCAAACCTATAAGTCTGACGTCAAAGAAAGGAGTACTCATACAAGGCATCCTTGATGTCTCAAGTCTGAGGACTAGATACACAATTAGGACTATGGAATTGCTGTATGACATTAGGTATCATTAACCATACAGCATTCCATAAGCGGATTAATCAGTAAACTCATTCTCCAATTAGCACCTGTACTATATCCGTAGTGTCTCCACACAAGTGGCTATGAGACCAGCCGCCTCCATCATATAGACGGGTATATAGTACATCGGTCTGTCCGGTTATTTCGATGTCCCTCTCGAGTAACCTATGACCGGGATTATTTAAGATCTGTGTTTAAAGGTGAATCGATCTCATTATCGTGATCTCAACATGATATGATTCTCATTACACAGAACAAATGACATCACTATATATATATATATATATATATATATGCAACAGATAATATAATATGAGAATATACCAATATTAATCATAAGCAAAAAAAATCACACAACGTGTCACACGTGCCATCACTCACGTGATTGGCTTGCAGGTCACCTGTAACCAGCACGCCTCCCTTACTTGGATGGTCGGCTAGGGTTCCCCCCTGCTTAGGTCGGCTATAGAGCCAACTTAGCTGCCCCATGTTCCTATTAAGGCAGGTTGGCTATAGGATGGGTAAAGGGGTTATTTTACTTAGAAAAGTACCCCCTTAGGTTAGGGTTTTGATCCCTATTTAAAGATATAGCTGCCCCCCTTTTGAAGCAAGCAATCTACAATTTTATTTCAGCCTTATGCCGAGTTGAGGAAGGAATCCCTACAGTGTTCCAATGGTTGATCCTCCCCAATGGTCAAAATCTATAGAGCTCCATCTGTGATTCTATCATTTGGTATCAGAGCAGCGATCTTGCACCCCTGTAGCCATCATCCATGCCTCCACCTTCCCAAGTAATTCCCACAATTACTTTTGACGTCGCCTCCATCGTCGCCCACCAAGCTGTAGATCCATCAATTTGCTGCCTTCCTCTGCGTCAACATCAAAGATATGGTAAAAACTCCAAAGCCCACGTCTCTTGCTACTGCTATTCCTCTATCTTATACATGGGAGAAGTTTTTTCAAAATTTCCTTGCTGTAAAATTTTATCATCGTAAACTTTATCATCGTTGCAAAGGTGAAATACTGCCAAATTTTTTACATTTTGTCTCTGTCCTATAGTTCCTTGTCTACTTGTTCTATTTAGAGGTGCCCAATACATATTTTGGGATTACAGGGGGAGGTTGGCCATACATAGCCTCATATGGAGTACATTTTATGGATGAAGGATAAGTTGTCTTATACCACCACTTGGCTTAGGGAGGCCACTTTGTTCACTCTTTTGGCCAGTCACTAGTGAAGCATATGAGGTATGTTTCCAAGCACCTCTTCACCACTTCAGTCTAGCCATCGGTTTGTGGGTGATATGATGTACTCATCTTTAATTTAGTGCCCTGCATCTAGAATAATTCTCTCCAAATATTGCTCATAAAGATCCTATCATAATCACTTACAATAGATCTTGGCATCCCATGTAATTTTATGATATTCTCTATAAAGATTTGAGCAATGCTAGAAGCAGAAGTGAGCATACTTTGTAAGGCGATCAACCACAACAAGAATTATACATTTTTCTTATGATGAGAGCAGCCCTTCGATGAATTCAATGGGTATATCAGTCTATATCGAGTTTGAGATGGGTATATGTTGCAGCTTTCGGGGGCTTGCCACTATTTCGCCTTTATGTCGTTGACACACATCACATTGTACTACAAATTAAGCAATAATATTTTTCATCCCTACCCAATAAAAATATTGCTTAATTCTCTTATAGGTTCTAACGAACCTAGATTGTTCAGCCATGGGTGTAGAATGCATCTCTTGAAGGATGGTCTTTATGCGAGTAGAATTCGGCACAAGCACAATGCGCCCATTATAGCGCAAGTCTTTTGAGTCCCAACGGTAATGAGCCACGGAGCTTGGTTCTTCCTCTAATTTTTTTCTTACTAGTTTCCAGATTATCTCTCCATTCCCTCCTAATATCCTCGAGGAAGTCACTGGTGGAAAGGGAAACGGTTGAAAATTCAGCTTGCTCGGGTAGCCGTAAAAGCACATCTGCAACAATATTCTCTTTCCTCTTTATGTAAGTTATTCCATAATCATACTCAAAAAGCTTTGTTACCCATTTTTGCTATCTAGGAGAGGATATCTTTTACTCCAAAAAATATTTTAGGCTCTTGTGGTCGATGCACATTCGCCACGTTCCGTCCTTCTTTCGTATAAGGAGCACAGGTGAAGAGTAGGGTCTGCAACTTGGCTGAATGAATCCGGTTTCGAGCATCTTCTTTACAATCCTTTCTATTTTATCTTTCTGAAGGTAAAATACTGATATGGTTGAGTATTTGCTAGAGGTTTGTCCGAAAGAATCGGGATACGATGATTATGCTGGCGGGTAGGAGGTAGGCTGCACGGTTTATCAAATATATCTGAAAATTCAGCAAGCAAGGGAAGTAGTTTTGGGTCTTCAAATTGGGTTGGCTCCCTTTTAGATTGCTGCTCAAGTTGTACTAAAAATCTACTACATAATTTGTGCAAAACTTTCTCTATTCATTGCGTGCAAATCGATGTTATGTCGCTCCCATGTTTCCCGCGTAGTATCACCTATTTCCCTTTATTATAAAATTTCATAATTAGTTTTTAAAAAATCTAGGAAACATCACCTAATGTCATCAGCCATTCAATGCCAAGCATGACCTCATAATTGTCAAGAAGGAGGAGGAAGAATTTTGCAATTATCTCTTAGTCCTGTAGTAACAGTTTCACCCGCCGGCACCTACGATCACACTTCAAAATTCGTCCGTCGGCAACCTTAACATCAAACCTACTGCAATCCTCAATAGGTAAGGCCATCCGAATAGCAACCTTACTGTTCATAAAATTATTAGTGCTCCTGATGTCAATAAGAATGGTGATCAGTTATTGCTTTAGAAATCCTCCCACTTTCATCGTCTGCGGGTTCGCATAGCCAGCAAGAGCATGCATCGTAATATCAATCAACTACTGTTCTTCATCCATGACCTCTTTCTCAAGCTCCTGGATCTCCTCCTCTATATCATCAATGGGTTCAATCAATAGGAGGCACCCCTTTTTGTAGTGATGGTCGTGGCTCCACGGTTCATCGTAATGTGAACAAAGATCCTTTGTCGATCGATCGCGTAGTTCTTCTTTTGTCAATTTTTTTGGCAATGAAGGATGGCTGGGAATAGAAGGAAGTTTATAGGCCATGGGCCTAGGAGTAGTCCTCATCCTCTGAGCATCTTGGTTGAGCTATTCCTCTTGTATTCGGGCGAAAGAAATCGTAGCCATTACGGTGCGGGGTTGTTGCACCTTAACCTCTCATTTAATCTCCGGTTTGAGTCCCTCGATGAATGTCCCTATCAATTGTTGTACAGTCCAATCACGAGAAATATAGGATAACTATTCAAACCTGGTTTGGTACCCTTGGATCATGGAGGTTTGTCGAATCTTTACGAGTTGGCTGTCGATATTTTCATACTCCATCGGTCCAAAGTGGTTCAACAGTACGTTCTTGAATTGAATCCACATCGGAGCCCCATGATCGTATTCAAGCCAATTATACCACTATATAGCATCTCCTTCAAGGTAGATGATAGTGATTTCCACCATAGCATCATTCGACATTCGGTAATAGCGGAACGTTCGACGCACGAAATCCACCCTGCCGGGTATCATTCTTTCCATCGAGGAAAGTCCACCCTCATGCATGGCTGAAGTATGTCTGAGGGCTATCCCTCCTTCTTTGGAGGTCTCTTTGAACTCTCTCCTCACTGAAATTTGGTTCGACTCGGTGGCTGTCCAATCTTGAGCTTCACGAACAAAGCACACAGTTTGTCCTCTTAGCGCGATTCAAGCAGAGATTCCAATACTTCAAAATTGGCATCAGTTTGATCTTGAGAAGCCATGGTGTATATCTGTAGATCAGAGATGTCCTTGTCTTTTTTTCATTAACGGGTTAACCACCCAGGGTGGTGGAAGATTCGGACAATAGGTTGGTGATAGAAGCGTTCAGATACAATGGTTTACTATTTTGGGAGGCGATTTTGGGTGCTGTTATGGTTATGAAAATAGGTTATGATGGCTGCATCTTAAGGCTAAATGGATGCCCTAAATGTTGGGAAACCTCAGCGGGAGCATCAAAAGCGCAGCGGAAGATAAAAACAAAAATAGATTTCCAACACAGATCAAATCGTCATGCAAAAATTGGGTCGTGAGAAAGCCACAAAAATTGAAAAACTGCATCATATGAGAGATTATTTTACCTAGGGAGATTGATATCGGGAAGGGAGAAAGAGGAATGGAATTCGGAAAGAAATGAGAAAACGGAAAGTCGAGTTGTAGAACAGAAACAAACTCATAATCGAACTTGCATAAAATCGATAAATATAGCTCACCACCAGGTTTAAAGTCACAAGAGGATACATAAAATTCACCACCTCAAGGAAATTAAACAATGATATAGAAGTAAATTAAAAAATTTACCACTCAATGACACATCCAAGCGATACAGAGTTTTAGAGACACTCCAAGGAGCTTCTGCAAATACAAAGATGCTAAACTTTTTTTCTAATCCTAAAACACCAAAATAAGTGCTAATGCATGAAACAACCCTTCATGCATAGGGAACTACAAAATTAAGTATTTTTCATCTACCAACTAACCCATTTAATGTATTCCTTGGTCATGAAGAAAGGTATCTTGAAATATCTTTAACTTTGTCTAAGAAATATGCTCATGAGCTATCATTTTTGAGTGGGCTGGCTTAAAAACTCTAAAATATTATAGTAGACTGTGGGGAATACCATATGATCAACAATTTCCATACAATCTGATTTTAGCAACTTAGGCACTCCCGTGTCAATCTCCCCTGGTTAAAAAAGACTTGTCCTCAAGTCTTCATTTGTTTTGTCACCATGATAAGGACTTAAATAAGCCATTTTGAATATTGATGACAAACCATAATCTTCGGGTAGCTTGATCCCATAAGTATTTTCATGAATTCTTTTAAGTTTATTTATTAGATCTTTAGTCTTTGGTTTCATTTTTTTTAAAATTTATAGGGTGATAACCTCTCCCTTCTTAGATAAATCCAGATCAAATCACACGTATTAAACTCCATATGTTTTATGTATTTATTGACAGCTTTTATGTATCTCTCATTTTGCATTTCAATGGTTGCTTTAACTTTCTCATGCAACATCTTTATCTGTTTAGCCCCCTTATCAACATCTCCACTAATTTGTATAGTTACAGAATGAGCAACTAAAGCCAAATGAGCTATTGAATTTACCTTAGGAATAAAATCATTGTGATGTCGGACATCTATCAAAAGTGGAAGGTTATGTGGGATCTCTTTTGGCACAACATCTTGGAACTCCTCCATCATTGGTTTCATCATTGCTGGTGGCTCCTTATGTTGGATCTCTTTTGGCACAACGTTCATTCGCCTCTATCAGAGCCAAAACATGATCATCCCTTTCTAATTCATCCTTGCATTCAATATAGGAAATAAAATACAAACAATGATTAGCATAAGTAACCTCTTCCTCATAATCATCATATTTTGGTTCGTCACTAGCCTCATTTCCTTCTCGATCACTATGTTCTTCAATGAATGTAACGATCCTCCTATTTGAACTATCTAAAGCAATATGCCCAAAACTATATGATCCCTCACCCTTGTCTTGTATCTTCAACACTACTTTGCTTTGGAGAGTAGACTTAAAATTTTCTCTTCTCGTATAACAATCTTTCGCACCATATTGAGAACCTCATTCAAACTTTTGTTGCCTCTACACATTAAGATCTCTTTGCTTAATATCAGAGCTTTTAAGACATATTTTTGCCTATAGTTGTCAGGTAAGTATGTTCTTTCAATTCTCGTTTCATTTTCTCCCATGTTATGATCTTGCTCTTGCCATCACGTTCTCTTTGCTTCTTCAGATTTTCCCACCAAAAAAATACATTCCTTCTGAGTTTTAGTATCATAAGCGTTACCTTCTTTTGTTCAAGTGGTTCATAAAAATTGAATATTCATTCCATCATATTAAGCCAATCAATAAAGTCGTCAACATTGATACTATCTTCAAACTCCGGAATGTCCAACTTTGGGTTGTATTTGTTCTACTACTCATCTCTACGCCTTGACTGAATTCTTCCCAACTCCCTTGGGTAGTGAGGTGTATCATTAACATAACTAAATTTTTGGGTATCATATTCATGTTGATTGTTTTTACTCCGAAGTTCTTCAATGATTTTCTTTTTTTCACGTATACTATGTAGCACTCTTTGTAGCTGCAACCTTAAGGATTCAACATCATCTTCATTGTCACTACCTTCACCCACTACTTTTCTATTCTGCCTTGCCATGATCTCTAGCCTTCAGCTCTGATACCAAATTGATATCGGGAAGGGAGAAAGAGAAATAAAATTCGAAAAGAAACGAGAAAATCAAAAGTCGAGCTGTAGAACAGAAAAAACTTATAACAAAACTTGTATAAAATTGATAAATGTAGCTCACCACCAGGTTTAAAGTCACAGAAGGATACAAAAAATTCACCACCTCAATGAAATTAAACAAGTGTACAAAACTAAATAAAAAAGACTCACCACTCAAGGAGGCATCAAAGAGATGCTAGAGACACTCTAAGGAGCTTCTTCAAATACAAAGATGCGAAACTTTTTTTCTAATCCTAAAACACTAAAATAAGTACTAGTGCATGAAACAATCCTTCAAGCATAGGGAACTACAAAATTATGTGCTTTCCATCTACCAACTAACCCATTTAATACATTCCTTGGTCATAAAGAAAGGCATCTTGAAATAGCCTTAACTTTGTCCAAGGAATATGCTTATGAGCTGTCATTTTTTAGTAGGCTGGGTTAAAAACTTTAAAATATTATAGTAGACTGTGGAGAATACCATAGGATCAGTAATTTTCATATAATCTGATTTTAGCAACTTAGGCGCTCCCATGTCAGAGATCGTCTATCCCAATTTTACAGATCCAAATGGAGAGGATGAAGAAGGTCAAACGTCGTCCATCCACCTCTCTAGCAGTATCTACACGATAGGTCTCTGTAGCAAAACTCCTCCAATTAGATCTCGCAACTCTTGCGTAGAGGGAGGGAGGACAATAGGAGGGAATGGCCAAAGCTACATAGCCTATCAACCATAAACCTCTCTCCTATTAATAGAGAGCCACCAAAAACCCTTTGGGTCTTGCCTTAGTGGGTATTGGATCTTAATCCAATTACCCACTAATATTGCATTATTAGATCTTTATCCAATAATCTCCTTTGGCCTCTATTGGGCCTCATGCAAGGAGCCCATCAGTGTAGGATCTCATCTAATGAGAATAAGGGCTAATTGGATCCATATCCAATTCTCTATTCATTGAAGCATCCATCATATGTGTGTGACCCTCTAGGCTCGATACCGAGCTGGCCGTGAGTCACTCCCATCATAACTCCTTATGATATGGTAAATTATTATCCCTCCATAATAATTCACTCGACTCATCAACTATGGACTTACTAGGCCACTACGCCATAGTCTCCAAACGGTATAGGGGGATCAAATCCATCGGACCTATTTGAGCACAGTTACCGTGTATCTATAATCCCTTTTCCAACTAATATCCCAGAGACCGTATATTAGACATGATACTATCAAGTCATATACGAAATCCGTCTTAGACTCACTCTAATCAGATTCTCTCAAAGAACTCTTTCTCTTTCAATCCGAATGACCCTGGCCAGGGATTTGTTTGAGCAAGCACATATGAGATATTCCTCTCATGATACCGAGTGTGGATGATCCATTATTGATACTTAATTGCTTTCGTAATGTTGGCTACTTATCCCGGTAACCGATTGTACCATATCTAAAACTTTCCAAACCTGTAAGTCTAGCGTCAAAGAAAGGAGTAGTACTCAAACAAGGCATATTTGGTGTCTCAAGTCTAAGGATTAGATACATAATTGGGACTATAGAATCATTGTCTGACATTAGGTATCATTAACCATACAGCATTCCATAAGCGGATTAATTAGTGAACTCATTCTTCAATGAGCACCTGTACTATATCCTTAGTTTCTCCACACAAGTGGCTATGAGACCAGTCGTCTTTATCATATGGATGGGTATATATTATACCTGTCTGTCCTATAATCTCAATGTCCCTCTCGAGTAACCTATGACCGAGATTATTCAGGATCTGTGTTTAAAGGTAAATCGATCTCATTATCATGATTTCATCACGATTCGATTTTCACTTCACATAATCAAGGACGTCACAATAAATATATATATATATATATATATATACACACACACAATAGATAACATAATGTGAGAATATGCCAATAATAATCATAAGTAAAAAGATCGTGCAACGTGTAACATGTGCCATCACTTACATGATTGGCTTGCAGGGCACATTTAACCAATAATCTCTCTCTTGACCTAAAGCCAATCATTTATATATATGATCCCCATTAGACCCCTTTAACACTCAAATACAATCTGAGCTAATGGCTTCGTCAACGGATCTACAATGTTATCTTCGGATGAAACTCTTTTCATTGCTATATTTTTACGAGTCATGATCACTCTGATCAGTTGGAACCTCCTCAAAACAATTCTGATGAAACCTGGGTTCCCTTGCTAAAGCTATCACCCTGTCATGTCATAGTACATCGGATTCAGCTCCACGCTGCTTGGCACGACTCCCAAATCTTTGATGAACTTCTTCATCCACACCCCTTCCTTTGCTGCTTCTACTGTAGCAATATATTCTGCCTCCATGGTCGAGTCAACAGTAGTATCTTGCTTGGAACTCTTTTAGCTTAATGCTCCTCTATTCAGGGTGAAAACATGCTTAGAGTTTAACTTGTTATCATTAATGTTGGACTGTAAACTCGAGTTTGTGTAGTCCTCAACCTGGAGGCTACCTCATCTATATACCAGTAAATGATCCTTAGTCCTTCTCAAGTACTAAAGGATATACTTTATTATCTTCCAGTGTTCTAAACCTGGATCTGCCTGATACCTGCTTGTAACACTCAGAACATGTGCTATATCAGGCCTGGTACATAGCATAACATATATTATAGATCCTATAACTGAGGCATAAGGTATCCTATCTATGTTTGCCCTTTCTTCATGAGCTTTGGGGACATACTCCTAGAAAGTGATATTCTATATCTTATCGGTATAAGTCTTTGCACTTGGACTGAGACAAGTCAAACATCTCTTGATATATCTCTATAGATCCGAATCCCCAAAATATATGATGCTTCCCTTATGTCTTTCATGAAGAAGTTTCTTGATAGCCAAGCCTTTACTGTGGAGAGCATTCCTACATCATTCCCAATAATTAGGATGTCATCCATATATATCACCAAGAATGTGATAGTGCTCCCACTTACTTTCTTGTACACACAAGACTCATCTTCATTCTTAACGAAGTCATAAGATCTGGTTGCCTCATTAAATCTTATGTTCTAACTTCGGAAAGCTTGCTTCAATCCATAAATAGATCTAAGCAACCTACATACTTTATTTGGACTCTCTTTAGATATGAATCTCTATGGCTGTATCATATATACCTCCTCCTCATTGTTGCCATTGAGGAATATCATTTTCACATCTATCTGCTAGATCTCATAGTCATAGTGTTTTACAATTGCCAAAAGAATTCTGATAGATTTAAGCGTGGCTATAGGTGAAAAGGTTTCATCATAGTTAACTCCTTGTCTTTGACTATATCCTTTAGCTACCAGCCTTACCTTATAGGTCTCTACCTTTCCATCCACTCCGATCTTCTGCTTGAAGATCCACTTACAGTCGATGGGTACAATACCCTCATGTGCATCCACAAGGTTCCAAACATTATTAGAGTACATGAAATCCATCTCAGAATTCATGGTTTCTTGTCACTTCCTGGAGTCTATACTCATAATAGCCTCCTCGTAGGTTTAAGGATCAACATCCTGATAGTTCTCTCCACTGATATGTCCCACATATCTTTCAAAAGGGTGAGATATTCTGCTAGACCTACGTAAAGATGAAACTTATGTGCTAGGTACCTGAGTAGACTTGGACTCTGGAATTGTGCTTGAGCTAGGTTCTCTAACCTTGCTCAACTCTATCTTACTCCCGCTGTTTCCACCAATAATGTATTCCTTCTCAAGGAACACAGCTCTCTTGGCGACAAAGACCTTCTAGTCCTTGGGATGATAGAAATAGTACCTACAAGTTTCCTTGTGGTATCTCACGAACTTGCACCATTCTGTCTTTGATTCCAACTTGTCAGGATTATGTCTTTTAATGCAGGCAGGACAGTCCCAAATCATAACCATCTTAATATCAGACTTCTTTCCTTTTCATATCTCACATGTTGTAGACACTACCTACTTTGATGAATCTCTATTCAAAAGGTCAGTTGTGATCTCTAGGGCATATCCCCAGATGAGATGGGTAGGTTAACAAAACTCGGCATGGACTGCACCATGTCTAATAGTGTGCGATTCCTCCTTTCTAATACACCATTGAGCTAACGTGTATAAGGAGGTGTCCACTAGGATAGAATCTCATTATCCTTGAGGAAATGGGTGAACTCAGTACTCTCCTCCTCGATCTGATTGAAGAGTCTTAATACACTTTTCAATTTAGTTCTCTACTTTATTCTTATATTTCCTGAATTTCTCAAAGGCCTCGGACTTGTACACGTGTCAATATGATAGAACCCCAAAAGGAGCTCTATAGTTTTTGACCCTTGAGGGGGATCAACCCTTGGAACGCTATAGGAGTTCCTCCCTCCTAGACTCGGCACAAGGTTGAAATAAAATAGATGATTGCTTAATAAAAAGAGGTGGAGACTACATGCTTATATAGGGCTCCAAACCCTAATCCTAGGGGGTTCTTACCTAACTAAATTATCCTTTTGCCCCTTCTATAGCTTACCTACCTTAGAGGGAATAGGTGGTGGTAAGGTTGGCTCTATAGCCAACCTAAGTAGGGGAAACCCTAGCCTACTAACCCATTAAGGGGGGCGGCGACCACTAAGCCCTAGGGGCTAATCTAAACCCTAGCCATACTCCTTTATAAGATAGGAGTGGCTTTATTACAATCTAGTAGGGTTTTATTGACTACTTCTAGGGAGATTAGGAGTCAACCCTGCTGGAGTCCTATTAAACCCACCCTCTTAAAATCAGCCTTGTCCTCAAGGCTGAAGTTCCATGAACTTAGGGAACCGGGTTTTCAGCTCCTCATCAGCTTGGGTGTCAGTTGGAAGAACTTGAGTTGAGTCGTCGTCTTTAAATTTCCATTTGAGGTGGGATGCTTGGAGGATCAACTGTAATCTTAATCTGGTGCACGGATCTAATCTCCAAGTTAGGGCCCCAATGTGATCCCCAATTTTGCAAGGCCCAAAGAAATAAAGAGACCACTTTCTTGAGACTTGAATTTCGTGCTGGTGGATCTGGAGATGAAGGGGGACTTGATCTTTCTCAGGAAACTTTCTTCTGCTCCGACGTTTGTCAGGAGAAGTTTCTTCCTTACATAGGCTGCCACGTGGTTGCTCTGTAATAGTAGTCGTGCCTTCTTTTGGAGTGAGGGTTGTCCTCTGATAAAATCTCTAGTGGTGTGAGCCCGATCTGAGTCTGAGGTGGGTAGGAGTGGTGATTTTTCAAGGCCCCTTTTTACTTCTTTGTGCTATTGACCATCTTGCATGAGGATAGTGTTAACCCCCACTCTGGATGTGTCTGCTCCAATAATAAACACTTGGCCATGATTTGGTGTGGACAACATTGTGGTCGTGAGGGCTATAGTTTCACTCGGCCAAGGTGGTGCATCTTTCTTTATAATGAGAGGGTTGATGTTCATGCTTCGTTGAGTCCTGCGAATGATCATTTCCCTTTTCTGATTTCACCACTAGAGGGGCTCAATTTTCTCGAGGTCTTGGGCTGTAGATCGGAGGTCATCATCAAGGATGTCTTTAAGCATCATGGTTTGATCCTAGGGAAAGTCATGGAAGTCACCTGAGCTCAGCAACCATGGTGAGTTCGATGGGATGTAACACTTTAGAAATAGCTTATCTCCGAATAAAAGGATGTAGGGATGTGTCGTAGTGGGAAATAAGCATGGCCGAACAATCTGTGTCTATATCATCTCTTGGACGACCCTTTTATTTTTGACCTTCTGAGGTTGTAGGCAACAATCTGGTCGAGCAACAACTGGTAGAAGTTTTGGCCTGCTCAGCATAGGGTGGTCGGACAGCTTCAGAGGAGGTAATCAGCTCAGTTTGGTGGAGACGCCCAAAATTTTAGCAAGCTGTGGGAGAGGGTTCTTATCTTCAATCTCATGAAACCCTTTAATTTATATTGGAAAACCACTGGATTTTTCTTTTGGTACCCCCTCCAAGTGTTGTGTTGTGGTTGCGGTCACTGGGCTCCCTCGTAGAATCACCTGCTTTCCTTTTCTGAAAAATTTTATGGTTAGCTTCAAAAATTTCTAGAAAACATCTCCAATCGTGAAAAACCAATCAATGCCAAGCACTATATTAAAACCATCAAGAGGGATGAGGAAAAAATTAGCAACTATGTCTTGCTCCCGCGGGCACTTCTGGTTGCACTTCAGAATTTGGCCGTTAGCTACCTTGACTTCGAACCCATTGTAATCTTCTTTTTGAAGCATTAAGTGGGCAGCAACCTTATTGCTCATGAAGTTGTGTGTGCTCCCGGCGTCGAAGAGGATGATGACGGACTGCTACTCGAGAAACCCTTCGATCTTCAATGTTTGTAGGTTGGTGTAGCCGGTTAAGGTAGGGACCATGTGGGTGGCCAGTTGTGGTGTATCCTTCTCCTTGGGCTCGAGAGTCGTATCTTCAAGTTTGGGTTCTTCAGTGGGCGCAATCATCAATGGTGTCTCCTTTTTACATTTATGTTCTAGGCTCCACAGTTTATCATAACACCCACATAGGCCCTTTGTCAATCCATCATGAAGGCCTCCTCTTGTTAATTTATGTGGCCGAGGGGGTCAGTTGATAGTAGGACGAGGCGAAAGCTTTGGTGTTGCTGGTCGGGGAGCCACTCTAGTCTTCCAAGCTTCATATTTTAATCGCTCCTCCTGATGTCGCGCAAAGAAGATGGCTGCCTTAAGTGTGTACGACTATCGCGCTTTAACTTCTTCCTGAATCTCCAGCTTCAAGCCCTCAATAAAAGTCCTTAATATCTATTTTTCAGACCAGTCATAAGTTTGATTTGATAACCTTTCAAACCTAGTTTAGTACTCTTGGATGGTGGAGGTTTGACGGATCATTGTTAGTTCTTCGCTAAGGTTCTTTTTACAATCCAAATTTGCACCGCGTTGTGATCTTATTGGGCTTGGTGATTGGCCCAATCTAAACTCCTCAAAGAGAGTACGTAATTTAACATCTATACGCATCTCAAGAGCGTCCAATTTGGCTTCAAAGAAGCCCACCGATGTCATGACGTAAGGATCTCCAACCTGTCAAATCACTGATTAAAGAGTGTAGTTGCAATCTTCAGGCTGAAGGCAGCAATGGCAGTGATGTCAGGGCTGCAGTGGTGAAGTCTCCAAGTGGAGGATGGCAGCCAAGAGTAGCAGCAACGGTGGAGGAAGAAAATGGCAGCAGTAACATCGGTTGTGGTCCTTCGATGATGCTGCAATGTTGATGTTGCAATGTCATCAAGGCTATGATTTTTTAGATGGCTGATATTTGTTGAAAGATGGCAGCCAAGAGATCTAAGTTAGAAGGCAACAGCGATGGCAGAGGAAGAAGAGGGCAACAACAACATCGGTTGTGGCTGTGGTGTGACTTCGTGGCTGTAGGTGGCGTCAGTTGCAATAAGGGTGTGACTGCAATAGGAGGAAGACGGGGCAGCGATGTACACGACTGTTGCAGAGGAGGGCAACAGTGGTATGGAGTGAGTGACGACTGCTGTTGTGTTTAATTTCTTGTTAGCAGAATTCCAGATCAAACGCAAGGGGCAGTGGCAGACTGATTTGATCTACTACTAGGGTGGAAGGTGGAGGCGCGTGTCGTAGCAATTATGGAAATTACTTAGGAAGTTGGAGGCGGCTGAGATGGCTACAGGGCAGCAGGAACGTGGCTCTAATACCAAATGATAGAACCCCAGAAGAAGCTCTGTAGTTTTTTATCCTTGAGGGGGATCAACCCTTGGAACGTTGTAGGGGTTCCTCCCTCCTAGACTTGACACAAGGCTGAAATAAAATAGATGATTGCTTAATAAAAAGTGGTGGAGGCTACATGCTTATATAGGGCTCCAAACCCTAGCCCTAGGGGGTGCTTGCCTAACTAAATTACCCTTTTGCCCTTTCTATAGCCTACCTGCCTTAGAGGGAACAAGTGGCAGTTAGGTCGGCTCTATAGCCGACCTAAGCAGGGGGAAATCCTAGCCTACCAACCCAGTAAGGGGGGCGACGGCCACTAAGCCTTAAGGGCTAATCTAAACCCTAGTCATACTCTTTTATAAGATAGGAGTGACTTTATTATAATCTAGTAGGGTTTTATTGACTACTTCTAGGGAGATTAGGACTCAACCCTACCGGAGTCCTATCACAATACTTGGAGAAATCATCAGTGAATGTAATGAAGTATGAGTAATCACCTATAGCATGAGTCGACATGGGACCACATACATCATTGTGTACGAGTTCCAATAACTCGGTGACTCTCTCTCTAGTTCCCATAAAAGAAGAGTTGATCGTCTTCCCACGAAAGCAAGGTTCACAAGTTTCATATGACTCATAGTGAAATGGATCTAAGTATCCATCTTTTTACAACTTTTGAATCCTTCCCTCATGTATATGACCTAGCCTACAATGTCATACGTATGCATTGCTCACCTCATCTTTTTTCCTCTTAGATGTATTTATATTCATGATATGTGGAGAAGTGTCTAAAACATATAAGCCATTTATCAGGTTCCCTCAGGTGATGATATTATTATCCATAATTATTGAACAACTATTGTTCTAAAAAACTAATTTATATCCATTAATTGTCAAACAAGAGTGAAAAGAATGTTTTTAATAATAAAGAGAATAAAATAGCATGCATCCGATGTAATAATAGCTCAACCAAGCAGATGTAGGGTGACCTCCCTAATAGCAACTACAATAACTCTTACTTCATTGCCCATCTTGAGGTCCATCTCGCCTCTGGCCAATCTCCTAGGTCTTGCCAGAACCTACAATGGATTGTATATATGATAAGCACTCCCGATATCCAATACATTATCATGTAAATTTGACAAGTGGAGATTGATTATAAAGGTAGCCCTTGCAGTTCTTCTTCCAATGCTTGTATTGGCCGCAGTGGAAGCACTATCGTTTGTGCTTTGCCAGATCTTTCTTAGCAACCTTTGCATTACCCAGTCATTCTTTGCCTTTGTCCTTCTTAAGGGTCTTACTGGCCTTCACTTCCCCTTCTCTTCTCTTCTCCTTCCCTTCCTTATTCCCACCGCCTCTTCTCTTCTCTTCTGTTTCAGAAACAGAGTCATGTAGAAGGTGGTGGAAGGTGGATAAGAATTGCACATTTTCCCTTTTTTTATTTTTTTTACAACTTTAAGTTTAATCATTGAAAGATTTATATTTATGATTAGGTACTCCGAATTTACGAAAAAATCCTCAAATCTTATGAACAAGTCTATTAGATCCTTAAATAGATTTTATATTTATAAGTAAATCATTATTAAGGATTTCAAAATATATCTTTACATAATTTTTAAATAAGGGGTATTACACTTCTTCCCGGTGATCTCCCTTCGCGTTCTTAGTGAACTTCCCAATTCCTTTGGCAAATCTCCTAACAAACTTCCGACGAGATCCCACCGCATCGTCCGAACTCGGCCCAATGCTTATGCTATATCTTGGCCCATCATCTGGTTGTAGCTTCATTGATTCTGCCATAGTTAGACCTGCAATATTTCTTCTAACACATATGTTATATCAACACACATCAATTGATTTCATCATCAAAATCCGAGATTCAACAATCTCTCACTTTTTGATGATGACAATTAATTTATGATTGGAGTTAATTCTAACTCCCCCTAAATTTATGCCATCATATAGAAGACTTAAATTCAAGAGAGTCACATCCTCTTGAATTCAAGTAAATCAAAGCAATAAGCATTTCAAGCATTTAACCTTTTAAGTATAACAAAGATTGTTTTTTAAACTTTTCAACTTGTCAAGAATTTTCAAGGATTGTCATGAAGTTAAAAATATTTAAAAAATTTCTTTAAATCATCAAGCATAAAAAAATTTCAAATCAATAAGCATAGAATATTTTCAAGTCATAGAGTATAAAATATTTTCAAGTTATTTAACATAGAAATTTTTCAAGTCATAGAGCATAGAAAATTTCAAGTCATAGTGTATAGAAGATTTTCAAGTCATTGAGCATAGAAAATTTTGAAGTCATAGAGCATAGAAAATTTCAAGTCATAGAAAATTTTTAAGTCATTAAGCATACTTTTCTCAATAAATTTAATATATTTAAAAATTAATCTCTAGTCATCAACCATACCTTTCTCAATAAATTTAATACATATGAAAATTAAACTCTAGTCATCAACCATACCTTTCTCAATAAATTTAATACATTTGAAAATTAAACTCTAGTCCTCAACCATACCTTTCTCCCTCTTTGTCATCAACAAATAAAGGTAAAGGGTGGGGTTAAACTTTTTAGCAAATGAGTTTTTATTCTCTACTTTGTAAAATACAACAAATGAATTTTCTTTTTCTTATAAATCAAGAAGGAAAAAGAATAAAGGAGTAGTTTTAAAACATCGTCAAATGTAGCTCTCAATGTAAAATGGAATTTTTTGGAAGATTAAAAAATCCGAGAGATATATAAAGAAAAGAGCTACTCATGTATTTAAAACATCATGTAATTCTTTTTGTAAGTAAACATCGCTTGGATTAATCACAAAGATAAATAGGTTAATTTCATGAATTTATAAATTATCATGATTTAGCATTCCAAGTTCCCTTCTTAGAAAATAATATTAGTCTTCATTTAAGGGTTTTGTAAAGATATCTGCTAATTGATGCTTAGTGTCAATAAATTTCAATGAGATATCTTGGTAATTTATATGATCCCTTGTAAAATGATGTCTAATATCAATGTGTTTCATTCTTGAGTGTTGAATAAGATTTTTGGTTCTACAAATAGCACTTGTATTATCATATTTTATAGAAATATTTTTTAATTTTAATCCATAGTCTTCTAGTGTGTTTTTTATCCAAATGACTTGGGCATAACATGTACTAGCTGCAATGTATTCTGCTTCCGTAGTAGATAAAGCTACTGAATTTTATTTCTTGGAACTCCATGAAATAAGTATATGCCCCAAAAATTGACATGTTTCAGTAGTACTTTTTCTATTTTATTCTACATCCACCAAAATCAGCATCAGAATAGACAATCAAGTCAAAGTTTTTTTATTTTACATACCATAAACCTAATTTAGATGTCCCTTTTAAGTATCTAAATATTCGCTTAACCGCTTTTAAATGAGAAAATTTTGGGTTAGATTGATATCTTGCACACAATCCAACACTAAACATTATATCAGGTCTAGTATAGCAAACTTCCTATCATACCTCTATAAGTTTTTTTATCAAAATTTTCACCTTCATTATCTAAGTCTAACTTAGTAGTGGTGCTCATGGGAGTGTTTAATGCTTTAGCATTTTCCATCCCAAATCTTTTTATCAAGTTTAGGGTGTATTTAGATTGACAAATAAAAGTACCATCATCTAGTTATTTTATTTGTAATCCTAGGAAGAATGTTAACTCACCCATTAGACTCATTTCAAACTCTTGGCTCATTTCTTTAGCAAATGACTCACATAAAGATTCATTTATAGATTCAAAAATGATATCATCAACATAAATTTGAATAACAAGAAGATCATTTTTAAAATGCTTAAAAAATAATATGGTATCAACCTTTCCTTTAGAAAAATTATTTGAAATAAGAAAAGAACTAAGTATTTCATATCAAACCCGACGCTTGTTTCAATCCATAAAGAGCTTTTGTAAGTTTGAAAACATGATTAGGAAGAATATTATTTTCAAAACTGGGGGGTTATTCAACATATACTTCTTTGAAAATAAAACCATTTAGAAAAGTACTTTTAACATCTATTTGAAATAGCTTAAAATTTTTGAAGGAAGCAAAGGTAAGGAGCATCCTTATGGCTTCAAGTCTAGCCACCGGAGTGAAGGTTTCATCATACTCGATTCCTTCTTCTTAGTTGAAACCTTTGGCCACTAATCTAGCATTGTTTCTAACCACGATACCATTTTCATTTTGCTTGTTTCTGAATACGTATTTACTACCAATTACTAAATGGTCATTAGGTCTAGGAACAAGCTCCCATACCTCATTTCTCTCAAATTGATTAAGCTCCTCATGCATTGCATTAACCCTAGAATCATCTCTTAGAGCTTCATCAATTCATTTTGGCTCGATTTGAGAAAGAAATGCGGCATTTGCATACAAATTTTTAAAAGAAGACCGAGTTTGAATTTCTTTTGATGTTTCTCCTATTATAAGCACCTTAGGATGATCATTCACATACTTTCATTCCATGGGTAAGGAATTGGAAGTAGATACTTCCAAGTTGCTTTTAGAAGTGTTATCATTTAAATTCACAATATCAAGATCAATATCATCATCAAAATCAATCTTTTAAATTCGAAAAACTCATTAAAGACAACATAAATGGATTCTTCTATTACTAATGTTCTTTTATTAAAGACATTATAAGCTTTTAAAATAGAAGAGTAACCAAGAAAAATGCCTTCATCGGATTTTGCATCAATTTACCTAGAGCATCATTTTCATTCAAATTAAAACATTTACATCCAAATATTTTAAAATAGAAAATATTGAGATTTTTACCATTCCATAATTCATAAGGAGTTTTAGTGATTAATGGTCTTACAAGAACCCTATTTAAAACATAGCATGCCGTATTAACGACTTCGGCCCAAAAATATTTGGGTAATCTATGTTCATTCAACATTGTTCTAGCCATTTCTTCAAAGCTTCTATTTTTTCTTTCTACAAATCTATTTTGTTGTAGATTTCATGGAGTAGAAAAATTATGGATATAACCATTTGAATCACAAAAATTTTAAAAAATTTTATTTTGAAATTCTCCACCATGATCACTTCATATTGAAGAGATCATGCATTCTTTTTCATTTTGAACAATTTTATAAAACTTTTCAAAACATTTAAATGTATCATTTTTTTGTGCTAGGAAATAGGTCCAAGTGTATCTACTAAAACAATTGCATATTTGCTACCTCCTAAACTTGTAATATCAATTGGTCCAAATAGATCGATCTGAATAAATTGGAGTGGTCTAGAGGTGCTAATTTGATTTTTTTTAACTTAAAGTTACTCTTAACTTATTTTCCTAATTGACAAGTGTCACATACTTTATCTTTAATAAACTTAAGATTAGGTAAACCTCTCACTAGTTCCTTAGTAGAGATTTTATTTAAGAGTTTCATACTAGCATGACCTAGTCTTTTATGCCAAATCCAAGCATCATAATTCAAAGCTGAAAAACAAGTTTCATTACAAAATTTCTCAATATCTATAGTGTATACATTGTTATTTCTGAAAGCAATTAAAGATTTGTTTTTGTGTGACAACTCAATTATGCAAGCATTCGGTTGAAATTTAATCACATACCCTTTATCACATAATTGACTAATGCTAAGCAAGTTATGTTTCCAGCCATCAACTAACAACACATCTTCAATTAAAAAGTTTGATGTATTACCTATTATTCCTTTTTCAATGATTTTACTCTTGTTATTATCTCCGAAGGTGACAACTCCTTCACTTAAGCTAGAGAGCTTGGAAAAGTGAGATGGATCTTCGGTCATATGCCTTGAGCATCCACTATCAAGATACCACTTGGTGCTCCTAGCTTTAGTTTGGAGATAAACCTAAAAGAATGATATTTTTGACTTAGGTACTCATTTTATATTGGGTCCTTCATAAAGATTTTTATCTTTCTTTTCTAACTGATTTTCATTATATAGAGTTTTCTTTGGAACCCATACAAGATGATGTGGTGTACATTTTCTAAAAAGGCATTTGTTTGCCTTATGTCCTAATTTGCCATAAAAATTATATTTAACTCTTGGTGGCACATTCAATATAGCTCCTCTTACAAATATGGTTGGCTTTTGTTGAATATTTCCAACAAAGCCTATGTCATGTCTATTATTGTTATGACCCTTATTGGCAAGGATTATATTTAGGGATTCATTTCTTATCTCAAATTTCTCTAAATGTAGTTTTAAGCATACAATTCTCTACTTTAACATTATCAAGCATATCACATTTTGTACATGGTTTAGGTGAAGCTAAGGAGTTATGCATTTCATCAAGTCTTTTAACTATCAAATCATGATCAACTTTAAGTAGTTTAAAGAACTTGCTAAGTTTTCTAAACTCATTAAACAAATCATTAAACATGCTTGATAATTCTGAAAATAAAAAATCTAAAGACTCACTAACCTCATCTTCAAATGCCATTAAGGTATAGTCAGCCACCTCTTCTTTGGATTGGTCTTCATCCTCGGAGGAACTTGAATCATCCAAAGTGGCGGAGAGTGCATTCTTTTTTAGCGCCGGTTTCTTCTTCAGTTGAGGACATTCACTTTTGAAGTGTCCCGGTTTTTTGCATTCATAGCAAATAATGTTGTCTTTCTTTGGTTCCTTTTTGTTTTTATAGTTTTTGTTCCTTTTTATAATTTTTTTAATTTTCTTGACAGAAGTGCAATGTCATGGCCTTCATCACTTAAGGTTTCACTTGAGGAGTTATTCATTGTTCGAAGTGCTACATCCTTCCTGTTCTTTGGAAGGGGTTCATCAAGCTCATCATGAGCTTTACAGTTTAGTTCATAAGTCATAAGGGAGTCCATCAATTCTTCAAGAGGCAGGTTATCAAATCTTTGGCCTCTTGAATAACGGTTATTTAGGATCCCAATTTTTAGGCAATGATCATAAAATCTTACTCATAAGTTCAAAATTTAAAAAATATTTTTCAAGTGCTTTAAGTCCATTGGCGACATCCGTAAAACAGGTGTACATGTCTCCAATAGACTCGCTTGGTTTTATTCGAAACAACACATAGTTATGAACTAGAATATTTATCTTTAATTCTTTTACTCTATCCCCTCGTATGTGATTTCTAGTGTGTGCCAAATATCGAAAGCCGATTCGTAAATGGAAATACGATTAAACTCATTTTTATCAAGTGTACAAAACAAGGCCTTCATAGTCTTTGGATTTAGAGAAAAATTCTTCCTTTCCAAATCATTTAACTCATTTATTGGTTTGGAAGATTTTTCAAATCCGTTCTCAACAATATTCCATAAATCAAAGTCCAAAGAGATGAGGAAAATACGCATCCATATTTTCCAATATGTGTAATTCGTCCCATTGAACATGGGTGGAAGTGAAATGGAATGTCCCTCATTCATGCCAAAATAAATCATTTACTCAAGTGGGTGTTAATCCAAAGAGTAATAACCTTGCTCCGATACCAATTGTTAGGATCAATTTACACTAAGAGGGGGGGGGGGGGGGTGGTGAATTAGTGCAAGCTAAGATTTTTATTTCTAAACCAAAAGATTTTCGAATAAGATAGAATAGGAAATCTGAAGCTTTTCATTTTTAATAAAATAAGTGAGTGATTAAAATTAAGAAGCTGAAAAGATAATCACGTTTGAGGAAAAGAACTTATCGTCTGCTTTCAAAGAGTTTAGTTAAGCTGGAAGCATCAATTAAACAACATCAAGCAATGCAAGTATGAAACACTTCCAATTTTATAATGGTTCAACGCCAACAGCCTACGTCCACTTCCGAGTCCTTCTTCTTGAGGCACACCGACATCCACTACCAATTTTCTTTCGGTGAAGATCAAACCCTTGCACCTGCTTACAAGGGAGACACAAGAAGTTACTATCTCTAAGCTCTCCCCCTTCCCTTTTTTTTTTCTTACAAATCACATGCACTTTCTTTTTCACAGAATTTAATTGCCCAAAAGAGTTGTTGGTGAATGTAAGAATACTTGGGTATTTATAGACCCCAAGTAGCTTCAGATTTTTGGAGCCAAAAATCAAACATACTCAAAAATTTTGGGTACAGGCGGTTCACCCGTCGTTCTAGGCAGTTTACCCACTGTCAGCCATTGGCCACCGCCCGTAATCTGTGGTACGGGCAGTCCAATCACCATCTGGGCAGTTTACCTGCCGACACCTACTGATCATCGCCCGGATTCTGTGGTACGAGCGATCCAACCGCCGCTCATCGGCGGTTTACCCACCGACACCTACTGGCCGCCACTCGAATTCTATGGTACGGGCGGTCCAACCGTCGCTCACCGGTGGTTTACCCATCGAAATTTTTGCAAAAGTGGTTCCCTCCACTTTTCGAATTCCGACTTGACGTTTACGTTGACCAGCTCTTTAGTCAACTGATTGAGCTCAACCAAACCCAGTAGTGGATCCGGTTGCCTCATTGAGTTGATTTGGATTCCTTTCAAATCCAACTTGATTAGGACTCTAACTTCTAACTAGGACTCAATGATTATACTACTTAATGACCAATTAAGCCTAATTAAGGCCTAACTACCGCATACTGCAGCAACCTCCGGCAATCTTACGATAAGTCATCTAGTCTTCTTCTCGGTGATCTCCCTTCGCGTTCCCAGTGAGCTTTCTGATTCCTTCAGCGAATCTCCTAGCAAACTTCCGGCAAGATCCCACCGCATCGTCCAAACTCGGCCTGATACCTAGGCTGTATCTTGGTTTATCATCTGGTTGTAGCTTCATTGATCCTGTCATAGTTAGACCTGCAATATTTCTTCTAACACGTATGTTAGATCAACAAACATCAATTGATCTCATCATCAAAATTCGAGATTCAACAGTAAGACCAACATACGGGGGTCGTGCAGTCTGGTAGGAAGGAGTCGACTCAGTTCAATGGACGTGCTTGAGATTTCAATGAGCTTCTCCAAGCACTGTGTCATGATCATCTTTTCTTTATTCTCTCCGTTCCCACATAAGGTTACATATTTTCTTTTGTCATTTATAAGGTCGTTGGAGCTCCTGGTGTCAGCGAGGATGGTGATAGGCTGATGTTTGATGAAGCCATCAATGTCTAATATCTATGGTGGAGCATGAAAGGTGCAGGCGGCCGATTGTGGTTTTTCCTTCATATCCTTCTCCTTGGACTCGAGAGCCATATATTTGAGTTTGGGTTCTTCAGTGGGCTCAATCAATAGAGGTCTCTCTTTTTTACAATGGTGGTCTCGGCTCCACAATTCATTACAATGCCAACATAGGTCTTTTGTTGATCTGTCATGAAGCCCTTCTCTTGTTAACTTTTTTGACTGAGGTGACCAGTTGGTGGTCGATGGGACCGAGAGTCTCTGTACTGCTGGTAGTGCGACGACTTTGATCCTCCAAGCATCTTGGTTTAGCCTGTCTTCGTATAATCGTGTGAAGGAGATGACTGCCTTAAGTGTGTACGGTTGTCACGCTTTAATTTCTTCTTGAATCTTCGACTTTAAGCCCTCAATGAAAGTCCTCAATATCTATTTTTTAGACCAATCACGAGTTTGATTAGTTAACATTTTAAACCTGATCTGGTACTCTTGGATGGTAGAGGTTTGACGGATTTTTGTTAGTTCTTTGTCAAGGTTCTTGTAATTGATTGGTGCTGAAGGTTTATATGCTTTTGGTTGGGATGTGGCTCTCATGCTCTGAGCATCTTGATTGAGGTGCCTTTCTTGAAGTTGTACAAAGGAGATTGACGTCGTCGAGGTGTAGGGTTGTAGTGTCTTATCCTTGCTTCTTATCTCTGATGGGTTCTTTTTACAATTAGAATTTGCTCCATGTTGTGATCTTCTTGGGCTTGGTGATCAGCCCAATCTAAACTCCTCGAAGAGAGCACGTAATTTAACATCCATACGTGTCTCGACAACCTCAAATTTGACTTCTAATAAGCCCGGCGATGTCATGACGTAAGGATCTCCAACCTATCAAACAAACTGACTGAAGAGTATAGCTGCAATTTTCAAGTTGAAGACAGTGAATGGCAGCAATGTCAGGACTGTGGATGTGAAGTCTCCAAGTGGAAGATGACAGCCAAGGGTAGCAGCGATGGTGGAGGAAGAAGATGGCAGTAGCAATGTCGGTTATGGTCCTTCGGTGATTCTGCAATGTTGATGCTACAATGTCATCGAATCTATGATTTTTTAGGTGGCAGATATATGTCAGAAGATGGCAACCAAGAGATCTAAGTCGGAAGGCTGCAGCGACGATGGAGGAAGAAGAGGGCAGCAGCAATGTCGGTTGCGACTATGCTTCAACTTTGTGGCTGCAAGTGGCGTCGGTTGTAGCAAGGGTGCAGCTACAATAGGAGGAAGATGGGGCAAGGATGTACACGGCTGTTGCGGAGGAGGGTAGCAGTAGTATGGAGCGAGAGATGGTTGTTGTTGTGTTCAATTTGTTGCTGGCCATGATCAAGATAGTTGGCAGCGAACGATTGTTGCGGGCTGCGATGTAAACAAATTACGATGAAAGTTCGCTGCTGGTAGCTTTTTGCCACTATCACGCCCCCCAAATTAAATCACATTCGAATATACTGAAGCGTTTGAAACTAGGTGAAGGCAGTGGAAAGCTAGAAGGATTTGGGCAAATCTTTATCGGTTGATATGTTTTTGTTGTATACGTACACTAAGGTTTCCAATACCTCTCATGTTTAGGATTTTGGAATGTCAAGTTAAACTTGTATAACAATATGGACTTGTGGTAATTTGTTACTTTTGTGATCATATAGATTTCCACTCATGTGGATTATGTTGTGATTATTATGCAGTTGAGTTAGTTTTAAAATTGTATGAATCACCAAGTGATGTGATGTATGATTGATTATAAACTGCATAGGTTTTGGTGAATGAATGTAAATTTTGAAGTTAGAATATTTCTTGGTATCCTCAAATGTTTGATTGGATCCTGGATGAATTGTGATGTTTACAAAATTATCGATTTATGACATGGTCATACCTTTCGAATGTGACTTAAAATGAGGGATGTTACAGCCGCAAGGATCGCTACTTGCTGTGATCAAGGAGGATGGTAGCAAGAGGTCGCTACTGGTAGCGTTGGACAGCGAAAGATGCGTGCTATGGCTGAAGGGATAAGAGAGATGATGACAGTAGTAGTAATGTAGATCAAGAAAATTTTGGCAGTGTAACGGTAGAAAAATTATTGCAAACAAGATCACAGAATTCTCATCGTAAAATTTCAGCACTGCGTGACAAAGGATTGCAATATTATAAGTCTAGATCTAGAAGAAGTTTTTTCTAGAGATCAGTCTTAGATGAAAGCTAAGACGATCTACGAATTTGTGTAAAAATTTCAGCCAAAAAGGAAAAACAAAAGTTTAGTTTCAAGATACCAATAGGCGAAGGGCAGATTCTTCATCGTAAAAATTCTAGCACTACCGTAATGGTGAAAGATTGCACAAGAAAACTATTTCTAGATGGAGTTTGTTCCAGAAATCAATCCCGGATGAAACCCAATTTGATCCTTAGAATTGTGTAAAAATTTTGGCCAAAAAGAGAAGAAATAAACCGGTTTCAATGGGTGAAAAGACAGCTAAAAATTTCTACAGCGTTTCACCTTCGCAACAACGATAATGTTTACTACGAACGAAATTTGCAAAGGATAAAATTTCAAAAAAACCTTCAACGTGTAAAGTAAGAAATCTTGCAATAGTGAAGAGGTGTGGATGCTAAAAATACACCAGATTTCCAGATCAAGCATGGGGCGGTAGTAGATAGATGGATCTGCGGCTTGGTGGGCAATGGTGGATGGAGGCGACGTCAAAAGCAATTGTGGGAATTACATGGGAAGGTGAAGGCGGTTGAGATTGCTACAGGGCAGCAGGAACGTCGCTCTGATACCAGATGATAGAACCCCAGAATGAGTATTATAGATTTTGATGTTTGAGGGGGATCAACCCTTGGAACATGGGTTCCTCCCTCCAAGGAGTCGACCACAAGGCTAAACAAAAGAGATTACTTGCTTGATAAAAAGAGGTGGAGGCTACATGCTTATATAGGGCTCCAAACCCTAGCCCTAGGGGGTGCTTGCCTAACTAAAATTATCCTTTTGCCCCTTCTATAGCCTACCCGCCTTTTAGAGGAAACAGGTGGCGGCTAGGTTGGCTCTATAGCTGACCTAAGCATGAGGAAACCCTAGCCGACTAGTCCTGTAAAGGGGGCGGCAGCTACTAAACCCTAAGGCCCCAATCTAAACCCTAACCACACTTCTTTATATGATAGAAGTGGCTAGGTGGGATTTTATTATAATCTCAAAGGGTTTTATGGACTACTTATAGGGAGATTAGGACTCAACCCAGCTGGAGTCCTATCATTGAGAGCTCGGTAATCAATACCAGTTCGCCACGTTCCATCCTTTTTTCATATGAGAAGTACTGCGAAGAGTAGGGGCTGTAGCTTGAGCGAATGACCCATGTTTTAAGCATCTCTTTCATCCTTCTAGAGATGAGGATAGTAGTATGGCCAAGTGTTTGCTAGTGGTTTGCCTAGAAGAATTGGAATCTGATGGTCATGCTAACGGGTAGGAGGAAGGCTGTGGTTCAGCGAAGACATCGGCAAACTTAGCAAGCAGATGGGTGAGGTTTTGGTCTTCAATTTTTGTTATCTTCCCCTCTGGTTGCTGCTAGAGTTGCACCAGGAAGCCACCATTTGTCTTGTGTAACACTTTCTCTATTTGTTGAGTAGAAATGGTCATTACGTTACTTCCACTCTTCCCGCGTAGGATCACCACTTTGCCTTTACAATAAAACTTCATAATTAATTTGGAAAAATTTCTAGAGATATCACCTAGTGTCATCAACTACTCTATGCTAAGCAGGGCCTCATAATCATCAATTAGGAGGAGGAAGAAATTGATAATAATTTCCTGGTCCTGCAACAATAGTTTCACCTATAGGCATCTTTGGTCATACTTTAAGATCTGATCGTCAGTGACCTTGACATCAAATTTGCTACAATCCTTAATGTGAAGCGTCATTTGAGCAGCCACCTTACTATTCAAGAAGTTGTTGGTGCTCCCAGTATTGATGAGGATAGTAATAAGCTATTATTTGAGTAGGTCAGCAACCTTCATGGTTTGTGGGTTTGCGTAACCGATGAGAGCATGCATCAAGCAATTGGCTGGTTGGGGCTCTTCTTCCACATCCTCCTCTTTATTATCAAGGCTCTCATCTACATGTTCAATGTCCTCTTCAATAGGTTCAATCACAAGAAGTCTCCCATTTTTGCAATGATGCTCGTGGCTCCACGGCTCATCGTAATGCCAACATAATCCTTTCGCATATCGCTCTCGAAGCTCTTCTCTTGTTAATTTTTTTGGTACAGAGGGTCGGTTGACAGTAGGAAGGGCTGAAAGCCTCCATGCTACTAGTCGGGGGTGACCCTAGTGCTTCGGGCTTCTTGGTTCAATCACTCCTCTTGAAGCCGTGCAAAAGAGATGGCCGCCATGAGTGTGTATGGTTGTCGCACTTTAACTTCTCCTAGAATCTATGGTTTCAAGCCTTCGATGGAAGTCTCTAACAATTATTTTTTAGACCAATCTCTAGTTTGGTTAGATAACCTTTCCAACCTAGTCTGGTACTCCTAGATAGTGAACGTTTGACGAATCATGGCTTGTTGACCGTCGACATTCTTGTATTCGGTTGGTCCGAAGCAGATCAGCAGTCCTTCTTTAAATTGACTCCATGAGTATATTCAAACCAATCAAACTATTGTATAGGATCTCCTTCAAGGTGTATAGCAGCAAAGTCTACCATGGATGCGTCCGAGGTCTTGTGGTACCGAAATAGCACTCCGCACATGAGATCCAACCGATCGAGTCTTCTTCTTCCCATCTAGGGAAGTCCACCCTGATGCATGGATACTGAGCGTTAGTCATAGGTCCTCTCATGATAGGACTCTAGTAGGGTTAAGTCCTAGTCACCCTAGAAGTAATTAATAAGAATCCCGTGAGATTGTAATAAAACCCCACCTAGTCACTTCTATCCTATAAAGAAGTGTGTCTACGGTTTAGATTGAGGCCTTAGGGCTTAGTGGCCACTGCCCCCCCTTTACTGGCTGATCAGCCAGGGCTTCCATATGCTAGAGTCAGCTATATAGCCAACTAAGCTGTCGCCTATCCCTATTACGGCATGTCGGCTAGAGGAGGGGCAAGGGGATAATTTTATTAGGCAGCACCCCTCTTGGGCTAGGGTTTAGAACCCTATATAAGCATGTAGCCACCTCCTCTTTTTATGAAGAAAGAATCATCTTATTTCAGCCTTGTGCCGAGTTCTAGGAGGGAGGAACCCCTATAGTGTTCCAAGGGTTGATCCCCCTCAAAGATTAAATTCTATAGAGCTCCTTTTGAAGTTCTATCACATGGCATCGAGCAGTGTTCCTACTACCCCTGCTGCCATCTCTGTCGCCCCCACCCTTCCAAGCAATTCCCACATTGCTGCAATGCGTGCCTCCGCCTTCCACCCAAGCTACAGATCAAATCAATCTGTTGTTGCCCCTTGCGTTTGAACTGGAGATCTAGTAAATTCTAACTACCCACTCCTATTCACTACTGCAAAATCCTTTGCCTTACACGTTCAAGAGTTCTCTTCATATTTTCTGCATTGCAAATTTCTACCATCGCAAACATTATCATCATTGCGAAGGCGAAATACGACAGAAAATTTCAGCCACCTGTTTGCCTCTTAAACTGGTTTATTGCTTCTCTATTTTAGCCAAAACTTTTATATGATTTCATAAATCATCTTAGCTCTCATCTAAGATTAATCTCTGGAAAGAATTCTCTCTAAAACCGATTTTATTGTGCTGAAATTCCTCATTGCGTACTGCTGGAATTTTACGATGAAGAATCTGCCTTCCATCTTTTCATCTATTTTCCTACCGTTATGTTATCGAAATTTTGTCGAACCTATTTATTATTAGTGGCCACATCTGAACCAAGGAGTTGTTGATAAATTTCTGCATATTTTAATCAGGTTTTCCTCCGGAATTTACATCGAGAATTTATTGTTTCTTCGATGCAAATTCTACTCTGTAGGACAGCACGTACGCAGCCCTTTCTTCACCGAATTCCATCGGATTGGAGTGCTGTCTTTTTTGGTTTTTTAGACTCTTTTTCTCTCATCCTCAAACCCTACCAAATACTACCCTAAATTGATCCCAATCAGCCCTAGCTGCAGCCTCCATCTACACCGATCCACCCATCCAACTAGCTACCTCTTCACCATAAATTATTATGCCCCTAACCCGACAATAAAAAAAAAGACCTCAACATTGCAGATCTATAGGCTTACACATCAGAGGAGGCCATTAACACCAAGTTTAAAGCCTTTGAATCCCGTATGGAGGAAAAGATCTAATCCCTTTTCGTCAAATTCAGCATGGGACGACTACCGAGCCCAAGAAAATCACAACAAGGAGAAACTTCAGATTGGGAGATGATTCCCGAGAGTGAGGTTGCACAATCTCTGATCCAAACAATCCACACATGAGGGTAGACTTCCCTAGATGGAAAGAAGGAGACCCAATCGGATGATCTCGCATGCGGAACACTATTTTTCGTTCTACCCAACCCCTGACACTACAAGGGTTGAGATTGCTGTCATCCTCCTCAAAGGAGATGTTATTCAGTGGTTCAATTGGTTTGAGCACACCCATGGAGGTCTCTCTTGGCAGTGATTGAAGGAAGGACTATTAAATCACTTTAGACCAACCGATTACGACAATGTTGATGGACAATTGGCGAAGATTCGATAAACCTCTACAATACAAGAAAACCAAACAAAGTTTGAATGTTTATCTAACTAAACTATGGATTGGTCTGAATAATAACTTTTTGAGACTTTTATTGAGGGCCTAAAGCCGTAGATTCGAGGAGAAGTAAAGGCGCAGCAACTGTATACTCTTATGACGGCAATTTCCTTCACAAGTATCCAAGAGGAATGACTGAACTATGAAGTATGAAGGATAAGGGTCGCTCCCCAACCAGCCCTGTCGAAGCCTTCCGCCCCCTCTATTACCATCCGAGCCCCTGCACCAAAAAAATTGACAAGAGAGGAGCTTCGGGAATGATCAGCCAATGGGTTGTGTTGGCACTAAGATGAACTGTGCACCCAAGAACATCGATGCAAAAAAGGATAGCTCTGTGTGATCGAACCAATAGAGGATGAGGACACCGAACCATCTAAAGAAGACGTCGAACTCGAAGATGAAACCACGGAGGAAGAGCCTGATAGGACTCCAGCAGGGTTGAGTCCTAATTACCCTAGAAGTAATCAATAAGAATCCTGTAAGATTGTAATAAAATATTAGGACTCTAGCTAGGGGAGTTATAATTTAGTTTTATTAAAGAGGGCAATCATGTACAATCTAAGGACATTCATGTAAATCCTATCTAGCTGACCCCTATTAAGGAAAGTAAAGAGGCCGGCTAGGATAGGATTAGTTGAGGAAGATATTTGAAGAGGGAGTAAGATGCATGTTAAAGAGAGGGTTGGTTGAGAAGGGGATTAAGTTAGAATAGGATTAGGAAAATAATAAGCAATCGACCACCCCTAGTTGGGCCGGTTGGAAGTTAGAATTAGAGGTGCAATAGGAGTTGCTTAAAGGTAGGAGTCTGATAGGACTCCAGTAGGGGCGAGTTCTAATCATCTTAGTACTAGTCAATAAAAACCCTGTTAGATTGTAATAAATCTACTCCTATCTTATAAAGGAGTATGGATATAGTTTACATTAGCCCTTAGGGCTTAGTAGCCGCTGCCCCCCCTTACTTGGTTGGTCGACTAGGGTTTCCCCCTGCTTAGGTCGGCTATAGGACAACTTAACCGCCCCTGTTCCTATTAAGGCAGGTCAGTTATAGGAGCCAACCCCCCCCCCCCCCCCCCCCCCTCTTGAATCAAGCAATTATCAATTTTATTTCAGCCTTGTGCCGAATCTAGGAAGGAGGAACCCCTACAGCGTTCCAAGGGTTGATCCCCCTCAAGGGTCAAAATCTATAGAGCTCCTTCTAGGGTTCTATCATCTGGTATCAGAGCGGCGATCTTGCTGCCCCTGTAGCCATCATCCATGCCTCCATCTTCCAAGCAATTCCCACAATTACTTTTGACGTCGCCTCCATCGACCGTTATCCACCCCAACCGCAGATCAAATCAATCTACTGCCTTCCTCTGCGTCAACATAAAAAAATCTAGTAAAAACTCTAAGCCCACGCCTCTTATTACTGTTATTCCTCTATCTTATATGTGAGAGAAGTTTTATCCAAAAGTTTCATTGCTGCAAAATTTTACCGTCACAAACGTTATCATCGTTGCAAAGGCGAAACGCTGCAGAAATTTTCAGCCGATTGTTGCTTCTTGAAACTGAGCTTTTAATCATCTTTTTTGGTTGAAACATTTATACAATTTCATATATCATCTTAGCTTTCATCTAAGACTGATCTCATGAAAAAAATTCCTTTTGGATGTGGACATATAGTGCTGTGATTCTTCATTGCATAATACTGAAATTTTACAATGCAGAATCTGCCTTTCGTTTATTGGCCTCTTGAAACTGAACTTTTGTTCATTCTTTTTGGCTAAAATTTTTATACAATTCCAAAGATCAACTTAGCTTTCATCTAAGATTAATTTCTAGAAAAAATTCCTTTTGGAACCAATTTTCTTGTGCAATCTTTCACCATCACGTAGTTCTAGAATTTTACAACGAAGGAACCGCCTTTCCTCTTTTTGCCCTATTTCCCTACTGTTACGTGACCAAAATTTCGTCAAACATTTTACTGGTATTAACAACATCTGAACCAAGGGTTTCTATATAATTTCCTTGAACTTTCCTCTAGAATTTACATTGAGAAGTCATTGTTTCTCCGACGTAAAACCGTTTCAGCAGGACAGCACATCGTAACACCTTTTTTCGCCGAATTCTATCAAATTTGCGTGCTATTTTTTGTGAGATTTTAGACTCTCTTTTCCTCGTCTCAAAACCCTAACATCCTCACCAAAAACCCTTCCAAAACGTTACCCTAAATAGAATGTAAATAGCCACCCAAACCTGCCCTAAACTGTAGCCTACTCCCATCCAAACCGATTCACCTTCCAATCGGCCACCTCCATCTCCAAAATTCCCATGCCACTAACCTGACAACAGAAAAAAGACCTCAATATTATATATCTAGAGGCGTATACTATGGCATCAGAGGAGGCTATTGATGTAAAGCTTGAAGCCTTTGAAAATCGGATGGAAGAGAAGATGCGATCCCTTTTCGCCGAATTCAGCATTGGCCGACCATCGAGCCCGAGGAAATCACAACATGGAGAAACTTTAGATCGGTGAGACGATCCTCAAGAACATCACCACATCATCTCTGATCTCAATAATATGAAGGTTGACTTCCCTAGATGGGAAGAAGGAGACCCGATCGGGTGGATCTCGAGCGCGGAGCGCTATTTTCGGTTCTACCGAACCGCCGACGCCACACGGGTGGTGATTACTGCCATCCACCTCGAGGGAGATGCTATTCAGTTGTTTAATTGATTTGAGTACTCCCATGGAGGACTCTCTTGGTAGCGATTCAAGGAAGGACTACTAAACCACTTCGGACCAACCGATTTCGACAACATCGACGAACAATTGGCAAAGATTTGTAAAACATCTACAATACAAGAATATCAAACAAGGTTTGAGCATTTATCTAACCAAACTGAGAATTGGTTTGAGAAAAGACTTTTAGGTACTTTTATCGAGGGCCAAAATCCGGAGATCCGGGGAGAAGTAAAGGCACGACAACCGTACACTCTTATGACAGTGATTTTCTTCACGTGTATCCAAGAAGAACGATTGAACCACGAGGTACGAAGGATAAGGGTCACTTGCCGACCAGCCATACTGAGGCCTACTGCCCCCTCTATTGCCATCCAAGCCCCCGCATCATAAAAGTTGACAAGAGATGAGCTTCGTGAACGATCGGTCAAGGGATTGTGTTGGCATAGCGACGAACCATGGAGCCACAAACATCACTGCAAAAAGGGTCGGCTCCTCATGATTGAACCAGCAGAGGATGAGGATAATGAAACATCTAAAGAAGCCCTTGAACTTGAAGAAGAAGCCATGGAGAAAGAGTCTCAACCGGCTAACTATGCAGTGCATGCATTGGCCGGCTACTCCAACCCACAGACGATAAAAGTTGGAGGACTTCTAAAATAGCAACCCATCACCGTTCTCATTGACACGGGCAGCACCAATAACTTCCTCAACAGTAAGGTTGCTGCACTTTTGGCGCTTCAAAACAAAAGTTACAACAAGTTCGATGTAAAGGTCGCTGATGGTCGAATCTTCAATTACGACCAACGGTGCCCGCGGGTGAAACTACTCCTCCAAGACTAAGAAATAGTAGCTGATTTCTTCCTCCTATCCATCGATGATTATGAAGTCATACTCGAGATCGAATGGCTCACAACACTAGGTGATATCTCTGGAATTTTTCTAAATTAATCATGAAATTTTATTGCAAAGGGAGACATGTCACGTTTTAAGACAAGCGCGGGAGCCAAATTTCCACTGTTTCGTCGCAACGAATGGAGAAAGTTTTGCACAAATCACATGGTGGCTTTTTGATGCATATCCATCAACCATCTAAGGGGAGAATATACAAAATTCAGATCCTAACTTGCCCTCTTGCTGGATGAATTCGCGGACATTTTCACAGAGCCGTGCGAGGTGCCCCCTAACCAGTCGCATGACCACCGTATTCCTATTCTGCCAAGCAAATCTCCAACAAATTTGCCTCTGTACCACTACCCTCACTGTAGAAGGATGAGATCAAGAACATCGTCAAAGATATGCTTGACACCGGGGTGATTCGATAGAGTTGCATCCCTTATTTTTCACTAGTGTTGCTAGTGCGCAAGAAGTACAGTACATGACGAATGTGCACTGATTATCGGGCTTTGAACGCTATCACCGTCAAGGACAAATATCCTATACCAGTCGTAGATGAGCTCTTGGATGAATTAAAAGGAGCCCGAATCTTCACTAAATTGGATCTCGATTTTGGTTATCATCAGATTCGGGTATGCAATAAAGATGTTCTGAAAACTGTATTATGCATGCATAACGACCCTATGAGTTTCTGGTAATGTCTTTCAGACTTACGAATGAACCTTCTACTTTCCCAAGCCTGATGAATGACATCTTCTGAAGTTTTCTATGCAAGTTCGTATTGGTGTTCTTTGATGATATTATTATTTATAGCCCTACGCTTGATATACATTTTCAGCACTTGTTGACTATTCTAATGATTTTTTGGGAGAATACACTTTATGTTAAACAGGCAAAGTGCAGCTTCTTACAGCGTGAAGTGGAGTATCTTGGGCACATTATATCGGAGGATGAAGTGGCGGTAGACTCGATGAAGATTGAGACAATGCAAGGATGGTCGAAACCTACAAACGTAAAATCGCTGCATGGCTTCCTTGGACTCATGGGCTACTACCATAAATTTGTGAAAGATTATGGAAAGATTAGTACCCCGCTCACATCCCTACTAAAAAAGACTTCTTCTTATGGTCGGAACAAGCTTCTATAGCCTTCGAACGACTCAAGGCTGCTATGACGACGACGCCGGTCCTAGCATTGCTCGTTTTCAATTGTACTTTTGTCATTTAGACTGATGCATCAGGAGTTGGAATTGGGGCTATTCTTATGCAAGATGGTCGACTCCTAATTTACACCAAGGCTTCTCCTATACTCCACATAAGGTTTTTATAGAGGATACTAATTACTACCAAATTTAAAATATGACTAGATACATGTCCATGGCACGAAAGAGGAGTAAAACTAGAATAATTGTAATCCATGCTCACGTCAGATTGGGCTCTCAGCATCCTGAACTATACTAAAGGGCAGTCACCATTCCAGAAGAAAGATTGGCTATTGCTAAAGACTAACATATGGCAGCACATGCAAAGAAAAAACGGCTTCCTGACAAACTTCAGAATGAACAAAAAATTGAAGATTGAGTTTTTCTACACCTCTTGCCCGATCAGAAGGAAACTCGAGCCTTAATAAAGTGGTCTCCCTATTTCTTTGGGCCTTATAAAATTGAGGATCACATTAGGGCCCTAACTTGGAGATCAAATTCGCGCACTAGATCAAGATTATAGTTGATCCGCCAGGAATCCCACCTCAAATAGAAATTTAAAGAAGATGACTCAACCCAAATCCTTCCAACTAATATCCCAGCTGATGAGGAGGCCAAAGTTCAGTTAATGATAGCATGGGATTCACATGAGGAGTTGAAGATCCAATTTCCAGATTTTATGTACCCTCAACCTTGAGGACAAGGCTGATCTAAAGAGGGCGGACTTGATAGGACTCCAGTAGGGGTGAGTCCTAATCATCTTAGTACTAATCAATAAAAACCCTATTAGATTATAATAAAGCTACTCCTATCTTATAAAGGAGTATAGTTAGAGTTTAGATTAGCCCTTAGCGCTTAGTAACCACCGCACCCTTACCGGGTTGGACAGCTAGGGTTTCCCCTTGCTTAGGTCGGCTATATAGCCAACTTAGCCACCCCTATTCCTATTAAGGTAGGTCGACTATAGGAGGGGCAAAGAGGTAATTCTACTTTGGTAAGCACCCTCTTAGGCTAGAGTTTTGATCCCTATTTAAAGATGTAGTCGGCCCCCCTCTTGAATCAAGCAATTATCAATTTTATTTCAGCCTTGTGCCGAATCTAGGAGGGAGGATCCCCTACAGCATTCCAAGGGTTGATCCCCCTCAAAGGTCTAAATCTATAGAGCTCCTTCTGGGGTTCTATCAGAGTCTTGAAGTAAGAGTCCTCTTAGGAATTAGGGTTAGAAGGTCTATAAATAACCTTGTAATCGCCTACTTTTTATCATCAATAGAAGAGTATTTTTTGTAGCCTTTGAGCAGAAATTTGGATGAGGGAATCCCTATAGAGTTCCAAGGAGGTCGATCCCCTATAGTAATCACCCCCAAGATTAGAATCCAATAGGGTTCTAACACTAAGAGTATTTTTTGCAACCTTTAAGCAGCAATATGGAGGAGGAACCCCTATAGATTTCTAAGGAGGCTAATTAATAGGACTCCAGTAGGGTTAAGTCTTAATCACCCTAGAAGTAATCAATAAGAACCCTATGAGATTGCAATAAAACCCAACCTAGTCACTTCTATCCTATAAAAAAGTGTGCCTAGGGTTTAATTTAGGGCCTTAGGGCTTCCTAGCCGCCACCCCTTTACTGGGTTTGTCGGTTAGGGTTTCTAGTAGAGGGGTGTGGCTTGTGCACCCACTTAGGCCACCGCCCCCTTTATTTATGCATGGTAGCTATAGGAGGGACAAAAGGGAGAATTTTCTTAGGAAGCACCCCCCAAGGGCTAGGTTTTGGAGCCCTATATAAGCATGTAGCCTCCACGTCTTTTAAAAAAGTAAGATCAATCTACAATTCAGCCATATGGCCGACTACTAAGAGGGAGGAACCCCTATTGTGTTCCAAGGGTTGATCCCCCTCAAAGATCAAAATCTATAGAGCTCCATCTGGGGTTCTATCATCTGGTATCAGAGTAGTGATCTTGCTACCCCTGTAGCCATCTCAGCCACCTCCACCTTCCTAAGCAATTCCCACAATTGCTACGACACGCGCCTCCACCTTCCACCCCAATCGTAGATCAAATCAATCTACCGCTGCCCCCTTTGTTTGATTTGGAGATCTAGTATATTTCATCACCCACACCTCTTCAATACTGCAAAAACATGTTAAAGAGTTTTTCCATACTTTCATTGCTGCAAATTTGGACCGTCGCAAACGTTATCATTATTGCAAAGGTGAAATGCTACATAAATTTTCAGCCGCATGTTTGTCTCTTGAAACCGGTTTATTGCTTCTCCTTTTTGGCCAAAATTTTTATACAATTTCATAGATCATCTTAGCTTTAATCTAAGATTGATCTCTAGAAAAATTTCCTTCTGAAACCGGAATTATAGTGCTGCAATTCTTTATTGCACAGTGCCGGAATTTTACGACAGAGAATCTGCCTTTCACTTGTTGGCCTCTTGCAACCAAACTTTTGTTCATCCTTTTTGGCCAAAACTTTTACATGATTTCATAGATCATCTTAGCTTTTATCTAAGATTGATCTCTGAGAAAAATTGTTTGTGAAACTGGAATTATAGTGCTACAATCCTTCATCATGTAGTGCTGAAATTTTATGATGAAGAAACTGCCTTCCGCCTTTTTCTTTCCTACCGTTACTCTGTCAAAATTTTATCAAACTTTTTTCTGATATCAACCACATCTGAACCGAGGATTTTTGCATATTTTCCTCAAGTTTTTCTCTAGAATTTACATCAAGAACTCATCATTTCTTTGACATAAATTCTGTTCAGCAGAACTACACGTAAGCAGCGATCTTTCGTCAAAGCCTATCAGATTTTTACTGCTATTTTTCCATATTTGAAACTCCCTTTTCCTCATCTTCCTCCCTTGACACCACAATCCCAAATTTCACAATTTTTGGCTGGAATTTTAATTGAGAAACTGCTATTTGTTTGATAATAATTCTGCTTCTGCATGGTAGCATACGTTGCAGCGAATTTCGTCGAATTCTATCAAACCTTCACTGCCATCTCTTCCAGATCTGAAACCATCTTTCCCTAATCTTCACCCTCTATTGTCACCATCCAAAAAACCTATCAAACCGCAGCCAAAAACTCATCCCAATCAGCCCCAAAAATAGCCCGAATTACAACCTACTTCCTTACCGTTTCACCTACCTTTCAGCCCACCTTCCTTATCGATCCACCTACCTTTGCTGCCATCTATCCCAGATCCAAAATCCCTTTTCCTAACCTTCATCGACTGCTATCATAGCCCTAAAACCATACCAAATCACAGGCAAAACTCTATAAAATTGTAGCCTATAACCGCACCCAAAACTGCCATAAAACTAGCCCCAAAAAAAAAATCGTAGCCTTTGGCCCACCAACCTTTCATCCACCCAACCTCCTTTATCCCTTCAACTGTAGCACGCATCCCTCACCGCACAACACTGCCAACAGTGATCTCTCACTGCCATCCTCCTTGATCATAGCCAATAGCGATCCTTTGTAGCAAAAAAGCTACCAACAGTGATCTTTCGCTGCAATATGTCTACATCATAGCACCAGCAATATTTCGCTACCAACTGTCTTGATTGTGGCAAGCAACGAATTGAACACGACTAGAAGTGGTCTTCGCTCCTTATTGTCATTGTCCGCCTCCGCAATAGCCATGCACACCGCTGCCCTGTCTTCCTCCTATTGCAGCTGCACCCTTGCTATGACCACGCCACCCACAGCCACGAAGTCACAGCGCAACCGCAGCCGACATTACTGCTGCCCTCTTCTTCCTCCACCATCACTGCTGCCTTCTAACTTAGATCTCTTGGCTGCCATCTTCTAACAAATATCAGCCACCTAAAAAATTGTAGCCTCGACGACATTATGGTATCACCGCAGAACCACATCCGACGTTACTACTGCCATCTTCTTCCTCCACTGTTGCTGCTACCCTTGGCTACCATCCTCCACTTGGAGACTTCACAATCACAGCCCCGACATTACTGTCATTTGCTGCTTTTAACCTAAAGATTGCAGCTACACTCTTCAGTCGGTTTATTTAACAAGTGGGAGATCCTTACGTTATGACATCGGTGGGCTTATTCGAAGCCAAATTGGAGGCTTTCGAGATGCATACGTATGGATGCTAAATTACGTGCTCTCTTCGAAGAGTTTAGATTAGGCCGATCACCGAGCCCAATAAGATCACAACATGGTGCAAATTTAGATTGTAAAGAGAACCTTGATGAAGAACTAGCGATGATCTATCAAACCTCCACCATCCAAGAGTACCAAACCAGGTTTAAAAGATTATCTAATCAAACTTACAATTGGTCTGAAAAATAGATATTGAGGACTTTCATTGAGGGCTTGAAACCGGAGATTCGGGAAGAAGTTAAAGCATGATAACTAGATATACTTAAGGTAGCCATCTCCTTCGTATGACTAGACGAAGATAGGCTGAACCAAGATGCTCGGAGGACCAAAGCCATCGCTCGACCAGTAGCACAGAGACCAGACCCTCGGCCCCATCTACCACCAACCGATCACCTCAGCCAAAGAAGTTAACAAGCGAATAGCTTCGTGACAGATCAGCAAAGGGCCTATATGGGAATTGTGATAAACTGTGGAGCCTAGAACACCGATGTAAAAAGGAGACACCGCTAATAATTGCACCCACTGAAGAACCCAAATTTGAGATACGTTCCCTACCTTAGCTGGCTACACCAACCTACAAAAATTGAAGATCGAAGAATTTCTCGAGCAGCAATCCATCATTGTCCTCATCAACGTTGGGAACACACACAACTTCATGAGCAGTAAGGTTGCTGCCCACTTAATACTCTAAAAAGAATATTACAGCAGGTTTGAAGTCAAGGTAGCTAACGGCCAAATTTTGAAGTGCAACCAGAAGTGCCCGTGGGTTAAATTGATCCTACAGAAGCAAGACATAGTTACTAATTTTTTCCTCCTCCTTCTCGATGATTTTGATATAGTGCTCGACGTTGATTTGTTGCCCATGATTAGAGATATTTTTTGGAATTTTTCAAAGCTAACCATGAAATTTTTCGGCAAAGGAAAACATGTGGTTCTACGAGGGAGCCAAGCGACTACGATCACAGCGCAACAATTGGAGAGGTTACCAAAAGAAAAATCCAGTGGTTTTCCAATTCAAATTCAAGAGTTTCATGATATTGAAGATAAGAACTCTCTCCCACATCTTGCTAAAATTTGGACATCTCCACCAAACCGAGCCGACTACCGCCTCTAAAGCTGTCCCACCCCCTATGCTGAACTAGCCAAAACTTCTACCAACTGTTTCTCATCCAAATTGCTTCCTACAACCAAATTGCTTCCTACAATCTCAGAAGGTTGAAGATAAAAGGGTTGCCCAAGAGATGATAGAGACATGGATTGTTCGGTTGTGCTTATTTACCACTATGACACATCCTTACATCCTTTTTCCCGGATATAAACTACTTCTAAAGTGTTACATCCTGCCGAACTCACCATAGTTGCTGATGCAGCACCTCCAGATCTCAGGTGACATACACAACTTTCCCCAGGATCGGATCATGATGCTTAAAGACTTCCTTGATGATAACCTCTGATCTACGACCCAAGACTGTGAGAAAATTGAGCCCCTCCAGTGGTGAAATTAGAAAAAGGGAAGGATCATTCGTAGGACTCAACAAAGTATGAACATCATCCCTCTCATTATAAAGAAAGATGCACCACCTTGGCCGAGTGGAACTATAGCCCTCACGACCACGACGTCGTCTACACCAAATCGTGGCCAGATATTTATTATTGGAGTAGACACATCTAGAGTGGGGGTCAGCACCATCCTTATGTAAGATGGTCAACAGCACGAAGAAGTGAAAATGGACCCTGAAAAATCACCATTCTTACCCACCTCAGATTCAGATCAGGCTCACACCAGTAGAGATTTTATCAAAGGACAACCCTCACTCCAAAAGAAGGCACAATTTCTATTACAAAGCAACTATACGACAGCCCATACAAGGAAGAAACTTTCCCCTAACAAACATCGTAGTAGAAAAAAGATTCCTGAGAAAGATCAAGTCCCCCTTCATCTCCAGCTCTACCAGCATGAAATTCAAGCCTCAAGAAAGTGATCTCCCTATTTCTTTGGGCCTTGTAAAATTGAGGATCAAATTGGAGCCTTAACCTAGAGATTAGATCCGTGCACTAGATCAAGATTACAGTTGATCCTCTAGGGATCCCACCATAAATAAAAATTTAAACAAGATGACTCAGCTCAAATTCTTCCAACTGACACCCAAGCTGATGAGGAGGCCAAAGTTTAATTAATGATCACAAGAGAGGAGCTGAAGACCCAGTTCCCATAGTTCATGGACCCTCAACCTTGAGGACAAGGTTATTCAAAGAGGATGGGCTTAATAGGACTCTAGTAGGGTTGAGACCTAATTACCCTAGAAGTAATCAATAAGAACCCTGTGAGATTATAAATAAAACCCCACATAGTCACTTCTATCCTATAAAGAAGTGTGGCTAGGGTTTAATTTGGGGCTTTAGGGTTTTCTAGCCGCTACCCCCTTACTGGGTTGGTCGACTAGGGTTTCTAACAGAGGGGCGTGGCTTGTGCAGCCACTTAGGCCGTCGCCCCTTTTATTTATGCATGGTAGCTATAGGAGGGGCAAAAGAGAGAATTCACTTATGAAGCACCCCCCTAGGGCTAGGGTTTGGAACCCTATATAAGCATGTAGTCTCTACCTCTTTTAAAAAAGTAAGATCAATCTATAATTCAGCCATATCGCCGACTACTAGAAGGGAGGAACCCCTATAGTGTTCAAAGGGTTGATCCCTCTCAAAGATCAAAATCTATAGAGCTCTATCTGGGGTTCAATCACCAATCCCCTATAGTGATCACCCCCAAGCTTAGAATCGGCTAGGGTTATAACACTTGGTATCATAATAGCATTCTTGGTGTCTCGCTGTGCTTTCACAACCATCCATCAGCCCCCCACAGCCGTCCAAAGCATTTCCCATAATTGCTAGAAGATCATCACCAAACTCTGACATTATCTCCACTATTGCATATCATCCTTTGATCTCACCAAACTCCACCGTCATCTCCACTACCGCAGATTATCCTTTAATCTTCCCGTGAATTATAACAGTTTCTGCTTTTTTACCTTACTGCTGCTGTAATTTAGTTATCCTTAATCTAAAAACCCAAAAAATTTATTCCCATATTGCTGCATAAACTTTTCATCATAAAGTTTTCTTCTTTGTGATAAAAGTTACGTCGTAGAATTCTAGCCGCACACCCCTTACTGTTTGACTTTCTGCTATGTTTTTACTGATCAAACTTCTTTCTACCACGACTTTATAACTTCCTATCCTCAAATCTCCCTTTAGTTTCGTCAAAAAACCATCAAGATAACCTGCTCAACTTTTACGTCTAAACTATTGTAGTTTAGACGTAAAAATCTACTGCCATACGTCTTCATGATCCATGATTTTACCGAACCTATTACTATTATTTCTTTCAATGAAATTTTTATTAGCACTACCTCTTACTTACCAGTAGATCCCTATTGAGTTTCACTTGAATTTTCATTAGAAATTTCTGAAAAAAATTACGTCTTCACTACTAGACTTTTTTTGACGAAAAATCTGCTATTGCATCTTTTTCTTTCTTCCTATCCATAATCCACCGAAACCCAACCATCTTGCTGCCACCACCCAAGACACCTTTAGGGCATCCCTCTAGCCTTAAAATGCAGCTATCATAACCTATTTTCATAACCCTAACACCCCCAAAAACTGCAACCCAAAATAGAAAACTACTACAGTTGAACCCTTATCCCACCAACCGATTGTCCGAATCTTCCACCACCCATGCCATTGATCCATCAACAGAAAAAAGACAAGGATATATATGTTCTACGGGCATACGCCATGGCTTCCCAAGATCCAATTGATGCCAAGTTTGAAGCATTAGAATCTCTGCTTGAATCACGAATCCAATCGCGCTTAGAGGACAAACTGCACTTTATTCGCAGAGTTCAAAATTGGACAACCACCAAGTCCAACCAAATCTCAGCAAGGAGAGAGTTAAAAGAAGCCTCCAAAGAGAGGGGGATAGCCATGCGTGAGGGTGGACGTCAGCCATGCGTGAGGGTGGACTTTCCACGATGGGAAGAAGGAGACCCAGCGAGGTGGATTTCACGTGTCAAATGTTACTTCAGCTACTACCGAACGTCGGACAATGCTATGATGGAAATCACTGTCATCCACCTTGAATGAGATGCTATTTGATGGGACAATCGGTTGGAATATAATCATGGGGCTACGACGAGGAATCAATTTAAGAACGCACTGCTGAACCACTTTGGACCTACGGAGTACGAAAATATCGATGGCAAAAATCCGACAAACCTCTACAATTCAAGAGTAACAAATTAAGTTTGAGAAGTTATCCTACCTTGCTCGTGATTGGACTGATCGATAATTGCTAGGTACCTTCATCGAGGGACTCAAACCGGAGATAATAGGGGAGGTTAAGGCGCGACAATCTCGTACTGTAGCTGCTGCAATTTCCTTCACCCAAATACAAGAAGAGTGGCTCAACCAAGATACCATGAGGATGAGAACCACTACTATGCCCACGACTTATAGGCCTCCTTCTATTCCCAACCGCCCTTTGCTGCCAAAAAAATTAACAAGAGAAGAACTATGTGACCAATCAGCAAAGGGGCTTTATTGGCACTGTGACTATAATATCCCTCATTTATGAAATATTTATAATAATATATTTTAAATTATTTATGAGGACCTCTTTGTAAATTTAAGGATTTATTTATTAATTATTTTGATTAAATAATTGTATATTAAAAATTGATTGCTAGGGACCTAAATGTGAATCTTAAAAATATAAAATAAATTATGAAAGATTCACATTAAGTTAATAAAAAAATAAAAAAACATAGTGAAGACATGTGTCTTAAAGTAGTGCCACTTGTGCATGTGCATAGGTGACACATAAGCACATTACATGCATGTTTGCCACCTATTAACCCATATGTTAGCTTAAATAATTAACAATTAGAGGGGAAAAAAAGGTTTTGGCTGAAACGTGAACTTGAGGAGAAGAAGAAGAAGAAAGAAGAGAAGAAGAATAAGAAAAAGAAGAATCTTGAGAAGGAAAGAAGTGGGAATTTTGATATTGTGATCTAATCCACACTTTTGGGATCAAAATTTGTAAAGGTAAGTGTTCTAACCCCATCATATATAATGTCTTCTATCCTTGTTCTACTAAAATTTATCCTTGTTCTTACTTGATTATGAGAAAAATTTGGGATAAACCGAAATCTCTTTTGTTGGATGCCTAAGTATGAATCTGTAATATTATCAAAAATAGGACCTGTCTATCTTGTTCTTATTGTAACTTTTAATACAGACCTCTGATTTAGACAAAACTTAGCTACTTCAAACATATATTCACATATCTTTCTTTTAAAATTGAGTTTGAAGAATTTGGAGTTTATTTGTTGGCCCAAACATTTGTTTCAATTGAGTATATAAAATCTGTAAAATAGAATCTATACCTCTTGACTTTTCATCACTATATTGCTTATATCATTCTCTTGGAGTCTTTGATTTATACAACACTAGATTCATTAGAAAATAGACTGATAGATCTTTTATTGGATACTACAATTGAAAGATTTGGAGTCCAAATGACTATCAAAATTTCTATTTTGTTAGACCTTATGGATTCTGTAAAACAAGGACTATGATTTTGGACCTTTGGCTGCCAAATCATCTATAACTTTTTGTAGAGGCTTCCAATTTGATAAAACTTATTTCGTTTGAAATTAGATTGATTTAGCTTTCCAAAGATATCCTTTTTGAGTAATTTAGAGCATATTTGATTATTCAAAATAACTTTGTGATGTACCTTGTGAATTCTGCCAGAATAGTGATTGTATCAATTCTGCCCATTCTTGCTTCATCCATTTCAAAATTAAATTCTCCGATGTGAATTCTACCTTTGATTTCCTTACATATCTGAATATGTTATACATTAATAGATGTTACACCATAATATTTCATTTAGGCACATACATAATTTATTGTTCCACGTGTGCTTTCCATATAAGCCAAATTCATTGCTCATGTCCTTTTGTACTCTGGTGTTTGTGGGATATTCTGGATATTTGCCAGAAATGGTAAAAGGTATATTATATATTGAGTCTTTTATACTCTAGTATTTGTGGTATATTTTCTAGACCTTTGCTAAAAATGGTAAAGGGTATTATGTTTAGAGCCAGCTATGCTCTTGCCGGCCCCACTAACTTCACTCAGACGTGGGTGGATGGAGCTCCCAGACGTGGGAGACTTATGTTTGGTGGTCATTCAGTGATGGATGATCCATATTCTGTTTATGGTCCCACTTCACCATCTGTATCTTTGATATGATATCCAGAGCATTGCTTATGAGTTTATTTTTCCGCTTTGAATAAGAATGAATGAATTTTATTTCTGATATGATATTGAGCTTCTGTTCCTTAATTGTTCATTTGATAAGCTTTGAGATGATTTCTACACCATTGATATGCATCAAAATATATCCTATGCACCTTTGATATGCTCCGAATCATTTCACATTCCGTTGATATATTCCGAAACTCTTTATGCATCCTTGATATGCTCTGAAATATTTTATTTGCCATTGATATATTCCAAAATATTTCATATGTGTTTGACATGATCCTAACTATTTTGAATGTCATTGTTATATTTTTAAAATATTTTATTTGCCATTGATATATTTTGAAATATTTTATATGTGTTTGACAAACTCCTAACTATTTCGAATGTCATTTTTATGTTTTCGAAATATTTCATTTGCTATTGATATATTTCAAAACATTTCACATGCCATTGACTTGTTCTGAAATGTCCTAAGCATCTGTGATATGCTCTGAAATGTTATATATGTCTTTGATATGTTCCAAAACACTTTATACATCTTTGATACGCTCTGAAATATTTCGTATTCCTAATGATATGCTCTAACTATTCTTTCTCTAATGTTATAATCAAAGTATATTTCGAATAAAATGATTTGTGATTATGTATCTATGAGATACTCTTTATGGATTCTTACACCCTTGCCTTGCCATTCGATATAAATTTTGATTTGAGAGCTATCATTCTTTGTCTTGGATATGTTAGTCACTTGCTGAGGTCTATATGCTCACCCTGTTGCTATATAAATTTTACAGGTTAACTTGTCACTTACAAAAAAAGTTAGAACTGAGCTGAGATAGGGGAAAGCTATGTAGATTTTGGATAAGTCTTGTTGGGAGATGTTGTATACGAATATTTTGTATGTAATAAAATATTATAGATAAATATGAACTGATGTATCATGTAAAAAGATTTTAATACTTCTTTGTGTGGAATCTTTGAATGTTAAGTTTTACAATCATATGAAGTGGTGGAAAATGGTTGGTTTTGCATTTGTATAGATTTGTGAGACTGATGGATTTATAAGTGTGGTTAATATTTGTGGTTAAGTTAATCTTCAAATTTTGTATATTATCGAGTGATGTGGTGTAAGATTTATAAACTGCACAGGTTTTCTGAATATATGTGAATGATCTTTAAAAATATTTAATCAGTATCCTCATATTTAGTTTGGATCCTGGGTTCGGATTATGGACGAATTATATTGGATTTCTAATTAAGACAGGGTCACCCCTCTCGAATGCGATATAATTCAGGGGGCGTGACAGTGATGAACCGTGGAGTCACGATCATCGCTGCAAAAAGGGCCACCTCCTATTGATCGAGCCTCTCGAAGATGTGGAGGAGGAGGTCCAAGAGCATGAGGTAGAGGTTACAGATGAAGAAGAGCAGTCAGATATTACAATGCATGCTCTTGCCGGCTACGCGAACTCGCAAACGATGAAAAAAGGAGGATTTCTTAAGCAACAATCGATTACCATTCTCATTAACACCGGGAGCACTAATAATTTCATAAACAATAAGGTTGTTGTCCGGATGGCCTTACCTATTGAAGATTACAGCAAGTTTGATGTTAAAGTCACTAACGGATGACTTCTGAAGTCTGATCGCCGGCCCGCAAGTGAAGCTTTTGCTGCAGGATCAAGAAATAATTACAGATTTTTTCCTCCTCCCTCTTGATGATTATGAAGTCATTCTTGACATCGAATGGCTGATGACATTAGGTGATATTTCCTAAAAAAATTTGAAATTAATCATGAAGTTTTGCAGCCAAGGAAAATAGGTGGTACTATGCGGCAAACAGGGGAGTGATATATTGATAATTTACACGCAATGAATGGAGAAAGTATTATAAAAATCATGCAGCAGCTTCTTAGTACAACTTGAGCAACAATCCAAGGGGGAGACAACTGAAGTTGAAGACCCAAATCTACTTCCCTTACTTACTGAATTTTCAAATGTATTTGACGAACTGCGTAACCTACACCCTAGTCGCCAGCCTGATCATCGAATACTGATTCTTCTAGGCAAACCTCCAACAAACACTGTCACGCCCCCCCGGATTATAACACATTCGAGAAGTATGACCTTATCTTAAAAGTCGATAATATTATCAGCAACATAATCCATCCAGGATCCAAACAATCATTTGAGGATACTAAGAATAACATGTAATCATTCAATCACTTTCATAGAAACCTGTACAGATTATAATCCCTTCACATTCTCTTAATAAATCACAAAATCGATCCAAAACCAATGCAGCTAAATATAATTCATATTTATAAAGTCCACTAATGTGATAAAATCCATATGACTTTGGAAAACAACCATACACCACCACTTCATATATTATACAGTAGGTTTAATATTCAAGATCCCAAACAAGAGGGTAGTTTTAAAAATATTACATAGGTATCCCTCTTCAAAATATGTCTACAACTTTACTTTAGACCCAAGGTGTACATATATAATGATAACATATTGTCTAATGAATATTTAGCCCAATAACTTCTTGCTTTCCCATTGCTTTAGCCTCATATCAAGTATTTTAATAAATGCCAAGCTAACCTGAAGAAGATTAGATAGCAACAGAGTGAGCTAAGAAGCCCAGCAAGTATCAAACAGGTTCAAAACAAGGAAAGGTGTTTTCAAATTGAACCTGATATAAGAGTGCACGGTAGGGAATACAAAAGTCTTCACATATAGTATCAAATCAGATTTACAACCATAAGGTTCATCTCGTTCGAAGCATACTTAAATCTATAACAATTTGGGAAGGTAATTGGAGCATATATGGCAATCAAAAGTATTTTGGTATATATCAATGACATTTAAAGTTTTAGGAGCATATCAATAATATATGAAATACTTCGGAACATAACAAAGGAACAAATATCAAACTTAAGCTCGTATGTCACATTTGAAGTTAGATGAATATCATAGGCATAAGTATGTCAAGTAGCATATCAATGGCAAACAAAATATTTTGGAGCATATCAATGAGAATACAAAATATTTCGGAGCATATCAAGGAGGTATAGGATATTTTTTGAAAGTATATCAATGGTGTATGAATATTCTCAAAAGCATATCAAATGAACAAGTAACGAACAGAAGCTCAAATATCATTCAGACATAACATTCATTTCATTCATATCCAAAGTATACAAATAACTCAAAAGCAATGCTTTAGATATCATATCAAAAACATAGAGGGCAAAGTGGGACCATAAACATAATGTGGAAATTCATCACTGAATGACCACCAAACATAAGTCTCATACGTCTAGGAGCTTCATCCACCCATATCCGAGTGAAGTCATAGGGGGCCGATAGAGCACGCGAGCTCTAAGCATAACTCCCTTTACCATTTCTGGCAAAGGTTCACATTGCCCACAAACATCGGAGTACAAAAGGATATGAGCAATAAATTTGGCATATATCGGAAGCACATGCGGAATAATAAATCATACATGCACCTAAATAGAATAATAGAATATAACGTTGATTAATACATAACATATTCTGATATATAAGAAAGTCAAGGACAACTGCATTAGAGATTTCAGTTTTGAAATGGAAGAAGTATAGGCAGAATTGATACAATCCCTATTCTGACTGAATTCTGAAGGCAAAATATAAAGTTATTTAGATGATCAAACATGCTCCAAATTGCTAAAGAAAGATATTGTTGAAAAGATAAATCAATCTAGTTTGATACGGAATAAGTTTCATACAATTTGAAGGTCTTTACAAAGAGTTACTGATGATTTTGCAATCAAAGGTCCGGAATCACAGTCTCTGTTTTACAAAATTAATATGGTCAATCAACATGGGGTTTTGACGGTCTTTTCGACTCCAAATCATTCAATCATAGGTTCAACAGAAATGTCTAAGTGTTTATTTTCTAGTAAATCATGTTTTATATAAACTAGGAACTCCAATAGGATATAAGCAATATAGTGATGAAAGGTCATGAGCTATAGATTCTATTTTACAGATTTTGTATACTTAATTGAAGTAAACGTTTGAGCTAGCAAATAAAATCCAAATTCTTCAAACTCAGGTTCAAAAAACTAAGTTTTGTCCAAATCAGAGGTCTGTACTAAAAGTTACAGCAAGAACAAGGTAGATAGGTTATAATCTTAATAATGTTACATATTCATAATTAGGCAGCCAACAAAAGATTTCGGATTTGTTCAGAATTTTCTTCATAAATCAAGGCAAAAATAAAGATAAATTTTAGTAGGAGAAAGATAGAATACTTGCCTTTGAATATTTTAGTCCCAAGGGTGTGGATTAGACCACAATCTCAAAATCCCAAAATTTCTTTTCTTTCCTTCTCTTCTTCTTCTTCTCCTTCTTTCTTCTTCTCTTCTCCACAAATTCACGCTGCAGCCAAAACACCCCCCTTTTCTTTCTCTAATTGTTAATTGTTTAAGCTAACATATGTGTTGATAGGTGGCAAATATGTATGCAATGTACTTATGTGTCCCCTATGCACATGCACAAGTGGCACTACTTTAAACAAGGTAGTGACACATGTCCTCACCATGTTTCTTTTTTTTTTAACTTAATGTGAATCTTTTATAATATATTTCATATTTTTTTTTAAGATTCACACTTAGGTCCCTAGCAATTAACTTTTAATATAAAATTATTTAATCAAGAGAATTAATAAACAAATCCTTAAATTTTACAAATGAGTCCTCATAAATAATTTAAAATATATCATTACAAATATTTCAGAAATAAGGGATATTACACACTCAACCATATCGGTACCCTTATCTACATAAGGATGAAATAGAAAAGATAGTGAAAGAGATGCTCGAAACAGGAGTTATTTAGTCGAGTTTCAGCCCCTACTCTTTATCGGTGCTCCTCATACAAAAGAAGGACGGAACGTGGTAAATTTACGTCGACTACAGAGCTCTTAATAGTATAACTGTCAAGGATAAGTACCCTATTCCAGTAGTAGATGAGTTGCTTGATGAACTAAAGGGAGCACGAATCTTCACAAAGCTGGACCTTCGATCCAGATATCATCAGATACGAGTGTGCGAAGAGGACATATCGAAAACCACCTTTCAGACATATAACGACTACTACGAATTCCTAGTAATGCCCTTCAGCCTCACCAATGCTCCCTCCACTTTCCAGAGTCTTATAAATGATATCTTCTAAAATTATCTTCGTAAGTTTGTGTTGGTTTTCTTTGATGAAATCCTTATTTACAGCCCTTATACTGAAAGTCATTTTGAGCACTTATGACTTATTCTGATGATTCTTTGAGAGCATGTTCTTTTTGTCAAAAGGTCTAAGTGTAGCTTTTTTCAACAGAAGGTAGAGTATCTTGGGCATATTATATCAGAGTGTGGCGGTGAACACTTCCTAAATTGAAGCAATGCAAAACTGGCTGACCCCACGAAACATAAAATCATAGCGTGGCTTTCTCGGTTTAGTAGGTTACTATCGCAAGTTTGTGAAAGACTACAAGAAGATCAATGCACCTCTAACTTCCTTGCTAAAGAAAGATGCTTTCTAGTGGTCGGATAGAGCCTCCACCATCTTCGATGAACTTAAAACCATAATGATTATAACGCCTGTGATAGCATTACCCAACTTCGACAAGACTTTTGTTATTGAAACTGATGCCTCCGGAGTGGGAATAGGTGTTGTGTTAATATAAGATGGCTGCCCTCTAGCATATACAAGTAAGGCTTTATCTCCTTCCCACCTCAAGATGACTATTTACGACAAGGAGAGGCTTGCAATTATGCACGCGGTGACTAAATGGAGACCGTACTTAATCGGGTGACGCTTCCAAATCATCCTGAAATATTACTTGGAGCAAAAGATGTCTTCCTCTGAGCAGCAAAAATGGGTAACATAGCTTCTTGGATATAATTATGAAATAATTTATAAAAAGGGGAAAGAGAATATTGTTCCAGATGTGCTTTCATGACTACCCGAGCAAGTTGAATTTTCAGTCGTTTCACTTTCGACCAGCAACTTCCTTGAGGACATTAGGAGAGAACGACAAGATGATCCAGGAACCAGCAAGATTATAAAAAAATTAGAGAGAGAACCAGGTTCCGTGGCTTATTACAGTTGGAACTCAAAAGACCTGCACTATAAAGGATGCATTGTGCTTGCGCTAAATTCTAGTTGCATAAAGACCATCCTTCAAGAGATGCATACCACACCCGCAACCGAGCATTCTGAGTTCCTTAGAACCTATAAGAGAATGAAGCAGAATTTTTATTAGGAAGGGATGAAAAATGCTATTGCTAAATTTGTGGCACAATGTGATGTGTGCCAATGACATAAAGGTGAAACAGTAGCAAGCCCCGGAAAGCTGCAACCTCTACCTATCCCAAACTTGATATGGACTGATATATCAATGGATTTCATCGAAGGGCTACCCTTATCACAAGGAAAAGGTATGATTCTTGTTGTTGTTGATCGCCTTACAAAGTATACTCACTTTTGTGCAGTTCGCAATCCCTACGGTGCTTCCAGCATTGCCTGAATCTTTATGAAAAATAATATAAAATTACATGGGATTCTAAGATCTATTGTAAGTGATCATAATAGGGTCTTCACAAGCAAATTTTGGACAGAACTATTTCAAATGCAGGCCACTAAATTGAAGATGAGCACAACATATCACCCACAAACCGATTGCCAGACTGTAGTGGTGAACAGGTGTTTAGAAACATACTCAGATGCTTCACCAGTGACCAACTGAAAGAGTGGACAAAGTGGCTCCCTTGGGCCGAGTGGTGGTATAATACAACTTATCATTCACCCACGAAAATTACACCCTATGAGGCTTTGTATGGCCGGCCTCCCCCTGTAATCCCAAAATATGTATTGGGCACCTCCAAAGTAGAACAAGTAGATAGGAAACTACAGGACAGAGACAAAATGCTAAAGCTATTAAAAGACAACCTCACTGCAGCTCAAGCAAGAATGAAGCAGCGATATGATCAACACAAAGGCGAAAGAGAATTTTCAGTGGGAGATTGGGTATTTCTATGACTCCAACCATACAAGCAAACATCGATCCAGACCAGAGCATGCATGAAACTTTCACCTTGGTTCTATGGACCTTACCAGATCGTGGAGCGCATTAGGGTAGTAGGATACAGATTGGACCTACTTGCCAACTCCCAAATCCATCCAGTCTTCCATGTGTCGTGCTTAAAGCTTAAGTTAAGACAGAACGAGATAGTTCAAAGACATCTACCTAATATGACTGTCTAAGCTGAGCTCCAGTCCCAGCCGAATGTCATTATTGATCGAAGGATTATGACATGACGACGGCGACCTACTACTGAAGTGCTAATACGGTGGGCGAACCTTCCAGAAGAAGAGGCCACTTGGGAAAACTATGACGATTTAAAAATTAAATTTTTAGAATTCATTGAGCATCAGCCTCGAGGACAAGGCTGATTTGAAGAGGGTGGGTCTGTTAGGACTCTAGCTAGGGGAATCCTAATTTAGTTTCATTAAAGAGGGAAATCATGAAAAATCTAAGGGCATACATGTAAATCCTATCTAGTCGACCCCTATTAAGGAAAGTAAGGAGGCTAGCTAGGAAATGATTAGTTGAGAAAGATATTTGAAGAGGGAGTAAGATGCATGTTACATTAATTAACCACCCCTTATCCTAGTTAAAGAGAGGGTTGGTTGAGAAGAGGATTAAGTTAGAATAGGATTAGGAAAATAATAAGCAACCGGCCACCCTAAGTTTGTAATATCCCTCATTTTTAAAATATTTATAATGAACTATTTTAAATTATTAATGAGGATTTATCTAATAATTGATTGTTTGTAAGGACCTATTTGTAAATATTAGGATTTGTTTAAAAGATTATTGCTAGGGACCTAAATGTGAATATTAAAAATATGAAATAAATTATCAAAGATTCATATTAAGTTAATAAAGAAAAATAAAAAAAACATGGTGAGAACATATGTCACCACCTTGTTTAAAGTAGTGCCACTTGTGCATATGCATAGGTGACAGATAAGCACATTGCATGTATGTTTGCCACCTATCAACCCATATGTTAGCTTAAACAATTAACAAGTAGAGAAAAAAAAGGGTTTTGGCTGGAACGTGTACTTGAGGAGAAGAAGAAGAAGAAGAAGAAAAGGAAAGAAGTGAGAATTTTGAGATTATGATCTAATCCACACCTTTAGGATCAAAATTTGTAAAGGCAAGTGTTCTAACCCCATCCTATATAATATCTTTTATTCTTTTTCTATTGAAATTTATTCTTATTCTTACTTTGATTATGAGAAAATTTTGGGATAAAATCGGAATCTCTTTTGTTGGATGCCTAAGTATGAATCTATAATATTGTCAATATTATGACCTACCTGTCTTGTTATTGCTATAACTTTTAGTATAGACTTCTGATTTGGACAAAACTTAGCTTCTTCGAAATTAGATTCATATATCTTTCTTTTAAAACTATGTTTGAAGAATTTGGAGTTCATTTTCTAGCCCAAACATTTGTTTCAATTGAGCATATAAAATCTTTAAAATAGAGTTTGTACCTCATTACCTTTCATTACTATATTGCTTATATCTTTCTATTGGAGTCTCTGATTTATGCAACACTGGATTTATTAAAAAATAGACTCCTAGATCTTTCATTTGATACTAGGATTAAAAGATTTGATGTCCAAAACACTATCAATATGTTTTGTTAGACCTTATTGATTCTGTAAAATAGGGACTATGATTTCGGACCTTTGGCTACCAAATCATCGATAACTTTTTGTAGAGGCTTCCAATTTCTATGAAACCAATTTCATTTGAAACATTGATTTAGCTTTCCAAAGCTACCCTTTTTGAGTAATTTGGAGTATATTTTATTATTCCAAATAACTTTGAGATGTACCTTATGAATTCTTCCAGAATAGTGATTATATCAGTTTTGCCCATTCTTGCTTCATCCATGTCAAAATTGAATTCTCTAATGCTCTTGCATTTAATTTCCTTATATATCTGAATATGTTAGATATTTAATTGATGTTATACTATATTATTTTATTTAGGCACATGCATAATTTATTGTTCCGTATGTGCTTCCGATATAATTTAAATTCATTACTCATGTCCTTTTGTACTCTGGTGTTTGTGGGATATTCTAGACCTTTGCCAGAAATAGTAAAGGGTTTATTATTCTTAGAGCCTGTGATTCTCTACTATGTTTGGTGATCAGATGGACCACATTATGTTTGTGATCCCACTTCACCATCTATATTTTTTATATGTTATCGGATCATATTCTGTCTATGATCCAATTAATGCCCATCCTTTAATTGAGCCTGATAGTATTGCTTAAATTCTTATGCACTCTTGTTCTTTATTCTTTAACTATCTAAATATAAATTATGAATGTTTATGTTGACATCGTATTGCTTCATATTAGCACATGTATATTTCATTGTTCCATATGTGCTTCCGATATATACCACTTTTATTACTCATGTCGTTTTATACTCTGGTGTTTGTGGGATTTTTTGGACCTTTGCTAGAAATGGTAAAGGGTATTGTGTTTAGAGCCAGCTATGCTCTTGTCGGCCCCACTGACTTCACTCAGACGTGGATGGATGGAGCTCCCAAGCATGGGAGTCTCATGTTTGGTGGTCATTCAGCGATGGATGATCCACATTCTGTTTATGATTCACCATCTATGTCTTTGATATGATATCCAAAGCATTGCTTATAAGTTTATTTCTATGCGTTGGATAACAACGAATGAATGTTATGTTTGATATGATATTGAGCTTCTGTTCCTTAATTGTTCATTTGATAAGCTTTGAGATTATTCTTACATCATTGATATGTTCCGAAATATTTCATATATGTTTGACATACTCTAACTGTTTCAAATGTCATTGTTATGTTTCTAAAATGTTTCATTTACATATATTCTGAAACATTTCATATGTGTTTGACATGCTCCTAACTGTTTCCAATATCATTGTTATGTTTTTAAAATGTTTCATTTGCTATTGATATATTCTAAAATATTTCACACACCATTGACCTATTCTGAAATGTCCTATGCATCTGTGATATGCTCTGAAATGTTACATATGCCTTTGATATATTCTGAAACACTTTATACATCTTTGATATGCTCTGAAATATTTTGTATTCCCAATGATATGCTCTAACTACTCTTTCTCTAATGTTATGATCAAAGTATATTTCAAATGAAATGATTTATGATTATGTATCTACGAGATAATCTCTATGGATTCTTACACCCTTGCCTTGTCATTCAATATCAAGTTTGATTTGAAAGCTATCTTTCTTTGTCTTGGATATGTTAGTCATTTTTTGAGCTCTATATGCTTACCCTGTTGCTATATAAATTTTACATGTTAACTTGTCGCTTAAAGAAAAAGTTAGAACTGAGCTAAGATAGTGGAAAGATATGTAGATTTTAGGCAAGTCTTGTTGGGAGATGTTGTATAAGAATATTTTGTATATAATGAGATATTATAGATAAATATGTACTGATGTATCTTGTAAAAGGTTAGAATATCTCTCAGTGTAGAATCTTTGAATGTTAAGTTTTACAACCATATGAAGTGGTGGAAAATGGTTGGTTTTGCATTTGTATAGATTTCTGAGACTGATGATTTTATAAGTGTGGTTAATATATTTGGTTAAGTTAATCTTCAAGTTTTATGGATTATCGAGTGATATGGTGTAAGATTTATAAACTGCCAAGGTTTTCTGAATGGGTGTGAATGAACTTTGAAAAGGTTTAATCAGTATCCTCAAATTTAGTTTGGATCCTAGGATCAGATTGTGGACGAATTATATTATATTTCTGATTAAGACAGGGTCACCCATCTCGAATGTAATATAATTTGTGGAGCGTGACAGAGATGGTATCAGAGCATAATTTGAGGATCACTAAGACATACTGGTAGATATGTCATATTTGAAATATACGTTGGGGTTTAGTGATTTTTATAGAGTGATTGATAAACAAAATTTTTCTTTTGATGATTTTAGGAAGCAAGAATGACGAGGTCATCAAGTTCTCCTGTGGCATTGACTTCTGATCAGTTAAGCAGGATTTTGTAAACCCTTGAGGCTATGACACATGTGATACAACAAGTACAACAAGGAGGAAATGATAAAGCTGGGACATCAACTCTGGCTGGATTGGGAATAGAACAGTTTAAAAAGCTTAGTCCTCCAAGTTTTACCAGTGAATCTGATCCAATAGTGGTTGAACAATGGATGATACGAATATAGAAGATATTTGACATCTTAAATGTTGATTACAGGTACCCTGCAAGCCAATCACGTGAGTGATGATATGTGTAACACGCTATGTGATCTTTTTGCTTATGATTAATATTGGTATATTCTCACATTATCTATTACATATATATTGTGATGTCCTTGGTTCTGTGCAATGGGAGTCGGATCGTGATGAGATCACGATAATGAGATCGATTCACCTTTAAACACAAATCCTAAATAATATCGATCATAGGTTACTCAAGAGGGACAGTGAGATAACCGGACAGATCGGTGAACTATATACCCATCCATATGATGAAGATGGCTAGTCTTATAGCCACTTGTGTGGAGACACTAAGGATATAGTACAGGTGCTCATTGGAGAATGAGTTCGTTGATCCGCTTTTGGAATGCTATGGTTAATGATACCTAATGTCAGACAGCAATTTCATAGTCCAAGTTGTGTATCTGGTCCTTAGACTTGAGATACCAAGGATGCCTTGTATGAGTACTCCTTTCTTTGACGCTAGACTTACAAGTCTGGAAAGTTCCAGATCTGGTACAACTGGTTATTGGGATTGATAGCCAACCTTACGAAGGTAATTGAGTGTCAATAGAGGATCATCTACTCTCGGTATTACGAGAGAAATATCCCATATATGCTTGCTCAGACAAATCCCTGGCCAGGGTCATTTGGAATGAAAGAGAAAAAGTTCTCCGGGAGAATCCGATTAGAGCGAGACTATGATGGATTCCGTATGTGACCTGACAGTACCATATCAAATATATGATCTCTGGAAAATTAGTTGGATGAGGGATTATAGATACACAATAACTGTAGACAGACAGATCCGATGGATTCGATCCTCCTGTACCATCTAGGGACTATGGCGTAGTGGCCTAGTACGTCCATTGTCGATGAGTCGAGTGAATTATTATGGAGATAATAATTCACTATATCAGAAGGAGTTCTATTGGAAGTGATTCACGGCCAGCTCGGTATCGGGCCTAGAGGGTCACACACATATGGTGGATGCTTCAGCGAATAGAAGATTGGATGAAGATCCAATTTGCCCCTATTCTCATTAGATGAGACCCTATACTTTTGGGCTCCTTGATCAAGGCCCAATTAGATGCCTAAGGAGATTATTGGATAGAGATCCAATAATGCAAGGTTAGTGGGTAATTGGATCGAGATCCAATACCCACTAAGGCAGGAGCCCTAGGGTTTTTGGTGGCTCTCTATAAAGAGGAGGGGAGACTCATGGTTGATAGGCTGCAGCTTTTAGCCACCACCTCCTATTCTCCTCCCTCCCTCTGATCAAGAGTTGCAAGATCAGATTAGAGGAGTTTTGCTGCGGAGATCCATTATGCGGATACTACTAGAGAGGTGGACGCTTGACCTCCTTCATCTTCTCCATCCGGATCTAGAATACAGGGATATATGATCTCCCTAGGTAAAATCAATCTCTCACGTATCATGGTTTTTTTAATTTTTACGATTTTGCTCGTGACCCTAATCTTTTGCACGATGATTTGATTTACGTGGGAAACCGGTATTTTGTTTTGATTTTCGCTGCGTATATGATGCACCCGCTGATGTTTCCCAATAGTGGTATTAGAGCCATGGTTTTCGTACGAAAGATTAATTTTAAACTACGTGTGATAAGATTGAATCACGTAGAATCGTTCTACATGTGCATGCTGCATTTTCACAATGAAGGAAGCGAGGAGGAGGGACATCCAGCCACGGCCAACCCCCCATGTAGGGCCAGCCAAGCCACGGCCAGCCCCCATTGTCACGAATGATCATCGCTCAACCACAACATCTTTGCTCCGTGAATCGTTCGTCACTTTTTCTTGTTTGTATATATGTTTGGCAGCGTGTTTTGCCTTGAATTTATGTGTTTTTACCTAAGAAATGTGAGCGAAAGTAGTGTACAAGGTTGCAGAATGATCGCTCACTGCGCGGAGCCAAAATAACCCAAAACAGCCCTGTTTTTGGGTCTTTTCATGTGTTGTGGCAACTATTCTGAGTGGTGTAAAATGTCAGCCATTTCAACACCTTGGAACCCTCCTGGGTGGTACCGGGCTGGATGGGGTTCTGGGTATATTTCGGGCGTAGGCGTTCATCAACAATTAAACTTGTCTTGCGTCCGATACCTTGGGAACCGTCGTTTGTTGACTTGCGACCATTCTTACAACCCTCTAAAGTCCTGTTTCACTCTCTTTCTCCTTTTTCTCTGCTGCACTCATGGTGTTCGACGAATTGCTTGTATAGCTTTCCGCTTTGCGAGACGTCGGGACTTGTCTATCGCTCGTTTCTAAGCTAATCAACTTCTTCTTTGTAGGTCCTACGGGACTGTAAGAGGATGTAAGAGGGCTGACCCTTTGCGGATAGATAACTCTTTGGGTGTTTCATGACTTAGGCAATCCCAGCTAAGTCTGGAATAGCGGGCAAGGTTGCTTCACGACTTAGGTAATTTCAGCTAAGTCTTTGAGAGTGCCGCTAGGGTGCCGCACGGCTGAGGCAAATTCAGCTAAGTCTGTGACAGTATGGTATCAGAGCAAGCAAGCAATTCCAATGAATAGCGAAGAAGTTTCGCAAACTCGCCATGGTGAAACATCATGATGAATCGAGCAAGATGGGGCAAGCCGAACCCTTGCTCTAAGCAGCCGCAGGTGGGCTGCAAGTGCAAACTCGCTCGTAAACTGTTGGAGCCACTCATAAGGAGCATGGTAGTGAACAAGATGAGTGATAAGACCCCAAAAGGAGCCCTATAGATTTTGATCCTTAAGGGGGATCAACCCTTAGAACGCTATAGGGGTTCCTCCCTCCTAGACTCGGCACAAAGGCTGAATTGAAGATGATAATTGATTGCATTCAGAAAGGGGGCGGTTGCATCTTAAATAGGGATCAAAGTCCTAGCCCAAGGGGGCACTTATCTACATGAAATTATCCTTTTGCCCCTCATATAGCCATCCTACCTTAATAGGAATAAGGGGCGGCTAGGTTGGCTCTATAGCCGACCTAAGAAGGGGGAAACCCTCGCCGACCTGCCCAATAAGGGGGGCGACGACTTCTAAGCCCTAAGGGCTAATCTAAGCTCTAGCGATACTCCTTTATAAGATAGTAGTGACTTTATTACAATCTAGTAGGGTTTTATTGACTAATTCTAGAGAGATTAGGACTCAACCCTACTGGAGTCCTATCAAACCCACCCTCTTAAAAGCAGCCTTGTCCTCAAGGCTGAAGTTCCATGAACTCAGGGAACCGGGTCTTCAGCTTCTCATCAACTTGGGTGTCAGTTGGAAGAACTTGAGCTGAGTCGTCATCTTTAAATTTTCATTTGAGGTGGGATACTTGGAGGATCAACTATAATTTTGATCTGGTGCACGGATCTGATCTCTAGGTTGGGGCCCCAATATGATCCTCAATTTTGCAAGGCCAAAAGAAATAGGGAGACCAATTTCTTGATACTTGAATTTCATACTGGTGGAGCTGGAAATGTAGGGGGACTTGATCTTTCTCAGGAAATTTTCTTCTACTTCGGCGTTTGTCAGGGGAAAGTTTTTTCCTTGCATAGGTTGCCACATGGTTAGTCTTTGTGATAGCCAATCTTTCTTCTGGAATGGTGACTGCCCTTTGGTATGGTTCAGGATGATGAGAGCCCAATCTGGCGTGAGCATGGATTGTAATTCTTCTAGTTTAACTCATCTTTCGTACCATGGACCTGTATCTAACCATATTTTAAATTTGGTAGTAATTAGTATCTCCTGTAAAAACCTCATAGGAAGTGTAGGGAAGCCTCGGTGTAAATTAGGAGTCGACTATATCTTGTATAAGAATAGCCCAAATTCCAACTCCTGATGCATCAGTCTCAAGGACCAAAGTGCAATCGAAATCGGGCAGCGCTAGGACCGACGTCATCGTCATGGCAGCCTTGTCCTCAAGGCTGAAGTTCCATGAACTTAGGGAATCGGGTCTTCAGCTCCTTATCAGCTTGAGTGTCAATTGAAAGAACTTGAGCTGAGTCATTGTCTTTAAATTTTTATTTGAGGTGGGATACTTAGAGGATCAACTATAATTTTGATCTGGTGCACGGATCTGATATCCAGGTTGGCGCCCCAATATGATCCTCAATTTTGCAAGGCCTAAAGAAATAGGGAGACCAATTTCTAGATGCTTGAATTTCATGCTGGTGGAGTTGGAAATGAATGGGGATTTGATCTCTCTCAGAAAATTTTCTTCTACTTTGGCGTTTGTCAGGGGGAAGTTTTTTCCTTGTATAGGTTGCCACATGGTTAGTCTTTAGTGATAGCCAATCTTTCTTCTGGAATGGTGACTGCCCAATGGTATGGTTCAGGATGATGAGAGTCCAATCCAGCATGAGCATGGATTGCAATTCTTCTAGTTTAACTCCACTTTCATGCCATGGACCTGTATCCAACCATATTTTAAATTTGGTAGTAATTAGTATCTCCTGTAAAAATCTCATATGAAGTGTAGGGGAAGCTTCAGTGTAAATTAGGAGTCGACTATCTTGCATAAGAATAGCCCAAATTCTAACTCCTGACTCATCAACCTCAAGGACCAAAGTGCGACCGAAATCGGGTAGCGCTAGGACCGACGTCATCGTCATGGCTGCCTTGAGTCTCTCGAAGACTGTGGAAGCTTTATCCGACCATAAGAATGAGTCTTTCTTCAGTAAGGATGTGAGAGGGGCACTGATCTTGCCATAATCTTTCACAAAATTCTGGTAGTAGCCTGTGAGTCCAAGGAAACTGTGTAATGATTTTACGTTTGTAGGTCTCGACCATCCTTGCATTGCCTCGATCTTCGTCGAGTCTACCACCACTCTATCCTCTAATATAATATGCCCAAGATACTCCATTTTATGCTATAAGGAACTGTACTTTAACTGTTTGACATAAATAGTATTCTCCTGGAGAATTGTTAGAACAATTCGTAAGTGCTGAAAATGTATTTCAAGCGTAGGGCTATAAATGTGGATATCATCAAAGAACACTAATACGAACTTGCATAAAAAGACTCCCGAAGATGTCATTCATTAGGCTTTGGAAAGTAGAAGGCGCATTCATAAGTCCAAAATTTATTACCAGAAACTCGTAGTGGTCGTTATGCGTGCGGAATGCAATTTTTGGAATGTCTTTAATGCATACCCGAATCTGGTGATAACTGGAACGGAGATCCAGTTTAGTGAAGACTCGGGCTCCTTTTAATTCATCCAAGAGCTCATCTACGATGGGCATAGGATATTTGTCCTTGACGGTGATAGCGTTCAAGGCCCGATAATCAATGCATATCCGCCATGTACCGTCCTTCTTGTGCACTAGCAACACCGGTAAAGAATAAGGGCTACAACTCGATCGAATTACCTCGATGTCTAGCATCTCTTTAATGATTTTCTTAATCTCATCCTTCTGCAAGTGAGGGTAGCATTATGGATGCAAGTTTGCTGGAGGTTTGCCCGGCAAAATAAGAATACGGTGATCATGCTACCGGTTAGGGGGCAGCCCGCGCGGCTCCGTGAAAACTTCCACGAATTCATCCAGCAAGAGGGCAAGCTTAGGATCTGAAATTTATATATTCTCCCTCTTAGATGGCTGCTGGATATGCATAAAAAATCCTCCATATGCTTTGTGCATTTACTGGGATGAAATGATGGAAATTTGGCTCCCACGCTTGCCTCGTAATGTGACCTATCTCCCTTTATAATAAAATTTCATGATTAATTTAGAAAAATTTCAAGAGATATCACCAAGTGTTGTGAGCCATTTGATCCTGAGTTTCGCTTCATAATCATCGATGGGTAGGAGGAAGAAATTAGCTACCACTTCTTGGTCTTGGAGAAGTAGTTTCACCTGCGGGCATAGTTGGTCGCAATTAAAGATTCGACTGTCGGTGACCTTTACGTCAAACTTGTTGCAACCTTTAATTTGAAAGGTCAAACATGCAGCAACCTTACTATTGAGGATGTTATTGGTGCTGCCTGTGTCGATGAGAACCGTGATGGGTTGCTATTATAGAAGTCCTTCAACTTTCATCATCTGTGGGTTGGAATTGTCGGCCAATGTGTGTACTGCGTAGTTGGCCGGTGGGGACTCTTCCTCCATGGCTTCTTCTTTAGGTTTAAGGGCTTTTTTAGATGTTTCATTATCCTCATCCTCCACTGGTTCAATCACGAGGAGCCGGCCCTTTTTGTAGTGATGTTCGCGACTCCACGGTTCATTGCAATGCCAACACAACTCCTTGGTCAATCATTCGCGAAGCTCGTCTCTTGTCAACTTTTTTAGTGCAGGGGCTTGGATGGCAGTAGAGGGGGCAGTAGGCCTCGGCATGGCTGGTCGGGGAGCGACCCTTGTCCTTCGTATCTCGTGGTTCAATTGTTGTTCTTGGATACACGCAAAGGAAATCACCGCCATAAGAGTGTACGGTTGCCGCACCATTACTTCTCCTCGGATCTCCAGCTTTAGGCCCTCGATAAAAGTACCTAAAAATTATTTCTCATACCAAATCTCAGTTTGGTTAGATAAACGCTCAAACCTTGTTTGGTATTCTTGTATTGTAGAGGTTTGACGAATCTTTGCCAATTGTCCGTCGATGTTGTTGAAATCGGTTGGTCTGAAGCGGTCTAATAGTCCTTCCTTGAATCGCTGCCAAGAGAGTCCTCCATGGGTATGCTTAAACCAATTAAACCACTGAATAGCATCTCCCTCGAGGTGTATGGCAGCGATCTCCACCCGTGTTGCATCGACAGTTCGATAGAACCAAAAATAATCTTCTGCGCGTGAGATCCATCCGATCGGGTCTCCCTCTTCCCATCTTGGGAAGTCAACCCTCATGCGTGGATTGTTAGGATCAGAGGTGATGTGTCTATGCTCTTGAGGATTGTCTCGCTGATATGAAGTCTCTCCATGGTGTGACTTCCTCGGGCTTATGGTCGGCCTATGCTGAATTCGGCGAATAAGGATCGCATCTTCTCTTCCATGCGGTTTTCAAAGGCTTCAAGCTTTGCATCAATAGCCTCCTCTGATGCCATAGTATATGCCTTAAGATATATAATATTGAGATCTTTTTTCTGTTATCGGGTTAGTGGTAAAATTTTAGAACTACGTGATGGTGAAAGATCATACAAGAAAACCAGTTCCAGAAGGAGTTTTTTTATGAAATCAAATCCAGATGAAAGCGAACTTGATCTTGAGAATTGTGTAAAAATTTCAACCAAAAAGGATGAACAAAATTTCAGTTTTCAAGAGGCCAATCGATGGAAGGCAGATTCTCCATCATAAAATTTCAGCACTATGCGACGAAGAATCACAGCAATATAAGTCCGGATCCAGAAGGAGTTTTTTTTATGAGATTAGTCTTAGATGAAAGCTAAGAAGATCTACAAAATTGTATAAAATTTTCAGCCAAAAAGGATGATTAAAAGTTTAATTCCAAGAAGCAACAATCGACTAAAAATTTCTGCAGCGTTTCGCCTTCGCATCGATGATAACTTTGCGACGGTAAAATTTTGTAGCAAGGAAACTTTTTGAAAAATTTCTTCAACATGTAAGGTAAAGGATTTTATAGTATTGAAGTGGCATGGGTGATAAAAATATACCAGATCTCTATATCAAATGTAGGGGACAGCGGCAGATTGATTTAATCTGCTGTTGGGGTGGAAGGTGGAGGCGCATGTCGTTTGCTTGATAAGGTGGAGGCGTGGATGACGGCTACAGGGGCAGCAAGATCACTGCTATGATACCAGATGATAAGACCCCAGAAGGAGCCCTATATATTTTGATCCTTGAGGGGGATCAACCTTTGGAACGCTATAAGGGTTCCTCCCTTCTAGACTCGGCACAAAGGCTGAATTAAAGATGAGGCGCATGTCGTTTGCTTGATAAGGTTGAGGCGTGGATGATGGCTACAGGGGCAGCAAGATCACTGCTATGATACCAAATGATAAGACCCCAGAAGGAGCCCTATATATTTTGATCCTTGAGGGGGATCAACCCTTGGAATGCTATAGGGGTTCCTCCCTTCTAGACTCAGCACAAAGGCTGAATTAAAGATGATAATTGCTTGCTTTCAAAGAGGGAGGTGGCTACATCTTAAATAGGGATCAAAGTCCTAGCCTAAGGGGGCACTTATCTATATAAAATTATCCTTTTGCCCCTCCTATAGCCATCTTACCTTAATAGGAACAAGGGGTGGCTAGGTTGGCTCTATAGCCGACCTAAGAAGGGGGAAACCCTGGTCGACTTGCCCAATAAGGGGGGCGGCGACTTCTAAGCCCTAAGGGCTAATCTAGACTCTAGCCATACTCCTTTATAAGATAGGAGTGACTTTATTACAATCTAGTAGGGTTTTATTGACTACTTTTTGGGAGATTAGGGCTCAACCCTGCTGGAGTCCTATCAACGAGCATGAAGTTGGGTATTCTCCACGAGTGGAGAAAGCGCCATCTGGAGCGTCAACCGGGAAAAAGAGCCACAAGGAGAAAACAATGTGGAAACCCGCTTTGATGTTCTTGAAGCGAGCTTGGAGGAACTCTACCAAGGCCAATGAAGGCTCTTTGGTGTAGAGAGCTTGCTAGAAGAAGCTAAATCTGGGATCGAGAAAGTTGAATCCCTGATTGATTAACTGATAGAGGACACCAAAGATTCCGTATGACATCTACATGAAGTTATGGCGGAACTCACGGCTAAGTGATAGTGTTAATAAGGACTCTTAATGCGAGAGGGAACAATATCCGCGCTGAGCCACCATAAAACATCAGGGCACCGGGGCCGCATTGCTACGGGGCTGCTAGGGCTGCCAAAGAGCTTGAAAATTTCTTGTTTGACATGGAACAATATTTTCGTGCTACCAGGCTTGATTCTCAAGAGACCGAAGTTGCTATAGCAACAATGTATCTGAATGGGATGCAAAACTTTGATGGCGAACCCGTTGGGAAGAGATCTAGCGAGGGCGATGTCGAGTGGATACATGGGTAGACTTGAAGCAAGAGTTGAGAACTCAGTTCTTGCCTGAGACCACAGAGTTTGTCATAAGAAGGAAACTGAGACCACTCCGCCAAAGTACAACAATCTGAGACTATGTGAAACAATTTTCAGCACTGATGCTGGATATATATGACATGTCTGAAAAAGATAAGTTATTCAACTTCCTTAATGGCTTGAAGCCTTGGGCACAACAAGAGCTACATCGGAGGAATGTCACCGACGTAATCGGGGCAATTGCAGCCACAGAAAGGCTAACTGACTTTGTTTCTTCGGAGGATTCAAGAAAGAAGAAATAATCTTCGAGAAATCGACCAGCTAAATACTCTCGAGCGAAAGAGTCTGGGGGCGAACAAAAGAAGACAAATTTTCACAAGGGACCAAGCTCAAAAGGTAAAGTCCCGAAGTCTGGTGGATGCTTCTTGTGCGGAGGACCGTACATGGTGAGGGAGTGCCCACAAAAACAGGCACTCAATGCTTTAACTGCATCGATTCAGCCCCTCAAGTCAGACAAGGGTAAAGCTATCGCCCTTAGTTCGAGCAGTTTAGAATCCAGTAGCGACCGTGAGGTGTCGCAAGGACCCAGAATTGGAGCAATGTGTTTGTTGAATGCATTGTTGGGTCAAATGGGGGAGAACACAAAGACAAAGCTACCGAAGGTAGGAAGCAGCGAGTTGATGCACGTGTACATCAAGCTTAATGACCGTACAACCCGTGCAATTGTGGACATGGGTGCGACCCACAATTTTATTATCGATCGTGAAGCTAAGCGACTTAGATTGATCTTAGAGAAGAGCCTAAGTTGTATGAAGGCAGTGAACTCGGAGGCCAAGCGGATCTCCAGATGAGCAAAGGGGGTCCCCATCAAGATCGAAACATGGAGCAGGAGCACAAACTTGATGGCGGTGCCATTGGACGACTTCCAAGTGATTCTCATAATAGAGTTTATGCATGCAGCGAAGTTGGTGCCAATGTCATTCCTAAACTTCCTATGTCTAATGGGAGACGACGATCTCTACGTGGTTCCAGTTTCTCGAGGAGGAACCAAGGACCTACAACAAATATTGACTTTACAATTCAAGAAAGGGGTGTGAAAAGGTGAATCAACCTTTGTAGCTGCTATGAAGCTAGAGACACTTAACGGGGAGATCATTCAAGAACCTGCTGTTGTGGCAAACATCCTGAAAGAGTTCTCCGATGTGATGCCAATGGAGTTGTCGAGAACTCTACCACCACGCAGAGGCGTGGATTATCAGATTGAGCTGGAGCTAGGAGTTAAGCCTCTAGTGAGACCACCATATCGTATAGCCCCTCCAGACTTGGCAGAACTAAGGAAGCAGTTAGATGAATTGCTAAGCGGTGGTCTCATCCGTAGTTCAAAAGCACCTTTCAGAGCTCCAGTCATCTTCCAGAAGAAATAAGATGGGAGCCTCCGATTATGCATTGATTATCGAGCCCTCAATAAGATAACGGTGAAGAACAAGTACCCTATTCTGATAATCGTGGACTTGTTCGATCAATTGGGCAAGGCAAAGTACTTCTCCAAACTCGACCTTCGATCAGGGTATTGGCAGGTGCGTATTGTAGAAGGTGATGAAGCGAAGACTACCTGTGTGACTAGGTATGGAGCATTCGAGTTCTTGGTGATGCCTTTCGGCTTAACCAATGCTCCGGCCACATTCTGCACTCTAATAAACCAACTGTTCAAGGAGTATCTGGAAAAGTTTATGGTCATCTACTTAGATGATATCGTCATTTATAACCAAACACTTGAGGAGCATGTTAAACGCCTTCGAACAATTTTCAAAATTCTCAGGGAGAACACTTTGTTTGTGAAGAGGGAAGAGTGCTACTTCGCCCAAACGGAGATTTTATTCTTGGGGCATCGAATCGGCAATGGTTCCATCAGAATGGATAAGTCTAAGGTGCGAGCTGTGGCGGACTGGTGAACACTAAAGAAGGTGTCAGAGTTGAGATCTTTCCTTGGGTTCGTCAACTATTATCGACGCTTCATAGCCTGATATTCGAAGCGCGTAGCTCCGTTGACGGAGTTGCTAAAGGAGCAATCCTAGAGATGGTCAGACAAATGTGAGGCGACAATTCAAGACCTAAAGACTGTTGTGTTAGAGGAACCTGTACTCAGATTACCAGACTATGAAAAGTCTTTTAAAGTCCATATAGATGCTTCTAACTTTGCTATTGGGGGAGTTCTTATGAAAGAGGGTCATCCGGTGGCCTACGAGAGTCGCAAGCTCAACGAGACCGAGCGGCGATATCCTGTGCATGAGAAGGAGATGACAGCGGTGATCCACTGTCTACTAGTGTGGCGACACTACCTTCTGGGAGCATCATTTGTGCTAAGGACAGACAATATTGCATTGAGTTACTTCCAAACTAAAAAGAAACTCTCCCCAAAGCAAGCGCGATGGCAGGACTTCCTACCTGAGTTCGACATGGTAATGGAGTATAAGCTCGGAAAAGTAAATGTCATGGCCTATACATTGAGCCAGAAAGTGGAGCTAGTAAATACAATACAGTTGGAGGGCGGAGGCCAAGCAAGTCAATTACACTCCAACTTCCTTTCCAAGATCAAGGATGGACTGTACCGAGATCCTCAGGCAGTAACTCTGATGCAACTCATCAAAGAGGGCAAGACATGACGATTTTGGGTCCAGGAGGGACTCATCTACACCAAGGGAAACAGTTTATATTCCACGAGCAGATAACTTGAGGCGTGAACTCCTGAAAGAGTGTCACGATTCCCTTTGGGCTGGACATCCGGGTATCCACCGAACAATGGCTCTCGTGGAAAGGACCTTCTATTGGTTGAAGATGAGGATAGATGTGGAGGAATATGTTCGAACATGCCTTACTTGTCAATAGGATAAGGTAGAGTAGCAGAAGCCAGTGGGACTTTTGGAGCCGCTGCCCATACCAGAGAGGCCATAGGAGAGAATTTCCTAGGACTTCATATCAAGCTTGTCCGCAGTAGGGGGACTTGGATCGATACTCATGGTAGTTGATCGATTTTCAAAGTATGTAACATTCATTGCTACACCCCTACATTGCTCGGCGAAGGAGGCGGCTAAGTTGATGATGAAGAATGTGGTGAAATATTGGGGAGTCCCACACAACATCATTAGTGATCGAGATTCTCGATTCTTGGGACGATTCTGAACTGAGTTGTTCAAGTTGTTGGGATCTAAATTATACTTCTCCACAAGCCTCCACCCCCAAACGGATGGCCAAACAGAAAGAATCAACTCGCTCTTGGAGCAATATCTCCGGCACTACGTGAGTGCCAACCAACGAGATTGGGTGAAGCTGTTGGACATAGCCCAATTCTCCTATAACTTACAGCGGAGCTCTGCATCCAACAAGAACACCTTTGAGATTATAATGGGACAACAACCATCAACTCCTCACACCTTGGTTATTGGTTATACAGGGAGTAGCCCATCAGCCTATCACTTCGCAAAGGAATGACATCGCAATGCAGATATTGCGCGGGCTTACTTGGAGAAGGCGGCTAAAAAGATGAAAAAGTTGGCAGACTTGGGAAGGCGATCACAAGAGTTTAAAGTTGGTGACATTGTGTTGCTGAAGCTTCAACCAGCATCACTCTAGTTCTTTAGGCATAAAGTGCACAAAGGATTGGTACGTAAGTATGAAGGGCCTTTCCCAATCATCAGCAGGGTAGACAGTGTCTCATACAAGTTGCAACTGCCAGCATAGTTTAGAATTCATAACATCCTCCATGCGAGCAACTTGAAAGCCTACAACTCAGATTCGTAAGACGATTCTCGAAATGTTCCAACTCGACTACCCCCCACCAGAGCCTCTTACGAGAAGCAAGTTAAAACTATTTTGGCGGATTGTAAAATAAGGCTACCCAATGGAGCGTAGCAAATTGAGTACTTGGTGAAGTGACAAAAGCTTCCTCGAACAGAAGCCAGTTGAGAGCTAGAAGACACCCTACGACATGAGGAAGCCCGCATTAAAGCCTACCAGCAAACATCGATAAGGGCGTCGACAGATTATATATAGGAGAATGTCACGAATGGTCATTGCTCAACCGCAACATCTTCTCTCCGTGAACTGTTCGTCACTTTTTCTTATTTGTACCTATGTTTGACAGCTTATTTTGTCTTGAGTTTATGTGTTTTTACCTAAAAAATGTAAGCGAAAGTAGTGTAGAAGGCTGCAGAACGATCGCTCGCTGTGCGAAGCCAAAACAACCCTATTTTTGGGTCTTTTTCGTGTGCTGCGGTAACCATTCTGAGCGATGTGAAATGTCAGCCATTTCAGCACCTTGGAACCCCCCGGGTGGCACCGGGATGGATGGGGTTCCGGGTATATGTCGAGCGTAGGCATTCATCAACAATTCAACTTGTCTTGCGTCTAATACCTTGGGAACCATCGTCTGTAGACGTGCGACCATTCTTGCAACCTTCTAAAGTCCTGTATTGCTCTCTTTCTCTCTTTTCTCTACTGCACTCAAGGTATCCGATGAATTGCTTGTATAGCTTTCCGCTTTGTGAGACATCGGGACTTGTCCGTCGCTCGTTTCTAAGTTAATCAACTTCTTCTTTGCAGGTCCTACGAGAGCGTAAGAGGTTGTAAGAGGGATGACCCTTTGCGGACAGATAACGCTTTGGGCGTTTCATGACTTAGGCAATCTTAGCTAAGTCCGAAACAGTGGGCAAGGTTACTTTACGACTTAGGCAATTTCAGTTAAGTCTTCGAGAGTGCCGCTAAGGTGCCGCACGACTTATGCAAATTCAGCTAAGTCCATGACACCATGCAGGGCCGGCCACCCATGGCCAGGCCGACTGCAAGGGCCAGTCGGCTACAGCCAAGGCCCCCTTGCAAGGGGGCAGCCGGCTGCGGGCTGGCCCCCTACAAGGGGCAGCCACCTGCAGGGGCAGAAGCCCGCAAGCGGGCGGACAGCTGTGGGCATGGCGCCAGCAGGAAGGCTGCCTGCGGGCAGAAGCACCGCTCGCTACCAGCTGCTTGCCCGCGACAAGGCCGTAGGGGCAGCGCCTGCCCGCGGCCAGCCTATAGAGGGGCGGTGCCCATAGAGGGGCTGCTTGCGGGCATGGCGCCGGCCGTAGGGGCGGCTGTCAGCGGGCAAGGGCAGCCATCACCTGCACAGGGGCAACGACAGCGATGGCATAGAAGGGGAATATGGGGTTAGGGCATCCTTTGAATTCAAAAAATTTTGAGGACCGTCCTCGTGTATATAATTCCCATGATACCCTCAATAATTCTAAAAATTCCAAGGACTATCCTCTCATCCAGAATTATGAAAATTCCCTTGACAATTATGGAAATTCCGAGCATATCCTGATTTCCAGCAAAATAATTAATTAAATAGTTTAATTAATTATTATATATATCTAGTAATCCTACATATGATGTGATGTACATGTGATGTATAACGTGGATGGATGATCATGAGTCATGTGTTGTAATGTGTGTAATTATGATTATTATTATTACTGGGGCGTACGAGCCTCTGTTTTCCTCGTTTATTATCGGGCCTGCGTGCTTGTGATTATTTATAATTACATGGAGAGGTGCAACGGGAGTGTGAAGATGACAGCGGGACCCACGATGTCGTAGCCGGAGATTACGACGCATGGTGATGCGACGATCCGACGAAACCGATGATGACAAGATCAATAATCACAGGGCATGGAGATGCACCAATGCACACATAGATCCTATTGTGAGTGATTAGGCCCATTGTCTCGGGCTTAATTATATTAGGTGACGGCTCATGATCATCTGGTGTGGCTTGCATATGTGGTGTGTTATACACCTACTCGATATATGTATATATATATTTGCATGCGATGTAGATATATACTAAATATATATGTGTATGACACGACATATTAGGAGACCGATAGAAAATAAAAACCCCTCTTACGATAATATTAAGTCGGTAAGCGTGAGGCAATAAGATTGACCCACGTGGCCTTTCATCGTTATAGGAAGAAATTTAATCCCGACATAGGTTGAGTTGGTCGAGTCACTCGAGGCTCACCTATCTACGTGATCGAGTTCTTTCCTACGACATATATATGTCACCGGTGACATGAGGACATGATATGACTTGGTCGAGCAATCGAGAGCATATCCATCGAATCAGACTCATCTTGTAACGATGGTGATGACTTAACTGAACTTCATGGTTGATCGAGCAGTCGAGACCATGATGATTCAGAAGCCGAATATGATGGGAATCGTAAGGAGTTGTGATTGACAAGAGTTGTCTACCTTTTGGGCTTAGTGTAGTTGGTTGAGTCCCTCGAGATTGCACTAAGATGCCAATTGGATCCCGATCCCCACTAGGAGTCAGCTGGAGACTTTCGTCTCACATGTCGAGGGTGTCGCGTGATTCGCTAGGAAAATAGTGGGAGTATATTAAGATAGAAGTCCATATCTTAATTATTATTTTTTATAAAATCTACATGTCATTTATTTTCGCTATATCTTGTTTGTCGCTTGCAAAACCCCTATGTGGCATACTTGATGCCAACCACCTCATTGGTCCAAAGGCTCCATAATTTGAGAATTATTCTCACGAAAGATAAAATCGTATATGTCCTTAATACGATTGTGCCCATGCTTGAGGAAAGGACAATCGAGGATGAGATCGCTCGTTTTGTGAAGTATAAAGATAGTCCTAAAGTATAACCTGTATGTTGATCTTATACTTTAGTCCCTATCAGATTTCTTTTCACAGTTCATTATTAACTTTAATATGAACAAGTTTGAGGTGACTCTACTTGAGCCCCTCAATATGTTGAGGGAAGCTGAGAGTACCATCAAGGAAGAGAAGTCAGTTCTCTATATTGGTGAGACCAATAGGAAAGGGAATGCTAGTAAGATCCTTAAGCAAGGGCAAAGAAAGACCGAGTAAGGCAAAGGTTACAATGAAAGACCTAGCAAAGGACAAATGATAGTGCTTCCACTACAGCCAAGATAGGCATTGGAAGAGGAACTGTAAGGACTACCTTTTAGATAAGGCGAAACAAAAGCTTGAAGAAGCTTCAGGTATATTTATGATCAGTCTCCACTTGTCAGATTTTCATGATAACACATGGGTATTAGATACCAGGAGTGCTTATCATATCTGTAATTCGTTACAGGTTCTAATACCTAGGAGATTGGCTAGAGACGAGATGGACCTCAAAATGGGCAATGGAGCAAGAGTTGCTACAGTTACTATTAGGGGGGGGCATCCTACATCTACCTAGTGGAGCTATTATTGCATTAGATGCATGCTATTTTGTCTCTTCTATTATCAAAAATATTATTTCCATTTCTTGTTTGACAATTAGTGGATATAAATTAGTTTTTGAGAATAATAGTTGTTCAATAATTATGGATGATGTGATCATCACTAGAGGGACCCTTATAAATGGCTTATATGTGTTAGACACTTCACATATCATAAATATATGTAGGCTAGGTCATATACATGAGGTGAAAAATGCATACCTATGACATTGTAGGCTAGGTCATATACATGAGGGAAGGATTCAAAAGTTCCTAAAAGATGGATACTTAGATCCATTTGACTATGAGTCATATGCAACTTGTGAACATTGCCTTCGTGAAAAAATGACCAACTCTTCTTTTAGTGGAGCTGGAGAGAGAGCCACTAAGTTATTGGAACTCATACATAGTGATGTATGTGGTCCCATGTTGACTCAGGCTATAGGTGGTTACTCCTACTTTATTACATTCACTGATGATTTCTCTTGGTATGAACATATGTACTTGAAAAAGTACAAATCTGAGGCCTTTGAGAAATTCGGGGAATATAAGAATGAGGTGGAGAACCAGATTGGAAAGAGTATTAAAACTCTTCGATCAGATCGAGAGGAGAGTACTTGAGTATAGAGTTCACCCATTTCCTCAAGGACAATGAGATTCTATCCTAGTGGACACCTTCTTATACACCTCAGCTCAATGGTGTATCAGAAAGGAGGAATCGCACACTGTTAGACATGGTGCGATCCATGATGAGTTTCGCTGACCTACCCGTCTCATTCTGGGGGTACGCCCTAGAGACCGCAGCTTACCTTCTGAATAGAGTTCCATCAAAGTTGGTAGTGTCTATACCATATGAGATATGGAAGGAAAGAAGCCCAATCTTAAGATAGTTAAGATTTGGGGCTATCCTGCCCATGTTAGAAGACACAATCCCGACAAGTTGGAATCAAGGATGGAACAATCCACGTTCGTTGGATACCCTAAGGAGATTTTGGGGTATTATTTCTATCATCCCGAGGACTGAAAGGTCTTTGTTGCCAAGAGAGCTGTGTTCCTTAAGAAGGAACACATTCTTGGTGAAAATAGTGGAATGAGATATAATTGAGCGAGGTTGGAGAACCTAGCTCGAGCACCATTCCAGAGCCCGAGTCTGTTCAGGTACCTAACACACAAATTCTAACTTTTCGTAAGTCTAGTAGAGTATCTCATCCCCATGAAAGATATGCAGGACATATCAGTGGAGATGACTCTCAGGATGTTGATCCTCAGACCTACGAGGAGGTTATTATGAGTATAGACTACGGGAAGTGGCATGAAGCCATGAATTCTGAAATGAATTTCATGTACTCTAACAAGGTTTGGAACCTTGTGGATACACCTGAGGGTATTGTACCCATCAACTGCAAATGGATCTTCAAGAAGAAGATCGGAGTGGATGAAAAGGTAGAGACCTATAAAGCAAGGCTGGTAGCTAAAGGATATCGTCAAAAACAAGGAATTGACTATGACAAAACCTTTTCACCTATAGCCATGCTTAAGTCCATTAGAATTATTTTGGCCATTGCAACACACTATGACTATGAGATCTGACAGATGGATGTCAAAACAGCATTCCTCAATGGCAACCTCGAGGAGGAGGTGTATATGATACAGCCAAAGGGATTCATATCCAAAGAGAGTCCAGATAAAGTGTGCAGGTTACTTAGATCCATTTATGGATTGAAGCAAGCTTCCCGAAGTTGGAACATAAGATTTGATGAGGTGATCAGATCTTATGACTTTGTTAAGAACGAAGATGAGCCTTGTGTGTACAAGAATGTAAGTGGGAGTGCTATCACCTTCTTGGTGCTATATGTGGATGACATCCTAATCATTGGGAATGATGTAGGAATGCTCTCTAGAGTAAAGGTTTGGCTATCCAAAAACTTCTCCATGAAAGACTTAGGGGAAGCATCTTATATTTTGGGGATCCTGATCTATAGAGATAGATCCAAGAGGATGCTTGGCTTATCCTAGTCTAGGTACATAGACTCCATTTTCAAAAGGTTTGGCATGGAGAATTCCAAGAGAGGTCTTATACCGATGAGACATGGAATATCACTTTCTAGGAGTATGTCCCCAAAGACTCCTGAAGAAAGCACAGACATGGATAAGATACCTTATGCCTCAGCGATAAGGTCTATCATGTATGTGATGTTATGTACGAGGCCTGATATAGCACATGTTTTGAGTGTCACGAGCAGGTATCAGGCATATCTAGGTTTAGAACACTAGAAGGCAGTAAAGTGTATCCTTAAGTACTTGAGAAGCACTAAGGATCTTTTACTGATATATGAAGAATGTAGCCTCCAGGTTGAGGGCTACATGGACTCGAGTTTTCAGTCTGACATTGATGATAGCAAGTCGAATTAAGGGTTTATTTTTATCCTGAATGGAAGAGCAGTAAGCTAGAAGAGTTCCATGCAAGATACTACTACTGACTCGACCATAGAGACGGAATACATTGCTGCAACAAAAGCAGCAAAGGAAGGGGTTTGGATGAATAAGTTCATCAAGGATTTGGGAGTCATGCCAAGAACCGTGGAGCTAACTCCCGTATATTATGACAGCAATAGGGCGATAACTCTAACAAAGGAACCCAGTTCTCAATAGAATTATTCTGAGGAGGTTTCATCTGATTAGAGCGATCAGGACCCAAAAAGATATAGTAATAGAAAGAGTTACATCTAAAGATAACATTGTAAATCCACTAACGAAGCTACTGGCTTAGATTGTATTTGAGTGTCACAGGGGTCTGATGGGGATCAGACACATAGGTGATTGGCTTTTGGTCAAGTGGGAGATTGCTGGTTACAGGTGCCCTACAAGCCAATCACATGAGTGATGGCACGTGTGACACGCTGTGTGATCTTTTTGCTTATGATTAATATTAGCATATTCTCACATTATCTATTACATATATATTGTGATGTTCTTGGTTCTGTGAAATGGGAGTCGAATCGTAATGAGATCACGATAATGAGATCGATTCACCTTTAAACACAGATCATAAATAATCCCGGTCATAGGTTACTCAAGAAGGACATTGAGATAACCGGATAGATCGATGTACTATTTACCCATCTATATGATGGAGGCGGCTGGTCTCATAGGCACTTATGTGGAAACACTAAGGATATAGTACAGGTGCTCATTGGAGAATGAGTTCACTGATTGATCCACTTATGGAATGTTGTATGGTTAATGATACCTAATATTAGACAGCGATTCTATAGTCTCAGTTGTGTATTTGGTCCTTAGACTTGAGACACCAAGGATACCTTGTATGAGTACTCCTTTCTTTGACGCCAGACTTATAGGTTTGAAAATTTTCAGATTTGGTACAACTGATTATCAGGACTGGTAGCCAACCTTATGAAGGTAATTGAGTGTCAATAGAAGATCATTCACTCTCGGTATCATGAAAGAAATATCGTATATGTGCTTACTCAGATAAATCCCTAGCCAGGGTCTTTGAAAGAGTTCTCCGGGAGAATCCGATTAGAGCAAGACTATGATGGATTCCGTATGTGACCTGACAGTACCATATCTAATATACGATCTCTGGGATATTAATTGGATGAGGGATTATAGATACACGATAACTATAGACAGATAGGTTCGATGGATTCGATCCCCCTTTACCGTTTGGGGACAATGGCGTAGTGGCCTAGTACGTCCATAGTCGATGAGTCGAGTGAATTATTATGGAGATAATAATTCACTATATCAGAAGGAGTTCTGATGGGAGTGACTCACGGCTAGCTCTGTATCGGGCCTAGAGAGTCACACACATATGGTGGATGCTTCAGCGAATAGAGGATTGGATGGAGATCCAATTAGCCCCTATTCTCATTAGATGAGACCCTATGCTGATGGGCTCCTTGATTAAGGCCCAATTAGAGGCCTAAGAAGATTATTGGAGAGAGATCAAATAATGCAAGGTTAGTGGATAATTAGATGGAGATCCAATATCCACTAAGGCAAGAGCCCTAGGGTTTTTGGTGACTCTCTATAAATAGGAGGGGAGACTCATGATTGATAGGCTGCAGCTTTTAGCCACCACCTCCTATTCTCCTCCCTCCCTCTAAGCAAGAGTTGCAAGATCAGATTGGGGGAGTTTCGCTGTAGAGATCCATCATGTGGATACTGCTAGAGAGGAGGACGGTTGACCTCCTTCATCTTCTTCATCCGGATCTGGAATATAGGGATATACGATCTCCCTAGGTAAAATCAATCTCTCACGTATCACAGTTTTTTCGATTTTTGTTGTTTACCTCGTGACCCCAATCTTTTGCACGATGATTTGATCTGCATGAGAAATCGATATTTTGTTTTGATTTCTGCTGCACATGTGATGCACCCGCTGAGGTTTTCCAACATTAAATTATCCTAAAGACCAGAAGGTTTCTTTAGCCACTTTCATGTTGGAAGGGGAAGCTGAACATTGGTGGAGAACAATGAAGAGAATCAGTGAAATCAGGCATGAGCTCATTACTTGAAAAATATTCACAGAAAAGTTTAATGATAAATCTTTTCTAGATAATATCAGGGAGTTGAAGGAATTGGAGTTCTTAAATCTCATACAGGGAAACTTAACAGTATCAAAATATGAAGCTAAATTCACTAAGCTCTTTAGATTTGCCACTCACATGACCGATGACGAAATTAGGAAGTCAAAAAGATTTAAGAAAGGTCTAAGACTAGCGATAAGGAGTCGGATATTGGCCCTAAAACTCTCTTCTGTTGTGGTAGAAAGGGCTTTAATAATTAAAATAGACTTTTAGGAGATACAGCAAATTAGGGGTAAGAACAAGGACCAGTTTATTGCCAAACGTAAGCGAGAAAATGAATATGAAGATAGTATGTAATAAGAGGGTCAAGATATCTGGATTTAGGAAAGAAAAGTCACCTCAGAGAACTCAATCATGTGCAACATGAGGATTTAATCATGAAACAAGCCAATGTTATTAGGTGACTGGAGCATGTTTTGCTTATAGAAAGTTAGATCATAAAATAAAATATTACCTATTGAAAAAAAAGGAAGAATCATGGCCTCCTAGGTCAACCGCCTAAGCTAGAGTATATGTCATCGCTGAACAGGATTCCCGAACTTCCAAATCAGTGGTCAAAGATATTATTCATTTTCGAAGATTAATACTTTTAGTTTGATTAATGCCCATGTAGTTTACTAATGAATATGATATTTCAACCATGTCTAAATGACTATGTAATTGTAATCATTGATGAGGAATAAAATATCCTAGGAATTAAGATCTTTCCTCTAATTAAAAATAATTAATAGGTATCATTCTGTGGATGAAACTACTTGAGAGCTAGAGGATGAAATGAAGAAAATCAATCCTAATCTTTTCGTCGATGGAGGTATGATAAATTTAGAGGACTAAATTTTTATTTAAAGGGGGGGATAGTGTAATATCCCTCATTTTCAAAATATTTATAATGATTTATTTTAAATTATTAATGAGGATTTATCTAATAATTGATTGTTTGTAAGGACCTATTTGTAAATATTAAGATTTATTAAAAAGATTATTGCTAGGAACCTAAATATGAATTTTAAAAATATAAAATAAATTATAAAAGATTAACATTAAGTTAAAAAATAAAAAATAAATAAATAATAAAAAATATGGTTAGGACATGTGTCACCATCTTGTTCAAAGTAGTGCCACTTGTGCATGTGCATAGGTGACACATAAGAATATTACATGCTTGTTTGCCACCTATCAACCCATAAAATGTGTTTTGGCTGCAACATGAACTTGAGGAGAAGAAGAATGAAGAAGAAGAAGAAGATGAAGAGAAGGAAAGAAGTGGGGATTTTGAGATTATGATCTAATCCACACCTTTGGGATCAAAATGTGTAAAGGCAAGTATTCTAACCCCATCCTAGATAATATCTTCTATCCTTTCGCTACTAATATTTATCCTTGTTATTACTTTGATTATGAGGAAAATTTGGGATAAAACCGAAATCTCTTTTGTTCGATGCCTAAGTATGAATATGTAAAATTATCAAGATTATGATATATTTGTCTTGTTCTTACTGTAACCATTAGTACAGACCTCTGATTTGGACAAGACTTAGCTTTTTCAAAAATAGATTCACATATCTTTCTTTTGAAACTGAGTTTCAAAAATTTGGAGTTAATTTGCTTGCCCAAACGTTTGTTTCAATTGAGCATATAAAATCTGTAAAATAGAATCTATACCTCCTAACCTTTCATTACTATATTCCTTATATCTTTCTGTTGGAGTCTCTGATTTATACAACACTATATTTATTAGAAAATAGACTCATAGATCTTTTATTTAATACTAGGATTGAAAGATTTGGAGTCTAAATGACTATCAAAATTTCTATTTTGTTAGACCTTATGGATTCTGTAAAACAGGGACTATGATTTTGGACCTTTAGCTGCCAAATCATCTATAACTTTTTGTAGAGGCTTCCAATTTATATGAAACTTATTTCATTTGAAATTAAATTAATTTATCTTTCCAAAGATATCCTTTTTGAGTAATTTGGAGTATATTTTACTATTCAAAATAACTTCGAGATGTACCTTATGAATTCTGCCAGAATAGTGATTGTATCAGTTTTGCCCATTCTTGCTTCATCCATTTCAAAATTGAATTCTCTGATGCTCTTGCTTTTGATTTCCTTACATATCTGAATATATTATATATTAATTGATGTTACACTATATTATCTTATTTAGGCACATGCATAATTTATTGTTCCGTATGTGCTTCCGATATAAGTCAAATTCAATGCTCATGTCGTTTTATACTCTAGTGTTTGTGGGATATTCTGGACCTTTCCTAGAAATGGTAAAGGGTATATTATGCTTAGAGTCTGTGATGCTCTACTATGTTTGGTGGTCAGATGGACCATATTATGTTTGTGATCCCACTTCACAATTTATGTTTTTGATATATTATCAGATCATATTCTTTCTATGATCCAATTAAAGCCCATCCTTCAATTGAGCCTTATAATATTGCTTAAATTCGTATTCACTCATATTTTTATTCTTTGACTATCTGAATACAAATTATGAATGTTTATGTTGACATCGTATTGCTTCATATTAGCACATGTATACTTCATTATTCCGCATATGCTTCTCATATATGTAACTTTTATTACTCATGTCCTTTTGTGCCCTTGTGTTTGTGGGATTTTTTGGACCTCTGTCAGAAATGGTAAAGGATATTATGTTTAGAGCCAGCTATGCTCTTGCCGGCCCTACTGACTTCATTCAAACGTGGTTGGATGGAGCTCCCAGACGTGGGAGACTTATGTTTGGTGGTAATTCACCGATGGATGATCCACATTCTGTTTTTGAACCCACTTCACAATCTATATCTTTGATATGATATCCAGAGCATTGCTTATGAGTTTGTTTCTGCGCTTTGGATAAGAATAAATGAACGTTATGTTTGATATGATATTGAGCTTCTGTTCCTTAATTATTCATTTGATAAGCTTTGAGATTATTCCTATACCATTGATATGTTCCAAAACATTTCATATATGTTTGACATGCTCCTAACTGTTTCAAATGTCATTTTTATATTTATAAAATATTTCATTTACCATTGATATGTTCTAAAATATATCATATGTGTTTGACATACTCCTAACTATTTCAAATGTCATTGTTATATTTTCGAAATGTTTCATTTGCTATTGATATATTTCGAAACATTTCTCACGCCATTGACATGTTCTAAAATATCCAATGAATTTGTGATATGCACTGACATATGTCTTTGATATGTTCTAAAACACTTTATACATCTTTGATACGCTCTGAAATATTTCGTATTCCCAATGATATGCTTCAACTACTCTTTCTCTATTGTTATGATCACAGTATGTTTCGAATAAAATGATTTATGATTATGTATCTACAAGATACTCTCTATGGATTCTTACACCCTTGTCTTGCCATTCAATATCAAGTTGGATTTGAAAGCTATACTTCTTTGTCTTAGATATGTTAGTCACTTGTTGAGCGCTATATGCTTACCATATTGCTATATAAATTTTACAATTTAACTTGTCGCTTACAAAAAAAGGTAGAACTGAGCTGAGATAGTGGAAAGATATATAGATTTTGGGCAAGTCTTATTGGGAGATGTTGTATAAGAATATTTTGTATGTAATGAGATATTGAAGATAAATATGAGCTGATGTATCTTGTAAAAAGGCTAGAATACCTCTCAGTGTTAAATCTTTGAATGTTAAGTTTTACAATCATATGAAGTGGTGGAAAATGGTTGGTTTTGCATTTGTATAGATTTCTGAGACTGATGGTTTTATAAGTGTGGTTAATGTATTTGGTTAAGTTAATCTTCGAGTTTTGTGGATTATTGAGTGATGTGGTGTAAGATTTATAAACTGCATAGATTTTCTGAATGGTTATGAATGATATTTGAAAATGTTTAATCCATATCCTCAAATTTAGTTTGGATCCTAAGATCGGATTGTGGATGAATTATATTATATTTCTGATTAAGACACGGTCACCCCTCTCAAATGCGATATAATTCGGGGGGCGTGACAGAGATGGTATAAGAGCATGATTTGAGGATCACTAAGACATACTGGTAGATATCTCATATTTGAAATATATGTTGAGGTTTAGTAATTTTTATAGAGTGATTAACAAATAAAAAATTCTTTTGATGATTTTAGGATGCAAGAATGACGAGGTCATCAGGTTCTCCTATGCCATTAACTTCTGATCAGTTGAGCGGGATTATGAAAACCCTTGAGGCTATGACAAATGTGATATAACAACATGTCTAACAAGGAGGAAATAATAAAGCTAGGACATCAACTCTGGCTGGATTGGGAATAGAACAGTTTAAAAAGCTTAGTCCTCCAAGTTTTATCGATGAATCTGATCCAATGGTGGCTAAACAATGGATGATGTGAATATAGAAGATATTTAATGTCTTAAATTGTCCTAAAGACTAGAAGGTTCTTTTAGCCACTTTTATGTTGGAAGGGGAAGCTAAACATTGGTCGAGAACAATGAAGAGAATTAATGAAATCAGGCATGAAGAGAATTAATGAAATCAGGCATGAGCTCATTACTTGGAAAGTATTCACGGAAAAGCTTAATGATAAATATATTCCAGATTGTATCAAGGAGCTGAAGGAATTTGAGTTCTTAAATCTCATACAGGGAAACTTGACAGTAGCAAAATATGAAGCTAAATTCGCTGAGCTCTCTAGATTTGCCACTCACATGACCGATGATGAAACTAAGAAGTCAAAAAGATTTGAGAGAGGTCTAAGACCAACGATAAGGAGTCGGATATCGACCTTAAAACTCTCTTCATATGCTGATATGGTAGAAATGGCTTTAATAATTGAAAGAGACTTTGAGGAGATATAGAAAATTATGGGTAAGAACAAGGACCAGTTTACTGCCAAAAGTAAGCGAGAAAATGAATATGAAGATAGTAATAAGAGGGTCAAGATATCTAGTTTTAGGAGAGAAAAATAACCTCAGAGAACTCAGTCATATGCCAAATGCGGATTTAATCATGAAATAAGCCAATGTTATTGGGTGATTGGAGCATGTTTTGCTTACGGAAAGTTAGATCATAAAATAAAATATTACCTATTGAAAAAGAAGGAAGAATCATGGCCTCCTAGGTCAACCGCCCAAGCTAGAGTATATGCCATCTCAGAATAGGATTCCCAAGCTTCCAAATCAGTGGTCGAAGGTATTATTCATTTTCGAAGATTAATACTTTTAGTTTGACTAATGCTCCTATAGGTTACTCATGAATAGGATATTTCAACCATGTCTAAATGACTATGCAATTGTAATCATTAATGAGGAAGAAAATATCCTAGGAATTAGGATCTTTCCTCTAATTAAAAATAATTAAGAGGTATCGTTCTGTGGATAAATCTACTTGTGAGCTAGAGGATGAAATGAAAAAATCTATCCCCATCTTTTCATCGATGGAAATATGATAAATTTAGAGGACTAATTTTTTATTTTAAGGGGGGAGAGTGTAATATCCCTCATTTTCAGAATATTTGTAATGATCAATGTTAAATTATTAATGATGATTTATCTAATAATTGAGTATTTGTAAGGACCTAATTGTAAATATTAGGATTTGTTTAAAAGATTATCGCTAGGGACCTAAATGTGATCATTAAAAATATAAAATAAATTATGAAATATTCATATTAAGTTAAAAAAATAATAAATAAATAAATAATAATAAAAACATGGTGAGGACCATCTTGTTTAAAGTAGTGCCACTTGTGCATGTGCATAGGTGATACGTAATTACATTGCATGCATATTTGCCACCTATCAACCCATATGTTAGCTTAAATAATTAATAATTAGAGGAAAAAAATAGCTTTTGGTTGCAATGTGAACTTGAGGAGAAGAAGAAGAAAGAAGAAAAGGAAAGAATTGGGAATTTTGAGATTGTGAAGGCAAGTATTCTAACCCCATCCTATATAATATCTTCTATCATTTCTCTACTGAAATTTATCCTTGTTCTTACTTTGATTATGAGAAAAATTTGGGATAAAATCAAAATCTCTTTTATTGGATGTCTAAGGATGAATCTATAATATTGTCAAGATTATGACATGTTTGTCTTGTTCTTACTGTAACTTTTAGTACAGACCTCTGATTTAAGTAAAACCTAGCTTCTTCAAATATAAATTCACATAACTTTCTTTTGAAACTGAGTTTGAATAATTTAGAGTTCATTCTAGCTGAAACATTTGTTTCAATTGAGCATATGAAATCTGTAAAATAGAGTATGTACCTCCTGACCTTTCATCACTATATTGCTAATATCTTTTTGTTGGAGTCTCTGATTTATACAACACTAGATTTATTAGAAAAAAGACTCATAGATCTTTCGTTTGATACTAGGATTGAAAGATTTGGAACCTAAATAACTATCAAAATTTTTGTATTGTTAGACCGTATGGATTATGCAAAACAGGGACTATGATTTCGGACCTTTAGCTGCCAAATCATCTATAACTTTTTGTAGAGGCTTTCAATTTATATGAAGCTTATTTTATTTAAAAGTAGATTGATTTAGCTTTCTTAAGATATCCTTTTTGAGTAATTTGGAGTATATTTTATTATTTAAAATAACTTTGAGATGTACCTTGTGAATTCTGCCAGAATAGTGATTATATCAGTTTTGCCCATTCTTGCTTCACCCATTTCAAAATTGAATTCTCTGATGATCTTGCCTTTAATTTCCTTATATATATGAATATGTTATATATTAATTGATGTTACACCATATTATTTTATTTAGGCACATGCATAAATTATTGTTCCGCAGGTGCTTCTGACATAGGCCAAATTCATTGCTCATGTTCTTTTGTACTCTAGTGTTTATGGGATATCCTGGACCTTTTCTAGAAATGGTAAAGGGTATATTATGCTTAGAGCCTGTGATGCTCTCCTATATTTGGTGGTCAGATGGACCATATTATATTTGTGATCCCACTTCACCATCTATGCTTTTGATATGTTATCGGATCATATTCTATCTATGATCCAATTAAAGCCCATCCTTCAGTTGAGCCTTATAGTATTAAATTCTTATGCACTCTATTTTTTATTCATCGACTATCTGAATACAAATTATGAATGTTTATGTTGACATCGTATTGCTTCATATTAGCACATGTATATTTCATTATTTCGCATATGCTTCTGATATATGCTACTTTTATTGCTCATGTCCTTTTGTACTCTGGTGTTTATGAGATTTTTTGGACCTTACCAAAAATTATAAAGGGTGTGTTCAGAGCCAATTATGCTCTTGCAGGCCCCACTGACTTCACTCGGACGTGGGTGGATGGAGCTCCCATACGTGGGAGACTTATGTTTGGTGGTTATTCAGTGATGGATGATCTACATTCTGTTTATGATCCCACTTCATCATCTGTCTTTGATATGATATCCAGAGCATTGCTTATGAGTTTATTTCTGCGCTTTGGATAAAAATGAATGAATTTTATGTTTGATATGATATTGAGCTTATGTTCCTTAATTGTTCATTTGATAAGCTTTGAGATTATTCCTACGCCGTTGATAAGTTCCGAAACATTTCATATGTGTTTGACATGCTCCTAACTGTTTCGAATGTCATTGTTATGTTTTCAAAATATTTCATTTGCCATTGATATGTTCCGAAACATTTTATATGTGTTTGATATGTTCCTAACTGTTTCGAATGTCATTGTTATGTTTCCAAAATATTTCATTTGCTATTGATATATTCTGAAATAGTTCACACGCCATTGACATGTTCTAAAATGTCCTATGGTTCTGTGATATGCTCTGAAATGTTACATATACCTTTGATATATTCTGAAACACTTTATACATCTTTAATACACTCTTAAATATTTTGTATTCCTAATAATATGCTCCAACTACTCTTTCTCTATTCTTATGATCAACGTATGTTTCGAATGAAATGATTTGTGATTATGTATCTATGAGATACTCTCTATGGATTCTTACACTCTAGCCTTCCCATTCAATATCAAGTTTGATTTGAAAACTGTCATTCTTTGTCTTGGATATGTCAGTCACTTGCTGTGCTCTATATGCTCACCCTGTTGTTATATAAATTTTACAGGTTAACTTGTTGCTTATGTTAGAACTGAGCTGAGATAGGGGAAAGATATGTAGATTTTGGGTAAGTCTTGTTAGGAGATGTTGTATAAGAATATTTTGTATGTAATGAGATATTGTAGATAAATATGAACTGATGTATCTTGTATAAAAGTTAGAATACCTTTCAGTGTGGAATCTTTGAATGTTAATTTTTACAATCATATGAAGTGATGAAAAATGGTTGGTTTTACATTTATATAGATTTTTAACACTGATGGGTTTATAAGTGTGGTTAATGTATTTGGTTAAGTTAATCTTCGAGTTTTATGGATTATCGAGTGATGTGGTGTAAGATTTATAAACTGCATAGGTTTTCTGAATGGATGTGAATGATCTTTGAAAATTTTTAATCAGTATCCTCAAATTTAGTTTGGATCCTGGGATCGGATTGTGGACGAATTATATTATATTTCTAATTAAGACAAGGTCACCCCTCTCAAATGTGATATAATTCGGGGGGCGTGACATAGTTGGGCCGGTTGAAAGTTAGAATTAGAGGTGCATTAGGAGTTGATTAAAGGTAGGAGTCTTGAAATATGAGTCCTCTTAGGAATTAGGGTTAGAAGGTCTACAAATAATCTTGTAATCCTTCACTTTTTATCATCAATAGAAGAGTATTTTATATAGCCTTTGAGTAGCAATTTGGAGGAAAGAATCCCTATAGTGTTCCAAGGAGGCTGATCCGCTTTGGTGATCACCCCCATGCTTAGAATCCGCTAGGATTCTAACATAAAACACCACCTAGTCATTTCTATTCTATAAACAAGTGTGGCTAGCATTTAGTTTAGGGCCTTGGGGCTTAGTGGTCGCTGCCCCCTTACTGGGTTGGTCGGCCAGGGTTTCCAGCAGCTAGAGTCGGCTATAGAGCCAACTTGGCCGTCGTCTATCCCTACTAAGGCAGGTTGGTTATAAGAGGGGCAAAGAGGTAATTTTACTTAGGTAAGCACCCCCATGGGCTAGGGTTTAGATCCATATATAATCATGTAGTCGCCCCTTCTTTTTATCAAGCAAGAATTAATTCTATTTCAGCCTTATTGGCCGACCCTAGGAGGGAGGAACCCCTATAGCGTTCCAAGGGTTGATCCCCCTCAAAGATCAAAATATATAGAACTTTATCTAGGGTTCTATTATCTGGTATAAGAGCCACGTTACTGCTGCCCCTGCTGCCATCTATGCCGCCTCCACCAATCCAAGCAATTCCCATAAATGTTGCAAGACGCGCCTCCATCTTCCACCAAAGCTGTAGATCAAATCAATTTGCTGCTGCCCCCTGCATTTGAACTGGAGATCTGGTATATTTTCATCACCCAGGCCAATTTGCTACTACTATTCCTTTGCCTTACATGTTGGAGAAGTTTTCCCATATTTTTCTTGCTGCAAAATTCTACCGTCGCAAACGTTATCATCGTTGCGAAGGGGAAATGCTGCAGAAAAAATTTCAGCCGATTGTTGCTTCTTGAAACCAAATTTTTGTTCATCCTTTTTGGCTGAAACTTTTATATAAATTCATTAAAATCATCTTAGCTTTCATCTAAGATTGATCAATGGAAAAAATTCTTTCTAAAACCAGACTTATAGTGCTGCAATTCCTCATTGCACATTGTTAGAATTTTACGATGAAGAATTTGCCTTATGTCTTTTCATCTATTTTTCACACCGTTACACTGCCAAAATTTTATCAAACCTACTTGCTGATATTAGTCACATTTGAACCGAGGATTTATGTATATTTTCCTTAAGTTTTTATCTATAATTTATTTCAAGAATTCATTATTTCTCTGACGTAAACTATGATTGGCAGGATAGCATGTACACAACCCTCTCTTTGTCGAATTCCATCGGATTTGAGTGCTATCTTTTGTGGGTTTTTGGACTCTCTTTCTTACATCCTCAAACCCTACCATCCTCACTAAGAACTCTTCCAAACTGCACCCTAAATCGATCCCAAACAGCCTCCCAAATTAGCCCTAACCGAAGCCTACTTCCATCTACACCGATCCACCCATCCAACCAGCCACCTATTCTCCAAAAATTCTCATGCCTCTAACCTGACAACAAAAAAGATATCTCAACATTACAGATCTAGAGGCCTACACCATGGCATCAGAAGAGGCCATCAACACCAAGTTCCAAGCCTTTGAAAGCAGCATGGAGGAAAAGATCTGATCCCTTTTTGTCGAATTCAACATGGGCCGACCATCGAGTCTAAGGAAATCACAGCAAAGAGAAACTTTAGATCGGCAAGATGATCCTCAAGAGCATGGTCACATCATTATTGATCCAAACAAACCATGTATGAAGGTTGACTCCCTAGATGCGAAGAAGGAGACCCGATCAAATGGATCTCGTGCGCGAAGCGCTATTTTCGATTTTACCAAACCGCCGACGCTACTAGGGTGGAGATTGCTGCCATCCACCTCGAGGGAGATACTATTCAGTGGTTCAATTGGTTTGAGCACATCCATAGAGGTCTCTCTTGGCAGCGATTTAAGGAAGGGCTACTAAATTGCTTTGGACCAACCGATTACGACGATATCAATGGACAATTGGTGAAGATTCGACAAACCTCTACAATATAAGAATACTAAACAAGGTTTGAATGTTTATCGAATCAAACTATGGATTGGTATTAAAAGCAACTTTTAGGTATTTTTATTGAGGGCCTAAAGCTAGAGATTCGAGGAGAAGTAAAGGTGCGGCAACCGTACACTCTTATGGCGGCGATTTCCTTCGTAATAATCCAAGAAGAATGACCGAACCACGAAGTAAAAAGGACAAGGGTCGCTCCTCGACCAGTTATGTTGAAGACTTCAGCCCCCTCTACTGCCCTCCAAGCCCTTGTACCAAAAAAATTAACAAGAGACGAGTTTCGTGAATGATCGGCTAAGGAGCTGTGTCGGCATTATGATGAACCATGGAGCCGAGAACATCATTGCAAAAAAGGGCAACTCCTCATCATCAAACTAGTAGATGATGAGGACACCATACCATCTGAAGAAGACCTCGAACTCGAAGATAAAGCCATGGAAGAAGAGCCCAAACCGGCTGACTATGCAGTGCACGCGCTGGCCGATTACCAATGGTGCCCGCGGGTAAAATTGCTCCAACAAGACCAAGAAGTGGTAGCCGATTTCTTCCTCCTACCCATTGATGACAATAAAGTCATGCTTGCGATTGAATGGCTAACAATATTAGTTGACATCTCCTAGAATTTCTCTAAATTAATCATGAAGTTTTACTGTAAAGGGAAACATGTCACCTTGCGAGGCAAGCGCGGGAGCCATATCTCCATCATTTCGACGCAATGGATGGAGAAAGTGCTACACAAGACATATGATAGATTTTTGATGCATATCCAGCAGCCAACAATGGAGGAGAATGTACAAAATTTAGATCCTAAGCTTGCCCTTTTGCTGGATGAATTTGTGGATATTTTCAAGGAGCCGCATGGGCTTCCCCCTAACTGGTCGCATGGCCACCGCATCCCAATATTGTCGGGCTAACTTCTAGCAAACATGAGACAGTACCGCTATCCTCACTTTTAGAAGGATGAGATTGAGAAGATTGTTAAGGAGATGCTTGATATCGAGTAATTCGACTAGGCTACAGACCTTACTCCTCGCCGGTGTTGCTAGTGCGCAAGTAGGATGGTACGTGACGGATGTGTGTTGATTATTGGGCTTTGAACGCCATCACCGTCAAAGACAAATATCCTATACTAGTAGTAGATGAGCTCTTGGATGAACTAAAAGGAGCCTGAGTCTTCACTAAGTTGGATCTCTATTCCGGATACCATCAAATTTGGGTATGTATTGAAGATGTTCTGAAAACTGCATTTCGCACACATAACGGCCATTACGAGTTTTTGGTAATGCCCTTCGGACTTATAAATGCTCCTTCTACTTTTCAAAGCTTGATGAATGATATTTTCTAGAAGTTTCTACGTAAGTTTTTGCTAGTATTTTCTGATGACATCCTCATTAACAGCTCTACACTTGATATGTATTTTTAGCACTTACGAATTATTCTAACAATCCTTCGAGAGAACATCCTTTATGTTAAACAATCAAAGTGCAGCTTTTTATAGCATAAAGTGGAGTATTTATGGCACATTATATCAGAGGATGGAGTGGCAGTAGACCCGACAAAGATCAAAGCAATGCAAAGATAGCCGAGACCTACGAACATAAAATCACTGCGCGGCTTCCTTGTACTCACGGGCTACTATCGAAAGTTCATGAAAGATTATGGCAAGATCAGTACCCCACTCATGTCTCTATTGAAGAAAGACTCCTTCTTTTGGTTGGATAAATCTTCCACAGCCTTTGAATGACTCAAGGCAGCCATGACGACGACGCCGGTCCTAGCACTGCCCGATTTTAGCCGCATCTTCGTGATTGAGGCCGACACGTCCGGAGTTGGAATTGGGGCTATTCTAATGCAAGATGGCTGACCTCTTACCTATGCCAGCAAGGCTTTGTCTCCCTCCTATCTTAAAATATCTGTGTATGACAAAGAAATGCTTGCTATCATACACGTCGTCATGAAGTAGAGACCCTACTTGATCGATCGACACTTTCAGATTAATATCGAGTACCGAAGTCTCAAGTATTTGTTGGAGTAGTAAATATCTTCCTCGGAGCAACAACGATGGGTAACTAAACTTCTTGGCTTTGATTATAAAATTATTTATCGAAAGGGGAAAGAGAATATTGTTTTAGATACTCTATCTCAACTACCGGGATAAGCCAAAATTTAAGCCATCTCCCTTCCCTCCACCGACTTCCTCAAAGACATTAGGGAGGAATGGAAAAGCAACCTAGAGACCCGAGACATCATAGAAAAATTGAAGAAGAATCTGGGTTCCATGGATCACTACACTTGGGATTTGAAGGACTTACGCTACAAAGATCGAATTGTGATTGTTCCTTCTTCCCCTTACATCAAAATTATTTTGCATGAGATGCACTCTTCACCTTTAGTAGGGTACTCCGGATTTCTAAGAACATATAAGAGGGTGAAGTGAAACTTCTTTTGGAGAGGCATGGAAAGATCGATTTATGATTATGTATCTAAATGTGACGTATACTAGCAGTAAAATGGTGAAACGGTGGCAAGTCTAGGAAAAGTGCAACCACTACCTATACCGGACTCAGCATGGACTGACATCTCCATGGACTTCATCGAAGGGCTGCCACCATCTCATGGTAAAAGCACGATCTTTGTGGTCGTAGATCGTCTAACCAAAAATGCTCATTTCTATGCTATGAGACATCCTTATACCGCTGCCAGCATTGCTCAACTTTTTTATGGAAAATATTAAAAAATTATAGGGGTTGCCAATGTCGATTATGAGCAACCATGACAGGATGTTTACAAGTAAATTTTGGACCGAGCTCTTCGAACTACAAGGCACCCAATTGAAGATGAGCACAACCTATCATCCACAGACGGACAGCCAAACAGAAGTTGTGAATAGATGCCTCGAGACTTATCTATGGTGCTTTACCAGTGACCGACCAAAGGAGTGGACAAGGTGGCTTCCTTGGGCCGAATGGTTGTACAATACAACCTATCTTTCATCAACTAAATGTACCCCCTATGAGGTATTGTATGGTAGACCGTCCCCTGTAATAACTAAATGTGTAATTGGTACGACCAAAGTGGATCAAGTTGACCAAAACTTAATTGATAGGGACAAGCTTATGTAGCTACTGAAAGATAATTTAACTACTACCCAAGCCCACATAAATCAACAAGTAGACACTCACCGAAGCGAGAGAGAATTTTCGATAAGCGATTGGGTCTACTTTCACCTACAACCATACAAGCAGCTATCAATTAATACTAGAGCATCGATGAAGTTATCTCCATGATTCTATGGATCATATCAGGTCTTGGAGTGAATTGGGGTCGTGGCATATAGATTAAAGCTCCTAGATGATGCTAAGATTCATCCCATCTTCCACGTAACCTTGCTGAAGCCAAAATTAGAAGAACGTGAGTCAGCTTAGACCCAGCTATCGAGACTATAAATAATGGCAAGATTCAAGCTCAACCACAAGCTATACTTGATCGGAGGATTGTGATGCATCGTCGACGCTCCTCAACTGAAGTACTCGTGAAATGGAACAATCTACCATCTGAAGATGCAACATGGGAGTCAGCTGAAGACCCAATTCCCAGAGTTTATGGACCCTTAGCCTTGAGGACAAGGCTAAATCAAAGAGGGCAGGCTAGATAGGACTCCAGCAGACTTGAGTCCTAATCACCCTAGAAGTAATCAATAAGAACACTGAAAGATTATAATAAAACCCTACCTAGTCACTTCTATTCTATAAAGAAGTATGGCTAGGGTTTAGATTGGGGCCTTAAGGCTTAGTGGCCACCACCGCCTTACTGGGCTGGTCGGCCAGGGTTTCCATCGGTTAGAATCAGCTACAGAGCCAACTTGGCAGCATCCTATCCCTACTAAGGTAGGTCGGCTAGAGAGGCAAAGGGATAATTTTACTTAGGCAAGCACCCCCATGGGCTAGGATTTAGAACTCTATATAATCAAGTAGATGCCCCCTCTTTTATCAAGCAAGAATCAACTATATTTCAGCCTTATTGGTTGACTCTAGGAGGGAGGAATCCATATAGCTTTCCAAGGGTTGATCCCCCTCAAAGATTAAAATCTATAGAGCTCCATCTGGGGTTCTATCAGCAACTCATCACCGTTCTCATAGATATGGGCAACACAAATAACTTCCTCAACAACAAGGTTGTTGCACGTTTGGCGCTTCAAATTGAAGGTTACAACAAGTTTGATGTAAAGGTCGCCGACGGTAGAATCCTCAATTGCGACCAATGGTGCCCACAGGTAAAATTACTTCTACAAGATCAAGAAGTGGTAGCCGACTTCTTCCTCCTACCCATCGATGACTATGAAGTCGTGCTTGGGATTGAATGGCTCACAACATTAGATGACATCTCCTGGAATTTCTCTAAGTTAATCATGAAGTTTTATTGTAAAGGGAGATAGGTCACCTTATGGGCAAGCGTTGGAGTCATATCTCCACTGTTTCAACACAGCGGATGGAGAAGGTGCCACACAAGACATATGGCAGATTTTTTATGCATATCTAACAGTCATCAAAGGAGGAGAATGTGCAAAATCCAGATCCTAAGCTTGCCCTATTGCTACACAAATTTATGGACGTTTTCACGGAGCCGCATATGCTTCCCTCTAATCGGTCGCATGACCACTGCATCCCTATACTGCCTGACAAACCTCCAGCAAACATAAGACTGTACCACTATCCTCACTTGCAGAAGGACTAGAATGAGAACATCGTTCAGGAGATGCTTAACATAGGAGTCATTCAACCAAGCTATAGCCCTTACTCCTCGCTAGTGTTGTTAGTGCGCAAGAAGGATTGTACGTGACGGATGTACGTTGATTACCAAGTTTTGAATGCCATCACCATCAAAGACAAATATCCTATACCAGTAGTGATGAGCTTTTGGATGAACTGAAAGGAGCCCAAGTCTTCACTAAATTGGATCTCTATTCCGGATACCATCAGATTTGGGTATGCACTAAAGATGTTCCAAAAACTACATTTTGCACACATAACAGCCACTACAAATACTTGGTAATGCCCTTTGGACTTATGAATGCTTCTTCCACTTTGCAAAGCTTGATGAACGACATTTTCTAGAGGTTTCTACGTAAGTTTGTACTGGTATTATTTGATGATATCCTCATTTACATCCCTACGCTTGATACGCATTTTCAGCACTTATGAATTGTTCTAACGATTCTTCGGGAGAATACCCTTTATATTAAATAATCAAAGTATAGCTTTTTACTGCGTAAAGTGGAGTATCTAGGGCACATTATATCATATGATGGAATGGTGGTAGACCCAACAAAGATCGAAGCAATGCAGGGATGGCCGAGACCTATGAACATAAAATCACTGTGCAACTTCCTTGGACTCACGGACTACTACCGGAAATTTTTGAAAGATTATGGCAAGATTAGCACCCCACTCACATCCCTAGTGAAGAAAGACTCTTTCTTATGGTCGGATAAAACTTCCACAACCTTTAAATGACTCAAGGTAGCCATGACGACGACATCGGCCCTAGCGCTACCTAATTTCAGTCGCTCCTTTGTGATTGAGGCCGACGCATCCGAAGTTGGAATTGGGGCTATTCTAATACAAGATGCATGAGCCCTTGCCTACACCAACAAAGCATTTGTCCCTCCCACCTCAAAATGTCCGTGTATGATAAAAAAATACTTGCTATCGTACACGCCATCACGAAGTGGAGACCCTTCCTGATCGATCGATGCTTCCATATTAAGACTGACCACCAAAGCCTCAAGTACTTCTTGGAGCAAAAAATATCTTCCCCAGAGCAACAATGATGACTAACTAAACTCCTTGGCTTTGATTATAAAATTATTTATCAAAAGGGGAAAGAGAATGTTGTTGCAGATGCTCTATCTTGGCTACCGAGACAAGCCAAAATTTTAGTCATCTCCCTCCCCTCCATTGACTTCCTCAAGGACATTAGGAAGGAATGGAAGAGTGACCTAGAGACCCGAAGCATCATAGTAAAAGTTAGAGAAGAATCTGAGTTCCATGGGCCACTACATATTGGATTCAAAGGACTTGCGCTACAAAGACCGAATTGTGATTGTTCCTTCTTCCTCTTGTATCAGAATTATTTTGCATGAGATGCACTCTTCACCTTCAGTAGGGCACTCTGGATTTCTGAGAATATACACGAGGGTGAAGCAAAACTTCTTTTGGAATGGCATGAAAAGATCAATTCGTGATTATGTATTTAAATGTGATGTATACCAGCAACAAAAAGGTGAAATGGTGGCAAGTCCTGGAAAACTACAATCACTACCTATACCGAACTCGGCATGGACTTACATCTCTATGGACTTTATTAAAGGGCTGTCATCATCTCAAGGTAAAAGCACGATCTTTGTGGTGGTAGATCGTTTAACCAAATATGCTCATTTTTGTGCTGTGAGACATCCCTATACCGCTGCCATTATTGCTCACATCTTTATGGAAAATATTGTTAAACTGCATGGGATGCCAAGGTCGATTGTGAGCAACCGTGACAGGGTGTTTACAAGCAAATTTTGGACTAGACTTTTCCAATTACAAGACACCGAACTCAAGATGAGCACAGCATATCATCCGGAGATGGATGACTAAATAGAAGTGGTGAATAGATGTCTCGAGACTTATCTGGTGACCAACCAAAAGAGTGGACAAGATGACTTTCTTGGCCGAATAGTGGTACAATACAACATATCATTCAACAACTAAATGTGCCCCCTATGAGGCATTGTATGGTCGACCGCCTTCTATAATACCTAAATATATAATTAGTGTGGCCAAAGTAGATCAGGTCACCCAAAACATAATTGACAGGGACAAGCTTCTGTAGCTACTAAACGACAACTTAACTGCCGCCCAAGCCGGCATGAAGCAACAAACAGACACTCATCAAAGCAAGCAAGAATTTTGGGTAGGAGATTGGGTCTACCTTTGCCTACAACCATATAAGTAGTTGTCAATCAACACCAAAACATCGATGAAGCTATCTCCACGATTCTATGGACCATATCAGATCTTGGAGCGTATTAGAGCCGTGTCATACAGATTGAAGCTCTCAGAAGACGCTAAGATCCATCTCATCTTTCATGTACCCTTACTAAAGCCCAAATTAGGAGAACATGAGTTGGCCTAGACCCAGTTGTCGAGCACTACAAATGATGGTGAGATTCAAGCTCAACCATAAGCTATACTTAATCAGAGGATTGTGACGCGCTGTCGATGCCCCTCAACTGAAGTACTCGTGAAATGGAACAACTTACCATCTAAAGATGCAACATGGGAGTCTTATAAGGAGCTGAAGACTCGGTTCCCAGAGTTTATGGATCCACAGCCTTGAGGACAAGGCTGATTCAAAGAGGGCGGGCTTGATAGGACTCCAGTAGGGTTGAGTCCTAATCACCTTAGAAGTAATCAACAAGAATCCTGTAAGATTGTAATAAAATCCCACCTAGTCACTTATATCCTATAAAGAAATGTGGCTAGGGTTTAGATTAGGGCCTTAGGGCTTAGTGGCCATCGGCCTCCCCTTACTGGGCTGGTCGGCCAGGGTTTCCATCTGCTAGAATCGGCTATATAGCCAACTAGGCCAACGCTTATCCCTATTAAGATAGGTCGACTATAGGAGGGGTAAGGGGATAATTTACTTATGCAACACCCCCCGTGGGCTAGGGTTTAGAACCCTATATAAGCATGTAGTCGCCTCCTCTTTTTATCAAGTAAGAATATTTCAGCCTTGTGCCGAGTTCTAAGAGGGAGGAACCCCTATAATATTCTGATAGAACCCCAAAAAGAGCTCTATAGATTTTGACCCTTGAGAGAGATCAACCCTTGGAACGCTGTAGGGGTTCCTCCCTCTTAGATTCGGCACAAGGCTAAAATAAAATTGATAACTGCTTGGTAAAAAGAGGTGGAGGCTACATGCTTATATAAGACTCCAAACCCTAGCCCTAGGGGGTGCTTACCTAACTAAAATTACTCTTTTGCCCCTTCTATAGCCTACTTGCTTTAGAGGGAATAGGTGGCAGCTAGGTTCGCTCTATAGCCGACCTAAGCAGGGGGAAACCTTGGCCAACTAGCCCAGTAAAGGGGGCGACGGCTACTAAATCCTAAGGCCCCAATCTAAACTCTAACCACACTTCTTTATAGGATAGAAATGGCTAGGTGGGGTTTTATTATAATCTCACAAGGTTTTATTTGACTACTTATAGGGTGATTAGGACTCAACCCTGCTAGAGTCCTATCAAACCCGCCCTCTTAAAATCAGTCTTGTCCTTAAGGCTAAGGTTCCATGAATTTAGCTGACCAGGTCTTCAGCTCCTCATCAGGTTAGGTGTCAATTGAAAGAATTTAGGTTGAGTCATCATCTTTAAATTTCCATTTGAGGTGGGATACCTAGATAATCAACTGTAATCTTGATTTGGTGCGCGGATCTGATCTTCAGGTTAGGGCCCCAATGTGATCCTCAATTTTGTAAGGCCCAAAGAAATAGGGAGATCACTTTCTTGATGCTTGAATTTCATGCTGGTGGAGTTGGAGATAAAGGGGGACTTGATCTTTCTCAAGAAACTTTCTTCTGCTCCGACGTTTATCAGGGGGAAGTTTCTTCCTTGCATGGGCTACCATGTGATTGCTCTGTAATAGTAGTCGTGCCTTCTTTTGGAGTGAGGACTATCCTCTGATAAAATCTTTAGTGGTGTGAGCCTGATTTGAGTTTGAGGTGGGTAGGAGTGGTGATTTTTCGAGGCCCATTTTCACTTCTTTATGCTGTTGACCGTCTTGCGTGAGGATGGTGCTAACTCTCACTCTGGATGTGTCTACTCTAGTAATAAACATCTGGCCATGATTAGGTGTGGACAACATTGTGGTCGTGAGGGCTATAGTTCCACTCGGCCAAGGTGGTGCATATTTCTTTATAATGAGAGGGATGATGTTCATACTTCGTTGAGTCCTACGAATGATCCTTCCCCTTTTTTGATTTCGCCACTAGAGGGGCTCAATTTTCTCGCAGTCTTAGGCCGTAGATCAGAGGTCATCATTAAGGAAGTATTCGAGCATCATGGTCCAATCCTGGGGAATATCGTGGAAGTCACTTGAGATCTGGAAGTGCTGCATTAACAACCATGGTGAGTTCGGTGGAATGTAACACTTCTCCGGGGAAAAGGATATAGGGATGTGTCGTAGCAGGAAATAAGCATGGCCCAATAATCTGTGTCTTTATGATCTCTTGGATGACCCTTTTCTCTTCGACCTTCTGAGGTAGTAGGAAGCAATCTTGTCGAGCAACAACTAGTAGAAGTTTCAGCCTGTTCAGCATAGAGAGGTCAAACAGCTTCAGAGGAGGTAATCGGCTCAGTTTGGTGGAGATGCCCAAATTTTCAGCATGCTGTGGGAGAGGGTTCTTATCTTCAATCTCAGAAAAACCTTGAATTTGAATTGGAAAACCACTGGAATTTTCTTTTGGTACCCCTTCCAAGTGTTGTATTGTGGTTGTAGTCGCTGGGCTCCCTCATAAAATCACATGCTTTCCTTTTCTAAAAAATTTCAGAAAACATCTCCAATCATGGACAACCAATCAATACCAAGCACTATATCAAAACCATCAAGAGGGAGGAGGAAAAAATCAGCAACTACGTCTTGCTCCTGTAGGATCAATTTTACCTGCAGGCACTTCTGGTTCCACTTTAGAATTTGGTCATTAGCTACCTTGACTTCGAACCCGCTGTAATCTTTTTTTTGGAGCATTAAGTGGGCAGCAACCTTACTGCTCATGAAGTTGTGTGTGCTCCCAGTGTCGATAAGGATGATAATGGACTGTTGCTCGAGAAACCCTTCGATCTTCAACTTTTGCAGGTTGGTGTAGCCGGCTAAGGTAGGGACCGTGCGAGTGGTCGGTTGTGCTGTATCCTTCTCCTTGGGATCGAAAGTCATATCTTCAAGTTTGGGTTCTTCAGTGGGTGCAATCATCAGTGGAGTCTCCTTTTTACATTTGTGTTCTCGACTCCATAGTTTATCACAACACCCACAAAGGCCCTTTGTCGATCCATCATGAAGGTCTTCTCTTGTTAATTTATGTGGCTGAGGGGGTCGGCTGATAGTAGGAGGAGGTGAAAGCTTTGGTGCCACTGGTCGGGGAGCAACTCTAGTCTTCCTAGCTTCATAGTTTAATCGCTCGTCTTGATGTCCCGTAAAGGAGATGGCTGCCTTAAGTGTGTACGGCTGGCGTGCTTTAACTTCTTCCTGAATCTGTAACTTCAAGTTCTCAATAAAAGTCCTCAATATCTATTTTTTAAACCAATCATAAGTTTCATTAGATAACCTTTCAAACCTGATTTGGTACTCTTGGATTGCGGAGGTTTGACAGATCTTCGTTAAGATTCTTTTTACAATCCAAATTTGCACCATGTTGTGATCTTATTGGGCTCGGCGATAGGCCCAATCTAAACTCCTCAAAAAGAGTGCATAATTTAACATCCATACGCATCTTAAGAGCCTCCAATTTGGCTTCAAATAAGCCCACCAATGTCATGACGTAAGAATCTCCAACCTGTCAAAACAAACCGATTAAAGAGTGTAGCTGTAATCTTCAGGCTGAAGGCAGCAACGACAGTAATGTCGGGGCTACGATGGTCAAGCCTCCAAGTGGAGGATGGCAACTAAGGGTAGTAGCAATGATGGAGGAAGAAAATGGCAGCAGTAATGTCAGCTGCGGTCCTTCGGTGATGCCGCAATGTTGACGCTGTAATGTTGTCGAGGCTACAATTTTTTAGGTGGTTGATATTTGACAGAAGATGGCAGCCAAGGGATCTGAGTCGGAAGGCAGTAGTGATGGCGGAGGAAGAAGAGGGCAGCAGCAACGTCGACTGCGGCTGTGGTGCGACTTCGTGGCTGTAGGTGGCGTCGGTTGCAGGCAAGGGTGCGGCTGCAATAGGAGGAAGATGGGGCAACGATGTACACGACTGTTGCAGAGGAGGGCAGCAGTAGTATGGAGCGAGAGATGGCTACTGTTGTGTTTAATTTGTTGTTCGTCGTGATCAAGATAGTTGACAGCGAACGATTGTTGCGGGCTGCGATGTAAATAGATTGCGGCAAAAAATTACTGCTGGTAGCTTTTTGTCACAAGGATCAGGCTGCAATCAAGGAGGATGGCAGCAAGAGGTCAATGTTGGCAGCGTTCGGCAATGAAAGATGCATGCTACTGTTGAAGGGATAAGGGATATTGGGCGGCTGAAAGGTTGGTAGACCGAAGGCTTCGATTTTTGGGTGCAGTTTGTGGCTGTTTTGGGTGCGATTTGGGGTTGTGGTTTGTGGAGTTTAGGCTACAAATTGGTGTGGTTTTAGGGCTGTGATAACAGTAGATGAAGGTTAGGAAAATAAATTTTAGATCTAGGATAGATGGCAGCAAAGGTAGGTGTATCAGTAAGGAAAGTTGGCTGAAAAGGTAAAAGGATCGATAAGAAAGTAGGTTGCAGTTAGGGATGATTGGGATGGCTATTTGGCTGTGGTTTTGTTAGGGATTTTTGGGGAGTAATAGTAGGAATTGAAGATGAGAGGGGGAGTCTCAAATCTGGAAAATATGGCAGCGAGATCCGATAAAATTTCGATGAAAGATCGCTGCGATATACGCTGTACTGTCGAGCAGAATTCCCATCAAAGAAGTAGTAGTTTCTCGACATTAATTCCAGCAAAAATCTGAGAAATTTATGAAAAATTTCAATATCAAAATCTTGGTTCAGATGGTGACAGTAGTAGTATGATAGGACTCCAGCACGGTTGAGTCCTAATCTCCCTAGAAGTAATCAATAAAACCCTGCTAGATTGTAATAAAGCCACTCCTATCTTATAAAAGAGTATGGCTAGAGTTTAGATTAGCCCTTAGGGCTTAGTGGCCATCACCCCCTTACTGGGTTGGTTGGCTAGAGTTTCCCCCTACTTAGATCAGCTATAGAGCCAACCTAGTCACCCCTTGTTCCTATTAAGGCAGGTTAGCTATAGGAGGGATAAAGGGGTAATTTTCTTAGGCAAGCACCCCCTTAGGCTAGGGTTTTGATCTCTATATAATGATGTAGTCGTCCCCTCTCTTGAATCAAGCAATTATCAATTTTATTTCAGCCTAGTTCCGAATCTAGGAGGGAGGAACCCCTACAGCGTTCCAAGGGTTGATCCCCCTCAAGGATCAAAATCTATAGGAGCTCTCTCATCTGGTATCAGAGCAGTGATCTTGCTGCCCTGTAGGCATCTCAGCGCCTCCACCTTCCCAAGCAATTCCCATAATTACTATGACATGCGCCTTCACCTTCCACCCCAACAGCAAATCAAATCAGTCTACCGCTGCCCCCTGCATTTGATCTGTAATTCTGGTATATTTTTATCATCCACGCCTCATCAATACTACAAGATTCCTTACTTTACATGTTAAAGATTTTTTTTAAATTTTATCCGTTGCAAATTTTGTTTGTTGCAAACGTTATCATCGTTGCAAAGGCAAAACGCTGCAGAAATTTTTAGCCGATTGTTGCTAACTTTGAATCATCCTTTTTGGCTGAAATATTTACACAATTCTCAACATCAAGTTGGCTTTCATCTAGATTTAATTTCATGAAAATATTCCTTCTGGATCTGGACTTATAGCACTGTGATTCTTTATTGCAAAGTACTAAAATTTTAGAATGCAGAATCTGCCTTCCGTCTATTGGCCTCTTGAAACTGAACTTTTATTCATCATGTTTGGCTGAAATTTTTGCATAATTCTCAAGATCAAGTTGGCTTTCATTTGGATTTGATTTCATGAAAAAAATCCTTCTGGAACTATTTTTTGTGCAATATTTGACCATCACACAGTTCTTGAATTTTACGACGAAGGAATCTGCCTTTCGTCTTTTGCCCTATTTTCCTACTGTTATGCTGCCAAAATTTTATCAAAATTTTTACTGGTATTAACAACATCTGAAACAAGGGTTTATGCATAATTTTCTTGAACTTTCCTCTGGAATTTATGTTGAGAAGTCATCGTTTCTCTGACATAAAACATGTTTAGCATGATAGCACATCACGGCACTTCTTTTCACTCGAATTCTATCAGATTTGAGTGCTATTTTTTGTGGGATTTTGGACTCTCTTTTCCTCATCTCCAAACCCTACCATCTTCACCAAAAACCCTTACAAATATTAACCTAAACCGAATCCAAACAGCCCCCAAATCAGTCGACTTCCTTATCGATCCACTTACCTTTTTAGCTAACTTTCCTTACCGGTTCACCTACCTTTGCTGCCATCTATCCCAGATCTAAAATCTATTTTCCTAACCTTCATCTACTGCTATCACAGCCCTAAAACCACACTAATTCATAGCCTGAACTCCACATAACCGTAACCCCAAATCTGCCCTAAACCGTAGCCTACTTCCATCCAAACTGATTCACCTTCCATCCGACCACCACCTTCTCCAAAATTCTCATGCCATTAACCCGACAACAGAAAAAGGATCTCAATATTATAGATCTAGAGGCATATACTATGGCATCAGAGGAGGCTATCGATGCAAAGCTTGAAGACTCTGGAAACCGCATGGAAGAGAAGATGTGATCCCTTTTCGCCGAATTCAGCATTGACCGACTGTCGAACCCGAGGAAATCACAACATAGAGAAACATCAGATCGGCGAGAAGATCCTCAAGAACATGGTCACATCACCTCTGATCTCAATAATCCATGCATGAAGGTTGACTTTCCTAGATGGGAAGAAGGAGACCCGATCGGGTGGATCTCGCGCGCGGAGCACTATTTTCAATTCTACCGAACCGACGACGCCACACGAGTGGAGATTGCTGCCATCCACCTCAAGGGAGATGCTATTTAGTGGTTTAATTGGTTTAAGCACACCCATAGAGGACTCTCTTGGCAGCGATTCAAGGAAGGACTACTAGACCGCTTCGGACCAATCGATTTCAACAACATCGACGGACAATTGGCAAAGATTCGTCAAACCTCTACAAGACAAGAATACCAAACAAGGTTTGAGTATTTATCTAACTAAACTGAGAATTGGTCTGAGAAATAACTTTTAGGTACTTTTATCAAGGGCCTAAAGTTGGAGATCCGAGGAGAAGTAAAGGTGCGACAATCATACACTCTTATGGCGGCGATTTCCTTCGCGCGTATCCAGGAAGAACAATTGAACCACGAGGTACAAAGGACAAGGGTCGCTCCCCAACCAGCCATGCCGAGGCCTACTACCCCTCTACTGCCATCCAAGCCCCTGCACAAAAAAAGTTGACAAGAGACGAGCTTTGCGAACGATCGACCAAGGAGTTATGTTGGCATTGCGACGAACCGTGGAGCTGCGAACATCACTGCAAAAAGGGCCGACTCCTCATGATTGAACTAGTGGAGGATGAGGACAATGAAACATATGAAGAAACCCTTGAACCTAAAGAAGAAGCCATGGAGGAAGAGTCCCAACCGGCCAACTATGCAATGCACGCATTGGCCGGCTATTCCAACCCGCAGATGATAAAAGTTGGAGGACTTCTAAAATAGCAACTTATCACCATTCTCATCGACACGGGCAGCACCAATAACTTCATCAATAGTAAGGTTGCTGCACGTTTGGCACTTCAAATCGAAAGTTGCAACAAGTTTCACGTAAAGGTCATCGACGGTCGAATCTTTAATTGCGACCAACGATGCCCATGGGTGAAACTACTCCTCTAAGACCAAGAAGTGGTAGCTGATTTCTTCCTCCTACCCATCGATGATTATGAAGTCGTACTCGGGATTGAATGGCTCACAACATTAGGTGATATCTCTTGGAACTTTTCTAAATTAATCATGAAATTTTATGGCAAAGGGAGACAGGTCATGTAACGAGGCAAGCGTGGGAGCCAAATTTCCACCGTTTCATCACAAATGGAGAAAGTTTTGCACAAAGCACATGGTAGATTCTTAATGCATATTCAGCAACCATCTACGGGGGAGAACATACAAAACTCATATCCTAAGCTTGCCCTTTGCCTGAACGAATTCGCGGATGTTTTCTTGGAGTCGCGCGGGCTGCCCCCTAACCGATCGCATGACCACTGCATTCCTATTTTACCATGCAAACCTCTAGCAAATTTACGATCGCACCACTATCCTCACTTGCAAAAGGATGAGATCGAGAACATTGTTAAAGATATGCTTGACACCGGGGTGATTCGACCGAGCTGCAGCTCTTACTCCTCAGCAGTGTTGCTAATGCGCAAGAAAGATGGTACGTGGTGGATGTGCATTGACTACCGGGCTCTAAACGCCATCACCGTTAAGGATAAATATCTTATCCCATTCGTATATGAACTCTTGGACGAATTAAAAGGAGCCCGAGTCCTCACTAAATTGGATCCCCGATCCGGATACTATCAGATTCGGATATGCACTGAAGATATTCTGAAAACTGCATTCCGCACGCATAACGGCCACTACGAGTTTCTAGTAATGCCTTTCGGACTTACGAATGCTCCTTCTAATTTCCAAAGCTTGATGAATGACATCTTCCGGAGTTTTCTACACAAGTTCGCATTGGTATTCTTTCATGACATTCTATCGTAAAAATTCCAACACTGCGTGATGATGAAAGATTACACAAGAAAATCGGTTCCAGAAGGAGTTTTTTCCAGAAATTAATCCCAGATGAAAGCCAAGTTGATCCTTAGAATTGTGTAAAAATTTTGGCCAGAAAGGAGAAGAAATAAACTGGTTTCAACATGCGAAAATGCGATTAAAAATTTCTGCAATGTTTCGCCTTTGCAACAATGATAACGTTTAAGACGAACGAAATTTATAGTGGATAAAATTTGGAAAAAACTTTAACGTGTAAAGGAATCTTGCAGTATTGAAGAGGTGTGGATGATAAAAATATACCAAATTTCCAAATCACGCAGGGGGCGGCAGCAAATAGATGGATCTGTGGCTTTGTGGGCAACAGTGGATGGAGGCGACGTCAAAAGCAATTATGGGAATTGTTTGGAAGATGGAGGCATGGATGATGGCTACAGGATAGCAGAAATGCGGCTCTGATACCAGATGATAGAACCCCAGAAGGAGCTCAATAGATTTTGACCCTTGAGGGGGATCAACCCTTGGAACACTATAGGGGTTCCTCCCTCCTAGATTCGGCACAAGGCTGAAATAAAAGTGAAAATTGCTTGTTCAAAAGAAGTGAAGGCTACATGCTTATATAGGGCTCCAAACCCTAGCCCTAGGGGGTGCTTGCCTAACTAAAATTATCCTTTTGCCCCTTCTATAGCCTACCTGTCTTAGAGGGAACAGGTGGCGGCTAGGTTGGCTCTATAGCCGACCTAAGCAAGGGGAAACCCCGACCGACCGGCCCAGTAGATGGAGTGGTGATAGGACTCCAGTAGGGTTGAGTCCTAATCTCCCTAGAAGTAGTCAATAAAACTCTACTAGATTGTAATAAAGTCACTCCTATCTTATAAAGGAGTATCGCTAGGGTTTAGATTAGCCCTTAGGGCTTAGTGGCCACCACCCCCCTTATTGGGTTGGTAGGCTAGGGTTTCCTCCTACTTAGGTCGGCTATAGAGCCAACCTAGCCGCCACCTGTTCCCTCTAAGGCAAGTAGGCTATAGAAGGGGCAAAAGGGTAATTTTAGTTAGGCAAGCACCCCCTAGGGCTAGGGTTTGGAGCCCTATATAAGCATGTAGCCTCCACCTCTTTTTATCAAGCAATCTATAATTTTAATTCAGCCTTGTGCCGAGTCTAGGAAGGAGGAACCCCTACAGCGTTCCAAGGGTTTATCCCCCTTAAGGATCAAAATCTATAGAGCTCCTTCAGGGGTTCTATCATCTGGTATCAGAGCAGTGGTCTTGCTACCCCTATAGCCATCTCAGTTGCCTCCACCTTCCCAAGCAATTCCCATAATTGCTGCGACACGCACCTCCACCGTCTACCCCGGCCATAGATCAAATCAATCTGTCGTTGCCCCATGCGTTTGATATGGAGATCTGGTATATTTTTATCACCCACGCCTCTTCAAAACTATAAAATCCTTTACCTTGCACATTGAAGAAGTTTTTTCAAACATTTCCTTGCTGGAAAATTTTACCGTCACAAACGTTATCATCGTTGCGAAGGCGAAATGTTGTAGAAATTTTTGACTGATTGTTGCTTTTTAGAACTAAACTTTTAATCAATATTTTTGGCTGAAACATTTACACAATTTCATAGATCATCTTAGCTTTCATCTAAGACTGATCTCATGAAAAAACTCCTTCTAGATATGGACTTATAGTGCTGTGATTCTTCATTGCACAGTACTGAAATTTTACAACACAGAATCTGCCTTCCGTCTATTGGCCTCTTGAAACCAAACTTTTGTTCATCCTTTTTGGCCAAAAAATTTATACAATTCCAAAGATCAACTTGGCTTTCATCTAGGATTGATTTCTCAAAAAAAATCCTTTTGGAACTGGTTTTCTTGTATAATCTTTCACCGGCACATAGTTCTAAAAATTTTATGACGAAGGATCTACCTTTCATCTTTTACCCTATTTCCCTACTGTTACGCTGCCAAAATTTCACATCGCTGCACTTTTTCTTTGTCAAATTCTAGCGGATTTGAGTGCTATTTTTTATGGGATTTCATACTCTCTTTTCCTCATCACCAAACCCTACCATCCTTACCAAAAACCCTTCAAAACCCTACCCTAAACCGAAACCAAACAGCCACCCAAATCAGCCCTAACCGTAGCCTACATCCTTATCGATCCACTTACCTTTGCAGCAAGCTTTCCTTACCGATACACCTACCTTTGCTTCCATCTATCCCAGATCAAAAAATATATTTCCCTATCCTTCATCTACTGCTATCACAACCCTAAAATCATACTAATTTGTAGCCTAAACTCCATAAAGTCGTAGCAGCAAATTGCACCCAAAACAGCCACAAATCGCACCCAAAAATCACAACCTTCGATCCACCAACCTTTCAGCCACCCAATCTCCCGTATTCCTTCAAATGCAGCATGCATCTTTCGCTGCCCAACACTGCCAATAGCGACCTCTTGCTGCCATCCTCCTTGATCGCAGCCAGCAGCGATCCTTACGGTAAAAAGCTACCAGCAATGATCTTTCACTGTAATTTGTTTATATCGCAGCCCGCAACAATCGTTCACTATCAACTATCTTGATTGCGGCCAGTAACAAATTGAACACAATAGCAGCCATCTCTCACTCCATACTACTGCTGCCCTCCTCCGCAACAGCCGTGTACATCACTGCCCCGTCTTCCTCCTATTGCAGTAGCACCGCAACCGACGTTGTTACTGCCCTCTTCTTCCTCCGCCATCGCTGACTTAGATCTCTTGGCTGCCATCTTCCGACAAATATCAGCTACCTAAAAAATCGTAGCCTCGACGACATTGCAGCATCAACATTGCAACATCATCGAAGGACCGCAGCCGACATTACTAATGCCATTTTCTTCCTCCACCGTTGCTGCTACCCTAGGCTGCCATCCTCCACTTGGAGACTTCACCACCACAGCCCCGACATTGCTACTATTGCTGCCTTCAACTTGAAGATTACAGCTACACTCTTTAATCGGTTTGATTTGACAGGTTGGATATCGTTACATTAAGACATCGGTGGGCTTATTCGAAGCCAAATTGGAGGCTCTTGAGATGCGTATGGATGTTAAATTATGCTCTCTCTCTTTGAGGAGTTTAGATTGGGCTGATCACCAAGCCGAATAAGATCACAACACAGTGCAAATTTGGATTGTAAAAGGAACCTTAGCAAATAACTAGTAATGATCCATCAAACCTCCACCATCCAAAAGTACCAAACTAGGTTTGAAAGGTTATCTAATCAAACTTATGATTGGTCTGAAAAATAGATATTGAGGACTTTTATTGAGGGCTTGAAGTCGAAGATTTAGGAAGAAGTTAAAGCGCAATAGCCATACACACTTAAGGCAGTCATCTCCTTTGTGTGACATCAAGAGGAGTGATTAAACTATGAAGCTCAGAAGACTAGAGTTGCTCCCCGACCAACGACACCAAAGCTTTCACCTCCTCCTACGGTCAGTCGACCCCCTCAGCCACAGAAATTAACAAGAGAAGTCCTTCATAACGGATCGACAAAGGGCCTATGTGGGTGTTGTGATAAATTATGGAGCCTAGAACACAAATGCAAAAAGGAGACACCACTAATGATTGTGCCCACTGAAGAACCCAAACTTGAAGATACGACTCTCGAGCCCAAGGTGAAGGATACACCACAACCGGCCACTCGCACGGTCCCTACCTTAGCCAGCTACACTAACCTGCAAAAATTGAAGATCGAAGGGTTTCTTGAGCAACAGTCTATCATCGTCCTCGTCGACGCCGGGAGCACACATAAGTTCATGAGCAGTAAGGTTGCTGCCCACTTAATGCTCCAAAAAGAAGATTACAATGGGTTCGAAGTCAAGGTAGCTAACGGCCAAATTCTGAAGTGCAACCAGAAGCGCCCGTGGGTTAAACTGAGCCTACAAGAGCAAGACATAGTTGCTGATTTTTTCCTCCTCCTCCCTCTTGATGGTTTTGATATAGTGCTTAACATTAATTGGTTGTCCATGATTGGAGATATTTTTTAGAATTTTTTGAAGCTAACTATAAAATTTTTCAGAAAAGGAAAACAGGTGATTCTACAAGGGAGCCCAGCGACTATAACCACAACACAACACTTGGAGGGGGTACCAAAAGAAAAATCCAGTGGTTTTCAAATTCAAATTCAAGGATTTCATGAGATTAAAGATAAGAACCCTCTCCCACAGCTTGTTGAAATTTTGGGCGTCTCCACCAAATTGAGCCGATTACCTCCTCTGAAGCTGTCAACCCCCCTATGCTGAATAGGTCGAAACTTCTACCAGTTGTTGCTCGGCCAGATTGCTTCCTACAACCTTAGAAAGTCGAAGATAAAAGGGTTCGGCCATGCTTATTTCCCGCTACGGCATGTCCCTACATCCTTTTCTCCGAAGATAAGCTACTTCTAAAGTGTTACATCTTGTCGAACTCACCATGGTTGTTGATGCAACACTTACAGATTTCAGGTGACTTCCACGACTTACCCCAGGATTGGACCATGATGCTTAAAGACTTCCTTAATGATGACATCCGATATACGGCCCAAGACCATGAGAAAATTGAGCCCCTCCAGTGGCAAAATCAGAAAAGGGGGAGGATCATTCGTAGAGTGATTTCAGAAAGCTAACTTCAAAGTTTTAGTGATTGCATGAAACCTACTACTTTGATTGACATGAAATCTATTAGCGATTGGCTCTCATGGAGTAATCAAGGTGTTGCCTACAAAAAAATTATGGCTTGACTTTCAGATATTTGATTAATCAAGAATGGTTAACCATTTACCTAGATTCAATTCTTGAGTATGGTGCTCAGTTGTTTTCATATTACTTTATAATGCATATATACGTAGATAAAGCAATATCCAATGACAATAAACCTTATAAATTCTTTAAGATGTGAAGTACTCACCCTCAGTTCCTTAAGGTTATCAAATTAGTTTGGAACATTAATGTGCTTAGTTCTCCCCCTTACATCTTATGTCAAAAGCTAAAAGTATGTAAAACTGCACTTAAAGAGTGGAATACAAATACTTTTGGAAATATTAAAATCCCGGGTCCTGTTATGTAAAATGGAACTTATGGCAATGTAACATAAGCTACATCTCTTGATGAGAATCTTATCTACAAAGCGGCAGACACTAGAGATAACTTTATACAAGCTCTAATGTAGGAGAAAAGCTTTTTGAAACAAAAGTCTCGACACCATTGGCTTACCTTAAGGGATTCTGATATTAAGTTTTTTATGCTATCATTGCTACTAGAAGGGCCATTAAGCGCACAAGAAATGTAAAGACATATATAATAATCTTATTAAGGATTTATATAAGGTTAAAGAATACACTAAGTAATTTTTTTATTCCTTATCCAATTAGGAGAAGCAGCCCAACAGTACCCACGAAAAGGATTGATTTGGAACTATCTCACTCCTTAAGGCCCCAATTATAGATGAAGAAATTATAAGAGTTATTTTTAAGTCCTTGAAGTACAAAAGCCCCCGTTCGGATGGATTTCTAGTTGAGTTTTATCAAATTGCATGATATATCATAGGCAAAGATGTGATTAAAGCTTAGTAACACTTTTTTTCTTCAGGTTGTATCCTTAAAGAAATGAATTACACTTTTATTTCTTTAGTTCTAAAAATACAAGGGCTGATTCATTGAGAACTGTCGACCTATTTCAATATGTAACTTTATTTATAAGGTTATCTCCAAGGTGCTAGCAGATAGAATGCAAAAGGCTATGTATAAGATCATTAGTCCTAATCATGATACTTTCATTAAAGGGAGGAGTATACATCATAATATCCTTGCTAATGATTTGATAAATGATCTGCACTCAAAAACAAGAGGGAAGAAAGTCTATTTTAAAGTTAATTTATAGAAAGTCTTTGATTCAGTTAATAGGCACTTTATCTATAAGATACTCCTTAGTATGAGTTTTTCTCAGTAATGGGTCAATTGGATTCGATGCTACTTTGGAACTCCAAATTTTTTATTCTCTTTAATGGTTCACCTATTGGTTTTTTGGGAGTACGAATGGCATCCGATAGGGACATCCACTATCTCCTTATCTCTTTACAATTGCAATGGAAGGACTCAGATGTATATTGGAAGAGATAGTTTCTAATAGCATAATTAAGGTACCCTATTGATAGGACTCCAGCAGGGTTGAGTCCTAATCTCCTTAGAAGCAGTCAATAAAACCTAACTATATTATAATAAAGTCACTCCTATCTTATAAAGGAGTATGGCTATGGTTTAGATTAGCCCTTAGGGCTTAGTGGCCACCGCCCCCCTTACTAGGTTGGTAGGCTAGGGTTTCCCCCTGCTTAGGTCGGCTATAGAGCCAACCTAGCCGTCACTTGTTCTCTCTAAGGCAGGTAGGCTATAGAAGGGGCAAAAGAATAATTTTAGTTAGGCAAGCACCCCCTAGGGCTCGGGTTTGGAGCCCTATATAAGCATGTAGCCTCCACCTCTTTTTATTAAGAAATTATCAATTTTATTTCAGCCTTGTGCCGAATCTAGGAGGGAGGAACCCCTACAGCGTTCCAAGGGTTAATCCCCCTCAAGGATTAAAATCTATAGAGCTCCTTCTGGGTTCTATCATCTAGTATTAGAGAGTGATCATGCTGCCCCTGTAGCCATCATCCACGCCTCCATCTTCCAAGCAATTCTCATAATTGTTTTTGACGTCGCCTCCATCCACCATCATCCACCCCAACCGCAGATCAAATCAATCTGCTGCCTTCCTCTGCGTCAATATCAAAAGATCTGGTTTAAAACTCCAAGCCTACACCTCTTGTTACTGTTATTCCTCTATCTTATATGTGGGAGAAGTTTTTCCAAAATTTCCTTGCTGTAAAATTTTATCGTCGTAAACGTTATCATCGTTGCGAAGGTAAAACACTACAGAAATTTTCAACTGATTGTTGTTTCTTTGAACTGAACTTTTAATCATCCTTTTTGGTTGAAACTTTTATACAGTTTTATAGATCGTCTTAGCTTTCATCTAAGACCGATCTCATAAAAAAACTCCTTCTGAATCTGGACTTATAGTGTTGTGATTCTACATTGCACAGTGTTAAAATTTTACGATGGAGAATCTGCCTTCCATTTATTATCCTCTTGAAACTAAACTTTTGTTCATCCTTTTTGGCCGAAATTTTTATATAATTCCAAATATCAACTTGGCTTTCATCTGGGATTGATTTTTCAAAAAAAATTCTTCTGGAACTGGTTTTCTTGTGCAATCTTTCACTAGCACACAGTTCTAGAATTTTTATGATGAAGGATCTACCTTTCATCTTTCGCCCTATTTCCCTACTGTTATGCTACCAAAATTACGCCAAAATTTTTACTAGTATTTCCAACATCTAAACCAAGTGTTTTTGCAAAATTTGCTTGAACTTTCCTCTGGAAATTATGTCGAGAAGTCATCGTTTCTCCAACGTAAAATCTGTTCGGCAGGACTGCACATCATCGCACTTTTTTTCGTCGAATTCTATCGGATTTGAGTGTTATTTTTTGTGAGATTTTGGACTCTCTTTTCCTCATCACCAAACCCTACCATCCTTACCAAAAACCCTTCAAAACCCTACACTAAACCGAAACCAAACAGCCACCCAAATCAGCCCTAACCGCAGCCTACTTCCTTATCGATCCACTTACCTTTTCAGCCAACTTTTCTTACCAATACACCTACATTTGTAGCCATCTATCCCAGATCTAAAATCTATTTCCCTAACCTTCATCTACTGCTATCATAGCCCTAAAACCACACCAATTCATAGCCTAAACTCCACAAAATCATAGCCCCAAATTGCACCCAAAATAGCCACAAACTGCACCCGAAAACCTAAGACTGGGGTCCACCAATCTTTCAGTCGCCCAATCTCCCTTATCCATTCAACCATAGCATGCATCTTTCACTGCTCAATGCTGCTAACAGTGACCTCTTGCTGCTAACCTCCTTGATCGCAGCCAACAGCGATCCTTGCGGTAAAAAGCTACCAGCAGTGATCTTTCGCTGCAATTTGTTTACGTCATAGCCAGTAACAATCGTTCGCTGCCAACTATCTTGATCGCGGCCAGCAATAAATTGAACACAACAGCAGTCGTCTCTCGCTCTATACTGCTGCTGCCCTCCTCCGCAATAGCTGTGTACATCGCTGCCCCATCTTCCTCCTATTGCAGCTGCACCCTTGTTGCAACCGATGCCACCTGCAGCCACGAAGTCACACCTCAGCTATAGCCAACATTGATGTTGCCCTCTTCTTCCTCCATCATTGCTGCTACCCTCCAACTCAGATCTCTTGGCTGCCATCTTCCGACAAATATCAGCCACCAAAAAAATCGTAGCCTCGACGACATTGCAGCGTCAACATTGCAGCATCACCGAAGGATCGCTGCCGACATTACTGCTGTCATTATCTTCCTCCACCGTTGCTGCTACCCTTGGCTGCCATCCTCCACTTGGAGACTTCACCACCGCAGCCCTGACATCACTGCCATTACTACCTTCAACCTGAAGATTGCAGCTACACTCTTTAATCGGTTTGATTTGACAGGTTGGAGATCCTTACATCATGACATCAGTGTGCTTATTCAAAGCCAAATTGGAGGCTCTTTTTGAGGTGTTTAGATTGGACCAATCACTGAGCCTAATAAGATCACAATGTGGTACAAATATGGATTGTAAAAAGAACCTTAGCGAAGAACTAACGATGATCCGTCAAACCTTCACCATCCAAGAGTACCAAACCAGGTTTGAAAGGTTATCTAATTAAACTTATGATTGGTCTGAAAAATAAATATTGAGGACTTTTATTGAGGGCTTGAAGTCGGAGATTCAAGAAGAAGTTAAAGTGTGACAGCCGTACACACTTAAGACAGACTTCTCCTTTGTGCGACATCAAGAGGAGCGATTAAACTATGAAGCTCAGAAGACTAGAGTTGCTCCCCGACCAGCGACACCAAAGCTTTCACCTCCTCCTACTGTCAGCCGACCCCCTCAGCCATAGAAATTAACAAGAGAAGATCTTCATGACGGATCGACAAAGGGCCTATATGGGTATTATGATAAACTGTGGAGCCTATAACATAAATGTAAAAAGGAGACACCGCTGATGATTGCGCCCACTAAAGAACCCAAACTTGAAGATATGACTCTCGAGCCCAAGGAGGAGACACCACCACCGGCCACCCGCACGGTCTCTACCTTAACCGGCTACACCAACCTGTAAAAATTAAAGATCGAAGGGTTTCTCGAGCAATAGTCCATCATCATCCTCATCGACGCCGGGAGCACACACAACTTCATGAGCAGTAAAGTTGCTGCCCACTTAATGCTCTAAAAAGAATATTCCAATGGGTTCGAATTCAAGGTAGCTAACGACCAAATTCTGAAGTGCAACTAGAAGTACCCGCGGGTAAAACTAATCCTACAGGAGCAAGACGTAGTTGCTAATTTTTTCCTGCTCCCTCTTGATGGTTTTGATATAATACTTGGCATTGATTGGTTGTCCTCTGGAATTTTTCGAAGCTAATCATGAAATTTTTCAGAAAAGGAAAGCAGGTGATTCTACGAGGGAGCCCAGCTACTACAACCACAACACAACACTTGGAGGGGGTACTAAAAGAAAAATCTAGTGGTTTCCCAATTCAAATTCAAGGGTTTCGTGAGATTAAAGATAAGAACCATCTCCCACAGCTTGCTGAAATTTTGGGCGTCTCCACCAAACCGAGCCGATTACCTCCTCTGATGTTTTTCGACCACCCTATGCTAAACAGATCGAAATTTCTACTAGTTATTGCTCGGCAAGATTACTTCCTACAACCTCAGAAGGTCGAAGAGAAAATGGTTGTCCAAGAGATGATAGAGACACGAATTGTTCAGCCATGCTTATTTTCCGCTACGACACATCCCTACATCATTTTCCCCGGAGATAAGCTACTTTTAAAGTGTTACATCCCGTCGAACTCACCATGGTTGCTGATCTCAGGTAACTTCCATGATTTTTCCCAGGATCGGATCATGATGCTAAAAGACTTCCTTGATGATGACCTCCGTTCTACGGCCCAAGACCGTAAGAAAATTAAGCTCCTCTAGTGGCGAAATCAGAAAAGGGGAAGGATTGTTTGCAGGTCTCAACGAAGCATGAACATCATCCCTCTCATTATAAAGAAAGATGTTGGGAAACCTCAGCAGGTGCATCACATGTGCAGCGGAAATCAAAATAAAAATTGGTTTCCCACGTAGATTAAATCATCGTGCAAAAGATTGGGGTCGCGAAAAAAATTATAAAAATTAAAAAATCACGATGTGTGAGAGATTAATTTTACCTAGGGAGATCGTATATCCCTGTATTCCAGATCCGGATGGAGAAGATGAAGGAGGTCAAGCATCCTCCTCTTTACATATGGTATCATCTAATGAGAATAGGGGCTAATTGGATCTTCATCCAATCCTCCATTCGCTGAAGCATCCACTATATGTGTGTGACCCTTTAGGCCCGATACCGAGCTGACCGTGAGTCACTCTCATCATAAATCCTTCTGATATAGTGAATTATTATCCTCATAATATTCACTCGACTCATCGACTATGGACGAACTAGGCCACTACGCCATAGTCCCCAGATGGTATAGGGGAGATCAAATCCATCAGACCTGTCTGTCCACGGTTATCATGTATATATAATCCCTCATCCAAATAATATCCCAGAGATCATATATTGGACATGGTACTGTCAGGTCACATACGGAATCAGTTTGTCTTGCTCTATTCGGATTCTACCGGAGAACTCATTCTCTCTCAATCTAAATGACCCTGGCCAGGGATTTGTCTGAGCAAACATATATGGAATATTCCTCTCATGATACTGAGAGTGGATGATCCTCTATTGACACTCAATTACCTTCGTAAGGTTGGCTACCAATCCTGATAACCAACTGTACCATATCTGAAACTTTCCAAACCTATAAGTTTGGCGTCAAAGAAAGGAGTACTCATACAAGGCATCCTTGATGTCTCAAGTCTAAGGACCAGATACACAACTGAGACTATGGAATCATTGTCTGACATTATGTATCATTAACCATACAGCATTCAATAAGCGGATCAATCAATGAACTCATTCTCTAATGAGCACTTGTACTATATCCTTAGTGTCTCCACACAAGTGTCTATGAGACCAGCCGCCTCCATCATATGGACGGGTATATAGTACACTGATCTATCCGGTTATCTCAATATCCCTCTTGAGTAACCTATGACCGAGATTATTTAGGATCTGTGTTTAAAGGTGAATTGATCTTATTATCGTGATCTCATCATGATCCAATTCTCATTGCACAGAACCAAGGACATCACAATATATATGTAACAAATAATATAATATGAGAATATGCCAATATTAATCATAAGTAAAAAGATCACACAACGTGTCACACGTGCCATCACTCACGTGATTGGCTTGCAGGGCACCTGTAACCAGCAATCTCCCACTTGACCAAAAGCTAATCACCTATGTGTCTAATCCCCATCAGACCATTGTGACGCTCAAATATAATTTATGCTAGTGGCTTCGTCAGTGGATCTGCAATGTTATCTTCGGGTGGAACTATTTTCATTGCTATATCTTTTTGGGTCATGATCGCTCTAATTGGATGGAACCTCCTTATAATAATTCTGTTGAGACCTGAGTTCCTTTGTTAGAGTTATCGTCCTGTCGCTGTCATAATATATGGGAGTCAGCTCCACGCTGCTTGGTATGACTCTCAAATCCTTGATAAACTTCTTCGTCCACACCCCTTCGTCTTGCTGCTTCAACTACAGCAATGTATTCTGTCTCTGTGGTCGAGTCAGCATTAGTATCTTGCTTGGAACTTTTCCAGCTTACTACTCCTATATTCAGGGTGAAAACATACTCTGAATTTGACTTGCTATCATCAATGTTGGACTAAAAACTTGAGTCCGTGTAGCCCTCAACCTGGAGGCTACCTCCTTCATATACCAGTAAAAGATCCTTAGTCATTCTCAATTACTTAAGGATACACTTTACTACCTTCCAGTGTTCTAAACCTGGATCTGCTTGATACCTACTTGTGACACTCAGAGCATGTGCTATATCAGGCCTAGTACATAGCATCGCATACATGATAGACTCTATTGTTGAAGCATAAGATATCTTATTCATGTATGCCCTTTCTTCAGGAGTCTCTGGGGACATACTCTTAGAAAGTGATATTCCATGTCTCATCGGTATGAGACCTCTCTTGGAATTTTTCATGCCAAACCTTTTGACAATGGAGTCTATATACCTAGACTGGGACAAGCCAAGCATCTTTTTGGATCTATCTCTATAGATTCAGATCCCCAAAATATAGGATGTTTCCCCTAAGTCATTCATGGAGAAGTTTCTAGATAGCCAAGCCATTATTGTGGAGAGCATTCCTACATCATTCCCAATGATTAGGATGTCATCCACATATAGCACCAAGAATGTGATAGCGCTTCCATGACCTTCTTGTACACACAAGGCTCATCTTCATTCTTAACGAAGTCATAAGATCTGATCACTTCATCAAATCTTATGTTCCAACTTCGGGAAGCTTACTTCAATCCATAAATGGATCTAAGCAACCTGCACACTTTATCTGGACTCTCTTTGGATACAAATCCCTCTGGTTGTATAATATACACCTCTTCCTCGATGTTGCCATTAAGGAATGTTATTTTGACATCCATCTGTCAGATCTCAGAGTCATAGTGTGCTACAATGGCCAAAATAATTCTAATGGACTTAAGCATGGCTAGAGGTGAAAAGGTTTCGTCATAGTCAACTCCTTGTCTTTGACGATATCCTTTAGCTACCAGCCTTGCTTTATAGGTCTCTCTACCTTTCCATCCACTCCGATCTTATTCTTGAAGATCCATTTATAGCTGGTGGGTACAATACCCTCAAGTGCATCCACAAGGTTCTAAACCTTGTTAGAGTATATGGAATCCATCTCAAAATTCATGGCTTCTTGCCACTTCCCAGAGTCTATACTCATAATAGCCTCCTCGTAGGTCTGAGGATCAACATCCTGAGAGTCATCTCCACTAGTATGTCTCATATATCTTTCATGAGGGTGAGATACTCTACTAGACCTATGTAAAATTGAAACTTGTGTGTTAGGTACCTAAATAGACTAGGTTCTCCAACCTTGCTCAATTCTATCTTGCTCTCACTGTTTCCACAAAGAATATGTTCCTTCTCAAGGAACATGACTCTCTTGGCAACAAAGATCTTTCGGTCCTCGGGGTGATAGAAATAATACCCACATTCTATCCTTGATTCCAACTTATCAGGGTTATGTCTTCTAACGTGGGCATGACATCCCCAAATCTTAACAATCTTAAAATCGAGCTTCTTTCCTTTCTATATCTCATATGGTGTAGACACTATCGACTTCGATGGAACTCCGTTCAGAAGGTAAGCTACAGTCACTAGGGCGTACCCCCAAAATGAAACGGGTAGGTCAGAGAAACTCATCATGGACCGCACCATGTCTAATAGCATGTGATTCCTTCTTTCTGATACACCATTGAGCTGAGGTATATAAGGAGGTATCCACTGGGATAGAATCTCATTGTCCCTAAGGAAATGAGTGAACTCCGTACTCAAGTACTCTCCTCCTCGATCTGATCGAAGAGACTTAATACTCTTTCCAATTTGGTTCTCTACCTCATTCTTATATTCCCTAAATTTCTCAAAGGACTTAGATTTGTACTTCATTAAGTACATGTGTCCATACCTAGAGAAATCATCAGTGAATGTAATGAAGTATGAGTAACCACCTATAGCTTGAGTCGACATGGGACCACATACATCACTATGTATGAGTTTCAATAACTCAGTGGCTCTCTCTCTAGTTCCACTAAAAGGAGAGTTGGTCATTTTCCCACGAAGGCAAGGTTCGCAAGTTATATATGACTCATATAGTCAAATGGATCTAAGTATCTATCTTTCAACAACTTTTGAATACTTCCCTCATGTATATGACCTAGCATGTAATGTCATAGGTATGCATTATTCACCTCATCTCTTTTCCTCTTAGACATATTTATATTCATGATATATGGAGAAGTGTCTAATACATATAAGTCATTTATAAGGGTGCCTCTAGTGATGATCTCATCATCCATAATTATTGAACAACTATTATTCTCAAAAACTAATTTATATCCACTAATTATCAAATAAGAGATAGAAATAATATTTTTGATAATAGAGGGAACAAAATAGCATGCATCTAATACAATAATATCTCCACCAAGCAGATGTAGGGTGACCTCTCCAACAGCAACTGCAGCAACTCTTGCTCCATTACCCATCTTGAGGTTCATCTCGCCTCTAGCCAATCTCCTAGGTCTTGCCAGAACCTGCAACGAATTGCAGATATGATAAACACTCCCGGTATCCAATACCCGTATGTTATCACAAAAATCTGACAAGTGAAGACTGATCATGAATATACCTAAAGCTTCTCTAAGCTTCTGCCTTACCTTCTCTGCAAGGTAGTCCTTGCATTTTCTCTTCCAATGTCCATCTTGGTCATAGTGGAAGCATTGTCCTTTGTCCTTTCCTGGGTATTTTTTGGCAACCTTTGTTTTACCTGGTCTTTCTTTGCCCTTGCCCTTCTTAACGGTCTTGCTGGCCTTCTTTTTCTTTTTGGTCTCACCAATATAGAGAACTGACTTCTCCTTCTTGATGGCACTCTCAGCCTCCCTCAACATATTGAGGAGCTCAGAGAGAGTCACATCAAACTTGCTCATGTTAAAAATGAATTGAGAAAAGGAATCTGGTAGGGACTGAAGTATAAAATCAATGCACAGGTTATCCTCTAGGACTATTCCTAGACCTGTGAATTTCTCGATCCACTCTATCATCTTTAGGACATGGTTCTTAACCGATGTCCCTTCTGTCATCTTGACTTGAAAGAGTTTCTTAGATATCTCATATCTTTGAGTTCTTCCCTATTTCTCAAACAGCTGACAGAGATGAAGAATGATAGAATCTGCATTCATGCTCTCATGTTACCTTTGTAACTCATGAGTCATGGAGGCCAACATGTAACATTTTGTCAACGTGGAATCATCTATATACTTCACATAGCGAGCGATCTCATCCTCGCTTGCCCCTTCTTCTGGTGTAGGCAGAATTGTATCAAGGACATATGTGATTTTCTCCGTCGTGAGAACAATTCTCAAATTACGAAGCTTTTGGACCAATGAGGCGGTTGGCATCAAGTATGCCACGTAGGGGTTTTGCAAGCGACAAATAAGATATAGCGTAAATTAAATAACATGCAGACTTTGCAGAGAATACTAATTAAGATATGGACTTCTATCTTAATATACTCCCACTATTTTCCTAGCGAATCACGCGACACCCTCGACACGTGAGACGGAAGTCTCCGGCAGACTCCTAGTGGGGATCGGGATCCAATTAACATCTTAGTGCAACCTCGAGGGACTCGACCAATTACACTAAGCCCAAAAGGTAGGCAACTCTTGCCAATCACAACTCCTTGTGATTTCCGTCATGTTCAGCCTCTGAATCATCATAGTCTCGAGGTACTCAACCAACCATGACGTTCAGTTAAGTCATCACCATCATTACAAGATGAGTTTGATTCGATGATATGCCCTCGAGGGACTCAACAAAGCATACCATATCCTCAGGTTACCGGTGACATCTCTATGTCGTAGGCAAGATCTCGATCACGTAGATAGGTGAGCCTCGAGGGACTCAACCAACTCAACCTATGTCGTGATTCAATTTCTTCCTATAACGATGGAAGGCCACGTGGGTCAATCTTATTATCTCACGCTTACCGACTTAGTATTATCGTAGGAGTTTTTGTTTCGTATCGGTCTCCTAATATGTCGTGTCACACACATACATATTTAATATATATCTACATCGCATGCAAATATATATATATATATATATCTAGTAGGTGTATCACATATGTAAGTCACACCGGATGATCATGAGCCATCACCTAATATGATTAAGCCCGAGCCAATAAGCCTAATCACTCACAATAGGATATATGTGTGCATTGACGCATCTCCATGTCCTGTGCTTGTTAATCTCGTCATCATCAGTTCCGTCGAATCGTCGTATCACCATACATCGTGATCTCCCGCCACGGCATCGTGGGTCCCGCTGTAACCTCCACGCTCCCGCTACACATCTCCATGTAATTATCAATAATCACAGGTACATAGGCCCAACAATAAACGAGAAAAAATGCATGCTCGGAGGTCCCAATAATAATAATAATCACAATTACACACATCACAACATATGACTCATGATCATCCATCCACATCATACATCACATGTACATCACATCATATGTAGGATTACTAAATATATATAATAATTAATGAAACTATTTATTATTTTTTTAGAAATCAGGATATGCTCGAAATTTCTGGAATTGTCAAGGGCATTTTCATAATTCTGGATGAGAGGACAGTCCTCGAAATTTCTAGAATTATTGAGGGCATTTTTAGAATTTTATACATGAGGACAGTCCTCGAATTTTTAGAATTATTGAGGGTATTTTTGGTATTTTGGATGAGAGGACAGTCCTCAAAATTTTCAAAAATATTGAGGGTATTTAAGGAATTCTGTATAAAAGGGACAGAGTTGGAATTTCATAAATTTTGAGGGGCATAACCATATTTTTCTCAAAAAGATGCCCTAGCCCTCCTTCACCCGCACTGTGCCGCCGCCGTCGATGCCCTTGCGTAGGCGACGGCTGCCCATTGCGGCCGACAGCCGCCCTGCCAAGTGGCGACCACCCTTGTGACCGGCGCAACCACCCGTGCTAGCGGCAGGGCTAGCCGCGGGCGGCAACCCCTTGCGGGTGACCGCCCCTTGCAGGGGGCCTGACCGTAGTCGACCGCCCCTTGTAGGTAACCAACCATGGTCGGCCGCCCCTGTAGGGGGCCTGGCCGTGGCCAACCACCTCTGCATGCAGACAGCACGCATGTGGCCGCCCCTCCCCCGCAGGCAGCACTTACTTTCGCTGCCAATCATTGCAACAAGCGGGTAGAACAGTTCTACGCGATTCAATCTCATCACACGCAGTTTAAAACCAATTTTTCGTATGAAAACCTTGACTTTGATACCATTGTTGGGAAACCTCAGCGGGTGAATCACATGCGCAGCGAAAATCAAAACAAAAATCGGTTTCCCACGCAGATCAAATCATCATGCAAAAGATTGGGGTCGCAAGAAAAATCGTAAAAATCAAAAAATCGTGATGTGTGGGAGATTGATTTTACCAAGGGAGATCGTATATCCCTGTATTTCAGATCCGGATAGAGAAGATGAAGGAGGTCAAGCATCCTCCTCTCTTGCGATATCCATACGATGGATCTCTACAGCGAAACTCCTCCAATTTGATCTTGCAACTCTTGCTCAGAGGGAGGGAGGAGAATAGGAGGTGGTGGCTAAAGCTGCAGCCTATCAATCATGAGTCTCCCCTCCTATTTATAGAGAGCCACCAAAACCCTATGGCTCCTTCCTTAGTGGGTATTGGATCACCATTCAATAACCCACTAACCTTGCATTATTGGATCTCTATTCAAAAATCTCCTTAGGCCTATAATTGGGCCTTAATCAAGGAGCCTATCAACATAGGGTCTCATCTAATGAGAATAGGGGCTAATTTGATATTCATCCAATCCTCTATTCGCTGAAGCATCCACCATATATGTGTGACCCTCTAGGCCCAATACCGAGCTGGCCGTGAGTAACTCCCATCAGAACTCCTTCTGATATAGTGAATTATTCTTCCCATAATAATTCACTCGACTCATCGACTATGGACGTACTAGGCCACTACGCTATAGTCCCCAAATAGTACAGGGGGGATCAAATCCATCGGACCTCTTTGTCCATAGTTACCATGTATCTATAATCCCTCATCCAAATAATATCCCAGAGATCGTATATTGGACATGTTATTGTCAGGTCACATATGAAATCAGTTTGTCTTGCTCTATCCGGATTCTACCAGAGTACTCTCTCAATCTGAATGACCCTAGCCAGGGATTTGTCTGACCAAACACATATGGGATATTCCTCTCGTGATCCGAGAGTGGATGATCCTCTATTGACACTCAATTGTCTTCATAAGGTTGGCTACAAATCCCGATAACCAGTTGTATCAGATTTGAAACTTTCCAAACCTGTAAGTCTGGCGTCAAAGAAAGGAGTACTCATACAAGACATCCTTGGTGTCTCAAGTCTAAGGACCAGATACACAACTGGGAGTATGGAATCGCTGTCTGACATTAGGTAGCATTAACCATACAACATTCCATAAGCGGATCAATCAGTGAACTCATTCTCTAATGAGCACCTGTACTATATATTTAGTGTCTTCACACAAGTGGCTATGAGACTAGCCGCCTCCATCATATGGACGGGTATATAGTACACTGATCTATCCAGTTATCTCAATGTCCCTCTTGAGTAACCTAACCGGGATTATTTAGGATCTATGTTTAAAGGTGAATCGATCACATTATCATAATCTCATCACGATCCGCTTCCCATTGCACAGAACTAAGGACATCACAATATATATGTAACAAATAATATAATGTGAGAATATGTCAATATTAATCATAAGCAAAAAGATCACACAGCGTGTCACAAGTGTCATCACTCACGTGATTGGCTTGCAGGGCACCTGTAACCAGCAAAAGATACACCACCTTGGCCGAGTGGAACTATAGCCCTTATAACCACGATGTCTTCCACACCAAATCATGGCCAGATGTTTATTATTAGAGCCGACACATCCAGAGTGGGGGTTAGCACCATCCTTATGCAAGATGGTCAACAGCACAAAGAAGTATAAATGGACCCCAAAAAATCACTACTCCTACCCACCTCAGACTCAGATTGGGCTCACACTACTAGAGATTTTATCAAAGGACAGCCCTCACTCCAAAAGAAGGCATGACTACTATTACAGAGCAACCACGTGGCAGCCTATGTAAGGAAGAAACTTCCCCCTAACAAACGTCGGAGCAGAAGAAAGTTCTTTGAGAAAGATCAAGTCCCCCTTCATCTCCAGCTCCACTAGCATGAAATTCAAGCCTCAAGAAAGTGGTCTCCCTATTTCTTTAGGCTTTATAAAATTAGGGATCATATTGGGGCCCTAACCTGGAGATCAGATCCTTGCACCAAAATCAAAATTACAATTGATTCTCCAAGTATCCCACCTCAAATGAAAATTTAAAGATGACGACTCGGCTTAAGTTCTTCCAACTGACACCCAAGCTGATGAGGTGCTAAAGACCTGATTCCCTGAGTTCATGAAACTTTAGCCTTGAGGATAAGACTGATTTTAAGAGGGTGGGTTTGATAGGACTCCAGCAGGGTTGAGTCCTAATCTCCCTAGAAGTAGTCAATAAAACCTACTATATTATAATAAAGTAACTCCTATCTTATAAAGGAGTATGGCTATGGTTTAAATTAGCCCTTAGGGCTTAGTGGCTGTCGCCCCCCTTATTGGGTTGGTAGGCTAAGGTTTCCCCCTGCTTAGGTCGGCTATAGAGCCAAACTAGCCGCCACATGTTCCCTCTAAGGCAGGTAGGCTATAGAAGGAGCAAAAGGGTAATTTTAGTTTGGCAAGCACCCCCCTAGGGCTCGGGTTTAGAGCCCTATATAAGCATGTAGCCTCCACCTCTCTTTATTAAGCAATTATTAATTTTATTTCAGTCTTGTGCCAAATTTAGGAGGGAGGAACCCCTACAATATTCTAAGGGTTGATCACCCTCAATGATCAAAATCTATAGAGCTCCTTCTAGGTTTCTATCACCTATACTGGTTTTGTTCATGTATCCCGGATAACGTTTGCTGATGATCTTATTATCTTCCTTTAGAATGATCCTACTTCTATGAGGAATCTGGCAGCTATTCTCAATGACTTTAGTATAATTTCTAGCCTTTAAGCTAAATCATACGTAAAGCAAAGTCTATGTGGGTGCTTGCATTGAAGATAAGGATTATATTGCTCAAACTTTGGGGGTTTATGAGGGAAGTTTATCAGCTCCTTACCTGGGTCTCCACTCATATCCACTAGCATCAATAAAACCCAATGTCAACCTATCCTGTAAAAAATAAAGAACATATTTTCCTCTTGAAGAAATTGATTTCTTTCCAAAGCAGGACGAATTAAACTCATTTGATCTATGTTGATCTCTTACTCTATTTATTGGTTTAATGCATTTCTTCTACCTGTTGGGCTTCTCCAGGATATTGAAAGATTACTTATGAACTTCTTATGAAATAACACGGATGATAAGGCAATACATATGGTAAATTGAGACAACATTTGTAAATCAAAGGATGAAGGGGGGGTTGAATATAAGAAAGATTAGATATTGAAATAAAGCTTGCTTGGTAAAGCAATTATGGAATATTTTATAAAACAAATATTCCTTATGGTCATAATGGGTTTCTGCTAGGTACCTATCTAAGGAATCAATCTGGGTAGCTTTAGTCAAAACATATCATTATGCTGCTTGGAAAGGAATTTTAAAAGTAAGGAATTAGCTAATCAACAATATTCCTTATGCAATCTCTTTTGGGACTAGCACTAATATGTGGTATAACCCTTGGGTGAATGAAAAAAAAAAATATTTTAATTATTTGGTGATAGAGTACGATAAGATCTAGGGGCTCCCAAAGATTAGAAGGTTTATGAATTCATTGACAATGGTAATTTATGTCTTTCCAACCTTACTTCCCTGAAATGTTATCACTTTGGCTGACTATTATAGCTATTCCAATCAGGAACAACTATTCAAATATGCTTATTTGGCTTCATGATAATGGTAAATTTAGTGTTGCATCTACATAGAACCAAATTAGGCAAAGGAACGATAAGTGGATCTCAAACAGTTGGATATGAGATAGACCAAGCTCACAAAGACATTCCTTGTGCATATGGTAGGCCATTCTTGACAAACTACCTATAATGGATAATATGAAGAGAAGAGGTATTTATCTTGTAAACTGATGCTCTCTTTGTATGTAAAAAAAAAAATTGATCATCTCTATTTTGCTTTTGACTACACCTAAATATGGAAGGAGATTCTGAAGCGATTTGAACTCAATAGGGTACCGCAGTGAAACTTAAATCAAGAATTAGAAATGCTCATGCAAAACTTCTCAAGAAAGGGGCCTCTTATACAACAAGCAAATATTACTTTCAGATGTGCTATTTGATGGATTTGGAAAGAGAGATATGACAGAATCTTTGAGTGTCACAACACAAACGAAGCTCAACTCATAATAGAGATTCTTAGAGACTCACGATCATGTATGGAGCATGATCTGAACATGAAGCACTTAACAAGAAGAGAGAAAGGGATCTTCATCATATTCAATTTTACCATTAGTTAATGATATCAAGAATGATGCTAAAGAATGTAATGTATTTAATGATTAAATGCTTTCATAATATGATTTATTCACAAGCAGTTCAGGCATGTCTAGACATTGTATTTTATTATTGTTGACAGTAAGACGTCATAGCCTATAGCATGTGTAGGCATGATTACATTTTCGTTTGGTAACTCTTGGAGATGAGTCTGGTGGAGTGAGACCATTCCGCCTTTCTAACGTGGGGTGGACTCTCCTAGACTACTTTAAGAGGTTTTAGGCTTTAGTCTACGACCTGTATAGACAGATTTATTTTATACAAACTTTATATTTAATATATTTATTTTTACTTACCAAAAAAAACAAAGACTATATCACAATTTAATCTGCACTTCAATTAGAAAGTTACCTAACTTTACTCTAAAAATATCCCCCAAATATACATACCTATTAAACTGTTTGAAAAAAATTATACTTACGAATTAGCCCCCCACTTTAAATAAGCGATTACCAAGTTTTCCATAATAGTATTCACCATATATATTTATGAAAAGATCTATGAGTCTAGTTTCTAACCACATAAATTTTGTTAAATTTAGAATTGTTAGGATCGTGTTGATACTAAGGGGGGGGTGGAATTAGTACTTTCAAAAATTACGTCTATTTAAAAAAAAACTTGTACGAACAAAACTCATATCGAAAATACATTAGACTTGGAATGCAAGTGAGAGTAGTTAGCTATTAAGCAAGTAATAAGAGTAAAGCACAAGGAAAAGAACACACTAGTTTTATACTGGTTCAATCGTTATGACCTACGTCCACTCCTGATTCCTCCTTCGTTGAGGCCACCGGCGTTCACTAATGATCTTCCTTCAATGGGCAAGGATCAACTACCATTTTACAACCCTTTCTCCTTTTCACAGGTTTAGGAGATAACCTTTACAAATCTCACACCTCCCTTAGAATAAACTATAGACTTTTAAGAGGAGAACTCTCAAGAGATTACAACGTTTGCACACTTAGAATCATAAGTTTTTGACCTCAATTCTTGCTACCTCAAGCAAGAATGAGTGGGGTATTTATATGCCCAAAATGGCTTCAAAAGTTGTAGCCAAAATTTAAATTTTTGGGATTTCCAAGGTGCTGACAGCTAGTGAATTTATTCATCTCTTTTGAGAAGTGCAAGCCAGCAAATATTTGCTTCCTTTGCATTATTCAAGCTAGTAATTTTATAAGTTAACAAGTTTTGCTCTTCCTTTGTCATTGTCAAAAAGAATGGATGGTTAGAATAGTGTAAAACTTTTCTCATTACATTATTTTTCAAGAAATAAATCAAGAAATATACCAATCATCAAATGAAATATATCCAGAAAAATTAACATGGTGATGAGATATTCAATTTATGAAAACAAATTATGAATATCAAGAGACAATTTTTTTTTATAAGAGAAATAAATAAAATAAAATCTCTTGATTCATTCATAAGAAATCTCAAGTTGTCAAGTTCATGATTTGTATAAAAAAATTCGTTTAAATAATACAAGAATACATTACAAAAAATTTTGATTCATAAAAGATTTCAAGTTGTAATTCGAAGAAATCAAAACCACATATAGGTAAATCATTCATTCAATTTCAAAATCATCAAAATCACTTTCAAAAGATTCAAAATATAATTAATAGACTTATTAGTCTCTTGAAATTCTAGTGATTTCCTTTCTCCACTTTGTGAGAGCAAGAAGGTAGAATCAAGGTAGAGAAATGAAAAATATTATATCACAAGAATGCTCAATTTTAAAATTATAAATTTTATAGATGGGAATTTTGAAATTAAGCTCAAAACTTCAAGATATTCAAGGAGATTCAAAAGTTTAAGAGCTACTTATGCATTTAAAATCATCTCATGCAATTTCAAGTATAGCAAAAAAATCATTTATTGTAAATTTTGATAAAAAAACATCAAGAATTTCATAAGAAGACATGATAGTCTATCAAGCTCAAATTGCAAATCAAGTATTTTGCATGCATTTAGAAAGCCTTAATTTTCTTCTAACCAATTATTCCTCATTCAATGTTATCATATCCAAATTTATTTCTAATCACATTAATAATTTTATCTCTCCTTTTTTTTATCATTGTCAAGAACGAAATATGATGGCATAATTTCTTCTTAGCATTCATATTCAAATTACGTCAAAAAGTACAAGGAGATCATATCATTAAAGATAAAATCAAAATTTTCAATATCAAAAAATATGATTTCGTTTAATAAGTTTCTTTCCCCATTTTTTTGTGAATAATAAAAATGAGTCTTAGGGGATAATCTCAATTCATCCAAGATAATTTTTTTTAATAAAAAAGAAGAATGATCTTGATAAAAATTTCAATTATTACTATTAAGAACATAAATCTTCTTTTTATTAAAAAGAGAAAATTATAGAGATCAATAACGTGATTCCCATAATGTAAAAGTAAAGTCAAGAAATTAAGAGAATATTCATGATAATAAAAATCTTTTTCAATTTTCAACTTATCACAAATTTAAGAATTACTAATTTTGGTGATGAGTTATGTCATTCATGAGTTTTAAAATAAATCATGTCAATATAAATATTGATATCAAAAGACATTCATGAATATTAAAGACATCATTTAATTTAGTAAATCTCTTCTTAGATGATAAAAAAGAATCTTAAGAGATCAAAGAAGAGTCTTTATTCATAAAGATATTTTATAGATATCAATATCATGAGTTAATTTCAAGAAAGAAAAAGTAGAAGATCTTGATTTATATATATGAAACTTCAAGTTTTCAAGAATATGGTTCATAAGAAGATTTTCAACTAATAGATCCGAAGAGACAAATTATGATTCATTCATATGACTTTCTTCAAACGAATTTATATAAGGATTTCAAAGTGTAGTTTTTTGTTTAACTTGTCTACATTATGATAAAATTATCATAATATCAATAACATTGGATATATTCATCAATCTCATTTCAAAACAAAATCATTTGTAAACTTATCAAAAATCATTTTTTTCAAAAATTTCAATACAATCAACATAGATTATTTTTCAAAAGAAAATAACTAAAGTTTTCTAATTCATTTTTGTAGTTAAAGAGATTGAATAATAAATGTATCATTTTAGCTTGTTGAAGGATTCATGGGATAAAAAAAAAATCTTTCATGAATAATTATCCTTCTTTTGAAATTTATTTTTATAGTGCAATATCATTTAAAGTCCAAAAATAAAATTTCATCAAGATCATTGTAATAAAATATTTTCAAACAAAAGCTTCGATTCATTTTAAATCCAATGATTTCTATATGTTCGAAAATTCTATCATGTTATCAAGAAGTTTTTCCTTTAAAGAAAAACAATTTTGTATATGACCTTTAAGTTCAAATTCAATGTTTGGTCATTTAATCTCAAGACAATGTACCTAAATTCATGCACACAAATCAATACATTAATCATCATCAAAATCTTTCTTTCATACATATGATTTTTATTTAAGATAGCTAAACTTTCTTATTTCTAATTCTAGCATGCTCTAGCTATGCAAAGATTATGCATTATTGAAAGCAATCAAGATTAATTATAACAACGAATCATCCTTAAGATTCATTACAAATAATTTTATTTTCAATAATTTTTTTCTTATTATTTGCTTTGGCTAGTGAGCTTTGAAAGAGTATTAGATCTTAAGTCATGTGCCTTGAGCATCTGATTTCAAAACATTACTTAGTGTTCCTAGTCTTATTATGATGCAACTTTATATTATGGGATGTTTTGATTTAGGTACCCATTTGAGTTTGGGTCCTTCATGGTATGTTCTTCCCATTTTTTCTAATGGCTTAAGGTTATTTATGGTTTCTTTAGGAGCCCAAATTAATTTATGTGGACTATAATTTTTAAATAGACATTTGTAGACTTTATGTCCTAATCTACTACAAAATTATATTTATTTTTAGGTGACAAATTTAATGTAGGTCCTTTCATAAACATGTTTGACTTTTATTGAATGTTACTAATAAAGCCTATATCATTCATTCTATTAATATGATCCTTATTGACAAGGATCATATTTAGAGATTTATTTCCTTTTTTAAAATTTTCTAATATTTGTTTAAGTATGATATTTTTTTTTTAACATCATCTAGCATTTCACATTTAGAGCAAAAATTGTGTGATGGTAAAGTATCATGCAAGGTTTCATGTTTGATGCATGTATTGTATGATGGTGCTACTTCATGCATTTCATCAAGTTTACTAACTAATGATGCATACTCTTTCTTAAGTAATTTATAAGATTTTCTAATCTCTCTAAATTCATCATAAAACTCATGAAAAGAAAGTAATAACTCATTAAAAGTAAAAGAGCTTTTGGGATGATTACTTACCTCATCGTGGTTGGCCACGAGCACGAGATCTTCCACTTCTTCTTGATTGTGTTTTTCATCTTTGGAGTGCCTCGACTTCTTGCGTTAATAACAAGAGGTTTTGTCCATCTTTAGATTTTTAAGGTTTAAGTTCATTAATTTTTCCGGTTCATTTGTCAAAAGTTCATGTCCAAGGTTCTCATCACTCGAGATTTTACTCGATGAGTCATATATCATTCTTAGTTCACAATCATTCCTATTCTTTGGAAGGTGTTCTTTGTGTTCATTTTTGTGTGACATTTCATTTAATGAGTCATTTAAATTAATTGTGTTGTTATGTGTCAATTCCAATGTAAGCCAAATTTCAAAAGTCGAATCACAACAAGAAACCCGATCAAATTTATTTTTATCTAAGGTGCAAAACAAGACATTCATAGCCTTGACATTTAAAGAGAAAGTCTTCTTCTCCAAATCATTCTAAGAGTTCATTGGAAGAGAAGACTTTTCGAATCTGTTTTCAATAATAGTCTATAAATCAAGGTCTAAAGAAAGCAAGAAAACTCTCATCCGAGTTTTCCAATAAGTGTAGTCCATCCCATTGAATATTGGAGGGTGAATGATAGAAAAATCATCTTGAAAGCCAAAAAGAACCATTATCTTGGATGTTAAACCAAATGAGAAAAACATGACTCTGATACCAATTGTTAGGATCAATTGACACTAGGGGGGGGAAGGGGTGAATTAGTGCAAGTATAAATTTTTAATTTAGATGAAATCTTTTTTATTAAACCAAGATTGAAAATCCAAAGCTTTTCATTCTTAGTGAAACGAGTGAGTGATTAAAAGAAAGTTGCTAAGTTACTAAGCAAACCGGAAAGATAAGCAATGTTTAAAGGAAAGAACTTATCGTGAAAACTTTGCTTTCAAAGAGTTGAGTTAAATCAGAAGCGTCAATACAAAAATATGTAAGCAATGAAAACAAGAAAACACTCATAATTTTTATAGTGGTTCGGTGCCAACGGCCTACATTCACTCCCGAGTCCTCCTTTTTGAGGTACACCGACGTCCACTACCGATCTTCTTTGGGTGAAGACCAAACCCTTACACTTTGCTTACAAGGGAGACAAGATTACACTCTTTGATCGCTCCCTTACCCCTTTTTTTTCTTATAATTCTCATATAATATTTTCTCAGAATATAATCCCCATAAATTATTGTGTAGAATGCAAGAAATCTTGGGGTATTTATAGGCCCCAAGTGGCTTTAGATTTTTGGAGCAAAAAATCAAACATACTCGAAAAAATCGAGTACGGGTGGTTTACCCATCGACCTGGGCGGCTCAACCTCCCAGATCAACAGGGTACGGGTGATTTACCCGCCGGCCTTGGGCGGGTCAATCGCCGAAAGTACCCAGATTCCTGGGTACGGGCGGTTCAACCACCCAGCCTGGGTAAGTCAACTGCCCGAAAGCCTGGGCGGCGACGGTACACCCGTCGCTCATCGGCGATTTACCCGTCAGAATATTTGAAAAAGTGGTTCCCTCCACTTTTCGAATTTCGACTTGAACCTAATGTTGACCAACCCTTTGGTCAACCAATTGAGCTCAACCTGAGCTCAATCAAACCCCAATAGTGGACCCGATTGCCTTATTGAGTTGATTTTGATTTCATCCAAATCCAACTCAATTAGGACTTACTTCTAACTACGACTCAATGATTACAACGCTTAAAGACCACAAGCTTAAACTAAGACTTAACTTCCGCCAATCCAGAAACCTTAGGCATTCTTGCGGCAAGTCATCCGGTGATCTCCCGGCATGCTCCCAGCGAGCTTCCCGATCCATTCGACGAATCTCCTTGCGAACTCTCGACGATGTCCCACTACATTATCTAAACCCGGCCCGATGCCTAAGCTTGATCTTGGCCCATTATCTAGTTGTAACTTCATTGCTCCTGTCATAGTTAGTCATGCATGATGTTAATTATGACTTAATTAAATACAATCATAATTGTCAAACATCCATTACAAGACCATCCCAACTCCCGGCAAGCTTTTTGGCTACCCCCAATAATCTTCTAGCGAGTCTCGGTCTTCTTCTGGCGAAGTCCCTTGCACCATCCTGGGAAACTCCTGATACCCTCGGCGAGCTCCCGAGGCACTCTTGGCAAGTTCCCAACCGCATTAACTGAATGCATGGACTTGACCTTGGCCAATTGTGATTGTAATAATTTTTCTATCGTAATTAATCCTACATCAATTAATTTTTAATAATCCGTGTTAGATCAATAACCCATCAAATAATTTTATCATCAAAATCTAAGATTCAACACGTCACTCCCAGCCATGCACTCCCTGTCGCAGCCCCGCTGCCGTCACCCACTCCAACCTCCCTTCTTCCTCTGTCGCAGCTGCATGCCCTGCTAACACTTTTCTTCCCCTGCACCTCCACCAGAGACGATGTCGCTGCCCCTCCCTTACTACCATCTTCCTCCCAAACCCACCTCTGCTAAAGCCGATGCTATTGGTCTCTCCTCCCAGCTGTGCACGCAGCAACAATAGCCACTGCCCTCAACTTCGTCTCTTCTTCCCTGCCCTTACCACCGCTATTGTTTCCCCTCCAATCGCACCCTGCGTCTCCTCTTCATCTCTAGTGCCTCACCGCCACTATCGCAGCCCCGGTTGCTATCGTCCGCTCTCCACGCCAACGCCATCCCCTTTTGTCACGCCCCCCAAATTATCACATTCGAGAGGGGTGATCTGTCATAAATCGAGAATATTATAATTCATCACAATCTATCCAGGATCCAAACTAATATTTGAGGATATCGAGAAATACTCAAACTTCATATTTCATATTTATAAAACATGTGCAGTTTATAATCATACATCACATTACTCAAATATTTATGAAATTCAAAGATAACTTAACAAATATTAACCACACTTATAATTCATCAGCAATAGAACATAGATAATCACACAATCAACCATTTACCATAAATTCACTTCATCGTAGACTTAATTTAACATTCCAAAATAACTACAAACGTGAGAGGTCATTTAAGCTTTTACAAAGATACATAAATCAAATTCATCGACAATATTTCATTGCATACAAATATACTTATACAAAAACTACAACGATATTAGCCAACAAAAACATGTCCAAAATTTGAATTGCTCTCCACTGCCTAGCCCAATCTTAACATTCAATGAGTGTCAAGCTAACTTAAAAAAATTTGATAATAAGGGAGTGAGCTACAAAGCTCAGAAACCGTTTAATATATCTAAGACAAGAGCAAATGACTTCAAATAAGCTTGATATCAAGATACAAAGCAGAGATACAAGAATTCATGGATATCAACTCATTAGATATAGAATTCTAAATGTCATTCATTCGAAACAAATTTAGTTCATAACAAATGAAATACAGAGTAATTAGAGCATATCAACAACGTAAGAGGTATTTCAGGGCATATCGAAGGCACATAGGACATTTCAGAACATATCAATAGCAAATGAAACATTTCGGAACATATCAATGGAATGTGAAATGTTTCGGAACATATCAATAGCAAATGGAACATCTTGGAACATAACAATGGCATATGGAACATCTCGGAGCATGTCAAAGACGTAAACATATTTCGAAGCACATCAATGGTGAATGAATAATCTCAAAGCTTATCAAATGAACAAATAAGGAACAAAAGCTCAAATATCATATTGATGTCACATTTATTTTATTCTTATCCAAAGCACATATATAAACTCAAAAGCAATGCTTTAGATATCATATAAAAAACATAGAGGGTGAAGTGAGATCACAAACATAATATGGTTCATCCATCTCTGAATGACCACCAAACATAAGTCTCCCACGTCTGGGAACTCCATCCACCCACGCTTGAGTGAAGTCATAGGAGGCTGACAAAGCATCACGGGCTCTAAGCATAACTCACTTTACTATTTCTGGCAAAGGTTCACATTTTTTTCATAAACACCATAGTACAAAAGGACATGAAAAATAAAAGTGGCATATATCAGAAGCATATATGGAACAATGAAATATACATATGCCAAATGAAGCAATACGATGTAAACATAAACCTTCACAATATGCATTCAGATAGGTAAGGAATAAGGAATAAGAGTATGCAAGATTTCAAATCAATAATATACAGCTAAAAAAAGAAAGGACTTTAGCTGGATCACAAACAGAATATGATTTGATATTAAATCAAAAACATAGATGGTGAAGAGGGATCACAAACATAATATAGTTCATCCATTTTTATATGACCACCGAATATAGTAGAGCATCACGGGCTCTAAGCATAACACCATATACCATTTCTAGCAAAAGTCTATAATATCCCACAAACACCAGAGTACAAAAGGACATATGAGCAATAAAATGACATATATCGGAAGCACATGTGAAACAACAAAATATACATGTGCCAAATATAAAATAATACGATGAATACATAAGCATACACAATATGCAGATAGATAAAGAATAAAAAATAATAGTACATACGAATTCAAAGCAATAATATAAGACTCGATTAAAGAAGAGATTTTAGCTGAAATCAATTTCCAAAGGATGAACAAGAATAGACAAAAATTGACAAACACATGATTCCAACAGAATTTGAGAGGCATATTGCATGAAATATTTAGATAATCAATTATGCTCCAAATTACTCAAGATAGGCATGGAAAGAAAGATATGCGAGTCTAGTTTCTCATGAACCAGGTTTTGCATAAATCCGAGTTTCCAACAAGGAATTACAAATAATTTAATATCAAAATGTCAGAATCTCAAAAATAGACTTAAATCTTTATATCTAAACAGAAAATATATCAATCGCAAGGTTGTAACAATTCAATTGAACATATCAAGATAGAAGCGAAGATAAAACCAATTGTAAGATTATAATAGCATAATTTATCATAACAAGATGGAAGTAAAGATTGGGATGACAATAAGAAAGGATCGGAACACTTGCAAGGTTATAACAATACAATCGATTATATCAAGATAAAAAAAAAGCAAAGATAGAACACTTGCATGGTTATAATAGCTCAAGATGAATATAAAGATTGGGATGACAATAAAAAAAGATTGGAACACTTACCTTTCAAAGATTTTGATCCGAAGTTATTAAGCTCAGATTTTTTTCTTTCTTTGCTTTCTTTTCATTCTCTTCTCCTTGTTTTCTTCTTTCTTCTTCCACAATTGTAGCTCGTGCAGACCGTATGAGGGCCACAATCACCTACTCTCCCTTCTTCCTTCTCTCCTTTTATTGCACCCACTGCTTCAATCGCAGCCCCCTTTCTCTTCTTCCTTCCTTCCTTTTCTTCTTCTTCTTCCTTCCTCTTCTTCTTTCCCCCAACAACATCCTCTTCTTCTTTTCCCCTTTTATTCTTCCTTTCTTTCTTCTCCCCCCAGTCCCAACCTCTTCTTCTTTTCCCCTTTTATTCTTCCTTTCTTTCTTCTCTCCCAAGAGCAACCTCTTCTTCTTTTTGAAACCCTTTGATTCTTTCTTTTCTTCCTCTTCTTCCCTTCTCTTCCAGCCGCAGTTGCCTCAGCCACAACCCCTTCTTCCCTTTCTCTTCTTTCTCTTACTCTTCTTTCCTCTTCTTCTTTCCCCTTCTTCTTTTCCAGTCGCAGCTGCCACAACTACAGCCACAGTAGCAGCCACTCCTTTCTCTTCTTTGCCCTTTTCTCTTTTTTCTCTTCTTCTTCTCTTATTCCCCTCTTCTTCCCTTCTTTTCCCCAACGCACTACACCTCCTCTATTTCCTCATGCAGGAAACAGAGGTGTAGCAACACCTTACCGTAGCCTCTTTCCTCTCTTCTTCTTCCCTCTCTTTTCCCTCTTCTTCTTCTTCTTCTTCTCTTCTAGCTGCTGCCCCTTCTCCCTCCCCTATCCCTCTCCTTTCTTTCTCTTCCAACCAAAGCCTTAACCGCAACCCCTTCTCTTCTTCTTCGCTTCCTCCTTTCTTCTCTTTTCTTTCTCCTCCACCGATGTATCTCCTTGTGCGGATGCAGAGGGGCGTAGCCCCTTCACTTCCTTCTTCCCCTTCCCTTCTTCCCTTCTTCACTTCTTCTTCCCCTCTCCTTCCTTCTCTTCTCTTCCCAAAATGCAGCCACCTCACCTCCTCTGTTTTCCACGTGCAGTATATCGAGATACATGGAAGGCGGTCGGACATGGGATAAGAATCACCATTTTCTCTTTTTTTTTTATAACTTCTATAGTTTAGTCCTTGAACGAATTATAATTCGCGATTAGGTCCTCAAGATTTATAAATAGGACCTCAGATATTATAAACAATTATTCAGATATACAATTAGATCCTCAAATTTTTATAAATAGATCTTTAGATTTATAATTAAGTTATTATAAAGGATCTCAAAATACGTCCTTGTATAATTTTCAAGAATAAGGGATATTACACCTTTCAGTCGCAGCAGCCTCAGTCCTCTGCCACGCCACTGTCTGCATCTCCTTCCCAACGACCGCAGCAGTCGTGAACCTTATCCTTAATCACATAGCAACAGAAACAAGGCAATAATCGTCCCTCCTTGTAGTGACCGAAATAGGGTAACTTCCAGCCCTCAACCGCTGCCATCTTCCTCCTTCGCCAGTCACACCAGCGTTGCCCTTTGCCTTTATCCACCGCTGCCTCCTTCGTCGGCCATACAAACGTTGCCCCCTTGCCTTTGTCCACTGCTGTCATCTTCCTCCTCCGTTGGCGACACCAACGCTGCCCCCTTCTTTTATCCACCACACTACACCAACGTTGGCCCCTAATTTGCTGCAGTGATCAACGTTGCCTCCCTGCGAATCGCAGCAACAATTTCTTCCCACAGATCACAATGTTGCCTCCACGTGAATCGCAACAATGATTTCTTCCCGCAGATCGCTGCCCTCCAATTGTCACCGCCGTAACCTCGACGATCTCATCCTTGTAGCATCATCGTACCACCGCCTTCCTGGCCACCATCACAACAACAATCGATCCAAACCAAGATCAGCAACCAATAGATCACATCTAACCCAGTGATCACAGTCCTCGGTGATGCCATATTTCATCGTTAGCATCCACGCAACGATTCTTCACAACCACAAAGCACCACCAACCAACGTCACAACAACAACACCGAGTAGTCTTATGCGATGGCTACCAATAATTCAATGAAAGCAAGATTTAAAGCATTCGAAGCTTGAACGAAAGAAAGATTGCAAGAACTCTTCAGCGAATTCAGAAGAAGTCTATTGGATAGCCCTAACAAATCTCAACATAGTGAAAGTTCAAACCTCAAAGGTTGCTGATCTGAAAAATATGACCAAAGGCAAGACATAAGATACCCACGTATGAGGGTAGAGTTCCCCAGATGGGAAGATGAGACCCAATCGACTGGATCTCACATACTAAAAAGTTATTTCCCTTCCATAGAACTCCAGAAGAATCCAAGGTGAAAGTAGCTTTAAATCCCTTGATGGTGATGCGATCCGACGGTATGATTTGTACGAGACCTATCACAGAGTCACTTCATGGGAATAGTTCAAGCGAGAGCTCCTGATTCGCTTCACACCATCAAAATATGAGAACGTTAATGGATAACTCGCCAAAATCCTCTAGACTTCTACGGTACAAGAGTACCAGAGCAGATTTGAGTACCTATCGAACCAAACCCGAGATTGGTCCAAGAAAAATTAGTGAGAACATTTATCGAGGGACTTAATCTGGAGATTTGGTGCAAAGTTAAAGCTCGCCACCCCCCGCATCATAATGGCTGCTATATCATTCGTCCGTGTGCATAAAAAAAAAATCAATATGGACACTTGCCGAAGTAGAAGCTTCAATAGATAGGTAATCAGCAAGCCGCCCACCCTATCTATTCCCAGCCAACACCTGAACATCGAAAAGCCGACCCGAGAAGAACCCAAAGAAAGATCAATAAAGGATTTGTGGTTGCGTTGTGATGAAAACCGATAAATACAAGGGCAACTTCTAACGATTGAGCCAATTAAGGAGGAATAAAAAACTAACAATGTGAAGTTCGATCATGAAGGCTATGACAACTTCTGATGATTGAGCCAATTAAGGAGGAAGTAGAGATTGACGGTATGAGATCCGATCATGAAGATATGGATTCTGATGAGGATATTGGACCTATCACACATACAATGCATGCATTAACCGACTATTCTAACCCACAACCTATGAAAATTGAAGGAATTTTGAAACATCAGCTTGTTACTCTTTTAATCGATATTAGTATCACTAATAATTTTATGGACAGAAAGTTTGTTGACCGATTGACCTATCACAATGAATGCTATGAAAAATTCGAAGTCAAATTTGCTGATAAACGAATCCTAACTTATGATAACAAGTGTTCAAAGATAAAGCTGATCATACAAGACAAATAACTACTCGTGAATTTTTTTATGATACTTTTGGAAGACTTCAAAGTGGTGATGATCCTCAAAAGAAGACATGAAACTACTACTAGCTATCAGATGAAGATCCTTCACAAGACTATAATAACTACTACACCAGAAGATCGACCCATTGCTTACAACAAGTGAAGATCCTACTTAATTGATTAAAGAGTTGTGATGCACGGTAAATATTGAAGTGATCCCGGAATTTGATGCTGCTTAGCCTTGAGGATAAGGTTGATTTAAAAAGGACGGGTCTGATAGGATCTTAACAAGATTGTGTCATAATCTATTGAGTCATATTCTTTATTTAGTCATGTTGGTCGGTCCAGTCAAGTCAATTAGGAGTCATAGTAGGAGTTAAAATCTATTTGATTAAAAGTCTTAGTAAGAATTGAAGTCTATTTGATTAAGAGTCCAAGAGTCTATTTTAGGAGTCCAAGTTTAATTAGTAGTTGATTAAAAATTTATAAATAAAAATGTAATTATTTTATTTTAAACAATCAATAAAAAAATTTTGTTTTAACCTAAACGACTAAACCCAAGATGAATCCCTAACAATTTTTTTCTTTTGCCATCCATAATCTTAATTCTTAAGGTAGGAATGACCTTAGATTAAAGATGCCATAATTTCCAGTAATTAATGTTTCCCACGTCTTAGAGGTTGTAAATTACATGGCTTCTGATCTGTTTAAGAGATGTGTAGCTCAGAGCTCAGATCTCGAAGCATGTCTAACAACTGATCATGTCTCATCTATCAGTTTAACCTTTCTGTTCTTAATTCATCCATATCATCTTGGTGCAAATTGTAATTATGTTGACTTTGGTACCTCCTGACAATTAGGAGAAGTAGCCAAAATCCAACATAGAAGAATCCATTACCTACAAATACAAGAAAAAGTTTGCAATTTTTGAACAGGATAAAAATAAATAAATTCTGACCTGGAACAAAAAAAAAAAAAAACCATGTTCCACGAAAATAAAACATTTGGTCGAGTATATCAAAACCCACAAACTGGCCCTTTTAATCAGTCTCAATCAGCTATATCTTGATTTCTAACAACAAAAAAGTGATTTTTTCGTATTCTATAACTAAGCATAAAATTATCATGAAACCTACTTCATAATATTATCCAAAAAATAAGTCTTTTTTTTTCAAGCAGAAAACATTTCAAGAAAACAATAATAAAATGTTACTGCACATCAGCCAAGTGAACAAAGAAATGGAGACAGCGGAAAGCTTTTAGGGCTCTGCTTGCTGCTCAGGTAACCGCTCAGGAACAAATTCCCATCTCACGGAACATTTCCCGACCGGAAAATGCCGTCGATTGAAGTAATGCTTCGTTCATCGCAGCACAGCGTCTTCCCCGACCAAGAAACCAAACGGAAAGGAAAAATCTGATTTTTAGGTAAACATGATCAGGAAATTAGAAGGGGGAAGGTGGGCTCGGAATAGAAAGCTGTGTCGGCAAGGCAGAGGCCTGTACGACGAGCGAACCTTTGATTGATATCGTCTTCTTCATCGCCTTCCCTCTTATAAAGCAGATCGAGCGGGAAAACAAGAAACATAGGAACATAGCAGAAGCGACGGATCAAAACATGAGAAACCGAGCAAGAGCGGCGGGCGGCTAAAGCCTGCGTTTGCCAAACCCTAGGAGACGGGGTAGTATAGCAATTGGGGAGCATCTTTTGTACGCAAGTATCTCAGTACCTTCTCGTTATTTACAACTGTGCCTTGCCGATTTCTATTAAACACATGGTTTTGTAACTTGGGGCAATTCTGAAAGTATGGAAATCCTGCCCCAGGATCCGCATCCAACGGACAGCATTTGTCGGACTCCTCGCACCGAAGCGAGCATACTAGGACGGTTCCCTTCAAGGTCAATCAAACTAGAGTGAGTCAACTAAATCTTACTATAGGTGATCATACTCCTCGCGCTTCAAAGCCGTCGGTCTTCTACCCAAGCACGTTGGCGACTGGCTTCCAATTGGAGCACTCCCTACATGAACTCCCTCGTCCTCCGTCCCAAAACCCTAGCTTTCGCCCCAAATACCTCGTCCTCATCGCCCTCCAAACCAAATTCCGATTCGTCTTCGGCCACTGGAATCTCAATTACAAGTTCTAGTCGTCGCGGAAATCCTCTTAAGCCATCGCTGCTCGATCAGAGACCTCTTCTCAGGTTCTTGATGTCAATCCTCTACCTTTCTGCTCATTTTGTCACCAAGATCTAGAATTATTTGGGGCGATTGCTAGGGGAATAATTGGAGATGAAACTAATGGCGTCTCAGGTTGTGGTTGCACGATTGCTGCCATCTTTTGATTTCCAGTGTTATTGGGCTCTCCTGTGCTCTGTCTTTTCATCCCGCTGTGGCCGATGCCATTCGTCCACAGATTCCGTCGGTCTACCCATGCGAAGATGTCGGCAGTTACTATAATGGTGTCAGTGTGTTAGAAGGCGCTGCATTGATGAAGAAGCTAAATTTCATTGTCTCTCACCATCAGTCACTAACTTACAGAGAGGTACTTTGTTTGTGCTTCTTCTAGCAGAAAGGGGTTTGTCTGGTAGTACCTAGTACTTGCAATTTGTCATGGTTGGACATTTCAACTTAGGTTTGGGATGCGCTGAAGATTCTTGATGCAGTTGACGTGGAGAACCCAGAAGCCTCCTCTGAAATGTATGATATGTATCTTTGGTCGGAAATGTTACCTATTGTGATTTATGCTATTTAGCTCTCTAATAAAGGGGCACCTGCCTAGTTTGTTATCTGCAGAATCGAGATATACTCATTGAGAGCTGTCCCAAAATCATTGGCAGGAAAGCCAGAAGGATGGAACAGTGAGTCTAATTAATTCAGAATCAGTAATTTATACTTATTTGTGACTTTTATAATGATTCCAAGCACAATAGATTGTATGTGCTCACCTCATAAATCACATAAAAGGTGCTTCTTTCGTACTCAGAGAAAGAGAACTAGATCGGTCGCCCCTTTGGTTGGAGCAGATCTGCCAGTGAATTATAGCCATTGGGAGCATTTAAATCCCATCTTGTGTTTGAAGGAAGCTTAGCTGATCTCCGTTTGCCAGGCAGATTTTTTGTTCAATTTCTCATGGACATAAGTTAGGGAGGAATCACTGTTAGTTTTCTCCCCCATCTGATGGATCATATGCAAATAAAAAGGATACTGGCAGGAAAATAAATGTGTTTGACTGGTTTTGTCAATTGCCTGTTTGCATGTTCTGTGATGTAGTGGCAGTATTTTGGCACTAATGAAATTTTTAATCAGCTAATACTTCTTTCCTGCCATCACCTTCAAATAAGCATTGGATGGTGCAAATACTGTGTGGAATGAATTGCACTGCTTCTTATTATTATTATTAACTTTAGGACACCATAATAGTCGTGAAAATTGAATGACGATAGACTGCTGACTTGACTAATCCAGTATCCCTTCTGGAAAACGAAAGCAACATGCTTATTTTTATCAATATGTAATTAGTGTAATGTCATACACAATAAAACAATGTCTAATAGGTACAACAATGTCGTAGTTCCCATATTTCTAGAGGCTCTATTAAAGCCAATTCATTTTAGAAGTGAAGTTCTAAAGACAACATCTTTAACTAAATTAAAGTGTATGATAGAACCCCAAAGGTTTCTATCGATGCTCTGATACCAAATGATAGAACCCTAGGGTTCTATCGTAGAGGATGAAGATGAAAAACGGGGATAAACGATCTCTTCGAGGGGATCGGGCCTTCTAGATCAATTTGAGGGGATCTACCTCCTAGGGTTTTTGCCTTTTGGCTAAAACTAAGACTTCTTCATTGATTGATATCATGAAAGAGTTTACAGCCTTATTTATAGGGCTCTGTCAAGAATCCCGCTAATCTTCGACTCTTAACTAACTTGATAAACTTTTAACTGAAAATAATAACTGACTTCATCCTATCCGAACATAAAAACCAACCCTAACCAACTCATAACTGACTCGATTAGGCTCACCCGACTCATAACTGACTTTAACTGGACAGACTAACATGACTCAACTCGGTTTAATCATGAATGGATGGACCCGACTTAGCTAGGGTCCTAACAGACCCGCCCACTTCAAATCAGCCTTGCCTTCAAGGCTGAGCAGTATCAGATTTCGAGAGCACTTCAATATTTGCCACACATCGCGACTCTTTGATCGATTAAATAGGGTCTCCACTTGGTGTAACCGATGGTTTGGTCTTCTTGTGCAGTTGTTATTGTAGTCTTATGGAGAATCCTTTTCATCTGATAGCTAGTGGTAGTACCATGTCTTCTTTTGAGGATTGCCACTTTGAAGTCTTCCTGGGGCATCAAAAATAAATCGACAAATAGTTATTTTACCTTTGAGCACCTTTTATCACAAATTATGATTTGCCCATTAGTAATCTTATCTTCAGATTTGGCAGAACCTTCGTGATTGGACTCCACATTATCAATTTTTGACTCCTTAGCTGGTTCAATCGTCAGAAGTTTGTCACAGCCTTCATATTCAGGTTCCACATTGTCAGTTTTTATTTCCTCCTTAATTGGCTCAATTGTCATAAGCTGCTTTTGCTTGCGATTGTCTATGTTGACCACATTAAAGTTCTGTCTATTGAAGCTTTTGTTTCGACGAGTGTCCATAATGATTTTTTCTTCATGCTTACTAGCGAATGATATGGCTGCTATCATGGTGCGAGGATGGCGAGCTTTAATTTAGCACTAAATCTCCGGATTAACTCTCTCAATAAATTTTTTCACCAACTGTATCTCGGACCAATCTCAAGTTTGGTTCGACAGGCACTAAAATCTGCTCTGGTACTCATGTATTGTGGAAGTTTGGCGAATTTTGACAAGCTGTCCATTAATGTTCTTGTATTTCGATGGTCCGAAGTGAATCAGGAGCTCTCTCTTGAACTGTCCTCACGAAGGGACTCCGTGATAGGTCTTGTACAAATCATACCACTGGATTACATCACTTTCGAGTTGTGTGGAAGCTATATCCACCATGGATTCTTCCAAAGTCCAGTGAAAACGAAAAAAATGTTCAACACGTGAGATCCAATCAATTGAGTCTTTATCTTCCCATCTAGGAAACTCCTTGTCTTGCCCTTGATCATATTTTCCAGATTTGTTCCCTTTGAGATTGAAACTTTCAGTATGCTGAGATTTGTTAGGGTTCTTCGATAAACTTCTTTTAGATTCGCGAAGGAGTTCTTGCCATCTATCTTCTATGCGGGTCTCAAATACTTTAAACCTTGCTTCTAGTGCATCATCCATAGCATCACATTAGTTGTCTGGGATGGCTGTTGTTGAGGCTGTGAATTAGATGCAAATGGCAGTTGAGGAGGTTGGAGAGGGAGCAGAAGGCAGCAACCGGTAACGTCGCGGAAATACTGCAGCAGAGGACTGTGCGTTAGGTGGCAGCAACTAGATGTTGGAGAAGGCGACTGCAGAGGATGAAGGGGGCGGTTACTGTGGTCGCGGTTGATGTGGGGCAGGGGAGACGGCGCTGGATCCGGCGAGTGGTTGGCGGGCGGCGAGGGTTGTGGCTGATGTCGCTGCCTATGGAGAAGAGTGGCTGGCGGCAGCGATTGAGGAGGAGAGCAAGGCAGCGGTGAAGGTCGGCTGGAAGAGGCTGGACTGTGGCAGATGAAGGAAAGGAAGGCAGCAACAACAAGGGTAGTGCGCTGCCGAGGGCTGGATGACGGTAGATGAGGGGATGGTAGTGGCTGGGAGCGGCTACTGTAGAGGAGGGGTGGCAGCGGCTGTGTGGCAGCGACGAGGGCTGCAAGTGGTGGCTGTGCGTGGCCGAGGAAGGACGTCGACGTTTGGGGCAATTGCTGCGGCAGGGAGGAGGCTGCGGGCGCGTCGACGTTTGGGGCAATTGCTGCGGCAGGGGAGATGGGGATATGGTGGCCGGCGGCAGCAGCAGGGAGGAAGAAGTGGTGGGCAATAGCGAGTAGCAACGGTGGCAGGGAAGGGCAACGACGCAGTAGAGGAGGAGGCAACGATGGTGGATGGGCTACAGGTGGCAGAGGGCTGGAGACGACGACAATGGCAGAGGGTGTTGTGGCTGGTTGCAGCCTTCGGTCGCGTGGCGGGGAAGAAGAAGGGGGCAGCGGGGTCCGACGAGGGCTGCCGCAGGGGAGGCGGGCCGTTGGCGGCTGCTGGGGGCGCCGTCGACGTGGCTGGGCAGCTGTTAGCAACGGCGGCAAGGCGATGGCTGAGGGCTGGAGAGGGAGGAGGTAGTGGCATCAGCGTGAGGAGTGCCCAGCGATGGTTGCGGCTGAGAGCAAGGGAGGCAGCGACTGAGGCGACGTTGGAGGAGAAAGGGAGATGGTGTCCGGCGGCAGTAGCAGCGGAGGAAGAAGGCGTGCGGCTGTGGCCCTTCTTTTTCTTCTCTCGCTCTTTTTTTTTTCTCTCTCTTTTCCTTTTTTTTTTGGCTGCAGCAAAGATGATTGCAACAAGGTGGCAGATGCAGTGGTGATGACGACGATGGTGTGGATGAACGGTAAAAGCGAAGGTGTCGAGGAACGTTGTTCTGATACCAATTGATAGAACCCCAAAGGTTGTTGCCTCCTAGGGTTTTTGCCTTTTGGCGAAAACTAAGACTTCTTTATTGATTGATTTCATGAAAGAGTTTACAACCTTATTTATAGGGCTCTGCCAAGAATCCCGCTAATCTTCGACTCTTAACTAACTTGATAAACTTCTAACTGAAAATAATAACTGACTTCATCCTATCCGAAGATAAAAACCAACCCTAACCAACTCATAACTGACTCGATTGGGCTCACCCGACTCATAACCGACTTCAACTGGACAGACTAACATGACTCAACTCGATTTAATCATGAATGGATGGATCCGACTTAGGTTGGGTCCTAATAGTATATTACTTATCTTCATGTTATTGCTTCAAAGAAACTCATATTTTATTTTCTTTACATTTCTTGTTCCCACTAATAAGAGTGTCAATTTTGTCTCATCGTAATGGTTCATTAGACTGTTTTTGAACATGTCAAAAGTGTGCTTGTTGCCTACTACTAAGCATTAGTACTCCAATTAGGGATAGTAGAAAAGGCAAGTCTTGCAGCATCTTTGATACCTGGGAGGGAAGAAAGAGGAATGAAATTCGAGAAACAAGAGAAATCGAAAGTCGAATTGTAGAAAAAGAACAAACTCAGAATAGAACTTGCGTAACATGGATAAAAAGTTCACCACCAAGTTTAAAGTCACAAGAGGATATAGGAAATTCACCACCTTAAGGAAATTAAACAAGGATACAGAAGTAAATAAAAAAACTCACCACTCAAGGACGCATCCAAGAGATACAGAATTTTAGAGAGACTCCAAGGAGTTTCTGCAAATATAAATCATGTGATAAACTTATTCTCTAATCCTAAAACACCAAAATAAGTACTAGTGCATGAAATAACATTTCATGCATAGGGAACTACAAAATTAAGTGCTTTACATCTGCCAACTAACCCCTTTAATGCATTCCTTGGTCATGAAGGAAAGCACCTTGAAAGAGCTTTTACTTTATCCAAGGAATATGCTCATGAGCTGTCATATTTAAGTGAGCTGGGTTAAATGCTGTGAGGCAACATTGTGGACTGTAGGGAATCATAGGATCAACAATTTTCATACAAGCTGATTTTAGCAAGTTAGGCACTCCCGTGTCAATCTCCCCTGGTTGAAAAAGACTTGTCCTCAAGTTTTTATTTGTTCCGTCACCATGATAAAGACTTAAATCAGCCATTTCGAATGTTGATAACACCACATAATCATTCTCGCCAATTCTTTTAAGTGTATTGATCGGACCTTCAGTCTGTGGTTTCAATTTTTCAGATTTGTCTGGGGGTAACCTCTTCTTCCATTGATCAATCCAGATCAAATGAACTATATTCAACTCCCTATGTTTTTTGTGTTTATTGGCAGCTTGCATGTACCTCTTATTTTGATTTTGAGTGATTGTTTTAACTTTCTCATGCAACTTCTTTATCTGTTTTGCCCCCTCATCAACAACTCCACTAATTTGTATAGTTACAGAATTAGTAACTAAAGCCAAATGATCTGTTGGATCTACCTTAGGAATAAGATCATCGTGATGCCAGATGTCTCTTAATGGTGGAAGGTTATGTTGGATTTCCTTTGGTACAATATCTTGTAACTCCTCCATGATTGGTTTCATGATTGCTGGTGGCTCATTGTGTTGTTCGTTCTCCTTTATGGCTACTAGAGCCAAAACATGATCATCCCTTTCTAATTCATCTTTGCATTCACTATAGGAAATAAAAGACAAACCATGATCAGCATAAGTAACCTCTTTCTCATAATCATCATATTTTGGTTCGTCACTGGCTTTAATTCGTTCTTCATTACTGTGTTTTTCAACAAATGTAACTATCGTCCTATTTGGATTATCTGAAGTGATATGCCCAAAACCATATGATCCCTCACCCTTGTCTTGTACCTTCAATACTACTTTGCTTTGGAAAGTAGACTTGGAATTTTCTCTTCTCGTATAACAATCTTTCGCACCGTATTGAGAACCCCTTTCAAACTTTTGCTGCCTCTTTACACTAAGATCTCTTTGTTTTAAATCAGAGCTTTTCAGAAAGATTTCTTGTCTATAGTTGTCAGGTAAGTGTTTTCTTTTCAACTCCTTTTGTATTTTCTCCCATGTCACGATCTTACTCTTCCCCTTATGTTCTCTTTGTTTCTTCAGATTTCCCACAAAAAATAAACATACCTTATGAGTTTCAGTTCCAGTTTTACCTTCTTTTGTTCTGGTGGTTCATGAAAATCGAATATTCTTTCTACCGTATTAAGCCAATCAATAAAGTCATCAACAGTAATACTACCTTCAAACTCTGGAATATCCAACTTTGGGTTGTAGTTGTTCTGCCACTCGTCTTGGACTCTACGCCTTGATGGAAATCTTTCCAACTCCCTTGGGTAATGAGGTGTATCATCAACATAACTAAACTTTTGGGAATCATTTTCATACTGATTGTTCTTACTCTGAAGTTTTTTAATGATTTTATTTTTTTCATGTATACTGTGTAGCACTCGTTGTAGCTGCAACCTCAAGGATTCAACATCATTTTCATTGTCACTACCTTCACCTACTGCTTTTCCATTATGCCATGCCATGATCTCTAGCTTTTAGCTCTGATACCCGGGAGGGAAGGAAGATGAATGAAATACGAGAACCAAGAGAAATTGGAAGTCGATTGGTAGAAAAGGAACAAACTCATATTCGAACTAGCGTAAAATGGATAAAAAGTTCACCACCAAGTTTAAAGCCACAAGAGGATACAAAAAATTCACCACCTCAAGGAAGTTAAACAAGGATACAAAACTAAATCAAAAGACTCGCCACTCAAGGACGCATCCAAGAGATACAGAGTTTTAGAGAGACTCCAAGGAGCTTCTGCATATAGAAATTAGATACCAAAAGTTATTTCTAGCCCTAGAATATCAGAATAAGTACTAGTGTATGAAACAACCCTTCATGCATAGGGAACTACAAAATTAAGTGCTTACATCTACCAACTAATCCCTTTAATGCATTCCTTGGTCATGAAAGAAAGCACCTTGAAAGAGCTTTTACTTTATCTAAGGAATATGCTCATGAGCTGTCATATTTGAGTGAGCTGGGTTAAATGCTGTGAGACAACATTGTGGACTGTAGGGAATCATAGGATCAGCAATTTTCATACAAGCTGATTTTAGCAACTTAGGCACTCCTATGTCAATCTTGGAAGAAAGTAATTGGTACCATATCTTAATGCATGAGACTCATGTGCTTCGCATATTTTCGCTTGTTTTATTCTATTATTGCAGATAAATTTCAAAATTTTCCATTAAGCTATCTAGCTGCAATGACCATTCTCTTTGTCACAGGAGAACATTTATGGCCTCGTTCTTATGGCTTAAGAGATGGAACATCTTTAACTGATTTACATAACATCCGTCCCGCAGATGTCAATGGTAGGATGGTTTCTTTAAATAATGATATTGTTAATGACATCTCAAATGAGATCCCTGTGCATCCATGCTTGCTGTATCCTTAGCAGCAGTTGTGCTGGTTTCTTTTATTTTAAGAACGCAACTCTTGTACCTGACAAAGAAGACAATTATCTAATTTAAAGAACTTCTTAGTCTGTGATTTAACCTTGACCAGCATAATGATGGAAAGCTATTTACTGATGTTAGTAACTTCTTAGTTTCACCTACAGTAGCTTAACCATATCGATAGTAGATTTTCTATCATTAGCAATATTATGGTCCCCAATTATTGTCAATTCCAATTAATATAAAATATTCTTTTGCAGTGAACTCATCTAGGGGAAACAAGTACTATGGTGAATGTGTTTCTGTATCAACTCACTGTTCAAGACCAGCAAATAATGAGGCTGCTCCTGACACTGAGACAGATAAGGAAAGATGGGCACCACCTAGACAGGTTCATGTTATGTCCTTGAGATGTGTTAAGGCTTTCTCACCTGCCTTCTATTGGTCCTTGCATTGGGAAGTTGCTATTTGTTTAATTTGTGAAAACAATGACAAATATTGTGGAGTTGTTGTATCCCCTTATTATCCTATGATGAATGTAGTATTAATTTAGTTTCGGAAATCTAGGTAAAAAACATGACTTAATAATATTTAATTTCTAAAACATACTATATTATTTTGGAATATATCTGACTCTAATTGGTTTTTGTTAGTCTTGACGTCTGTCTCTTTCATTCACTAAAGGAATCTATTTTCTTTATTTTTTTAAGAAGTTGGCTTGGTATTTTTTTGGTGGTGCTTTGATCAAAATTATTTTAGTCTTTTCGACAATCATCTAAGGAAATTAATCTTTTATATGGAGAACCAAGCTTCTCTTGTGATGAGCTAGATTGTTTGCAAATTGATGGTCAAGGCAGAAGCTTACATAGGATAATGCATGCACATCTTTCCAAGTTAAATTAGTGTTAATAGGTTTTGACCAAGGTTTGCAATTTCGACCTGTACCGCCCAGTACGGGCGGGACATACTGGTCCGCTAGGTTACCAGTACATGGACCACCCGCTATCGGGCGGTTCCATCAAAAATCGACCGTCGGCGGTCGATTTCAACCGTCGGCGACCGATTGAAGAAGAAATCGACCATCGGCGGTCGATTGAGAGAGAAATCGACTGTCGTCGATCAATTGAGGAAGAAAAAGGGAAGAAGAAGAGGAAAAGAAAAAAAAAAAAAAGAGGGGAAGAAAGAATACCTCGCCCGCGCGCCGTCCTCGCTCGCCTACCGTCGCCGCCTGCGGGTCGCCTGCGTGCGGTCGCCGCCCGTGGGTCGCCTGCGCGCATTCGTCGCCTGCGGGTCATCCGTGGCCGCGGCCGCTTTTGCTCCCGCGCGAGGAGACAGAGCGTCTCCCCGCGCGGGGAGACAGAACAAGGCGACGTCACCCCCTTTTCTTTTTTTATATTTTAATATTATATTATATAATATTATATTATAAAAATATTATATTATATTTTAATACTGAGTGGTACGCACTGTGCATACTGCCCGGTATGGGTCCCGTACTAGTACCAACAATATGTCGGTACCGGTACAGATCGGTAAGTCAAACCTTGGTTTTGACATTAGTTGATGTATCTGAAAATTTCATAAATCAGTATGAGCTTGGTCTGTAATTTGGCCCAAGATTAATAGCACCTTATTCCTTTTTTGTTAAATGATACTGAGCTGGTTGCGTACAAGAGAATTCATCTGGCTGCTGTCTGTTTATATTAATTGAAAGAAGCACACTAAAATAACTAGCTGCTCAAATTGAAGCCAATAGCAAGTTGTTAGGACTCTAGCTAGGGGAGTCCTAATTTAGTTTCATGGAAGAGGACAATCATGTAAAATCTAAAGGGCATTCATGTAAATCCTATCTAGCCGACCTCTATTAAGGAAAGTAAGGAGCCCGGCTAGGTTAGGATTAGTTGAGGAAGATATTTGAGGGGAGAGTAAGATGCATGTTACCTTAATTAACCACCCCTTATCCTAGTTAAAGAGGGGTTGGTTGAGGAGGGGTTAAATTAGAATAGGATTAGGAAACAATAAAGCAACCGGCCACCCCTAGATGGACCGATTGGTGGTTGGACTTAGAGTTGCATTAGAAGCCGCTTTAGGAGTTGGTTGAGGGTAAGAGTCTTGAAGTAGGAGTCCTCTTAGGAATTAGGGATTGAAGACCTATAAATAGCCTTGTAATCATCCACTTTTTATCATGAATAGATCAATCTTTCTTTAGCCAATGGCTTGAGTACCAAGGAGGGAGGAACTCCTATAGAGTTCCAAGGAGGCCGATCCCTTATAGAGATCACCCCAAGCTTAGAATCCGCAAGGGTTCTAACACTTGGTATTAGAGCAGCGTTCTTGGCGTCTCACTGCCCTTCCACAGCCATCCATCAGCCCCCCACAGCCATCCAAAGTAATTCCCACAATTGTTTGAAGATCGTCACCAAACTCCGTCGTCATCTCCACTATCGCAGATCATCCTTTGATCTCCCCGTGAATTGCAATAGGTTCTGGTTTTCTACCTTACTGCTGCTGCAATTTAGTTATCCTTAATCCAAAAACCCAAAAAAATTATTCCTGTATTGCTGCATAAACTTTTCGTCGCAAAGTTTCCATCTTTACGACCAAAGTTACGCCGCAGAATTCCAGCTGCACACCCCTTACTATTTGATTTGCTGCTGTGTTTTTACTGATCGAATTTCTACGAAGTTTCTACCACGGCTTTATAACTTCCTATCCTCGGATCTCCCTTTGGTTTCGTCGAAAAATCATCAAGATAACCTGCTCATCTTTTACGTAAAAATCTGCTGCAGTTTAGACGTAAAAATCTGCTGCAGTACTTTTCTATGATCTTTGATTCTGCCGAACCTTTTGCTGTCATTTCCTTCCACGAAATTTTTGACGAAATTACCTCTTCCTTGCCAGTAGATTCCCTTTGAGTTTTACTTGAATTTTCATTGAGAATTTCTGAAAAAAATTACGTCTTCACTGCTGGAATTTTTTCGACGAAAAATCTGCTGCTGCACCTTTGTCTTTTTTCTTCACCTTAACCTACCGAAACCCAACTAACTTGCTGCCACCGCCTAAGACATCTTTAGGGCATCCCTTTAGCCTTAAGATACAACCCTCATAACCTATTTTCCTTTCCCTAACAGCACCCAAAACCGCAGCCCAAAATAGCGACTATCGCAGCCTATCGACACAGAATTCTGCAACACTACCTTTCGGTGTTTTTTGCTACGCCCATATCTGATCCTTACCGAAATTGTTGCTGCCACCCATGTCGTCTTTAGGGCACCCCAATAGCCTTAAGACGCAGCCATCGTAGCCTTTTCTCGATTTCCATAGCCAACCCAAACTGCAGCCCAAACAACAGTCTTCCATAGCCACCGAACCTTCCACCGATCCTTATCTTCCGCAGCCAGCGAACCTTGCAAATAGGTTGCTGCCCCAACAGCAACCCTAACCTTCCTTCCCAACCTCAAACCACTGCCACAAAAATCCTTTGTAGCCTCCACAGCACCCTCAAACCATAGCACCAACAGTAACCTAAACCGCAAGCTATCAACCCTAAACCGCAACCTTGATCCGTCACCCTTTTGGCCACTAAACCCTACCAAACTGGTTGCTGCCATCAACAGCAACCCTAAGCCACCCTTCTAACCCTAAACCTCTGTCATTGAACCCCCTTACAGCCTCTGCAACAGTCCCAAACAGTAGCATCAACAGCACCCTCTTTGCCAAAAAATTTTGCTGCACTACCGTCGGTACTACTTGCTGCATCCACACCCAATTCCTACCAAATCCGTTGCTATCATCAACAGCAACCCTAACCCATTCCTTTAACCTTAAACCTCAGCCATTATACCCCTTATATGACCCCTACAGCAGCCCTAAATCACAGCCCCAGCAGCAACAAAAAACAGTAACTTTTCAGCCCTAAACCGCGGTCATCTACCCTCGATCCACTACCTCTTTCGGCCATCAATCCACCCAACATTTTCATATCACTGACCCAACAATAGGAGAAGGATATTGACATCTCAGATCTGGAGGCACACGCAATGGCATCTCAAGGTTCAATCGATGCCAAGTTGGAGGCGTTTGAATCACGCGTGGAGGACAGATTACGTGCCTTATTCGTCGAATTCGGATTGGACCGATCTCCGAGCCGAACAAAATTCCAACAAAGTGCAAGTTCAGAGAGGCCTCTCAAAAAGAAAGAACGGGCCACTGATATAAGGCAGCCACACCTGAGGGAGGACTTCCCTCGATGGGAAGAAGGAGACCCGACGGGATGATTTCGCGCGCCGAACGTTACTTCTATTATCACCAAACACCGGAGGATTCTATAGTGGACAACGCTGTCATCCACCTTGAAGGAGATGCTATACGATGGTACAATTGGCCTGAATACAACTATGGGACTCCGACATGGATACAATTCAAGTACGCACTACTGAACCACTTTGGGCCAACCAAGCACGAGAATATCAACGAACAACTTGCCAAGATCCGACAAACCTCCACGATCCAAGAATACCAAATTAGGTTTGAGGAATTATCTTACTTTGCTCGTGATTGGTTTGACAGACAATTATTAGGGATGTTCATCGAAGGACTCAAGCCAAAAATTAAATGAGAGGTTAAAGCGCGACAGCCCCCCACCGTGAAGGCTGCAATCTCTTTTGCCTGAATCCAAGAGGAACGACTGAACCAAGATGCTCGAAGGATGAGAACTACTCCTAGACTAGCAACATATAAACCTTCAGCACCCCCTGCTCCCAATCGTGCTTCGCTGCTAATGAAATTGACGAGAGAAGAACTTCGTGATAGATCGGCGAAGGGCCTTTGTTGAACTTTGGAGCCGCAACCATCATTGCAAAAAAGAGAAGCTTTCCATGATAGAACCTATAGAAGAATCTGAAGAAGATGACCTTAAACTTGAGGAGAACACGAAGGAGGACCCGCGGCCGGCTGATTGCATGACTCACACTCGAGCCGGCCATGTAAACCCGCAAGTAATGAAAGATGAAGAATCTCTTAAGCAGCAGTCGGTCACCATCCTCATCAAGACCAGGAGCCCCAATGACCTTATGAATGGCAAAGTAAAGCAGGTGACCTTACACAAGAAACGTGGGAGTGAGAAAAGACACAATGCTTGGAGAAGTTTGCTACCTCCACCGAACCAAGCCGATTTCATCCTACTAGACTGCACGACCTCCACATGCTGATCTTACAGGAGGAACCACCAGCACATATTCGGCTCTATTGTTGTCCACATCCTCAGAGGGCCGAAGCTAAAAGGATTATCCAGGAGACGCTGGAGACACAGATCATTCGGCCACGACCTTCCTTTACAACAACACTTTATCTCCAAAAGCTTTGCCTCTTTGTCTGTAGGGATAAACTCTTCCTGAAGTGCCACATCCAGCTGAACCAGCTATGGATTTTGATGTAGCACTCCCAGATCTCGGGCTACTTCCACTACCTCTCCCAGGAGTGGACTAGGCTGTTCGAAGTTTTCTCTATTGACGATCGTAAGAATATCAGGTCCTTCCAGCAACAGTACCAGCATGAAATCTATAATTGGATAGAGATCAAAATTCTAAAGGAACAGGAGGAAGGCATCCACATGTCCACCATTTACAGGGCCTTCACAGCCACGATGCCATCTATATCAGTCTTAGCATTACCAGATCAAAATAAGGTGTTCGAAATTGGAGCAGACAAAACAGGAGTTGAGATCAGCACCGCCCTCTTGTAAGCTGGCCGACACCTAATCCGCACTAAGGCTCTCCCTACATCTCACACGATACTTTTGATATATAAAGGGATACCAATTACTAGTAAATTTGAAGTCTAACATGATACAAGTCAGCAGTACAATGGAGAGATGAAAATATGCTCGGTAAAATTGCAGCTCCTACCCTCCTCGGACTCATAATGGGCTCACACCCTAGGAACCTTATCAAACGGCAACAATTATTTCAAAAGAAGGCTCAGTTACTATTAAAGAACAACCAAGTGGCAGCCTATGCAAGAAAGAAACAGCCACCCGATAAATACCGGAGCAGAAGAAAGTTTGTTGTTGAATATCGAGTTTCCCTTCATTTCCAGCCCTACCAGCAGAAAATTCGAGCCTCAAGGAAGTGGTCCCCTTGCTACTTTGGCCTGTGCAAAATTGGGGATCACAATAGAGATGTGACTTATGGATCATATCAGTACATCAATTTAAAAATACAATTGATCTTCCAAGTATCTCACCACAAATGGAAGTTTAGAAAGGATGACTCAACCCAGATCCATCCACTTGACATCCTAACTAATGAGGAGGTTCAAATTCAGCTGATGATCGCATGGGATCGTCGGATCGTGATACACCACCGTCCAAATACTACTACCCCTGATGGAGAGATACAAGATAATGCTGGACCGTCGGACCACAATGTGCCTATCGTAGATAATGTGGTCTGAAAATGTTCGTATTATCATAAACATCATTGAATTATTCATATTTGTTTTGTTCCTGTTATAGCTAGTCTTCTCCTTGGCCTATATATTTTGAGCTTTTTGCAAGTGGTTGTAATAAGATATTTTTGGTTTTCAGTCTTCTATTGAATTACTAAGGCTTTGTTTTCTCATTGCTAGTGATTTTATTTTTCTGAAAAATAGGTTAGGGGAGATATAGCAAGATCACTGATGTATATGGCTGTCTCTTATGGATTTCAACAGCCTTATGGGAGGCTGCCTCTACTACTTTCTGATTCACCAAATATTGGTAAGTCAAGTTGTCTCTTATGGATTTAGTCAAATTGTAGTTCACCATGTTTAAGAATTTTACACGGATTAACTGTAAATGGTCAAGTTGTCTGTCCAATTTACTAGAGTTGTAAAACATCTCCAAGAGACAAGTGTGGAATTTATAAGATTCAGAATTTAGATGAATGTAGATGAAGGAGAATTCTTAAGATGGTGTGAAGATGTACCGTAGAAACCTATATACATTGTAGTTAGAAGAGATGAGATAATTAGTATTAGCGGTATGAGAAGTTAAGGGAGACTAAAAGACTACTATGATAAGGTTTTAAATACTTTAATTTTAACAAAGAATATGCTATTTACAGGGCTCAATGTTAGCAAAAGACATACGTGGACGACCCCAAATAGTTGGGACATCATGACTTGGTGTTGTTATTGTTTTTGTTGATGATGATGGATAGTTTTAAGTCAATCAACAGCTAGTATTTTGAAGATCCTATATAGGTGAATAATAAGATGGTTAAGCAATTTTTTGGAATCCATACAATGAGCATGAGCTTAGTACTTCTTAGCAAGTTCATAACTGATTTTTCTTTACTGTTTACTGAAACTTCCAGGCTGGTTATACACAATTTTTTCAGAACAATTTAGACATTCTGGCTTAAGGATATTTGATACCTTTGCATTTTTGTGTTTATCACATTTAACAACTGTAGCCCAAATCCTATATTTGTAAAATCCAACTAGTGCCACAAAAAGTTGTTGATCTTTTTTTAGGGTTTTGTAATTACTTTTGAGATGGTGACTTTTATAAGTTTGAACTTATGACAATTTGCTAAAGTTTGAATGAGACCATTATAGAGTTATTCATTATACAAATATATCCAGAAGCTTCTGAACTGGTCTTGTTAATGGGGAGAAGTTCCACTTAAATGAAAGAATGGCTTCTTTGACACTTGGGAGTCTCTTTTTATAACAATTATGGCCAATCAACAGAACCTTGGCCTGGTCATTGGTTCCTCTCTTCATCTTGAGAGGTTCTAAGTTTAGATCCTTGCGGAGGTGTTGTCAAGGTATTTGACCCAGGCAATTCTTCAGTGAGGAAATTCAATACAGAAAGAAAAATTCATAATGTGCCATTTAAATAGTGGTTAAGTTCTGCAATATATGAAATCCTGCCTTCATTCTGTTGGTAGGCTGCTTTAAGCAATCATGCTAATTAATCAGAAATAATGAATATGTAAATGTCATGATTCGGCTCAGTAAATCAATAGCTTGGATATAACTAGCCTATATCACATGGCCTGAGATGCCAAGTCCAAGTCATTAATCAGGATCACGTGGTAAATGCCATCATAATCTTACCACTTCTGATGTGTGGCTTATCGTTGTGGCACGGTAAGTGCCAAATTTCTGAGGCCAAATGTTGTAGCATACAATTCTAAGATTGGATCCAAGGTTGTTTGGTGAAGTAAGACCAAATTTCTGATGCTGACTTTTGTAAAGTGCAATGCTACCAAGTATGGATCAAAGGTTGTCTGGTTGAGAGACCAAAAACTATGAATTCCACCTTTCTCTCCCCCACCACTCAATGTGTATGTGTTTGTATGTGTCATTGTGCAGTTTATATGCAATTCCTGTATGAACAGTAATTGGAAATATCCTACTTGTAGCCCTGTACACCATGATGGTTTCAGACTTCTTGTCACAATGAGAGGATCATGAAAGTAATTTGCTTATATCTTTTTTATTTTTTCTGTCAGAAAAACATGAGATGGGCCTCCTTTCAACATTACTACAGTGGAACAAACTTGATCCACCTTCAAGAATGGAGCAGTTGAGAAATGACAGAATATGCAAGTTATACCAGCACAACAGGAATCCATTTATTGATCATCCAGAATATGCCAATTTCATATGGAAGAATGTTACTTCAAGCAATCTTACTGCACAACATCCCAATTTGTAGGTTTGGATAAATGAGTTCCATTATGACAATAAAGGCTAAAATTATAATGAGGTGTGTCTATCCATACATATTGTATTCCATATTTCTTCTAAATTGCATATGAAGTTGTCTCCAAATGGAATGTGTATACCTTTACATCTCATATTCCATAGTTCTTGTAAATTGCATATGAAGTTGTCTGCAAAATAATTCATCACCATAGCTTAAATAGGTTGATGTTGCTAGTAAAATTCTTCTTTACTTTCCACATGATGCAGAAGGTCTTAACTTTAGTTTGAACCTTTGAGGAATATTTGAGCAAGCAAGAGAAAATTGTATGTCATATTCTATAGTAACATCAGACAAATAACTCTATGACTCTGCTTTTGATCTGTTTCAGATTTTCTATTAAACATGATAGACAAAATGCTGTTTCAACAATACTAGAAAAAATAATTTGGCATAACTTGGAATGTGAATTGGGATTGCTAGAAGTTTCATTTTGTCAAGCTGCACAAGCTACAGCAGCTGGATGACCACAGTGATTCATGTTTGACATGCAGAGCAGCCATTTTCGAACCTTGTTTTGTCAAAAAAAAACATGTTTTTTCTTCTTTCTATGCAATTGCAACAGCAGCAATTCCTCATGTTACATTATAAAATTAATTATGTATGTCGTTGCAGTTCATTGAGATTCTACTGAGTCCATCGGCAAGTGCAGCTGAACTGAAGCTTATATTGTACAATGGATCCACTGGTAGGATGTACAAGTCATTGTCGCTAGAAGATAAGCAAATTTTTAGTGTCAACATTGATGCTTCTGGATATCTTATCTATGCGGCCAACACGACCCTCCAGAATGGTCCTGCTGATGGCTTAGCTTTGGTTTCAGTAAGAGGTAAAAATCAAGTGAGTGGAGCTGGCTCAAAGGTGAGGCAACACCAGGAAAGACAAATGTGGGGCAGAAGCTGTAAGACAGGAATAATGGATGCAAGATGTCCTGATGGAATCTGCAATCATTAATGTAAGTTATCTAAACATTTCTGAGTTTCCATTGTTTGTTTCTTGTGTGTAATTATGTTACCATGTGATACGGTGTTGTAATTGCCGATACAAGTATCCTTTCCATGTCTACCGTTTTTGCTTCATCTTGTGTTATTATGTCACTGTGTGATGCACCATGCAAATCTTCGTTTCTATTTTTAGTAATTTTAGTTTGTCTTGGCTTCTCTTTGAGTGTGACGGAGGAAATGTAACTGTAGCTGATCAAAGGAACAAATGTAAGAGACGCAGAATGGATTTCATTCTCAAGAATGATAATGAATGTGTCAGGCACAGGCTGGATTTCATCCTCCAGAATATGCATCAGTTAGCTATGAAGGTTGTAGACATCTTCTAAGCATCTTGATGTCCTCAAACATTTGGTTTTAACAAGCCGATACTACCAGTTATCTAACAAGGGATCTTCCCAAATGTTGATGTTGGTACCTGTTCCCACAAATTCCCTAAAGCCAGCTTTAGATTGCTGAATCACATCACAAAACCTCTTTCTGAGTTTTGGATCCATGGCTTTTATTCATATTCCAAAGGTGCAAGAAAGATATTGACCCAAAGTTTTAACTTTGTAAAGAATAATAGAATTTTCTGGACACCTACATTTTTCTTAACGAGTGACGGGTTTTTTATGCCAGCACCTTTTTTAGTATAAGTGATGTTATTATAGCTGATAAGTTTGAGTTTTCTATGGTAATTTCTATCACCTCAAGAATAACACTTTGTCATCCTAGAAACTTTATTGATGACTTTTTCATATATGTAACTACTAGCAATGGTATGGCTTTCACCATAGAGCTGATCAACATTGACTTGCCAACTTGGGAAATCAACTAGCTGTTCCTCCCCATGAACTCTGTTTAAGACTTCATAGCTCCTAGTATTAAATAGGTAATATGATGACTGATGAAAGCTCCTAGATAAGGAAGAGGTCATTTCCCTTCTTTGAAACCTAACATCACATATTTGGTGCATGATGTTTGCGTTGCAGTTATTAGAAAAATAAATGTTAGATTTAACTTTGCTAATTCTCATATCAAGAGCCTCCTGAATAGGTCCAGATTGCTAATAATCTGCAAGCAAGATCAATCATCGTCTCTAAAAACATTTGGGCATCATTTGCAAAAATCAGATGAGGTAATTAGGAAGAGGTCATTCCCCTTCTTTGAAGCCCAACATGTCACATATTTGGTGGTTGATGTTTAGGTTTTAGTTTTTAAGGAAATAAATTTCAGATTTAACTTTGTTAATTCATGGACCAGTAGCTTTCTAAATAGGTTTAGATTGTTATTAAGCTGCAAACAAGATGAATCATTGTGCTTAATAGTGATTAGGACATCATTTGCAAATATTAGATGAGATATCTTTGTTCTCCTGGTGTTAGAAGGTTTATGAAGGAAAAAAGTTGGGATTTGTTGAATCAATATAAAAAAGATAAGGAGGGATGAGATTTCATTGACAGATACCTGTGTAATAGAAGCTAGCCTAAGACAACCCATAATCTAATTAATCATTCTAGTGGCAGTCTCTAAGTTAACTATATAGGATGATCTATTTTAAGTATTTTCTAAATCTATTTTAAGGATAATCATGTGATATTTTCGTTCAGAATATCTAGAAAATTTCATGAGCAAAGACAATATTATCATGAATATCCTTGTCATATATGAAAGTAACATGCCTAAAACATATTAAATTGTAGCCTAGAGCAATCCTACTCCAAATGATAGGTAGGTTTGTTTAAGGAATTGACTCTTTGGTCCTGAAATATGCACCAATAGGGTTTGAAGAACTCAACCCTCAAGCGATAAGGTTCTATAGTTTCGGTATACTAATTTTAATGGCTTCTAATTAGGGGGTTATAACAAAGAACTAGGTCTCATATTTAATGCTACAAGAAAGGACATGGTTGGTAATATTGTCATTGCTCTTTGAAACATATGAAGATTTTTCATATTGGTCATCTCGTTCTATTGTATTACAAAAAGCAAGTGATCTTCAAATCCGTTGACTTAAGAAATCGTGCTCCGTTTGTTGACAATGAGAACAAAAGTGTTGGGAATGAAACTGAAACGACTCGTAACCTAAACAAAACAAGAGAAGAGAAGAAACTTAATACTATTTTTATTCTTTCTCCCTTGATTGATTCACAATGCAAAATATTGTGTTCTATTTATACAGGGGTCAAACCAAGAGTCTTAGGTTAACTAAAACAAAAAAATCCTCTGTAATTTCGAACTATCTTCAAAAATATCTCTTTATTTAAGACTCACATTTGCAATTAAATTTTATTTATTTCTAAAAATTTCCTCCTTTAATTTAATTCTTTCTGAAATTCCAAATCATCTTCATAGATATACAAAAGTTTCAGTCTTTACAAGTTTCCTAAAGATATCTGCAACCCCTATATTTGCAACTTGTTCTTCACTTCATTCATTAATTGATGTTTCAAAAGTGATATTTCATTTGAATGTACTTGCTTGCTTTTGATTGGATTTTTGGATAATTTTAGAGCTAAAGAATTATCAGGAAAACTTTTTGTAGATGCACATTGTTTGAATCCTAATTCTTTTAATACATTCATGAAATCAAATAACTTAAAATGCATATACTGGTGTTGCAATGTAGTTTACTTCTATAGTTGACATTAATACATTGCTTTAGGATAAAAGACGAAGGTATAATCAGATGTGGTCTTCCCACTATCAACATCACCTATATAGTCATTGTGAATAAGAAGTTTCTCTAGCAACAACAAAAAAAAAAAAAATCTCTAGTTAAGTAACATAACATTCTCTTTAGTATTCCAAAAGATGATTTTGTATTAGATTTTTTTCAAACTGAGTCCATGCGTAATATATTCTATCAGTAGAAAGTAATGCCAACCTTTTTTCCACTGCTAGCATTGTGGAGCTTTGATCTGGTTCAATAAGAGTGCTACATACTTGTTTTTATGTATTTTAAACCTCTTAAAAATCTCCTTGAACTTATTTTTGTAAAATAAAAATTTTCTGGGTCTTATTGTTCAATTTCAACACTAAGGCTAATATTTCATTAAACTCATGAATTATGTCATATCATTATCAATTTAAATTAGATTATCCATATATAAATAAACAGTTAGAATCCTCCTTATCTCTCCATGGTTTGCAAATAGAGTATGATCATGATGATAATTTTTAAATTTGTGTTTGTATCTATATGGTTATACAAAGCTCTAGGTGCTTACTTTAAACCATTTAATATCTTTTTTCGTTATAAGCTTTATCTTTAAATCCTTTTATCATAAACCCAAGATGTTATTAACATGAAGCTTTTCCTGCAAATCACCGTGTAAAAGTATGATTTAATATCTAACTAATAAACCAACTAACTATTTTGAGCTGTAAGAGAAAATACTAATCTCAAATTTTCTTGTCTAGCAACCACTACAGATAATTTATTCTATTCTTCTACTTGTAGATTTTTACAACTAGCTTGACTTTGTATTTTTCAATAGTTTCATTTTGTTTCAATTTCGTCCTTTAAGATACACTAACATCCTCCTAGATCTAATTTTTTTTAATAGTTACAATCTCCTCTAGCAATTACTTCTCGTCATTTATCGTCATGTGATGACTCATCAAAAGTTGATTTTATCACCATCAATAAATAGAATAAAGTATACCATATATTATCTACTTCTTCTACATCTACAAATTCTCAAACATTAGAATATAAATTGTCATCCAACCTGACTGTATTCTAATTCTCTTAAAAGCTGATGTTGGTCGGGGTGGCTTGTAGAAGTTTAATTTGAAGACGACCTTTTAATACATGTGGTTCCTTAGCTTACCATTTATATCTTTATTAAGTCAATTGGAACAAATTATTTTACTTCTATAATTTACTTAAAAATTCAGAAGTTTGAAAACTTTAAAATCCCATCATTGAAAAAATTATAATCAAGAGATGTTATTTTTATTGAAAAAAACTTTTAAGTGGATTGTGGTTTCAAGAAAATTTGTTCAAGTTAACTTGACATATGTAAACTAATAAGCTGAGGAGGCAAATGCATTGTGATGATCTCATTCTATAGCTAGATATTATTCAAACCTATCATTCAAAAGAACCTTCAATATTGCTATCTCCATGAACTCCTATAAATTCTAAACGAACTAGAAAACAATCTTTATGGATCAAAGTTTACGTTAGTAATTTTTGTGAACTTATAGATGTAAGAGAAGTAGATAATGTTCTGATACACTTTCAATATTTGATGATAGTGGTTAAGCTATATTTGAGGATGCATCACATGATGATAAATAGAGAAAAGCAATGCTTGAAGATTGATACCAATGAAAAAAATCAATGCCACAGGATGCCTCTCTTTGTTTAGCAAGGAGGAGTGTGAGTGTGATATAAGATTCTTCAACTCTCCTGTTTTTAAATTATAGTAATTTTTTATTTTTAGCATTTAACTTTATGAACTCTAGTTTAGATGATTTGTACATATTTCTAAAATTTTAGATATATTTTTCAAAATTTTAGATTTAAATACATGATATCTATCTTTTAATAATCCTTAAAAACCTAGTTTTAGTTTAAAATTATGATCTTATTCTGTAACAGATCTGACATGCAATTATTTCATAAAATTTTATATGAATTATTAATGATTTTCTTTAATAATTTAAAAATATTTGTTTATTAATATATTTAATTCATGATAAATAGTTTTGAAATTCAATTTCATATATATATATATATATATGTATTCATAAAAGTTTTACACATTTTAAATTTTATTATAACAATTTTTGAAAGTTTAAGATTATTATAATTTACTTTTTAAGTTTATGGCTTGATGTCTTGTTAATGTCTTGTGGATGATATTCATAGTTTATTGATTTTATTATATATTTTGAGAGAATATTTAAATTTATAAATTTCAAATGAGCATCTAAAATTTTAGTAAAATTTATAGTTAATCTAAACAATATTTCATAACTTCTAAACATAAAGATATTAAATTACTGTAATAAAGGAACAAGAAGAGCTGAAAGTCGCACCTTTCTCGTATTGCCCTCGGAGTCAATACAACACGATCTGAGCGCATGCATGGAGCTAGGCCATCTCTTCTCCTGTGCCTCCTGATGGGCTTGAGAAGGGAGAGATCGAAGAATAGAGGGAGGAACGCCAACGACTATGTAAGACTAAAGGTAACTTAAAGGAGAATTTTAGTTTTACACTTCATGTTTTTACCAACTCACGTAAGAACTTAATTTTTTAAATAAATAAATAAAATAATTAACAAATTAATGTTGCTAGTGCATCTACTATATGAATTTTCAAAGACTTAATATCATTTATAATATATATATATATATATATAAAGTGAATCTAAGTCTTATACTATATTCCTTTCACTTAGACTTAAACTATCTCATATAAAATAATATTTTTATTTATTATTTATTCATGAGGGAATCTAAGAATTATCTATATTCTTAGTCATAATCTTTTTCTAATTATCTCATTTAAGATAATCTTTAACAGTGATGTGTATAAAATTACATCTCTTTAGAAACACCACCTCGAGTCTCTTTTCACGTGCTTATTATATCTTTATCGAACCATTAAAAATTAATTATATACTACATCTATCCCATTAATGACATTAGGATAATATACATATAATTCATTTGATATAACCATTCATCTAGTCTGATAATGCATTTGCAATCATAACCATCATCTAGTCAAATATTAATAAAGCATGCTATTTTAAATAATAACATGCATTATTAATCTATCATTGTAAAAATAATTATAAAATAAATAAGTTTATATATACAAATAAGATACCAATACTACAACGTATACAATTTAAAAAAACTTCACATTTTTTTAAACAATAGGATCAACGAGTTAATATGCTAGAACCTTTGTGGATTCTAAGCTTAGGGTGATCTCTATAGGGGATCGACCTCCTTAGAACTCTATAGAGGTTCCTCCCTCCTAAGGTGGCTGCACAAAGACTATTGAAAATATTGATCTATTTATGATGAAGAGAGGGGAGAGTACAAGCTATTTATAGGGCTTCTAAACCTTAACTCCAAATATGACTCGTACTCTAACAAGCTCCAACTTCTACTCCAAGTAAACCAAGACTCATACTAGACCAATACTCCTCTTCTCCTCAACTCCTAACCCATAGCTAACTCCTAACCATGATGTGGCTAGTGGCTATAGGGGTCTCCAACTCATAATTTTATTCTTATTCTACCATAGAGAGAGTTCAAGCTATGTGAGACCCTCCCCTTCTTGCCCTAGCCTGCCTCTCTTAAGAGGAGGAGGCGACTAGGAGACTCCCATCCCATACGAACTCTTCCCTAACCTTAGCCAACCACTTCTTTACTAGGGGGTGGTGGCTAGATTAGGGTTTATTACATTCATGACTCAATTGACTTTGACTTGTATTCAACTCTGATTTTTAATTAGACTCTAGTTCAATCAAATCCTAACCCTACTAGGATTTGGGTTGATTTGTTACAAAAGACTCAAATATTCTCCTAGCCAGCCTAATGTCAGGTCTAGGTTGGCCAACAAGGCTCAATCTAAGGACTCAACTCAATCGACTAGGACCCGACTATTCGTTACAAGTGCTCTGCAAGCCAATCACGTGAGTGATGACACGTGTGACATGCTGCATGATCTTTTTGCTTATGATTATTATTGGTATATTCTTACATTATTATCTGTTGTGTATATATATTGTGATGTCCTTGGTTTTGTGCAATAGGAATCGAATCGTGATGAGATCACGATAATGAGATTGATTCACCTTTAAACACAGATCCTAAATAACCCCAATCATAGGTTACTCGAGAGGAACATCGAGATAACTGGACAGACGAATGTACGATATACCCGTCCATATGATGGAGGCAACTGGTCTTAAAGCCATTTGTGTGGAGATACTAAGGATATAGTACATGTGCTAATTGGAGAATGAGTTCACTGATTGATCCGCTTATGGAATGTTGTATAGTTAATGATAGCTAATGTCAGTCAGCGATTCCATAGTCCCAGTTATATATCTGGTCTTTAGACTTGAGACTCCAAGGATGCCTTGTATGAGTACTTCTTTCTTTGACACCAGACTTATAGGTTTGGAAGTTCCAGATCTAGTACAGTTAGTTATCGGTATTGGTAGCCAACTTTACGAAGGCAATTGAGTGTCAATAAATGATCATCCATTCTCAGTATCGTGAGAGGAATATCCTATGTGTGCTCACTCAGACAAATCCTTGGTCAGGGTTATTCGGATTAAGAGAGAAGGAGTTCTTTAGGAGAATCCGATTAGAGTGAGACTCAGACGAATTTCATATGTGACCTGAAAGTACCATGTTCAATATACGATCTCTATAATATTAGTTGGATGAGGGATTATAGATACATGATAACTGTGAATAGATATATTTGATAGATTCGATCTTCTTGTACCGTCTAGGGACTATGGGGTAGTAGCCAAGTACGTCCATAGTCAATGAATCGAGTGAATTATTATGAGGATAATAATTTACTATATCAGAAGGAGTTCTGATGGGAGCGACTCATAGCCAGCTCGGTATCGAGCCTAGAGGGTCACACACATATGGTGGATGCTTCAGCCAATAGAGGATTAGATGAAGATCAAATTATCTCCTATTCTCATTAAATGAGACCCTATACTGATGGCTCCTTGCATGAGGCCCAATTAGAGGTCTAAGAAGATTATTGGATATAGATCCAATAATGCAAGGTTAGTGGATAATTAGATGGAGATCCAATACTCACTAAGGTAGGAATCCTATGGTTTTTTGATGGCTCTCTATAAATAGGAGGGAGGTTCATGGTTGATAGGCTGTAACTTTGGCCACCCTACCCCCTCCCTATGTGCAAGAGTTGCGAGATTAGATTGGAGGAGTTTTGGTGCAGGGATCCATCGTGTGGATACCGCTAAAGAGGAAGATGCTTGACTTCCTTCATCCTCTCCATCCAGATCTAAAATACAAGGATATACGATCTCCCTAGGTAATCAATCTATCACATGACGTGGGTTTTTTTATTTTTACGGTTTTCTCGTGACCCAATTTTTTGCACGACGATTTGATCTACGTGGGAAACTAGTTTTGTTTTGATTTTCCCTGCGCATGTGATGCTCTCGCTAACCCAATAGTGGTATCAAAGCTAGGTTTTCTTGTGAAATATTAGTTTTAAACTGCTTGCGATGAGATTGAATCGCGTAGAACCGTTATGCGTATTCTTGCTATATTTTCGTAGCGAACGCAGGGAGGAGGGGCGGCATGCCGTGGCCAGGCCACCTGTAGGGGCGGCCACCCATGACCAAGCCACTTACAAGGGTAGTAGGCTGCAACCAGGGCTCCTTCAAGGGGTTGACTATGACAAAATATTTTCACCTGTAGTCATGCTTAATTCTATTAGAATTCTTTTGGCCATTCAACACACTATGACTTTGAGATCTGGCATATGGATGTGAAAATAATATTCCTAAATGGCAATCTCAAGAAGGAGGTGTATATGATACAGCCATAGGGATTCGTATCCAAAGAGAGTCCAGATAAAGTATGCAGGTTGCTTAGATCCATTTATGGATTAAAGTAAGCTTCCCGAAGTAGGAATATAAGATTTAATGAGGTGATCAGATCTTATGACTTCGATAAGAATGAAGATGAGTCTTGTATATACAGGAAGGTAAGTTGGAGCGCTATCACCTACTTGGTGTTGTATGTGAATGTCATCCTAATAATTGTGAATGATGTAAGAATGCTCTTCACAATAAAGGCTTGGCTATCTAGAAACATCTCCATGAAGGACTTAGGGGAAGCATCCTATATTTTGGGGATTCGGATCTATAGAGATAGATCCAAGAGGATGCTTGACTTATCCCAATCTAGGTACATAGACTCCATTGTCAAAAGGTTTGGCATAGAGAATTCCAAGAGAGGTCTCATACCGATGAGACATGAAATATCGATTTCTAGGAGTATGTCCCCAAAGACTTTGAAGAAAGGGCATACATGGATAGGTTACAGGCAGAGCCAAGTTTAGAACACTAGAAGGTAGTAAAGTGTATCCTTAAGTACTTGAGAAAGACTAAGGTTCTTTTACTAGTATATGGAGGAGGTAGCCTGTACGTTGAAGGCTATACAGACTCAAGTTTTCAGTCCGACATTGATGATAGCTAGTCGAACTCAGGATATGTTTTCACCCTGAATGGAGGAGCAGTAAGCTGAAAGAGTTTTAAGCAGGATACTACTGCTGACTCGACCATGGAGGAGGAATACATTGCTGCAGCAAAAATAGCAAAAGAAAGGGTGTGGATGAAGAAGTTTATTAAGGATTTGGGAGTTGTCATAAGCAGCATGGAGTCGATTTCTATATACTATGACAACAACGGGGCGATCGCTCAAGCGAAGGAACCCAAGTTTCATTAGAAGTCTAAGCACGCTCTGAGAAGGTTTCATCTGATTAGAGAGTTCATATCCCACAAAGATATAGTAATAAAAATAGTTTCATCTGAAGATAACATTGCAGATCCACTGACGAAGCCGTTGGCTCATATTATATTTTTGCGTCACAGGGGTCTGATGAGGATTTGACACATAGGTGATTGATTTTAGGTCAAGTGGGAGATTATTGGTTACAGGTGCCTTGGAAGCCAATCACATGAGTGATAGAATGTGTGACACGTTGCACGATCTTTTTTCTTGTGATTATTACTGATATATTATATATTATATTATATGTTACATATATATATTGTGATGTCCTTGGTTCTGTGCAATGAGAATTAGATTATGATGAGATCACGATAATGAGATTGATTCTTCTTTAAATATAGATCCTAAATAATCTCGGTCATATGTTACTCGAGAGGGATATTAAGATAACCATACAGACTGATGTACTATATACCCGTCCATATGATGGAGGTGGCTGGTCTCTTAGCCACTTATGTGGAAACACTAAGGATATAGTATAAGTGCTCATTGGAGAATGAGTTCACTGATTAATTTGCTTATAAAATATTGTATGGTTAATGATACCTAATGTTAGACAATAATTCCATAGTTCTAGTTGTGTATCTGGTTTGTAGACTGTAGACACTAATGATGCTTTGTATGAGTACTCATTTCTTTGACGCTAGATTTATAGGTTTGGAAAATTCCAGATCTGGTTGTTAGAACCCTTGCATATTCTAAACTTGGGGTTATCTCTATAGGGGATCGGCCTCCTTGGAACTCTATAGGGTTTCCTCCCTCCTTGGTTTTCTGCTACATGAGTTGAAAGATAATTGATCTATTGATGATGAAAGAGCGGAGAACACAAGGCTATTTATAGGGCTTTTAAACCCCAACTCCTAATAGGATTCCTACTTAAGACTCCTACTCCTAACAACTTCTAACAACTCCTACTCCAACTCTACGAAGCAACTCATACTTCCAACAGCTCCACTCTAACTCTAAGAAGCAACCTCCAAAATAATTCTAATCCTATTCTAACTTAACCCCTCGTTAACTAGGGTAAGGGGTGATTAATTAGGGTGACATATATCTTATTCTTCCCTCAAAATATCTTCCTTCAAACTAATCCTAACCTAGCTGGCCTCCTCACCTCTTTAATAGGGGTTGGCTAGATATGATTTACGTGAATGCCCTTAGGATTTACATGTTTTTCTTCTTCAATGAAACTAAATTAGGACTCTCCTAGCTAGAGTCCTAACAGACTCGCCCTCTTCAAATCAGCCTTGTCTTCAAGACTGAGCTCCATTTCTTTGGGTTGTGATATACAATTCCTCACAAGGGTCCCTTGTGACCTTATAATAGGGACATCCTGCTCCTGGGGTCCAACATCAGCAGTAGTGACTGGATAGTGATGTGTCACGATCTTGTGATCCCTTGTAATCAGTAGCTGGATTTGGGCCTCCTCATCAAGTTGGGTGTTAGGTGGATAAGTCAGGGCTGATTTGTCCTCTCTAAACTTTTATTTGCGGTGAGATTCTTGGAGGATGAGTTGCAATTTTGAATTAGTGTGCAAGTCTGATCCATAATTTATGGCTCCAATGTGATCTCCAATTTTGTAGGGTCCAAAGAAACTAGGAGACCACTTCTGTGAGGCTTGAGTCTTCATAAATTCCTATTTGTAGAGATGAATATGGAGAAAGTCTCGATCTTTAATTACAAACTTCCTTCTACTTTGGTGTTTGTTGAGCGACTGTTTCTTTCTTGTGCAGGCTAGCATGTGGTTGTTCTTTATTGATAGGCATACCTTCTTTTGTGATGGTAGTTGCCTTCTAGTAAAGTCCATGGTAAGGTGAGCTCGATCTGAGTTTGGAAGGAGCAGAAGCTGTAATTTTTCAAGACTTACTTTCATCTCCTCTTCGGTGATCTCAACATTTAACCTACTACAATCTTCATTTTGGAGCATTAATTGGGCAGCAACCTTGCTATTCATAAAGTTGTTGGTGCTCGTGGTGTCAAAAAGAACGGTGATCGGTTGTTGCTTTAGAAGTCCTCCCACTTTCATCGTTTGCAGTTTCGCATAGTCGACAATAGTATGCATCGTAACATCAACCAGCTACTGTTCTTCATATGTGACCTCTTCCTCATGCTTCTAGACCTCCTCCTCTACATCTTCAAGAGGTTTAATCAGTAGGAGGCAGCCCTTTTTGCAATGATGATCGTGGCTTCATGGTTCTTTACAATGCCTACAAAGACCCTTTGTCGATCGATTGCGTAGTTATGTTCTTATCAATTTTTTGGTAGCAAAGGATGGCTGCAAGCACAAGGAGGTTCATATGCCATGGCTCTAGAGGTGGTTCTCATCCTCTGAGCATCTTGGTTGAGTCGTTCCTCTTGTACTCGGGGCGAAAGAAATTGCAGTTATTACGGTTTGGGGTTGTCGCGCCTTAACCTCTCATTTAATCTCCGGCTCGAGCCCCTCGATGAATGTCCCTAATAGTTGTTGGTCAGTCCAATCATGATAAACGTAAGATAATTCCTCAAACCTGGTTTGGTATTCTTGGATCATAGAGGTTTGTTGGATCTTGGCAAGTTGTTCATTGATATTCTCGTTCTTGGTCGGCCCAAAGCGGTTCAACAGTGCATACTTGAATTATATCCATGTTTGAGCCTCATGGTTGTATTCAAGCCAATTGTACCATCGTATAGCATTTCCTTCAAGGTGGATGATAGCGGTGTCCACCATAGAATCCTTCGGTGTTCGGTGATGACAGAAGTAATGTTTGGCTCGTGAAATCCATCCCGTCGGGTCTCCTTCTTCCCATCGAGGGAAGTCCACCCTCATGTGTCGCTGCATTATATCAGTAGCTCATTCTTCCTTCTTTGAAGGCCTCTTTGAACTTTCTCCTTGTTGGAATTTTATTGAGCTCAGAGATCGGCCCAGTCCAAATTCGACGAATAAGGCGCGCAATCTATCCTCCATGCATGATTCAAGCCGTGATTCAAGCGCCTCCAACTTGGCTCCAAAAAGATCTCCTGATGACATGATGAAAACTCTAAAGTTGTTATGATAAGGTCCTTCTCTTACTGCTAGATCACTGGTATGGTTTGGTTGGGTGGATTGGTGTCCGAAAAGGGTCGATGACTTAAGGCGAAAGGCTGCGGTAGGCTGTTGTTTGCTATAATGGCTGCCGCTATTTGGGATGGCTGAGGTGTTGTATAAGGGGTATGATTCTAGAGGTTTTAGAGTTAGAGGGGTGGCTTAGGGTTGCTGTTGACGACAGCAATGGTTTGGTAAGGTTCGGTGGCTACGGAAGATAAGGATCAGTGGAAGGTTTTGTGGCTGCGGAAGACTGCTGTTTGGGTTACGGTTTTGGCTGTGGCTTGGGTGGCTATGGAAATTCAAAAAAAAGGCTATGATAGATGCATCTTAAGGCTAGATAGGTGCCCTAAAGATGACGTGGGTGGTAGCAACAATTTATGTAAGGATCAGATATGCCTGTAGCAAAAACACCGAAAGGTAGTGCTACAACAATTTAGGTTGTGATAGGTCGCTATTTTGGGTGCTATTAGAGTTATGAAAATAGGTTATGATAGTTGCGTCTTAAGGCTAGAGGGGTGCCCTAAAGATGTCTTGGTTGGTGGCTGTAAGATGGTTGGGTTTCAGTCAATTTAGAAGAAGAAGAAAGACAAAGGGTGTAGTAGTAGATTTTTCATCAAAAAAATTGCAACAGTGAAGATGTAATTTTTTTTCAAAAATTCTCAACAAAAATTCAAGTGAAACTCAAGGGAAATCTACTAGTAAGGGAGAGGTAATGTCATAAAAAATTTCATGGAAAGAAACGACAGCAAAAGTTTTGGCAAAATAAAAGATTGCAAGGTGTTACTGTAGAATTTTTTCAGTGAAAGCTTTCAGTAGTATAGTCAAAAAGTTTTGCAGTATTTTGTAATAAGGAATCAGGTAAAACTCAATGGGAATCCACTAGCAAGGGAAAGATAATTCTGTCAAAAAATTCATGGAAGCAATCAATAGTAAAATTTCAGCAAGATCAAGGAATATGAGAAGGTATATGGTAGAATTTTTTCATCGAAAGATTTTTCAACAGTATTGACAAGATTTTTTTTAATAGTTCAAAACAAGGATTTGAGTAAGGGAAAGATAATACAGATAAAAAATTCATGGAAGAAAATGATAGCAAAAGGTTCGGCAAAATCGAAGATCACGGGAAGGTACTGCAGCAGATTTTTACGTCTAAAGTGCAGCAGATTGGACGTAAAAGATCAATGGTTTATATTTAGAATTTTTTGATGAAACCAAAAGGAAATCCAAAGATAGGAAGTGCTAAAGCCATTTTAAAAATTTCATAGAGATTGGATTAGTAAAAATGCAATAGCAAATCAAATAGTCAAGAATGTGCGGCTGGAATTCTGAAGAGTAACTTTCGTCGTAAAGATGGAAACTTTACAATGAAAAGTTTGTGTAGCAAATATGAATGATTTTTTTTGGATTTTTTGAATAGGGATAACTAAATTGTAGCAGCAGTAAGGTAGAAAACTAGAACCTGTTGCAATTCACGAGAAGATCAAAGGATGATCTACGGTAGTGGAGATGACAACGAAATTTGATGATGTTCTTCAAGCAATTGTGGGAATTGCTTTGGACAACTATGGGGGACTGATGGAGGGCTATTGAAGGGCAGTGAGATGCCAAGAATGTTGCTCTGATACTAAATGTTAGAACCCTTACAGATTCGAAGCTTGGGGTGATCTCTATAGGGGATCGACCTCCTTTGAACTCTATAGGGGTTCCTCCCTCCTTGGTTTTCTACTACATGAGCTGAAAGATAATTGATATATTGATGATGAAAGAGGAGAGAATACAAGGCTATTTATAGGGCTTCTAATCCCCAACCCCTAATAGGATTCCTACTTAAGACTCCTACTCTTAACAACTCCTAACATCTCCTACTCCAACTCTAAGAAGCAACCTCCAAACTAATCCTAATTCTATTCTAACTTAACCCCTCCTCAATGAACCCCTCTTTAGCTAGGATAAGTGATGATTAATTAGGGTAACAAGTATCTTATTCTTCCCTCAAAATATCTTCCTCCAAACTAATCCTAACCTAGTCGACCTCCTCATGTAAATCGACTAGATAGGATTTACATGAATAACCTAAGGTTTCACATGTTTGCCCTCTTCAATGAAACTAAATTAAGACTTCCCTAGTTAGAGACCTAACACTGGTACAACTGATTATCAGGATTGATAGCCAACCTTACAAAGGTAATTGAGCGTCAATAAAGGATCATCCACTCTCGGTATCACGAGAGGAATATCCCATGTGTGCTCGCTCGGACAAATCCCTGGCTAGGGTCATTCGGATTGAGAGAGGAGTTCTCTAGGAGAATCCGAATAGAGTGAGACTCAAACGGATTCCGTGTGACCTAAAAGTATCATGTCCAATATACAGTCTCTAAAATATTAGTTGGATGAGAATTATAGATACACGGTAATTATGGACAGACAGGTCTAATGGATTTGATCCCCTTGTACCGTCTATGGACTATGGCATAGTGGCCTATTACGCCCATAGTCGATGAGTTGATTGAATTATTATGAGGATAATAATTCACTATATCAGAAGGATTAAAAGGAGTTATGATGGGAGCGACTCATGGCTAGCTCGGTATCGGACCTAGAGGGTCACACACATATGGTGGATGCTTCAGCAAATAGAGTATTGGATGTAGATTAAATTAACCCCTATTCTCATTAAATGAGACCCTATGCTGATGGCTCCTTGCATGAGGCCCAATTATAGGCCTAAGGATATTATTGGATATAGATCCAATAATACAAGGTTAGTAGGTAATTGGATGGAGATCCAATAGCCACTAAGGTAGGAACCCTAGGGTTTTTTGATGGCTCTTTATAAATAGGAGGGAGGTTCATGGTTGATAGGTTGTAACTTTGGCCACGCCCTCCTATTCTCCTCCCTCCCTCTTCAAGAGTTGTGAGATCAGATTAGAGGAGTTTTGCTGCAGAGATCCATCTTGTGGATACCGCTAGAGAGGAAGAGGCTTGACTTCCTTCATCCTCTCCATCCAGATCCAGAATACAGGGATATACGATCTCCCTAGGTAATCAATCTATCATACGACATGGCTTTTTTGGTTTTCGTAACTTTCTCGTGATCTAATCTTTTGCTTGATGATTTGATCTTCATAGAAAATTAATTTTGTTTTGATTTCCACTACGCATGTGATGCTCCCGCTGAGGTTTCCCAACAGTTGTGTCAGAGCTAGGATTTCGTGCGAAAGATTGGTTTTAAACTGCACGTGATGATATTGAATCACATAGAACCATTTTATGCGTTCTTGCTGCATTTTCAAAACAAATGTAGCGAGGACGGACGGCCAGCCACAACCAGGTCACCTGCAGGGTCGGCCATCCACAGCCAGGCCACCTGTAGGGGCAGCAGGCTATGGCTAGGGCTCCTTCAGGGCTGGTCGCACGTAGCCAGGGCCGTCTACAAGGATTGTTGCCCGAGGCCTGCTACCAACAGGCACGACCGCCCGCGAGCATGGCTGACGGCAGCGCCCGCAGTAGCTACGACCCAAGGGGTAGTGGCACCTTCCACAAGGGCGATCGCTTATGGTCAAGACGACTGCTCGTGGGCAAGACGGCCAGCGGCGCACAGCACCGCACATGGGCAAGGCAGCCATGATGACGACATCGGTCCTAGCACTGCATGATTTCAGTCGATCCCTTGTTATTGAGGCTGACATATCCGTAGTTGGAATTAGAGCCATTTTAATGCAAGATGATCGACCACTTGCTTATACCAGCAAGGCCTTATCTCTCTCTCATCACAAAATGTCCGTGTATGACAAGGAGATGCTTGTGATTATGTTCGCCGTCACAAAGTGGAGAACTTACCTGATCGACCGACGCTTGCAAATCAAAACTGATCACTGGAGCCTTAAAAATTTTTGGGAGTAGAAAATATCATCCCAAGAGCAGCAAAGATGGGTAACTAAACTCCTTGGCTTCGATTATAAAATTACTTATCGAAAGGGGAAAGAGAATGTTGTTGCAAATGCACTATCACTACTGCTAGAGCAAGCCGAAATTTCAGTCATCTCCCTTCCTTCCACCGACTTCCTCGAGGACATTAGGGAGGAATGGAAGGACTCAGAGACCCGAAGCATCATAGAATGATTGGAGAAGGATTTAGGCACCATAGCCCACTACACTTGGGATTCGAAAGATCTATGTTACAAGGGTTGAATAGTGTTTACTCCCACTTCCCCTTGCATAAAAATTATTATGCACAAAACACACTCTTCACCTTCAGCAAGGCACTGAAATTTTAAGAACATACAAGAGGGTGAAGCAAAATTTTTTATTGGAGAGGCATGAAAAAATCTATTTCGGATTATGTAGCTAAATGTGATGTATGCCAACAGCAAAAGGGTGAAACAGTGGCAAGTCTGGGAAAGTTGCAACCACTACCTATATCAGACTCAGCATGGACTTACATCTCCATGGACTTTATCGAGGGGCTGCCATTATCCCAAGGTAAAAATATGATATTTGTGGTGGTAGATTTCTTAACGAAATATGCCCATTTCTATGTTGTGAGACACCCTTATACCGCTGCCAGTATTGCTCAGCTCTTTGTTGAAAATATTGTTAAATTGCAGAAGTACAACACTACTTATCACTCATCCATAAAATGTACCCCTTATAAGGCATTGTATGGTCGACCGCCCTCTATAGTACCCAAGTGTGTAATTGGTATGACCAAAGTAGATAAGGTCGGCCAAAGTTTAATTGACAAAGATGAGCTCCTACAATTGTTGAAGGATAACCTCTCTACAGCTCAAGCCCAAATGAAGCAACAAGCTGAAACTCATCGTTGCGAGCGGGAGTTTTGAGTAGGAGATTGGGTCTATGTTCACTTACAACCATAAAAATAGCTATCTATCAATACAAGAGCCTTGTTGAAGCTATCTCCTCGATTCTATGGGCCATATCAGATCATAGAGCATATTGGAGCTATGACATATAGATTAAAGCTACCAGAAGACGCCAAGATCCATCCCGTCTTCCATGTATCTTGCTTGAAGCCCAAATTGGGAGAACATGAGTTGACCTAGACTCAACTACCGAACACCACAGATGCTGGAAAAATTCAAGCCCAACCACAAGCTATCCTTGATCAGAGAATTGTGATGCACCGCCGACGCCCTTCAACCAAAGATTAGTGCACTAGAACAACTTACCACCTGAAGATGCCACATGGGAGTCCTATGAGGAGCTTAATAGAACCCCACAAGGAGCCCTATAGATTTTGATCCTTGAGGGGTATCAACCCTTGGAAGGCTGTAGGGGTTCCTCCCTCCTAGATTCGGCACAAGACTAAAATAAAATTGATAATTGATTTGATTTAAGAGAGGGGGTGGCTACATCATTATATAGAGATCAAAACCCTAGCCTAAGGGGGTGCTTGCCTAAGTAAAATTATACCTTTGCCCCTCCTATAGCCAACCTGTCTTAATAGGAACAAGGGGCGACTAGGTTGGCTCTATAGCAGACCTAAGTAGGGGGAAACCCTGACCAACCAACCCAATAAGGGGGCGACGACCATTAAGCCCTAACGGCTAATCTAAACCCTAGCCATACTGTCACGGACTTAGCTGAATTTGCCTAAGTCGTGTGGCACCCTCGTGGCACTCTCGAAAACTTAGCTGAAATTGCCTAAGTCGTGAAGCCACCTTGTCCACTGTTCCGGACTTAGCTGGGATTGCCTAAGTCATGAAACGCCCAAAGCATTATCTGTCCGCAAAGGGTCAGCCCTCTTACAACCTCTTAAGGTCCCATAGGACCTCAACGAAGAAGTTGATTAGTTTAGAAACGAACGACGGACAAGTCCCGACGTCTTACAAAGCGAAAAGCTATACAAGCAATTTGTCGAACACCTTGAGGGCACAGAGAAAAGAGAGAAAGAGAGCAAAATAGGACTTTAGAGGGTTGTAAGAACGATCGCAAATCCATAAACGATGGTTCCCAAGGTATCATACGCAAGACAAGTTCAATTGTTGATGAACGCCCATGGCCGACATATACCCGGAACCCCATCCAGCCCGGTGCCACCCAGGGGGTTCCAAGGTGCTGAAATGGCTGACATTTTGTACCACTCAGAAAGGGTGCCATGGCACACGAAAATGACCAAAAAATAGGACTGTTTTGTGCTGTTTTGGCTCTGGGCAGCGAGCGATCATTTTGCAGCCTTCTACACTACTTTCGATTACATTTCTTAGGTAAAAATACATAAACTCAAGGCAAAACAAGCTGCCAAACATATATACAAATAAGAACAAGTGACAAACGATTTGCAGAGTGAAGATGTTGCGGTTGAGTGATGACCGTTTGTGACATTCTCCCTCACTTAAACTGTCGACGCCCTCATCGACGCTTGTTGTTAGGCTTTGACGCGAGCTTCTTCATGTCATAGGGTATCTTCTGGCTCCCAACTGACTTCTGTTCTAGGAAGCTTTTGCCACTTCACCAAGTACTCGATTTACTGCGCTCTATTGGTAGCTTTATCTTGCGATTCGTCAGAATAGTTTCAACTCGCTTCTCGTAAGAGGCTTTGATAGGGGGTAGTCGAGTTGGAACATTTCGAGAATCATCTCGCGGATATGAGTGATAGGCTTTCAAGTTGCTCATATGGAAGATGTTGTGAATTATGAACCATGCTGGCAATTATAACTTGTATGAGACATTGCCTACCCTACTGATGATTGAGAAAGGTCCTTCATACTTGCGTACCAATCCTTTGTGCACTTTGTGTCTAAAGAACTGGAGTGATGCTGGTTGGAGCTTCACCAACACCATGTCACCAACTTTAAATTCTTGTGGTCGCCTTCCCAAGTCTGCCCAATTCTTCATCTTTTTGGCCGCCTTCTCCAAGTAAGCCCACGTAATATCTGCATTGCGATGCCATTCCTTTGCGAAGTGATAGGCTGATGGGCTACTCCCTGTATAACCAATAACCAGGGTGTGAGGAGTTGATGGCTATTGTCCCATAATAATCTCAAAGGGGCTCTTGTTGGATGCAGATTTCCGCTGTAAGTTATAGGAGAATTGGGCTTTGTCCAACAACTTCACCCAATCTCATTGGTTGGCACTCACATAGTGCCGAAGATATTGCTACAAGAGCGAGTTAATTCTTTCTGTTTGGCCATCCGTTTGAGGGTGGAGGCTTATGGAGAAGTATAATTTAGACCCCAACAACTTGAACAACTCGGTCCAGAATCGTCCCAAGAACCGAGAATCTTGATCACTAATGATGTTGTGTGGGACTCCCCAATACTTAACCACATTCTTCATCATCAACATAGCCACCTCCGCTGAGCAATGTAGGGGTACAGCAATAAATGTTGCATACTTCAAAAATCGATCAACTACCATGAGTATCGATCCAAGTCCCCCTACTGCAGGCAAGCTTGATATGAAGTCCTAGGAAATGCTCTCCTATGGCCTCTCTGGTACGGGCAGCGACTCCAAAAGTCCCACTGGCTTCTATTACTCTACCTTGTCCTGCTGACAAGTAAGGCAAGTTCGAACATATTCCTCCACATTTGTCCTCATTTTCGGGCAATAGAAGACCCTCTCCATGAGAGCCATTGTTCGGTGGATACCTGGATGTCCAGCCCAAAGAGAATCGTGACACTCTTTCAAGAGTTTACGCCTCAAGTTATCCGCTTGTGGAACATAAACTCTATTCCCCTTGGTGTAAATGAGTCCCTCCTAGACCCAAAATCGTCGTGCATTGCCCTCTTTGATGAGTTGCATCAGAGTTACTGCCTGAGGATCTTAGTACAGTCCATCCTTAATCCTGGAAAGGAAGTTGGATTGCAATTGACTTGGTTGGCCTCCGCCCTCCAACTGTATAGCATCCACTAGCTCCACTTTCTGACTCAATGCATCAGCCACGATGTTTGCTTTTCTGGGTTTATACTCCATTACCATGTCGAACTCAGCCAAGAAGTCCCGCCATCGTGCTTGCTTTGGGGAGAGTTTCTTTTGAGTTTGGAAGTAACTCAATACGATATTGTTTGTCCTTAGCACGAAATGTGCTCCCAAAAGGTAGTGTCGCTACACTCGTAGATAATGGATCACCACTATCATCTCTTGCTCTTGCACAGTATATCACCACTCGATCTCGTTGAGCTCGCGACTCTCGTAGGCCACTGGATGACCCTCCTGCATAAGAACTCTCCCAATAGCAAAGTCAAAAGTATTTGTATGGACTCCAAAAGACTTCCCATAGTCTAGTAATCTGAGTACAGGTTCCCCCAACACAACAGTCTTTAGGTCTTGAAATGTCGTCTCATATTTGTCCGACCATCTCCAGGACTGCTCCTTCTTTAGCAACCCCGTCAACGGAGCTGCATGCTTCGAATATCCAGCTATGAAATGCCGGTAATAGTTGATGAACCCAAGGAAGGATCTCAACTCTGGCACCTTCTTTGGTGTTCACCAGTCCACCACAGCTTGCACCTTAGACTTGTCCATTCGAATGGAACCATTGTCGATTCGATGCCCTAAGAATAAAATCTCCGTTTGGGTGAAGTGGCACTTTTCCCTCTTCACGAACAATGTGTTCTCCTTGAGAACTTTAAAAATTGTTCGGAGGTGTCTAACATGCTCCTCAAGTGTTTGGCTATAGATGATGATATCGTCTTAGTAGACGACCACAAACTTGTTCAGATACTCCTTGAATAGTTGGTTCATGAGAGTGCAGAATGTGGCCGGAGCGTTGGTTAAGCCGAAAGGTATCACCAAGAACTCGAATGCTCCATACCTAGTCACACGGGTAGTCTTCGCCTCATCACCTTCTGCAATGCGCACCTGCCAATACCCTGACTGAAGGTCAAGTTTAGAGAAGTACTTTACCTTGCCCAATTGATCGAACAAGTCCACGATGAGCGGGATAGGGGACTTATTCTTCTCCGTCATCTTGTTAAGGGCTCGATAATCAATGCATAATCGAAGACTCCCATCTTGTTTCTTTTGGAAGAGGACTAGAGCTTCAAAAGGTGCTTTTGAACTGCGGATGAGATCACCACTTAGTAGTTCATCCAACTGCTTCCTCAGTTCTGCCAACTCTGGAGGGACCATGTGGTATGGTGGTCTCGTTGGAGGCTTAACTCCCGGCTCTAGCTCAATCCGATGATCCATGCCTTTGCGTGGTGGTAGAGTTCTTGGCAACTCTATTGGCATCACATCTGAGAACTCCTTCAGGATGTTCACCACAACAGGTTCCTGAATGGCCTCCCCGTCAAGTGTCTCTAGCTTCATAGCAGCTACAAAGGTTGATTCACCTTTTCGTACCCCTTTCTTCAATTGTAAAGTCGATATTTATTGTAGGTCCTTGGTTCCTCCTCAAGAAATTGGAACCACGCAGGGATCGTCACCTCCTATTAGACATACGAAGTTCAAGAATGACATTGGCACCAACTTCGCCGCATGCATGAACTCCATTCCGAGAATCACTTGGAAGTCATCCAGTGGCACCGCCATCAAGTTTGTGCTCCCGCTCCATGTTCCGATCTTGATGGGGATCCCCTTTGCTCGTCCGGAGATCTGCTTGGCCTTCGAGTTCACCGCCTTAATACAACTTGGGCTCTTCTCCAAGATTAATCCCAGTCGTATAGCTTCACGATCGGCAATAAAATTATGGGTAGCGCCCGTGTCCACCATTGCCGGGTTGTTCGGCCATTAAGCTTGATGTCCACATACATCAACTCGCTGCTTCCTACCTACGGTGGCTTTGCCTTTGTGTTCTCCCCCACTTGACCCTGCATTGCATTAAACAAACGCATTGCTCCTATCCTAGGTCCTTGCAACGCCTCACTGTCACTACTGGATTCATAACTGCTCGAACTAAGGGCGATAGCTTTACCGTTGTTTGCCTTACGTGGCTGTATCGATGCATTTAAAGCATTGAGTGCTTATTTTTGTGGGCACTCCCTCACCATGTGTGGTCCTCCATACAAGAAGCATCCACCAGACTATGGGACTTTACCTTTTGAACTCAGTCCCTTGTGAAAATTCTTCTTTTGTTCGCCCCCAGACTCCTTCGCTCAAGAGTATTTAGTTGGGCGATTTCTCGAAGATTATTTCTTCTTTCTCGAATCCTCTGAAGAAACAAAGTCAGTTAGCCTTTCTGCGGCTGCAATTGCCCCGACTACGTCGGTGACATTCCTCTGATGTAGTTCTTGTTGTGCCCATGGCTTTAAGCCATCGAGGAAGCTGAATAGCTTAGCTTTCTCAGATATATCCTGTATATCCAGCATCACTGCTGAAAATTATTTCACATAGTCTCGGATTATTGTACTTTGGCGGAGTTGTCTCAGTTTCCTTCTTACGACAAACTTTGTGTTCTTGAGCAAGAACTGAGTTCTCAACTCTTGCTTCAAGTCTCCCCATGTATCCACTCAGTATCAGCCTTGCTGGATCTCTTCCCAATGGGTTCGCCACCAAAGTTTTGCATCCTCATTTAGGTACATTAGTGCTATAGCAACTTTAGTCTCTTCAGAATCGAGCCTTGTAGCATGAAAATATTGTTCAATGTCAAACAAGATATTTTCAAGTTCTTTGGCATACCTAGCACCCCCGTACAATTGCGGCTCCGGTGCCCTGAAGTTTTGTGGTGGCGCAGCGTGGGTGTTGTTCCCTCTTGCAAGAGTCCTTGTTAACACCATCACCTTAGCTGTGAGTTCCGCCACAACTTCGTGTAGATGTCGTACGGAATCTTTGGTGTCCTCTGTCAGTTGATAAATTAAGGATTCAACTTTCTTGATCCGAGATTTAGCTTCTTCTAGCGAGCTCTCTACCCTAAGTAGCCTTTGCTGGCCTTGGTAGAGTTCCTCCATGCTTACTTTAAGAACATCAAGGCGGGTCTCCGTCATTGTAAGTCTCTCTTTGTGGCTCTTTTTCCCAGTTGGCGCTCTAGATGGTGCCTCCTCCACTCGTGGAGAATACCCAAATTCACACTCGTCTTATTCATTGCCATGCTCCTCATGAGCGGCTCCAACAGTTTGTGAGCGAGTTTGCACTTGCAGCCCACCTACGACTGCTTGGAGCAAGGGTCGGGCTTGCCCCATCTTGCTTGATTCACCACGATGTTTCACCATGGCAAGATTTTGAATCTTCTTCACTGTTCATATGAATTGCTTGCCTGCTCTGATACCACACTGTCATGGACTTAGCTGAATTTGCCTAAGCCGTGCGGCACCCTCGCGGCACTCTCGAAGACTTAGCTAAAATTGCCTAAGTCATAAAGCCACATTGCCCACTGTTTCAGACTTAGTTGGGATTGCCTAAGTCATGAAACGCCCAAAGCGTTATCTGTCCGCAAAGGGTTAGCCCTCTTACAACCTCTTAAGGTCCCGTAGGACCTGCAACGATGAAGTTGATTAGTTTAGAAACGAGCGACGGACAAGTCCCGACGTCTCGCAAAGCAGAAAGCTATACAAGCAATTTGTCGAACACCTTGAAGGCATAGAGAAAAGAGAGAAAGAGAGCGAAATAGGACTTTAGAGGGTTGTAAGAATGGTCGCAAGTCTACAAACGATGGTTCCTAAGGTATCGGACGCAAGACAAGTTCAATTGTTGATAACGCCTATGCCCGACATATACCCGGAACCCCATCTAGCCCGGTGCCACCCGGGGGGTTCGAAGGTGCTGAAATGGCTGACGTTTTATATCACTCAGATAGGGTGTCGTGGCACACGAAAAAGACCCAAAAATAGGGTTGTTTTAGCTTCACGCAGCGAGCGATTGTTCTACATCGTTCTACACTACTTTCGCTCACATTTCTTAGGTAAAAACACATAAACTCAAGGCATAACAAGCTGCCAAACATATGTACAAATAAGGACAAGTGACAAACGGTTCGTGGAGCGAAGATGTTACGGTTGAGCGACGACCATTCGTGACAATACTCCTTTATAAGATAGGAGTGGCTTTATTATAATCTAGTAGAGTTTTATTGACTGCTTCTAGGGAGATTAGGACTCAACCCTGCTGGAATCCTATTAAACCTGTGCTCTTAAAATCAGTCTTGTCCTTAAGGCTGAAGTTCCATGAACTCAGGGAACCAGGTCTTCAGCTCCTCCTCAGCATGGGTGTCAGTTGAAAGAACTTGAGCTGAGTCATCGTCTTTAAATTTCCATTTGAGGTGGGATACTTGGAGGATCAACCATAATTTTGATCTGGTGCACGGATCTGATTTCCAGGTTAGGGCCCTAATTTTGCAAGGCCCACAGAAATTGGGAGACCACTTTCTTGAGGCTTGAATTTCATGCTGGTGGAGCTGGAGATGAAGGGGGACTTGATCTTTCTCAGGACACTTTCTTCTGCTTCGGCGTTTGTCAGGGGGAAGTTTCTTCCTTGCATGGGCTGCCACGTGGTTGCTCTGTAATAGTAGTTGTGCCTTCTTTTGGAGTGAGGGCTATCCTTTGATAGAATCTCTAGTGGTCTGAGCCCGATCTGAGTCCGAGGTGGGTAGGAGTGGTGATTTTTTGGGGCCTATTTTCACTTTTTCATGTTGTTGACCATCTTGCATGAGGATGGTTCTGATCCCCACTCTGGATGTGTCTACTCCAATAATAAATATCTGGCCACATCAACGATGGAGGGGCTCAATTTTCTCGCGATTCTGCCACTGGAGGGGCTCAATTTTCTTACAATTTTTGGTCATAGATCGGAGGTTATCATCAAGGAAGTCTTTAAGCATCATGGCCCGATCCTAGGGAAAGTCGTGGAAGTCGCTTGAGATCTAGAAGTGCTGTATCAGCCACCATAGTGAGTTCAACAGGATGTAACACTTTAGAAGTAGGTTATCTCCAGGTAAAAGGACGTAGGGACGTGTTGTAGTGGGAAATAAGCATGGCTGAACAATCCATGTCTCTATCATCTCTTGGACGACCCTTTTCTCTTCGACCTTCTGAGGTTGTATGAAGCAATCTGGTCGAGCAACAATTGGTAGAAGTTTCAACCTGTACAACATATGGGGGTCGACCAGCTTCAGAGGAGGTAGTCGGCTCAGTTGGGTGGAGACGCCCAAAAATTCAGCAAACTGTAGGAGGGGTTTTTTTATCTTCAATCTGATGAAACTCTTGAATTTGAATTGAGAAACCATTGGATTCATCTTTTGGTACCCCCTCCAAGTGTGGTGTTGTGGTTGTAGTCGCTGGGCTCCCTCGTAGAATCACCGGCTTTCATTTTCTAAAGAATTTCATCGTTAGCTTTGAAAAATTCTAAAAAATATCTCCAATCATGGACAACCAATCAATGCCAAGCATTATATCAAAACCATCAAGAGGGAGGAGGAAAAAATTAGCAACTATGTCTTGCTTTTGTAGGATCAGTTTTACCCGCGAGCACTTCTGGTTGCACTTTAAAATTTGGCCATTAGCTACCTTGACTTCGAACCCATTGTAATCTTCTTTTTGGAGCATTAAGTGGGCAACAACCTTACTGCTCATGAGGTTGTGTGTGCCCCTGGCGTCGATGAGGATGATGATAGAGTGCTGCTCGAGAAATCCTTCGATCTTCAATTTTGGCAGGTTGGTGTAGCCGGCTAAGGTAGAGACCGTGCGGGTGACCGGTTGTGGTGTATCCTTCTCCTTGGGCTCGAGAGTTGTATCTTCAAGTTTGAGTTCTTTAGTGGTTGCAATCATCAGCGGCGTCTCCTTTTTATATTTGTGTTCTAGGTTCCATAGTTTATCACAACACCCTTATAGGCCCTTTGTCGATCCGTCATGAAGGTCTTCTCTTATTAATTTCTGTTGCTGAGGTGGTTGGCTGATAGTAGGAGGAGGTGAAAGCTTTGGTGCCGCTGGTCGGGGAGCAACACTAGTCTTCTGAGCTTCATAGTTCAATCGCTCCTCTTGATGTCGCGCAAAGGAGATGACTGCCTTAAGTGTGTACGGCTGTCGCACTTTAACTTCTTTCTGAATCTCCAGCTTCAAGCCCTCAATAAAAGTCCTCAATATCTATTTTTGAGACCAATCATAAGTTTGATTAGATAACCTTTCAAACCTGGTTTGGTACTCTTGGATGGTGGAGGTTTGACGGATCATCGCTAGTTCTTCACTATGGTTCTTTTTACAATCTAAATTTGCACCGCATTGTGATCTTACTGGGCTCGGTGATCGGCCCAAACTAAACTCCTCAAAGAAAGCATGTAATTTAACATCCATACGCGTCTCAAGAGCCTCCAATTTGGCTTCGAATAAGCCCGTCGATGTCATGACGTAAGGATCTCCAACCTATCAAATCAAACCGATTAAAGAGTATAGCTGCAATCTTCATGTTGAAGGCAGCAATGGCAGCAATGTCAGGGCTGCGGTGGTCAAGTCTCCAAGTGGAGGATGGCAACCAAGGGTAGCAGCAATGGTGGAGGAAGAAAATGGTAGTAGTAACGTTCGCTGCGGTCCTTCGGTGACGCTGCAATGTTGACGCTACAATATCGTCGAGGCTGTGATTTTTTAGGTGACTAATATTTGTCGGAAGATGGCAGCCAAGAAATATGAGTCAGAAGGTAGCAGTGATGGCAGAGGAAGAAGAGGGCAGCAGCAATGTCGGCTACGGCTGTGGTGTGACTTCGTGGCTGCAGGTGGCGTTGGTTGCAGCAAGGGCGCTGCTGCAATAGGAGGAAGACGGGGCAGAGATGTACACAGCTGTTGCGGAGGAGGGCAGCAGCGATATGGAGTGAGAGATGGCTGCTGTTATGTTTAATTTGTTGTTGGCTGCGATCAAGATAGTTGGCGGCGAACAATTGTTGCAGGCTGCGATGTAAACAGATTACAGCGAAAGATCGCTGTTAGTAGCTTTTTTGCTGCAAGGATCACTGTTGGCTGTGATCAAGGAAGATAGCAGTAAGAGGTCACTGTTGGCAGCATTGGGCAGTGAAAGATGCATGTTGCGATTGAATGGACAAGGGAGATTGGGTGGCTAAAAGGTTGGTGGACCGAAGGCTTTGGTTTTTGGGTACGGTTTGGGGCTGTTTTGGGTGCGATTTAGGGCTGCGGTTTTGTGGAGTTTAGGCTACAAATTGGTGTGATTTTAGGGCAGTGATAGCAGTAGATGAAGGTTAAAAAAATAGATTTTAGATCTGGGATAGATGGCAGCAAAGGTAAGTGTCTCGGTAAGGAAAGTTGGCTAAAAAGGTAAGTGGATCGATAAGGAAGTAGGCTGATTTGGCTGGCTGATTTGGGGGGCTGTTTGGATTCGGTTTAGAGTAATATTTGGAAGGGTTTTTGGTGAGGATGGTAGGGTTTGGAGATAAGAAAAAGGGAGTCCGAAATCCCACAAAAAATAGCACTCAAATCTGATAGAATTCGGTGAAAAGAAGTGCTGCGATGTGCTGTACTGCTGAACCGAATTTTGTATCGGAGAAACGATGACTTCTCAAAGTAAATTCCAGAGAAAAGTTTAAGAAAATTATGCAGAAACCCTTGGTTTAGATGTTTCAATACCAGTCGGTATTTTGATGAAATTTTGGCAACATAATAGTAGGGAAATAGGGCAAAAGATGCACGGCAGATTCCTTCATCGTAAAATTCCAGAACTGCATGATGGTGAAAGATTATACAGGAAAACCAGTTCCAGAAGGAGTTTTTTCATGTAATCAAATCCAGATGAAAGCCAACTTGATCTTGAGAATTGTGTAAAAATTTTGGCTGGAAAGGATGAACAAAAGTTCAGTTTCAAGTAACAATAATCGACTGAAAATTTTTGCAGCGTTTCGCTTTGGCAATGATGATAACGTTTGCGATGGCAAAAAATTACAGCAAGGAAACTTTGGAAAACTTCTCCCACATATAATATGAAGGTTCTTGCAGTATTGAAGAGGTGTGAGTTATAAAAATATACCAGAATTCCAGGTCAAACGCAGGGGGCAGCTGCAGACTGATTTGATCTGCTGCTAGGGTGGAAGCTGGAGGCGCGTGTCGTAGCAATTGTGAGAATTGCTTGGGAAGGTGGAGGCATGGATGACGGCTATAGGGGCAGCAAGATCGCTGCTCTGATACTAGATGATAGAACCCCAGAAGGAGCCCTATTGATTTTGATCCTTGAGGGGGATCAACCCTTGGAACACTGTAGGAGTTCCTCCCTCCTAGATTCGGCACAAGGCTGAAATAAAATTGATTATTACTTTAATTTAAGAGAGGGGGGGCGGCTATATCATTATATAGGGATCAAAACCCTAGCTTAAGGGGGTGCTTGCCTAAGTAAAATTATCCCTTTGCCCCTCCTATATCCAACCAGCCTTAATAGGAACAAGGGGCGACTAGGTTGGCTCTATAGCCGACCTAAGTAGGGGAAACCCTGGCCAACCAACCCAGTAAAGGGGCAGCGGCCACTAAGCCCTAAGGGCTAATCTAAACCCTAGCCATACTCCTTTATAAGATAGGAGTGACTTTATTACAATCTAGTAGGTTTTATTGACTACTTCTAGGGAGATTAGGACTCAACCCTGCTGGAGTCCTATCAGAGCTGAAGACTCAGTTCCTAGAGTTTATGGACCTTTAGCCTTGAGGACAAGGCTGAATCAAAGAGGGCGAGTTTGAAAGGACCCTAGCAGGGTTGGGTCCTATTCACCCTAGTATGAGTCAATAAAACTCTGTGAAATTATAACAAAACCCCACCTAGTCACCTCTATTTTATAAAAAAGTGTGGCTAGGGTTTATTTTGGAGCCTTAGGACTTAGTGGGGGCTACCCCCTTCACCGGGCTGGCTGGCCAGGGTTTCCATCTGCTAGAGTCGGCTTTAAGCCACTGCCCATCCCTATTAAGGCAAGGCAGCTATAGGAGGGGCAAAAGGGAGAATTCATTTAGAAAGTACCCCCCCAGGGTTAGAGTTTTGAGCCCTATATAAGCTTGTAGCCTCCACCTCATTTTCATCAAGCAAGAATACTTTTTTATTTGAGCCTTGTTGGTTGACCCTAGGAGAGAGGAACCCCTATAATGTTCCAAAGGTTGATCCTCCTCAAAGATCAAATCCTATATGGCTTCTTCTGGGGTTCTATCATCTGGTATCAAAGCCGCGTTCCTGCTGCCCCTACTGCCTTCTCTGCTGCCTCCACCCATCCAAGCAATTCCCATAATTGCTTCAAGATGTCACCTCCACCGTCATCCCCAAACTACAAATCCATCATTCTGCCCTCCTGCGTTTGCATTGAAGATCTGGTAAAATTCTACCACCCACACCTTGTTACTATTGCAAGCCTTTATCCTTATGTACCAAAGAAGCTTTTCCATCTTTACCTTACTGCAAATTTTTACCTTTGCAAACGTGATTATCATGCGAAGGGGAAACACTGCAGAAACTTTTTCAACCGCATAGAGGCTTATTGAACCGATTTGTTGCATATCTTTTATGGATAAATTTTTTACATGTTCTCATAGATCAACTTAGCCTCCGTCTAAGATTGATCTATCATGAAAACTCTCTCTGAAACTGATCCTATATTGCTGCAATTCTTCACTGCGTGTTGCCAGATTTTTTACGATAAAGAATCTGCCTTATTTTTTTGCATCAATTTTTCTACCGTTAAGTTGCCAAAATTTCATCGATCTAAATTGCTGCTATTACTCACATATGAACCAAGGTTTTTCCATTAAAATTCTACATAATTCCCTCAGGTTTTCTCAGAAATTTATATCGAGAATTTGCTATTTCTTCGACGTAAATTCTATTCGGCAGGACAACACGTACGCAACATCTCTTCATTGATTTCTATTAGATTTCGCTACTGTCTTTCTCAGTTTTTGAACTCCCTCTTTCTCATCTTCAATCCTTACCATCACAACCCTAACAAACCACAGCCAAAAATCAATCCAAATTAGCCTAAAAAATAGCCCTAACTACAGCTTCCTCACCGATCCGCCCACCTTTTTGGCCACCCTTTCTCCGAAACCTCTCATGCCTGTAACCTAACAACAATAGAAAATTCTCAATATCACAGATCTAGAGGCTTATACCATGGCAACATAGGAGGCTATCAATGTTAAGTTTGAAGCCTTTGAGACCCGCATGGAGGAGAAAATTCGGACTATCTTTATCGAACTCAGTATGGGCCGATTACCAAACCCAAGGAAATCATAACAAGGGGAAACTTTAGATCGGAGAGAAGAATTCCAGGAGTGATGATGCACCATCACCCATCCATATTATCCACACATGAGGTAGACTTCCCTAAATGGGAAGAAGGAGACCCGAGTGGCGGAATCTCATGCGCGAAGTGCTACTTTCGGTTCCATCGTACCATCGATGCTTCTATGGTAGAGATTATGGCCATCCACCTTGAAGGAGATGCTATTCAATATTTTGATTGGTTTAAGTATACCCATGGAGGCCTTTCCTAGCGGCAATTCAAGGAAGGACTATTGAACCGCTTCAGACCTACCAGTTATGAGAACATCGACGGACATTTGGCAAAGATTGGACAAATCACCACTATACAAGAGTACCAAACAAGGTTTGAGGAATATCTAACCAAACTTGTGACTGGTCTGAAAAGTAACTTTTAGAAACTTTTATTAAGGGCCTAAAACTAGAGATACGAGGAGATGTGAAGGTGCGACAATCATACACCCTTATGGTGGCCATTCACGTAAATATAAGAGGAATGATTGAATATGAAGCCCAACGGACCAGGATCGCTCCCCGGCTAGTAATGTTGAAGCCTTCAGCCCCCTCTACTGTCATCCGAGCCCCTACAACAAAAAAATTGATAAGAGATGAACTTATAGAGTGATCTGTGAAGGGATTTGATTGGCACTACGACTAGCCATGGAGCTGCGAACACCACTGCAAGAAAGGATGGCTTCTTGTGATAGAATTAATGGAGGATGAAGACACTGAACCATATGAAGAAAGCCTCAAACCTGAAGAAGAAGTCATGGAGGAAGAGCCCCGTACGGTGCACGCGCTAGCTGGCTACTCCAACCCGCAGATAATAAAAGTGGGAGGACTTCTCAATCAACAACCCATCACCGTTCTCATAGATACGGGCAGCACAAATAAAATTTCTTAATAGTAAGATCGCTGCTTGTATGATGCTTCAAATTGAAGATTGCAAAAATTTGACATAAAGGTCATCGACGGTTGAATGATGTTAGGTGACTATGAAGTTGTGCTAGGAATCGAATAGCTAACAATGTTAGGTGACATATCTTAGAATTTCTCTAACTGATTATGAAATTTTATTGCAAAGTAGATAGGTCACCTTACGAGGCAAGCGCGGGAGCTATATCTCCATCGTTTTGACACAATGGATGGAGAACATTTTGTACAAGACATATGGTAGTTTTTTAATGCATATCTAGTAGCCATCAGAGGAGAAAAATATGCAAATTGTAGATCCTAAGCTTGCCCAATTGATGGAAGAATGTATCGATGTTTTTTGCCGAACCGCATGGACTTCCCCCTACATGACAGCATGACCACTGCATCCCTATACTTACGGGCAAACCTCTAGCAAATTCAAGGTCGTACCACTACCCTTACTTACAGAAGGACAAGATTGAGAACATCATTAAGGAGATGCTCGACACCGGAGTAATTTGGCCAAGTTACAGCCCCTACTCCTCACTGATGTTGTTGGTGCGCAAGAAGGATGGAACATGGTAGATGTGTGTTGATTATTGAGTTTTGAACGCCATCATCGTCAAAGATAAATATCCCATACAATTAGTAGATAAGCTCATAGATGAATTAAAAGGAGCCCAAATCTTTACAAAATTGGATCTCCGCTCCGAGTACCATCAAATTCAGGTATGTGGTGAAGATATTTTGAAAATGACATTCTACATGCATAACGACCACTACGAATTTTGGTAATGCCCTTCGGACTCACTAATGCTTATTCACCTTCTAAAGCTTGATGAATGACATTTTTTGGAGGTTTTTATGTAAATCTGTGCTGGTATTCTTTGATGACATTTTCATTTACTACCCTACACTAGACATACATTTTTAGCACTTATGAATTATTCTAACAGTTCTTTGGGAGAATATCCTTTATGTTAAACAATCAAAGTGCAGTTTTTTACAATGAAAAGTGGTCGAGACCTATGAATGTGAAATCGCTAAGCGACTTCCTTGGACTTATAAGCTAGTACTAGAAGTTTGTGAAGGATTATGGAAAAATAAGTGCCCCACTCACTTCCCTACTAAAAAAGGACTCCTTCTAGTGGTTGGACAAAGCTTCCACAATCTTCGACAAACTCAAGGCAGCCATGATGATGACACCGGTCCTAGCACTGCCTGATTTCAACCGACCTTTCGTTATTGAGGCCGACGCATCCAGAGTTGGAATAGGAGCCATTTTAATGCAAGATGGCCGACCACTTGCCCATACTATCAAGGCCTTGTCTCCTTCGCATCACAAAATATCCATGTACGATAAGGAGATCCTTGTGATTATGCAAGCCATCACAAAGTGGACACCCTACTTGATCGGTCGATGCTTCCAAATTAAAACTGATCACCCGAGCCTCAAATATTTTTTGGAGCAGAAAATATCATCCCTAGAGCAGCAAAGATGGGTAACAAGCTCCTTGGCTTTGATTATAAAATAACTTATTGAAAGGAGATATACAATGTTATTGCAGATGCACTATCACCACGGCTACTGGAGTGAGCTGAAATTTCAGCCATCTCCCTTCCTTCCACCGACTTCCTCGAGGACATTAGGGAGGAATGAAAGAAGGACCCAGAGTCCCGAAGCATCATCGAAAGATTGGAGAAGGATCTGGGTGTCATAGCCCACTACACTTGGGATTCAAGAGATCTATGTTATAAGGGCCAAATAGTGTTTACTCTCACTTCTCCTTGCATTAAAATTATTATGCACGAAATGCACTCTTCACCTTCAGCAAGGAACTATGGATTTCTGAGAACATACAAGAGGGTGAAGCAAAATTTTTATTGGAGAGGCCTGAAAAAATTTATTTCAGATTATGTAGCTAAATATGATGTATGCCAACAACAAAAGGGCGAAACAGTGGCAAGTCCAGGAAAGCTGCAACCACTACCTATACCGGACTCAGCATGAACTAACATCTCCATGGACTTCATCGAGGGGCTGCCATCATCCAAAGGTAAAAGTACGATCTTTGTGGTGGTAGATCACTTAATGAAATATGCCCACTTCTATGCTGTGAGACACCCATATACCGCTGTTAATATTACTTAACTATTTGTTTAAAATATTATTAAACTATGATGGTACAATACTACTTATCACTCATCCACAAAATGTACCCCCTATGAGGCATTGTATGGCCAACTCAAATGCCGAACACCACAGTTGATGGAAAACTTCAAGCCCAATCACAAGTCATCCTTGATTGGCGAATTGTGATGTGCCATCGACGCCCTTCAACCGAAGTATTAGTGCACTGGAACAACTTACTGTTGGGAAACCTCAGCGGGTGCATCACATGCGCAACGAAAATCAAAACAAAAATCGGTTTCCCACGTAGATCAAATCGTCGTGCAAAAGATTGGGGTCACGAGAAAATTGCAAAAATAAAAAAATCACGATACGTGAGAGATTGATTTTACCTAGGGAGATCGTATATCCCTGTATTTCCAGATCCAGATGGAGAGGATGAAGGAGGTCAAGTGTCCTCCTCTCTAGCGATATCCACACGATGGATCTCTGTATCGAAACTCCTCGAATCTGATCTCGCAACTCTTGCACTGGGGGAGGCAGGAGAATAGGAGGGGGAGGCCAAAGCTGCAGCCTATCAACCATGAGTCTCCCCTCCTATTTATAGAGAGCCACCAAAAATCCTAGGGCTCCTGTCTTAGTGGGTATTGGATCTCCATCCAATTACCCACTAACCTTGCATTATTGGATCTCTATCCAATAATCTCCTTAGGCCTCTAATTGGGCCTTAATCAAGGAGCCCATCAGCATAGGGTCTCATCTAATGAGAATATGGGCTAATTGGATCTTCATACAATCCTCTATTCGCTAAAGCATCCTCCATATGTGTGTGACCCTTTAGGCCCGATACCGAGTTGGCCGTGAGTCACTCCCATCGGAACTCCTTCTGATATAGTAAATTATTATCTTCATAATAATTCACTCGACTCATTGACTATGGACGTACTAGGCCACTACGCCCATAGTTCCTAGATGGTACAGGAGGATCGAATCCATCGGACCTGTCTGTCCATAGTTATCGTATATCTATAATCCCTCATCCAACTAATATCCCAGAGATCGTATATTGGATATGGTACTGTCAGGCCACATACAGAATCCTTCATAGTCTCGCTCTAATCGGATTCTCCCAGAGAACTCTTTTTCTCTTAATCCGAAGGACCCTGGCCAGGGATTTGTCTGAGCAAGTAGATATGGGATATTCCTCTCATGATACTGAGAGTGGATGATCCTCTATTGACACTTAATTGCCTTCATAAGGTTGGCTATCAATCTCGATGACCAGTTGTATCAGATCTGGAACTTTCTAAACCTGTAAGTCTGACATCAAAGAAAGGAGTACTCATACAAGGCATCCTTGGTATCTCAAGTCTAAGGACCAGATACACAACTAAGACTATGGAATAGCTGTCTGAGATTAGGTATCATTAACCATACAACATTCTATAAGCGGATCAATCAGTGAACTCATTCTATAATGAACACTTGTACTATATCCTTAGTGTCTCCACATAAGTGGCTATGAGACCAACCGCCTCCATCATATCGATGGGTATATAGTACACCGAACTATCCGGTTGTCTCAATGTCCCTCTCGAGTAACCTATGACTGAGATTATTTAGGATCTGTGTTTAAAGGTGAATCGATCTCATTACTATGATTTCATCACGATCCGATTCCCATTGCATAGAACCAAGGACATCACAATATATATGTAACAAATAATATAATATGAGACTATACCAATATTAATCATAAGCAAAAAGATTACGCACCGTGTCACACGTGCCATCACTCACGTGATTGGCTTGCAGGGCACCTGTAACCAGCAATCTCCCACTTGACTAAAAACCAATCATCTATGTGTCTGATCCCCATCAGACCCTTGTGACGCTCAAATACAATCTAAGCCAGCGGCTTCGTTAGTGGATATGCAATGTTATCTTCGGATGTAACTCTTTCTATTGCTATATCTTTTCGGGTCATGATCACTCTAATCAGATGAAACCTCCTCAGAACAATTCTGATGAGACCTAGGTTCCCTTGCTAGAGTTATCGCTCTGTCGCTGTCACAATATATGGGAGTCAGCTCCACACTACTTGGTATGACTCCCAAATCCTTGATGAACTTCTTCATCCACACCCCTTCCTTTGCTGCTTCTGCTGCAGCAATGTATTTTGCCTCTATGGTCGTGTCAACTGTAGTATCTTGCATGGAACTCTTCCAGCTTACTGCTCCTCCATTCAAGGTAAAAACAAACCCTGAATTTGACTTGCTATCATCAATGTCAGACTGAAAACATGAGTCCGTGTAGCCCTCAACCTAGAGGCTACCTTCTCCATATATAAGTAAAAGATCCTTAGTGCTTCTCAAGTACTTAAGGATACACTTTACTCCTTCTAATGTTCTAAACCTGGATCTGCATGATCTCTGTTCGTGACACTCTGAGCATGTGCTATATCAGGCCTGGTACATAGCATAGCATACATGATAGACCATATCGCTAAGGCATAGGGTAACCTATCTATGTTTGCCCTTTCTTCAGGAGTCTTTGGGGACATACTCCTAGAAATCGATATTCCATATCTCATCGGTATGAGACATCTCTTGGAATTCTCCATACCAGACCTTTTGACAATGGAATCTATGTATCTAGACTGGGACAAGCCAAGCATCCTTTTGGATCTATCTCTATTGATCCGGATCCCCAAAATATAGGATACTTCCCCTTAGTCTTTCATGGAGGAGTTTTTGGATAGCCAAGCCTTTACTATAGAGAGCATTCCTACATCATTCCCAATGATTAGGATGTCATCCACATATAGCACCAAGAAGGTGATAACGCTTCCACTTACCTTCCTATACACACAAGGCTCATCTTCATTCTTAACGAAGTCATAAGATCTGAACACCTCATCAAATCTTATGTTCCAACTTCGGGAAGCTTACTTCAATCCATAAATAGATCTAAGCAATCTGGACACTTTATCTAGACTCTCTTTGGATACAAATCCCTCTGGCTATATCATATACGCCTCCTCCCTGAGGTTGCCATTGAGGAATACCATTTTGACATCCATCTGCCAGATCTTATAGGCATTGTGTGCTATATAATGGCCAAAATAATTCTAATGGATTTAAGCATAGCTATAAGTGAAAAGGTTTCGTCATAGTCAACTTATTGTCTTTGACGATATCCTTTAGCTACCAGCCTTGCTTTATATGTCTCTACCTTTCCATCCACTCCGATCTTCTTCTTGAAGATCCATTTGCAGCCGATGGGTACAATACCCTCAGGTGCATCCACAAGGTTCCAAACCTTGTTAGAGTACATTGAATCCATCTTAGAATTCATGACTTCTTGCCACTTCCCAGAGTCTATACTCATAATAGCCTCCTAGTAGGTCTGAGGATCAACATCCTGAGAGTTATCTCCATTGATATGTCTCACATATCTTTCAGGAGGGCGAGATACTCTACTAAACTTATGTAAAATTAGAATTTGGGTGTTAGGTACCTGAACAGACTCGGGCTCTGGAATGGTGCTTGAGCTAGGTTCTCCAACCTCGCTCAATTCTATCTCACTCCCACTGTTTCTACCAAGAATATGTTCCTTCTCAAAGAACACAGCTCTCTTGGCAACAAAGACCTTTCGGTCCTCGGGATGATAGAAATAATACCCATAAGTTTCTTTTGGGTATCCCACGAATGTGCACCATTATGTCCTTTATTCTAACTTATCAAGGTTGTGTCTTTTAACTTGTGTAGGATAACCCCAAATCTTAACAATCTTAAGATCGGGCTTCTTTCCTTTCCATATCTCATATGGTATAGATACTACCGACTTTGATGGAACTCTGTTCAGAAGGTAAGTGATAGGACTCCAATAGGGTTGAGTCCTAATCTCCCTAAAAGTAGTCAATAAAACCCTGCTAGATTGTAATAAGGCCTCTCCAATCTTATAAAGGAGTATGGCCAAGATTTGGATTAGCCCTTAGGGCTTAGTAGCCGACCCCCTTACTGGGTAAGTCGGCCAGGGTTTCCCCCTGCTTAGGTCGGCTATAGGACCAACCTAGCCACCCCTTGTTCCTATTAAGGCAAGATGGCTATAGAAAGGGCAAAAGGATAATTCCACTTAGATAAGTGCCCTCTTAGGCTAGAACTTTGATCCATATTTAAGATGTAGCCGCCCCCCCTCTCTTTTAATGAAATAATTATTAATTTTATTTCAACCTTGTGCCGAATCTAGGAGGGAGGAACCCTACAGCGTTCCAAGGGTTGATCCCCCTCAAGGATCAAAATCTATAGGGCTCCTTCTGGCATTCTATCATCTGGTATCAGAGCAGTGATCTTACTGCTCCTATAGCCATCTCAGCCGCCACCACCTTCCCTAGCAATTTCCACAATTGCTACTACACGCGCCTCCCCCTTTCACCCCAACAGGAGATAAAATCAGTTTGTCGCTTACCCCTGCGTTTGATATGAAATTTTGATCTTGAGGCGTATACTATGGCATTAGAGAAGGCTATCGATGCAAAGCTTGAAGCCTTTGAAAACTGCATGGAAGAGAAGATACGATCCCTTTTCGCCGAATTCAGCATTGGCCGATTGTCGAACCCGAGGAAATCACAACATGGAAAAACTTTAGATCGGCGAGATGATCCTCAAGAACATGGGTACATCACCTCTGATCTCAATAATCCATGCATGAAAGTTGACTTCCCTAGATGGGAAGAAGGAGACCTGATCAGGTGGATCTCACGTGCGGAGTGCTATTTTCGGTTCTATCGAACCGCCGACGCCACACGGGTGGAGATTGCTGCCATCCACTGACAGAACCCCAGAAGGAGCTCTATAGATTTCGACCCAAGAGGGGGATAAACCCTTGGAACGCTGTAGGGATTCCACCCTCCTAGATTCGGCACAAGGCTGATATAAAATTGAGAATTGCCTGATTCAAGAGAGGGGGCGGCTACATCATTATATAGGGATCAAAACCCTAGTCTAAGGGGGTGCTTGCCTAAGTAAAATTATCCCTTTGCCCCTCCTATTGTAAACCTGCCTTAATAGGAACAAGGGTTGAGTAGGTTGGCTCTATAGCTGACCTAAGCAGGGGGAAACTCTAGCCAACCAACCCAGTAAGGGGGCGATGGCCACTATGCCCTAAGGGCTAATCTAAACCCTGCCATACTCCTTTATAAGATAGGAGTGACTTTATTACAATCTAGCAGGGTTTTATTGACTACTTCTAGGGAGATTAGGACTTAACTCTGCTGGAGTCCTATCAAACCCGCCCTCTTAAAATCCGCTTTGTCCTCTAGGCTGAAGTTTTGTGAACTCAAGGAACCGGGTCTTCAGCTCCTCATTAGCTTGGGTGTCAGTTGGGAGAACTTGAGCTGAGTCGTCGTCTTTAAATATTTATTTGAGGTGGGATACTTGGAGAATCAATTGTAATTTTGATATGGTGCACAGATTTGATCTCCAGGTTGGGGCCCCAATATGATTCCTAATTTTGCAAGGCCCAAAGAAATAGGGAGACCACTTTCTTGAGGCTTGAATTTCATGCTGGTGGAGCTGGAGATAAAGGGGGGACTTGATCTTTCACAGGAAACTTTCTTCTGCTCTCGCGTTTGCCAGGGGAAGTTTCTTCCTTGCATGGGCTGCCACATGATTAGTTTTTAGTGATAGCCAATCTTTCTTTTGGAATGGTGACTGCCCTCTGGTATGGTTCAGGATGATGAGAGCCCAATCTGGCATGAGCATGGATTGTAATTCTTCTAGTTTAACTCCTCTTTCGTGCCATGGACCTGTATCCAACCAGATTTTAAATTTGGTAGTAATTAGTATCTCTTGTAAAATCTCGTATGAAGTGTGGGGGAAGCCTTGGTGTAAATTAAGAGTCGACCATCTTGCATAAGAATAGCCCAAATTCCAACACTTGACGCATCGGCCTCAATGACCAAAGTGCGGTCGAAATCGGGCAGCGCTAGGACCGACGTCGTCGTCATGGCTGCCTTGAGTCGTTCGAAGGTTGCGGAGGCTTTATCCGACCACAAGAAGGAGTCTTTCTTCAGTAAGGATGTGAGCGGGGCACTAATCTTGTCATTATCTTTTACAAAATTTTGGTAGTAGCCCGTGAGTCCAAGGAAACCGTGTAATGATTGTACGTTTGTAGGTCTCGGCCATCCTTGCATTGCCTCAATCTTTGTCGGGTCACCATCATTCCATCCTCTAATATAATATACCCAAGATACTCCAATTTATGTAGAAACTCGTATTGGTCGTTATGCGTACGGAATGTAGTTTTCAGAATATATTCAGTGCATACCCGAATCTGATGGTATCCGGATCGAAGATCCAATTTACTGAGGACTCAAGCTCCTTTTAATTCGTCGAAGAGTTCATCTACGAATGGGATAGGATATTTATCCTTGACGGTGATGGTGTTTAGAGCCCAGTAGTCAATGCACATCTACCACGTACCATCTTTCTTGCGCACTAGCAACATCGGTGAGGAGTAAGGGCTGCAGCTCGATCGAATCACACCGGTGTCAAGCATATCTTTAACAATGTTCTCGATCTCTCTTTCTGCAAGTGAGGATAGTGGTATAGTCACAAATTTGCTAGAGGTTTCCCTGGCAAAATAGGAATGCAGTGGTCATGCGACCGGTTAGGGGGTAGCTCACGCGGCTCCAAGAAAACATATGCGAATTCATTCAGGCAACGAGCAAGCTTAGGATCTGAATTTTGTACGTTCTCCCCCATAGATGGCTGTTGAATATGCATCAAGAATCCACTATGTGCTTTGTGCAAAACTTTCTCCATTTGTTGCGACGAAACGGTGGAAATTTAGTTCCGCGCTTGTCTCGTAATATGACCTGTCTCCCTTTGCAATAAAATTTCATAATTAATTTAGAAAATTTTCAGGAGATATCACCTAGTGGCTCCACAGTTCGTCGCAATGCCAACACAACTCCTTGGCCGATCGTTCACGAAGCTCGTCTCTTGTCAACTTTTTCGGTGCAGGGGCTTGGATGGCAGTAGAGGGGGCAGTAGGCATTGGCATGGCTGGTCGGGGAGCGACCCTTATCCTTCGTACCTCATGGTTCAATGGTTCTTCCTAAATACATGTGAAGGAAATCACCGCCATAAGAGTGTACGGTTGCCGTGCCTTTACTTCTCCTCAGATCTCCAGCTTTAGGCGCTCGATAAAAGTACCTAAAAGTTGTTTCTCAGACCAATTCTCAATTTGGTCAGATAAATGCTCAAACCTTGTTTGGTATTCTTGTATTGTAGAGGTTTGACGAATCTTTGCCAATTGTCCATTGATGTTGTTGAAATCGATTGGTCCGAAGCGGTCTAGTAGTCCTTCCTTGGATCGCTGCCAAGAGAGTTCTCTATGGGTGTGCTTAAACCAATTAAACCACTTAATAGCATCTCCCTCGAGGTGGATGGCAGCAATCTCCACCCGTGTGGCGTCGGCAGTTCGGTAGAACCGAAAATAGCGCTCCGCCCGCGAGATCCACCCGATCGAGTCTCCTTCTTCCCATCTTGGGAAGTCAACCTTCATACGTGGATTATTGAGATTAGAGGTGATGTGGCCATGTTCTTGGGATCGTCTCGCCAATATGAAGTTTCCCCGTATTGTGATTTCCTCGGGTTCGACAGTCGGCCAATGCTAAATTCGACGAAAAGGGATCGCATCTTCTCTTCCATGTGGTTTCCAAAGGCTTCAAGCTTTGCATCGATAGCCTCCTCTGATGCCATGGTATATGCCTCTAGATCTGTAATATTGATATCTTTTTTTTGTTGTCGGGTTAGTGGCATGGGAATTTTGGAGAAGGGGGTGGCCAATTGGAAGGTGAATCAGTTTGGATGGAAGTAGGCTACGGTTTAGGGCAGATTTGGGGCTGTAGTTTTGTAGAGTTTAGGCTACAAATTGGTGTGGTTTTAGGGCTGTGATAGTAGTAGATGATGAAGGTTAGGAAAATAGATTTTAGATCTGGGATAGATGGCAGCAAAGGTAGGTGCCTCGGTAAGGAAAGTTGGCTAAAAAGGTAAGTGGATCGATAAGGAAGTAGGTTGATTTGGGTGACTGATTTAGGGGCTGTTTGGATTCGGTTTAGGGTAATATTTGGAAGGGTTTTTGGTGAGGATGGTAGGGTTTGGAGATGAGGAAAAGAAAGTCCAAAATCCCATAAAAAATAGCACTCAAATATGATAGAATTAGGTGAACAGAGGTGCTGCGATATGCTGTCCTGCTGAACTGATTTTACGTCGGAGAAATGATGACAGAATTCCAGATCAAATGCAGGGGGCAGCGGCAGACTGATTTGATCTACTGTTGGGGTGGAAGGTGGAGGCGCGTGTCATAGCAATTATGGAAATTACTTAGGAAGGTGGAGGCATGGATGATGGCTATAGGGGCAGCAAGATTACTGCTCTGATACCAGAAGATAGAGCCCCAGAAGGAGCTCTATAGATTTTGACTCTTGAGGGGGATCAACCCTTGGAACGCCGTAGGGGTTCCTCCCTCCTAGATTCGGCACAAGACTGAAATAAAATTGATAATAGCCTAATTCAAGAGAGAGGGTGGCTACATCATTATATAGGGATCAAAACCCTAGCCTAAGGGGGTGCTTGCCTAAGTAAAATTACCCCTTTGCCCCACCTATAGCCAACCTACCTTAATAGAAACAGGGCGTGACTAGGTTGGCTCTATAGCTGACCTAAGCAGGGGAAAACTCTGGCCAACCAACCTAGTAAGGGGGCGACGACCACTAAGCCCTAAGGGCTAATCTAAACCTTAGCCATACTCCTTATAAGATAGGAGTGGCTTTATTACAATCTAGTAGGGTTTATTGACTACTTCTAGGGAGATTAGGACTCAAACCTACTGGACTCCTATCATCCACCTCGAGGGAGATACTATTCAGTGGTTTAATTGGTATAAGCACACCCAAGGAGGACTCTCTTGGCAACAATTCAAGGAAGGACTACTAGATCGCTTCGGACCAATTGATTTCAACAACATCGATAGACAATTGGCAAAGATTCGTCAAACCTCTACAATATAAGAATACCAAACAAGGTTTGAGAGTTTATCTAACCAAATTGAGAATTGGTCTGAAAAGTAACTTTTAGGTACTTTTATCGAGGGCCTAAAGCCGGAGATCCAAGGAGAAGTAAAGGTGCGACAACCATACACTCTTATGGCGGCGATTTCCTTCGTTCGTATCCAGGAAGAGCAATTGAACCACGAGGTACGAAGGACAAGGGTCGCTCCCCGACCAGCCATGCCGATGCCTACTGCCCCCTTTACTGCCATCCAAGCCCCTGCACCAAAAAAGTTGACAAGAGACGAGCTTCGCGAACGATCGGCCAAGGAGTTATGTTGGCATTGCGACGAACCGTGGAGCCACGAACATTACTGCAAAAAGGGCCAGCTCCTCATGATTGAAACAACGGAGGATGAGGACAATGAAACATCTGAAGAAGCCCTTGAACCTGAAGAAGAAGCCATGGAGGAAGAGTCCCAACCGGCCAACTACGCAGTGCACGCATTGGCCGGCTATTCCAACCCACATATGATGAAAGTTGGAGGACTTCTAAAATAGCAACTCATCACCGTTCTCATCGACACGGGCAGCACCAATAACTTTCTCAATAGTGAGGTTGCTGCACATTTGGTGCTTCAAATCGAAGGTTGCAACAAGTTTGACGTAAAGGTCACTGATGGCCGAATCTTTAATTGCGACCAACGGTGCCCGCGGGTGAAACTACTCCTCCAAGACCAAGAAGTGGTAGTTGATTTCTTCCTCCTACCCATCGATGATTATGAAGCCATACTTAGGATCGAATGACTCACAACACTAGGTGATATCTCCTGGAATTTTTCTAAATTAATCATGAAATTTTATTGCAAAGGGAGACAGGTCACGTTACGAGGCAAGCGCAGGAGCCAAATTTCCACCGTTTCGTCGCAACAAATGGAGAAAGTTGTGCACAAAGCACATGGTGGATTTTTTATTCATATTTAGCAGCCATCTATGGGGGAGAATACAAAACTCAGATCCTAAGCTTGCCCTTTGCTTGAACGAATTTGCAGATGTTTTCTTGGAGCCGCGCGGGATACCCCCTAACTGGCTGCATGGCCACTGCATTCCTATTTTGCCAGGAAAACCTCTAGCAAATTTGTGACCATACCACTATCCTCACATGCAAAAGGATGAGATCGAGAATATTGTTAAAGAGATGCTTGACACCGGGGTGATTCGACCGAGCTAAAGCCCTTACTCCTCACTAGTGTTGCTAGTGCGTACGAAAGATGGTACGTGGCGGATGTGCGTTGACTAACGGGCTCAAAACGCCATCACCATCAAGGATAAGTATCATATCCCATTCGTAGATGAACTCTTGGATGAAATAAAAGGAGCCCGAGTCCTCACTAAATTGGATCTTCGATCCGAATACCATCAGATTCGGGTACGCATTGATGATATTCTGAAAACTGCATTCTACACGCATAATGGCCACTATGAGTTTCTGGTAATGCCTTTCGGACTTACGAATGCTCCTAATTTCTAAAGCATGATGAATGACATCTTCTGGAGTTTTCTAAGTAAGTTTGTATTGGTATTCTTTGATGATATTCTAATTTATAGCCCTACGCTTAATATATATTTTCAGCACTTACGAACTGTTCTAACGATTCTTCGAGAGAATACTTCTTATGTTAAACAATCAAAGTGTAGCTTCTTACAGCATAAATTAGAGTATCTTGGGCACATTATATTAGAGGATGGAGTGACGGTGGACCCAACAAAGATCGAGACAATGAAAGGATGGCCGAGACCTACAAACGTACAATCATTACGCGATTGCCTTGGACTCACGGGTTACTACTAAAATTTTGTGAAAGATTATGGCAAGATCAGTGCCTCGCTCATGTCCTTACTGAAGAAAGACTCCTTCTTGTGGTCGGATAAAGCCTCCACAACCTTCGAAGGACTCAAGGCAGCCATGACGATGACGTCAGTCCTAGCGCTGCCTGATTTCGACCGCACTTTGGTCATTGAGGCCGATGCGTCAGGAGTTGGAATTTCGACTATTCTTATGCAAGATGGTCAACTCTTAATTTACACCAAGGCTTCCCCCACACTTCATACGAGGTTTTTATAGGAGATACTAATTACTACCAAATTTAAAATATGGTTGGATACAAGTCCATGGCACGAAAGTGTTAAATTAGAAGTTGCAATCCATGCTCACGCCAGATCGGGCTCTCATCATCCTGAACCATACTAGAGGTCAGTCACCATTCCAGAAGAAAGATTGGTTATCACTAAAGACTAACCATGTGGTAGCCCATGTAAGGAAGAAACTTCCCCCTGACAAATGCCGGAGCAGAAGAAAGTTTCCTGAGAAAGATCAAGTCTCCCTTCATCTCTAACTCCACCAGCATAAAATTCAAGCCTCAAAAAAGTGGTCTCCCTATTTCTTTGGGCCTTACAAAATTGGGGATCATATTGGGACCCCAACCTGGAGATCAGATCCTTGCACCATATCAAAATTACAGTTGATCCTCCAAGTATCCCATCTCAAATGGAAATTTAAAGATGGCTACTCAGCTCAAGTTCTTCCTACTGACAACCAAGCTGATGAGGAGTTGAAGACCCGGTTCCCTGAGTTCAAAGAACTTCATCCTTGAGACAAGGCTGATTTTAAGAGGGCGGGTTTGATAGGACTCCGGCAGGGTTGAGTCCTAATCTCCCTAGAAGTAGTCAATAAACCCCTGCTAGATTGTAATAAGGCCTCTCCTATCTTATAAAGGAGTATGACCAGGGTTTGGATTAGCCCTTAGGGCTTAGTAGTCGTCGCCTCCCTTACTGGGCAAGTCGGCCAGCGTTTCCCCCTACTTAGGTGAGCTATAGAGCCAACCTAGCCGCCCCTTGTTCCTATTAAGGCAGGATGGCTATAAGAGGGGTAAAAAGGTAATTCCACTTAGATAAGTGCCCCCTTAGGCTAGGACTTTGATCCCTCTTTAAGATGTAGCCCCCCCCCCCTCATCTTTTAATCAAGCAATTATCAATTTTATTTCAGCCTTGTGTCGAATCTAGGAGGGAGGAACCCCTACAGCTTTCCAAGGGTTGATCTCCCTCAACGATCAAAATATATAGGGCTCCTTCTGGGGTTCTATCATAAATTATAGTCTCTAGGGCATACCCAGAATGAGATGGGTAGGTCAACGAAACTTATCATGGACCACACCATGTCTAACAGCGTGTGATTCCTCCTTTCTGATACACCATTGAGCTGAGGTGTATAAGGAGGTGTCCACTGGGATAGAACCCCATTGTCCCTAAGGAAATGGGTGAACTCCATACTCAAGTACTCTCTTCTTCGATCTGATCAAAGAGTCTTAATACTCTTTCTAATTTGGTTCTCTACCTCATTCTTATATTCCCTGAATTTCTCGAAGGCCTCAGATTTGTACTTCATTAAGTACACGTGTCCATACCTACAGAAATCATCAGTGAATGTTGTTGGGAAACCTCAGCATGTGCATCACATATGCAACGAAAATTAAAACAAAAATTGATTTCCCATGCAGATCAAATCTTCGTGCAAAAGATTGGGGTCACGAGAAAAACCACAAAAATCGAAAAAACTACGATATGTAAGAGATTGATTTTACCTAGGGAGATCATATATCCATGTTTTCCAGATCCGGATGGAGAAGATCAAGGAGGTCAAGCGTCCTCCTCTCTAGCGGTATCCACACGATGGATCTCTGCAGCGAAACTCCTTCAATATGATCTTGTAACTCTTGCACAAGGGAGGGAGGAGGATAGGAGGTGGTGGCTAAAGCTGTAGCCCATCAACAATGAGTCTCCCCTCCTATTTATAGAGAGCCACCAAAACCCTATGGCTCCTTCCTTAGTGGGTATTGGATCTCCATCCAATAACCCACTAACCTTGCATTATTGGATCTCTATCCAATAATCTCCTTAGGCATATAATTGGGTCATAATCAAGGAGCCCATCAACATAGGGTCTCATCTAATGAGAATAGGGGCTAATTGGATCTTCATCCAATCCTCTATTCGCTGAAGCATACACCATATGTGTGTGACCCTCTAGGCCCGATATCGAGCTGGTCGTGAGTCACTCCCATCAGAACTCCTTCTGATATAGTGAATTATTATCCCCATAATAATTCACTCAACTTATCGACTCTAGACGTACTAGGCCACTACGCCATAGTCCCTAAATGGTACAGGGGGGATCAGATCCATCGGACCTGTCTGTCCATAGTTACCATGTATCTATAATCCCTCATCCAAATAAAATCCCAAAGACTGAATATTGGATATGGTACAGTCAGGTCACAAACGAAATCAGTTTATCTTGCTCTATTCGGATTCTACCGGAGAACTCATTCTCTCTCAATCTGAATGACCCTGGCTAGGGATTTGTCTGAGTAAGCACATATGGGATATTCCTCTCATGATACTGAGAGTGGATGATCCTCTATTGACACTCAATTGCCTTCGTAAGGTTGGCTACCAATCCCGATAACTAGCTATACTAGATCTGAAACTTTCCAAACCTGTAAGTATGGCGTCAAAGAAAGGAGTACTCATACAAGGCATCTTTGGTATCTTAAGTCTAAGGATCAGATACACAACTAGGACTATGGAATCGCTGTCTGACATTAGGTATCATTAACCATATAGCATTCCATACGCGGATCAATCAGTTAACTCATTTTCTAATGAGCACCTGTACTATATCTTTAGTGTCTCTACACAAGTGGCTATGAGACCAGTCGCCTCTATCATATGGACGGGTATATAGTACACCGATCTATCCGGTTATCTCAATGTCCCTCTTGAGTAACCTGTGACCGGGATTATTTAGTATTTGTGTTTAAAGGTGAATCAATCACATTATCGTGATCTCATCACGATCCGATTCCCATTGCATAGAACCAAGAAAATCATAATATATATGAAACAAATAATATAATATGAGAATATACCAATATTAATTATAAGTAAAAAGATCATACAACGTGTCACACGTGTCATCACTCATGTGATTGGCTTGCAGGGCACTTATAACTAGCAATCTCCCACTTGACCAAACGCCAATCACCTATTTGTCTGATCCTCATCAGACCCTTATGACGCTCAAATATAATCTGAGCTAGTGGCCTCATTAGTGGATCTGCAATGTTATCTTTGGATGGAACTATTTTCATCAATGTTGCTATCATCAATGTTGGACTAAAAACTCGAGTCGGTGTAGCCCTCAACCTAGAGGCTACGTCCTCCATATACCAGTAAAAGATCTTTAGTCATTCTCAAGTACTTAAGGATACAGTGTTCTAAACTTGGATCTGCCTGATACTTGCTCGTGACACTCAGAGCATGTGCTATATTAGGCCTAGTATATAGCATCACATACATGATAGACCCTATCGTTGAGGCATAAGGTATCTATCTTATTCATGTATGCCCTTTTTTCAGGAGTCTTAGGGGACATATTCCTAGAATGTGATATTCCATGTCTCATCGGTATGAGACCTCTCTTAGAATTTTTCATGCTAAACCTTTTGACAATGGAGTCAATGTACCAAGATTGAGACAAGCTAAGCATCTTTTTGGACCTATCTCTATAGATCCAGAGCTTCAAAATATAGGATGCTTCCCCTACGTCTTTTATGGAGAAGTTTCTAGACAGCCAAGCCTTTATTGTGGAGAGCATTCCTACATCATTTCCAACTATTATGATATCATCCACATATAGCACCAATAAGGTGATAGTACTTCCACTTACCTTCCTGTACATACAAGGCTCATCTTCGTTCTTAACGAAGTCATAAGATCTGATTACTTCATCAAATCTTATGTTCCAACTTCGGGAAGCTTGCTTCAATCCATAAATGGATCTAAGCAACCTGCATATTTTATCTGGACTCTTTTTGGATACGAATCCCTATGGTTGTATCATATACACCTCTTCCTCAAGGTTGCCATTGAGGAATGCTATTTTTACATCCATCTGCCAGATCTTATAGTCATAGTGTGCTACAATGGCTAAAATAATTCTAATGGACTTAAGCATGGCTATAAGTGAAAAGGTTTCATCATAGTCAACTCCTTGTCTTTGACGATATCCTTTAGCTACCAGCCTTGCCTTATAGGTCTCTACCTTTTCATCCACTCCGATTTTCTTCTTGAAGATCCATTTGCGGTCGATGGGTACAATACCCTCAAGTGTATCCATAAGGTTTCAAACCTTGTTAGAGTATATGGAATCCATCTCAGAATTCATGGCTTCTTGTTACTTCTCAGAGTCTATACTCATAATAGCCTCCTTGTAAGTCTAAGGATCAATATCCTGAGAGTCATCTCCACTAATATGTCCCACATATCTTTTAGGAGGGTGAGATACACTATTAGACCTATGTAAAGTTGGACCTTGTGTGTTAGGTACCTGAACAGACTCGGGCTCTGGAATGGTGCTTGAGCTAGGTTCTCCAACATCACTCAATTCTATCTCACTCCCATTGTTTCCGCCAAGAATGTGTTCCTTCTCAAGGAACATAGCTCTCTTGGCAACAAAGACCTTTCGGTCCTTGGGATGATAGAAATAATACCCATAAGTTTCCTTTGGGTATCCCATGAATATGCATCATTCTGTCCTTGATTCCAACTTATCGGGGTTGTGTCTTCTAACGTGGACAAGATAGCCCCAAATCTTAATAATCTTAAGATCGAGTTTCTTTCCTTTCTATATCTTATATGGTGTAGACACTACTGACTTTGATAGAACTCTATTCAGAAGGTAAGCTGCAATCTCTAGAGCGTACCTCTAGAATGAAACGGGTAGGTCAGTGAAACTCATCATGGATTGCACCATGTCTAACAGTGTGTGATTCCTCCTTTCTGATATACCATTGAGCTGAGGTGTATTAGGAGGTGTCCACTGGGATAGAATCCTATTGTCCCTGAGGAAATTGGTGAACTCTTTACTCAAGTACTCTCCTCCTCTATCTGATCGAAGAGTCTTAATACTCTTCCTAATTTGGTTCTCTACCTAATTCTTATATTCCCCAAATTTCTCAAAGGCCTCAGATTTGTACTTCATTAAGTACACATGTCCATACCTAGAGAAATCATCAGTGAATGTAATGAAGTATAAGTAACCACCTATAGCATGAGTTGACATGGGACCACATACATCACTATGTATGAGTTTCAATAACTCAATGGCTCTCTCTCCAGTTCTTCTAAAAGGAGAGTTGGTTATTTTCCCACAAAGGCAAGGTTCGCAAGTTGCATATGACTCATAGTCAAATGGATCTATGTATCCATCTTTCAGCAACTTTTGAATCCTTTCCTCATGTATATGACCTAGCCTATAATGCCATAGGTATGCATTATTCACCTCATCTCTTTTCCTAGTAGACATATTTATATTTATGATATGTGGAGAAGTGTCTAACACATATAAGCCATTTATAAGGGTCCCTCTAGTGATGATCTCATCATCCATAATTATTGAATAACTATTATTCTCAAAAGTTAATTTATATCCACTAATTGTCAAACAAGAGATAGAAATAATATTTTTGATAATAGAGGGAACAAAATAACATGCATCTAACGTAATAATAGCTCCGCCAAGCAGATGTAGGGTGACCTCTCCAACAGCAACTGCAGCAACTCTTGCTTATTGCCCATCTTGAGGTCCATCTCGCCTCTAGCCAATCTCCTAGGTCTTGCCAGAACCTACAACAAATTGCAGATATGATAAACACTCCCGGTATCTAATACCCATGTGTTATCATGAAAATCTGACAAGTGGAGACTGATCATGAATATACCTGAAGCTTCTCCAAGCTTCTGTCTTGCCTTCTCTGCAAGGTAGTCATTACAGTTCCTCTTCCAATGTCCGTCTTGGCTACAGTAGAAGCATTGTCCTTTGTCCTTTCCCGAGTATTTCTTGGCAACGTTTACCTTACCTGGTCTTTCTTTGCCCTTGCCCTTCTTAAGGGTCTTGCTGGCTTTCCTTTTCTTTTTGGTCTCACCAATATAGAGAATTGGCTTCTCCTTTTTGATGGCACTCTCAGCTTCCCTCAACATATTGAGGAGCTCAGGGAGAGTCACCTCAAACTTGCTCATGTTAAAATTCATAATGAAGTGAGAAAAGGAATCTGGTAGGGACTGAAGTATAAGGTCAACACACAGGTTATCCTTTAGGACTATTCCTAGACCTGTGAGTTTCTCGATCCACTCTATCATCTTTAGGACATGGTTCTCAACCGATGTCCCTTCTATCACCCGGCTTAGAAGAGTCTCTTAGATATTTCATATCTTCGAGTTCTTACCTATTTCTCAAACAGTTGGCGGAGATGAAGAAGGATAGAATCTGCATCCATGCTCTCATGTTGCCTTTGTAACTCACGAGTCATGGAGGCCAACATGTAACATTTTGCTAACGTGGAATCATCTATGTACTTCACATAATGAGCGATCTCATCCTCGCTTGCCCCGTCTTCCGACATGGGCATAATTATATCAAGGATGTATACGATTTTCTCCGCCGTGAGAACAATTCTCAAATTATAGAGCCAATTTGTATAGTTTGGACCATTGAGGCGGTCGGCATCGAGTATGCCACGTAGGGGGTTTGTGAGCGACATGTTTCTGATAAAACAAGATATAGCAAAAATTAAATAACATGCAGATTTTACAGAAAATACTAATTAAGATATGGACTTCTATTTTAATGTACTCCCACTATTTTCTTAGCGAATCACGTGACACCCTTGACAAGTGAGACAGAAGTCTCCGGCAGACTCCTAGTGGGGATTGGGATCCAATTAGCGTCTTAGTGCAACCTCGAGGGACTCGACTATTTATACTAAGCCCAAAAGGTAGGCAACTCTTGCCAATCACAACTCCTTGTGATTCTCATTATGTTCGGCCTCTGAACCATCATAGTCTCGAGGGACTCGACCAACCATGACGTTCAGTTAAGTCATCACCATCGTTACAAGATGAGTCTGATTCGATGATATGCCCTCGAGGGACTCGACCAAGTATACCATGTCCTCAGGTCACCGGTGACATCTTTATATCGTAGGCAAGATCTCGATCACGTAGATAGGTGAGACTCGAGGGACTCGACCAACTCAACCTATGTCATGATTCAATTTCTTCCTATAATGATGGAAGGCCACATGGGTTAATCTTATTGCCTCACACTTACTGACTTAATATTATCTTAGGAGGGGTTTTTTGCATCGGTCTCCTAATATATCGTGTCATACACACACATATTTAATATATATGTACATCACATGCAAAAATATATATATACATATATCTAGCAGGTGTATAACACATCACATATGCAAACCACACCGGATGATCATGAGTCGTCACCTAATATGATTAAGCCCGAGCTAATGGACCTAATCACTCACAATAGGATATATGTGTACATTTGGTGCATCTCCATGCCCTGTGATTGTTGATCTCGTCATCATCGATTCTGTCGGATCGTCTCATCACCATGCATCGTGAGGTCCCGCTGTAACCTTCACGCTCCTACTACGCCTCTCCTTGTAATTACAAATAATCACAAGCACGTAGGCCCAACAATAAACGAGAAAAATGTAGGGTCACAGGCCCTAATAATAATAATAATAATCACAATTACACACATCACAACACATGGCTCATGATCATTCATCCACATCATACATCACATGTAAATCACATCATATGTAGGATTACTAGATATATATAATAATTAATTAAACTATTTAATTAATTATTTTTCTGGAAATCAGGACATGCTCAGAATTTCCAGAATTGTCAATTGCATTTTCATCATTTTGGATTAGAGGACAGTCCTTAGAATTTTTAGAATTATTGAGGGTATTTTAGAAATTATGTACACAAGGACAATCCTCAAAATTTTCCTAATTTAGAGGGGTATGATAATCCTTTTCTCAAAATATGCCCTAGCCCTCTTCCCTTACCCTAACTGCGTCGCCACCGCCCCTAGCGCCGTTGCCCTGCTCAAGCGGTGGCGCTGCATGCCGTCGGCGCAGGCGCTACCCCTGCAAGAGCGGTCGCCCTTACAGACGGCAGCCTTGGCCGCGGGGCTACCCCTTACGACCTCGTAGCAGGCAGCTGCCCCTTGCGGCCTGGCCGCGGGCGCTGCCTACACCCGCATGCGCCAACCATTCCTGCGGGCGGCTGCCCCTGCAAGGGGCTTTGGTGGTGGCCGGCCACCCCCTTGCAGGGGGCCTTGGCTGCAGCCGGTTGCCCTTTGCAACCAGCCTGGTCGTGGGTGGCCGGCCCTCCTCCTCGTTGCCTTCATTGCAAAAACGTAGCAATAACGCATAGAACGATTTTACGTGATTCAATATCATCACACGTAGTTTTATGTCAATCTTTCGTACGAAAACCTTGGCTTTGATACCACTGTTGGAAAATATCATCAGGTGCATCATATGCGCAACGAAAATCAAAACAAAAATGGTTTCCCACGTAGATCAAATCGTCGTGCAAAAGATTGGGGTCACAAGAAAACTGTAAAAACTGAAAAATTACGATGCGTGATAGATTGATTTTACCTAGGGAGATCATATATCCCTGTATTTCCATATCCGGATGGAGAGGATGAAGGAGGTCAAGCGTCCACCTCTCTAGCGGTTTCCACACGATGGATCTCTGCAGTGAAACTCCTCCAATCTGATCTCGCAACTCTTGCGCAGAGGGAGGGAGGAGAATAGGAGGGGGAGGCCAAAGCTGCAGCCTATCAACCATGAGTCTCCCGTCGTATTTATACAGAGCCACCAAAAACCCTAGGGCTCCTGCCTTAGTGGGTATTGGATCTCCATTCAATTACCCACTAATCTTGCATCATTTGATCTCTATCCAATAATCACCTTAGGCCTCAAATTGGGCCCTAATCAAGGAGCCCATCAGCATAGGGTCTCATCTAATGAGAATAGGGCTAATTGGATCTCCATCCAATCCTCTATTTGCTGAAGCATCCACCATATATGTGTGACCCTCTAGGCCTGATACCTAGCTGCCCGTGAGTCACTCCCATCAGAACTCATTCTGATATAGTGAATTATTATCTCCATAATAATTTACTCACCTCATTGACTATGGACGTACTAGGCCACTACGTCATAGTCTCCAAACGGTACAAGAGAATCGAATCCATCAGACCTGTCTGTCCACAGTTACCGTATATCTATAATACCTCATCCAACTAATATCCCAAGGACCGTATATTGGACATGATACTGTCAGGCCACATACAGAACCCTTCATAGTCTCTCTCTAATCGGATTCTCCCGGAGAACTCTTTCTCTCTTAATCCGAATGACCCTGGCTAGGGATTTGTCTGAGCAAGCACATATGAGATATGTCTCTCGAGATACCTAGAGTGGATGATCTTGTATTGACACTCAATTAACTTCGTAAGGTTGGCTACTGATCCCGATAACCAACTATACCAAATCTGAAACTTTCCAAACCTGTAAGTCTGGCGTCAAAGAAAGGAGTACTTATACAAGGCAACCTTGGTGTCTTAAGTCTAAGGACCAGATCCACAACTGGGACTATGAAATCGTTGTCTGACATTAGGTATCATTAACCATACAACATTCCATAAGCGGATCATTCAGCAAACTCATTCTCCAATGAGCACCTATACTATATCCTTAGTGTCTCCACATAAGTGGCTATGAGACCAGATGCCTCCATCATATGGATGGGTATATAGTACACCGATCTGTCCAGTTATCTCAATGTCCCTCTCGAGTAACCTATGACTCAGATTATTTAGGATCTGTGTTTAAAGGTGAATTGATCTCATTATCGTGATCTCATCACGATCTGATTCCTATTGCACAGAACCAAGGACATCACAATATATATGTACCAAATAATATAATGTGAGAATATGCCAATATTAATCATAAGCAAAAAGTTTATGCAGCGTGTCACACATGTCATCACTCACGTGATTGGCTTGCTGGGCACCTGTAACCAGCACTTACCACCTGAAGATGCTATATGGGAGTCTTATGAGGAGCTGAAGACTCGGTTCCCAGAGTTCATGGACCCTCAACCTTGAGGACAAGACTTATTTGACGAGGGCAGGCTTGATAGGACTCTAGTAGGGTAGGGTCCTATTCACCCTAGTAGGAGTTAATAAAACTCTATGGAATTATAATAAAACTCCACCTAGTCATTTCTATCTTATAAAGATGTGTGGTTATGGTTTATTTTGGGGCCTTAGGGCTTAGTGGGTGCCACCCTCTTCACTGGGTTGCTTAGCTAGGGTTTCCATCTACTAGAGTCGGCTATGAGCCACTTAGGCCATCACCTATCCTATTAAGGTAGGGCGACTATAGGAGGGGCAAAAGGGAGAATTCACTTAGGAAGCAGCCCCTAGGGTTAGGGTTTTAAGCCCTATATAAGCTTGTAGTATCCACATCTTTGTCATTAAGCAAGACTCCTTTTTATTTCAGTCATGTTGGCCGACCCTAGGAGGGAGGAACCCCTATAGTATTCCAAGGGTTGATCCCCCTCAATGAACAAATCCTAAAGAGCTTCTTCTACGGTTTGATCACAGTATCATGTCCAATATACGGTCTCTGGGATATTAGTTAGATGAGAGATTATATATACACGATAATTATGGACAGACAGGTCCGATGGATTCAATCCCCCTATACCGTCTGGGGACTTTGGCGTAGTAGCCAAGTACGTCCATAGTCAATAAGTCGCTATATCAGAAGGAGTTCTGATGGGTGCGACTCACTGCCAACTCGGTATCGTGCCTAGAGGGTCACACACATATGATGGATACTTCAGCGAATAGAGGATTGTATGAAGATCCAATTAGCTCCTATTCTCATTAGATGAGACCCTACATTGATGGGATCCTTGTCTGAGGCCCAATTAGAGGCCAAAGGAGATTATTGGATAGAGATAAAATAATACAAGGTTAGTGGGTTATTGAATGAAGATCTAATACCTACTAAGGCAGTAGCACTATAGGGTTTTCGGTAGCTCTCTATAAATAGGAGGGGAGGCTCCTAGTTGATAGGTTGTAGCTTTGACGAACCCCTCCTATTCTCCTCTCTCCCTCTGCGTAAGAGTTGCGAGACTTGGGATTGTGATTGGAGGAGTATCGTTGTAGAGATCCATCGTGTGGATACCGCTAGAGTGGAGGATGCTTGACCTCTTTCATCCTCTCCATCCAGATCTGATAAACAGGGATACACGATCTCGCTATGTAATCAATCTCTTATGTATCATTATTTTTTCAATTTTTGTAGCTTTCTCGTGGCCCAATCTTTTGCATGATAATATGATCTACATGGGAAACATGTTTTATTTTGATTTTTTGCTGTGCATATGATGCTCCCGCTGAGGTTTCCTAATAGTGTTATCAAAGCCAAATTTGTTCATGCGAAAGATTGGTTTTAAACTACGTGTGATGAGATTGAATCACGTAGAATTGTTCTACATGTTCTTGTTGCATTTTTGCAACGAACGCAATAAGGATGGGGCCAGCCGGCCACGGCCAGGCCCTCTGCAAGGGCGACCAACCATGGCTATGCCCCTATAGGGGTAGTCGATTATGGCCAAGGCCTCCGGTAGGGGCAACCACCCATGGCCAAGGCAACCGCCTACAAGGGCGGCCACTCGTAGGAGCGCTAGCGCAAAGCGGCGTCGCTCAAAGCTACAGCGCCTGCCTACAAGCAAGGTCAGTAACTGCCTACGTAGGCGCGGTAGCGGCGGCGTAGCGAGGGCAAGGGCTAGGGTTATGGCGCTCTTTTGGAAACAGGATGATTATGCCCCTCAAAATTTGAGAAATTCTACTATCTTTTTATTTCAAATTCCTAAAATACCCTCAATAATTCTAGAAATTCCAAAGACTATCCTTTTGTCTAGAATTTTAAAAATACCCTTGATAATTCTAAAAATTTTAAGCAAGTCCTGATTTTTAGAAAAATAATTAATTAAATAGTTTAATTAATTATTATATATCTAGTAATCCTATATGTGATGTAATGTGTACATATAATATATAATGTGGATGGATGATCATGAGTTATGTGTTGTGATGTGTGTAGTTAGGATTATTATTATTATTGGGGCCTGCGAGTCTCCATTTTTCTTATTTATTTGCGAGCCTCCATTTTTCTTTTTTATTGTTAGGTCTATATGCTTAAGATTGTTTTGTAATTACATGAAAAGGTACGACAGGAGCATGGAGGTGATAGTGGGACCCACGATGCCGTGGCGGGAGATCACGACATATGGTGATGCGATGAGGATCCGACGGAACCGATGATAATGAGATCAACGATTACAAGGCATGGATATGCGCCGATGCATACATAGATCATATTGTGAGTGATTAGGCCCATTTTCTTGAGCTTAATAATATTATGTGATAACTCATGATCATCCGTTGTAGCTTGCATATGTAATATGTGTTATACACCTACTAGATATATATATATATATATATATATATATATATATATATATATATATATATACGTATTTACATGCAATGTAGATATATATTAAATATGTATGTGTGTGACACAACATATTACGAGATCGATATAAAACAAAAACCCCTCTTATGATAATATTAAGTCGGTAAGCGTGAGACAATAAGACTGACCCATGTGGTCTTCCATCATTATATGAAGAAATTAAATCATGACATAGTTTGAGTTAGTCGAGTCCCTCAAGGCTCACTTATCTTCATGATCGGGATCTTGCCTACAATATAGAGATGTCACCGATGACCTGAGGACATGGTATGCTTGATCGAGTCTCTCGAGGGCATATCATCAAATCAAACTCATCTTGTAATGATGGTGATGACTTAATTGAACATCATGGTTGGTCATGTCCCTCGAGACCATGATGATTCAGAGGTCAAACATAATGGGAATCATAAGGAGTTGTGATTGACAAGAGTTTTCTACCTTTCGGGCTTAATGTAATCGGTCAAGTCACTCGAGGTTGCATTAAGATGCCAATTAGATCCCGATCCCCACTGGGAGTCTGCCGTAGACTTTCGTCTCACATGTTAAGGGTGTCACATGATTCACTAGGAACATAGTGGGAGTACATTAAGATAGAAGTCCATATCTTAATTAGTATTTTCTGTAAAATCTGCATGTTATTTAATTTATACTATATCTAATTTGTTGTTTGCAAACCCCCTACATAGAATACTTGATGCCAACTGCCTCACTAATCCTAACTACACAGATTAGCTCCATAATTTGAGAATTATTCTCATGGTGGATAAAATTACGTATGTCCTTGATACAATTATGCCTACATAGTAGAAGTTGGCTAGGGAAATGTTAGGAGTTTGAGTTTTTGAGTAGGAATCCTATTAGGAGTTAGGGTTTAGAAGCCCTATAAATAGTCATATATTCAGCCTTCTTTTCATCATCAATAGATCAATTTCCTTTTAGCCATTGTGTAGAAAACCAAGGAGGGACGAACCCCTATAGAGTTTCAAGGGGCCCGATCCCCTATAGAGATCACCCCAAGCTTAGAATCAGCAAGGGTTCTAACACTTGGTATTATAGTAGTTCTCTTGGTGTCTCGCTACCCTTCCTCAGCCGCCTATCATCCTTATACACCCACTACACATGTGATGCATCCGCTGAGGTTTTCCAACAATGACATCATGGCTGTGGGGGTCATGTGAATGCCTTTCTCTTGTTCCTTCTTGCGATCGTGGGCCATGAATCCGAGTTCATAATCAGGGAAGACTTTTAGCATCATGGTCTGCTCCTCGGTGAAGTCGTGGAAGTAGCTTGAGATGAGGGAGCACTGCATCAGAAACCATAACTAGTTCAGCTGAATAAGGCACTTCAGGAAGAGCTTATCCCTGCAGACAAAGAGACAAAGTTTTTAGAGATAAAATGTCATTGCAAGGGAAGGTTGTGGTCGAATGATCCGTATCTCCTACATCTCCTAGACGATCATTTTAGTTTCGATCCTTTGAAAATGTGGACAGTAATATGGCCGAATATGTGCTGGTTCTGTCGTGCCCCCCCCCGAATTATATCACATTCGAGAGGTGTGACTCTAATCTAAAAAGATCGATAATATTATCAACAACATAATCCATTCAGGATCCAAACAATCATTTGAGGATACTAAGAATAACATGCAGTCATTTAATCACTTTCATATAAACCTGTGCAGATTATAATCTCTTCGCATTCTCTTAATGAATCACAAAACCGATCCAAAACCAATGCAGCTAAATATAATCCACATTCATAAAGTCCACTAATGCGATAAAATCCATATGACTTTGGAAAACAACCATACACCACCACTTTATATATTATACAACAAGTTTAACATTCAAGATCTTAAACAAGAGGGTAGTTTTAAAAATATTACATAGTTATTCCTCTTTAAAATATGTCTACAACTTTACTTTAAACCCAAGGTGTACACATACAATGATAACATATTGTCAAATGAATATTTAGCCCCAGAACTTCTTGCTTTCCCATTGCTTAAGCCCCATATCAAGTATTTTAATAAATGCCAAGCTAACCTAAAGAAGATTAGATAGCAATAGAGTGAGCTAAGAAGCTCAGCAAGTATCAAACAGGTTCAAAGTAAGGCAAGGTATTTTCAAATTGAACCTAATATAACAGTGCAAGGTAAGGAATACAGAAGTCTTTACATATAACATCAAATTAGATTCACAAGCACAAGATTCATCTCGTTCGAAGCATACTTAAATCCATAACAATTTGGGAAGGTAATAGGAGCATATATGGTAATCAAAAGCTTTTTGGTATATATCAATGACATTTAATGTTTTAGGAGCATATCAATAATATATGAAATACTTTGAAACATGTCAAAGGAACAAATATCAAACTTAAGCTCATATGTCACATTTGAAGTTGGATGAATATCACAGGCATAAGTATGTCAAGTAGCATATCAATGGAAAATGAAATATTTTGGAGCCTATCAAAGAGAATACAAAATATTTTAGAGCATATCAAGGAGGTATAGGATATTTTTTTGAAAGTATATCAATGGTATATGAATATTCTCAAAAGCATATCAAATGAACAAGTAACGAACAAAAGCTCAAATATCATTCAGACATAACATTCATTTCATTCTTATCCAAAGCGCACAAATAACTCAAAAGCAATGCTTTAGAAATCATATCAAAAAATATAGAGGGCGAAGTGAGACTATAAACATAACGTGGAACATCTATCGTTGAATGACCACCAAACATAAGTCTCCTATGACTAGGAGCTCCATCCACCCACCTCTGAGTGATGTCATATGGGGTTGGCAGAGCACATGGGCTCTAAGCATAACTCCCTTTACTATTTATGGCAAAGGTTCACATTGTCCCGCAAACACTAGAGTACAAAAGGACATGAGTAATAAATTTGGCATATATCGGAAGCACATGCAGAATAATAAATCATACATGCGCCTAAATAGAATAATAGAATATAACATTGATTAATAAATAACATATACATAACCTCAACAGAATGGTATGAAAGCCTATTTTCTAATAAATTAAGTTTTATATAAATCAGGAATTCCAACAGGAAGATATAAGCAATATAGTGATGAAAGGTCATGAGCTACAAATTCTATTTTATAAATTTTATATACTCAATTGAAGTAAACGTTTGGGTTAGTAAATGAACTCCAAATTCTTCAAACTCAGTTCAAAAGAAATATAATTGAATCTATTTTTCAAGAAACTAAGTTTGTCCAAATCCGAGGTCTGTACTAAATGTTATAGTAAGAACAATACAGATAGGTCATAATCTTGACAATATTACAGATTCATATTTAGGTAGCCAACAAAAGATTTCGGATTAATTCAAAATTTTCTTCATAAATCAAGGCAAAAACAAGGATAAATTTCAGTAGGAGAAAGAATACTTGCCTTTGAATATTTTAGTCCCAAAGGTGTGGATTAGATCACAATATCAAAATCCCCAAATTTCTTCTTCTTTCCTTCTCTTCATCTTCTTCTTCTTCTTCTCCTCAAGTTCACATTGCAGCTAAAACACCCCCTTTTTTCCTCTCTAATTGTTAATTGTTTAAGCTAACATATGTGTTGATAGGTGGCAAACATGCATGCAATGTACTTATGTGTCACCTATGCACATACACAAGTGGCACTACTTTAAACAAGGTAGTGACATATGTCCTCACCATGTTTCTTTTTCCTTTTTTTTTAACTTAATGTGAATCTTTTATAATTCATTTCATATTTTTTTAAGATTCACACATAGGTCCTTAGCAATCAACTTTTAATATAAAATTATTTAATCAAAAAAATTAATAAATAAATCCTTAAATTTTACAAATGAGTCATCGTAAATAATTTAAAATATATCATTATAAATATTTCAGAAACGAGAGGTATTACATACGAAACAAGTTTTATACAAATTATTCAAGAAAGATATTGTTGAAAAGATAAATCAATCTAGTTTTATACGGAATATGTTTCATACAAATTGAAGGTCTCTACAAAGAGTTATTGGTGATTTTGCAACCAAAGGTCCGGAATCACAGTCTCTGTTTTGTAAAATTCATATGGTCCATCAACATGGGGGTTTTGACAGTCATTTGGACTCTAAATCTTTCAATACTAGGTTCAACAGAAAGGTCTAAAAGCTTATTTTCTAACAAATTAAGTTTTACATAAATCAGGAACTCCAACAGGAAGATATAAGTAATATAGTGATGAAAGGTCATAAGCTATATATTCTGTTTTACAGATTTCGTATATTTAATTGAAATAAACGTTTGGGCTAGTAAATAAACTCTAAATTCTTCAAACATAGGTTTAAAAGAAAGATAAGTGAATCTAGTTTTGAAAAAATTAATTTTATTCAAATCAGAGATCTATACTAAGAGTTAAAATAAGAACAAGACAGATAGATCATAATCTTGATAATATTATAATTTCAAAGTTTGGCAGCCAACAAAAGATTTCGGATTTGTTCAAAAATTTTCATCATAAATTAAGGCAAAAATAAAGATAAATTTCAGTAGAAGAAAGATAGAACACTTGCCTTTGAATATTTTAGTCTCAAAGGTGTGAATTAGATCACAATCTCAAAATCCCCAAATTTCTTCTTCTTTCCTTCTCTTCTTCTTCTTATTCTTCTTCTTCTTCTTATTCTTCTTCTTTCTTTTTCTTCTCCTCAAGTTCACGTTGCAGCCAAAACACCCCCTTTGTTTTTCTCTAATTGTTAATTGTTTAAGCTAACATATGTGTTGATAGGTAGCAAACATGCATGCAATGTGTTTATGTGTCACCCATGCATATGCACAAGTGGCACTACTTTAAACAAGGTAGTAACGCATGTCTTCACCATGTTTCTTTTTATTTTTAACTTAATATGAATATTTTATAATTTATTTCATATTTTTTTTTTAAAATTCACACTTAGGTCCCTAGCAATCAACTTTCAATATAAAATTATTTAATCAAAAAAATTAATAAATAAATCCTTAAATTTTATAAATAAGTCCTCATAAATAATTTAAAATATTTTATTATAAATATTTCAGAAATGAGGGATATTATAGGTTCCCCTTGTAAGACCAACATACAGGGGTCGTGCAGTCTAGTAGGAAGGAGTCGGCTCGGTTCAACAGACGTGCCTGAGATTTCAGTGAGCTTTTCCAAGCACTATGTCGAGATCATCTTTTCTTCGTTCTCTCCTTTCCCACATAAGGTCACATATTTTCTTTTGTCATTCATAAGGTCATTGAAGCTCCTAGTGTTGGTCAGGATGGTGACTGGTTGATGCTTGATGAAACCATCAATATCAAATATCTATGGTGGAGCATGAAAGGTACATACGACCGATTGTAGTTTTTCCTTCATATCCTTCTCCTCAGACTCGAGAGTCGTATCTTTAAGTTTGGGTTCTTCAGTGGGCTCAATCAATAGTTGTCTCTTTTTTTTACAATGGTGGTCTCGGCTCCACAGTTTATTACAATACCAACATAGGCCCTTTGCCGATCTGTCATGAAGCCCTTCTCTTGTTAACTTTTTCGGCTGACGTGACCGGCTGGTGGTAGATGGGGCCGAGAGTCTCTATGCTACTGGTCGTGCAACGGCTTTGGTCCTCTGAGTATCTTGGTTCAGCCTGTTTTCGTGTAGTCGTACAAAGGAGATGGCTGCCTTAAGTGTGTACGGTTGTCACACTTTAACTTCTTCTTGAATCTCTGGCTTCAAGCCCTCAATGAAAGACCTCAATATTTATTTTTCAGACCAATCATGAGTTTGAATAGTTAACCTTTCAAATCTGATCTAGTACTCTTGGATGGTGGAGGTTTGACAGATCTTCGTTAGTTCTTGGTCAAGGTTCTTGTAATTGATTGGTGCTGAAGGTTTATGTGCTTTTGGTTGGGATGTGGCTCTCATGCTTTGAGAATCTTGATTGAGGTGCCCTTCTTGAACTTATACAAAGGAGATCGACGTCATCGAGGTGTAGGGCCGCTATGTCTTATCCTCGCTTTTTATCTCTGATGGATTCTTTTTGCAATCAGAATTTGCTCCATATTGTGATCTTCTTGGGCTTGGTGATTGGCCCAATCTAAACTCGTCGAAGAGAGCGCATAATTTAGCATCCATACGCACCTCGAAAGCCTCCAATTTGACTTCGAATAAGCCCAGCGATGTTATGATGTAAGGATCTCCAACCTGTCAAACAAAATTGACTGAAAAGTGTGCCTGCAATTTTCAGGTTGAAGGCAGTGAATGGCAGCAATGTCGCGACTGCGGGGGTGAAGTCTCCAAGTGGAGGATGGCAGCCAAGGGTAGCAACGATGGTGGAGGAAGATGAGGGCAATAGTAATATCAATTGCGACTGCGCTGCGACTTCGTGGCTGCAAGTGGCGTCGGTTGCAGCAAGGGTGCAGTTGTAATAGGAGGAAAACGGGGCAACGATGTACACGACTATTGCGGAGGAGGGCAGCAGCGGTATGGAGCGAGAGACGACTACTGTTGTATTCAATTTGTTGCTGGCCACAATCAAGATAGTTGGCAGTGAACGATTGTTGCGGGCTGCGATGTAAATAAATTACAGTGAAAGATCGCTGCTGGTAGCTTTTTACCGCAAGGATCGCTGTTGGCTGGGATCAAGTAGGATAGTAGCAAGAGGTCACTATTGGCAATGTTGGGCAGCAAAAGATGCGTGCTACGGTTGAAGGGATAAGAGAGATTGTGTGGTTGAAAGATTGGTGGACCGAAGGCCAATTTTGGGTACGGTTTGTGGCTGTCTTGGGTGCGATTTGGGGCTACAGTTATGTGGAGTTTAGGCTACGAATTAGTGTGATTTTAGGGCTATGATAGTAGTAGCTGAAGGTTAGGGAAATAGATTTTAGATCTGGGATAGATGGCAGCAAAGGTAGGTGTATCGGTAAGGAAAGTTGGCTGAAAATGTAAGTGGATCGATATGGAAGTAGGCTGCGGTTAGGGCTGATTTGGGTGGCTATTTAGTTTCGGTTTAGGGTAGGGTTTTGAAGGATTTTTAGTAAGGATGGTAGGATTTGGTGATGATGAAAAGAGAGTCCAAAATCCCACAAAAAATAGCACTCAAATCTGATAGAATTCGATAAAACTATGTGTAGTGATATACAGTCCTGTCGAACAGACTTTACGTTAGAGAAATGATGACTTCTCGACATAATTTCCAGAGGAAAGTTCAAGAAAATTATACAGAAACCCTTGGCTTAGATGTTGGGAATACCAATAAAAGTTTGGCAAAATTTTGGCAGTGTAATAGTAGAGAAATAAATCCAAAAGACGAAAGGTAGATCCTTCATCGTAAAAATTCCAGAACTGTGTGCTGGTGAAAGATTACATAAGAAACCAGTTCCAGAAGGAATTTTTTCAAGAAATAAATCCCAGATGAAAGCCAAGTTGATCTTTAGAATTGTATAAACATTTTAGCCAAAAAGGATGAACAAAAGTTCAGTTTCAAGAGGCCAATATATGGAAGGCAGATTCTGCGTTGTAAAATTTCAGTACTGTGTAATGAAGAATCACAGTGATATAAGTCCAGATCCAGAAGGAGCTTTTTCACGAGATCAGTCTTAGATGAAAGCTAAGACGATCTATGAAATTGTATAAAAGTTTCAGCCAAAAAGGATGATTAAAAGTTAAGTTTCAAGAAGCAACATTTGGCTGAAAATTTCTGCAGTGTTTTGCCTTTGCAACGAAGATAACGTTTGCGACGAACAAAATTTGCAGCGGATAAAATTTAAGAAAAATATTCAACATACAAAATAAGGAATCTTGTAGTATTGAAGAGGCGTGGATGATAAAAATAAACAAGATTTCTAGATCAAATGCAGGGGGTAGCGGCAGATTGATTTGATCTATGGCTGGGGTGGAAGGTGGAGGCACTTGTCGTAGCAATTATTGGAATTGCTTGGGAAGGTGGAGGTGTGATGACGGTTACATGGGCAGCAAGATCACTGCTCTGATACCATATGATAGAACCCCAGAAGGAGCTCTATAGATTTTGATCCTTGAGGGGAATTAACCCTTGGAACGCTGTAGGGATTCCTCCATCCTAGACTCGGCATAAGGCTGAATTAAAATTGTAGATTGCTTGACTCAAGAGAGGGGGCAGCTACATCATTATATAAGGATCAAAACCATAGCCTAAGGTGGTGCTTGTCTAAGTAAAATTACCCCTTTGCCCCTCTTATAGCTAGTCTGCCTTAATAGGAACAAGGGGCAGCTAGGTTGGCTCTATAGCCGACCTAAGTAAGGAAAACCCTGGTCAACTAACCCAGTAAGAGGGGCGACGACTACTAAGCCCTAAGGGCTAATCTAAATCCTAGCCATACTCCTTTATAAGATAGGAATTACTTTATTACAATCTAGTAGGGTTTTATTGACTACTTTTAGGGAGATTAGGACTCAACCCTGCTGAAGTCCTATCAAACACTCAATTGCCCTCGTAAGGTTGGCTACCAATCCCGATAACAAGTTATACCAGATTTGAAACTTTTCAAACCTATAAGTCTGGCGTCAAAAAAAGAAGTACTCATACAAGGCATCCTTGGTGTCTCAAGTCAAAGGACCAGATACACAACTGGGATTATGGAATTACTATATGACATTAGGTATCATCAACCATACAGAATTCTATAAGCGGATCAATCAGTGAACTCATTCTCCAATAAGCATATGTACTATATCCTTAGTGTCTCTACATAAGTGGCTATGAGACCAGCCGCCTCTATCATATAGATGGGTATATAGTACACCGGTTTGTCTAGTTATATCGATGTCTCTCTCAAGTAACCTATGACCAGGATTATTCAAGATATTTGTTTAAAGTGAATCGATCTCATTATCATGATCTCATCATGATTCGATTCTCATTGCACAGAACCAAGGACATCACAATATATATATGCAACAGATTATATAATGTGAGAATATGCCAATATTAATCATAAGCAAAAAGATCATGCATTGTGTCACACATGCCATCACTCACGTGATGGGCTTGCAGGACACCTATAACTAGCACCATGTGCTTATGCTCTGATTCACATTCCTTTGATATGTTCTGAAACACTTTATATATCTTTGATATGCTCCGAAATATTTTATAATCTCATTGAGTTACGCCTTTGATATGCTCCAATTCATTTCACATTCCATTGATATGCTACGAGTTATTTCGTACGATAATGATATGTTCTGAGATTTCTCACACCAATGATATGCTCCAACTACTCTTCCTCTACTGTTATGATCAAAGTATGTTTCGAATGAAATGATTTGTGACTATGTATTTTACGAGATGCTACCTATGGATTCTTATACCTTTGTCTTGCTATCTGATATCAAGTTTATTTTGAAAACTATCCTTCTTGGTCTTGGATATGTTAGTCAATTCCTTAGCTTATATGCTTACTCTATTGTTATATAAATTTACATGTTAGCTTGTCACTTATAGATAAGTTAGAACTGAGTTAAGATAGTGGAAAGCTATGTAGATTTTGGGCAAGTCTTGTTGGAAAATATTATATAAGAATATTTTATATTTAATAAAATATTATAGATAAATATGAACTGATATATCTTATAAAAAGGTTAGAATACCTCTTAGTGTTGAATTTTTGAATGTTAAGTTTTACAATCATATGAAGTGGTGGAAAATGATTGGTTACACATTTGTATAGATTTCTGAGACTAATGGTTTTATAAGTGTGGTTAATGTTTTTGGTTAAATATGAGTTTTGTGGATTATCGAGTGATGTGGTGTAAGATTTATAAACTGAGATTTTATTAATGGATGTGAATGATCTTTGAAAATGTTTAATCAGTATCCTCAATGTTAGTTTGGATCCTCGGTTCAGATTGTCAATGAATTTTAGCGTGTTTCCGATTTATGATGGGTTCATGCCTCTCAAATGTGGGGGCATAACAGAGATGGTTTCAGAGCATGAACTAAGGATTACTGATATTTAATATATTTGATGTGCCAAGTATATTAAGGCTTAATTAATTATATAGTGATGGATGGAGGTATGATAAATTTAGAAGACTAAATTTTTCTTTAAGGGGGGAGAGTGTAACATCCCTCATTTTTAAAATATTTGTAATGATCTATTTTAAATTATTAATGAAGATTTATTTAATAATAGATTATTTATAAGGATCTCTTTATAAATTTAAAAATTTATTTAAAAGCTTATTGCTAGGGACCTAAATATAAAACTTAAAAGTTTGATATGAATTATGTAAGATTCACATTAAGTTATAAAAAAAAAGGGTGATAACATGTGTCATTACATAGTTGAAAGTGGTGTCACTTATGCATGTGCTTAGGTGACACATGTGCACCATGCATGCATGCTTGCCACCTAACAAACCTGATAGGACTTCAGTAGGATTCAGTCCTAATCATCTTAGTACTAGTCAATAAAAATCCTGTTAGATTGTAATAAAGCCACTTCTATCTTATAAAGGAGTGTGGCTAGGGTCTAGATTAGCCCTTAGGGCTTAGTAGCTACCACACCCCTTACTGGGTAGGTCGGCTAGGATTTTCCCCTACGTAGGTCGGCTATAGAGCCACTTAGCCGCCTCCTATTCCTATTAAGGTAGGTTGGCTATAGGAGGAGCAAATGGATAATTCTACTTAGGTAAGCACCACCTTAGGCTAGGGTTTTGATCCCTATTATAAAGGAGTGTGGCTAGGGTCTAGATTAGCCCTTAGGGCTTAGTAGCTACCACACCCCTTACTGGGTAGGTCGGCTAGGATTTCCCCCTACGTAGGTCGGCTATAGAGTCACTTAGCCGCCTCCTATTCCTATTAAGGTAGGTTGGCTATAGGAGGAGCAAAGGGATAATTCTACTTAGGTAAGCACCACCTTAGGCTAGGGTTTTGATCCCTATTTAAAGATGCAGCCGCCTCCCCCCCCACCCTCTTGAATCAAGCAATTATCAATTTTATTTCAGCCTTGTGTCGAGTTTAGGAGGGAGGAACCCCTATAGCGTTCCAAGGGTTGATCCCCCTCAAGGATCAAAATCTATGGAGTTCCTTCTGGGGTTCTATCATCTGGTATCAAAGCAGCAATCTTACTACTCCTGTAGCCGTCATCCATGCCTCCACCTTCCCAAGAAATTCCCACAATTCCTATAACACGCGCCTCCACCTTCCACCCCAGTCGCAGATCAAATCAGTCTGCCGTTGCCCCCTACGTTTGATTTGGAAATCTCATATTTCTTTTATCATCCATGCCTCTTCAATACCATAAGATTTCTTACTTTACATATTGAAGATTTTTTTCAAATTTTATCCACTACAAATTTCATTTGTCGCAAATGTTATCGTTGTTACGAAGGCGTAACACTGCAGAAATTTCTTTTGCAATCCTTTTGGAACTGATTTTCTTTTGCAAACTTTGACCATCACATAGTTCTGGAATTTTACAATGAAGGAATTTGCCTTTCGTCTATTGCCTATTTCCCTACTGTTATGCTGCCAAAATTTCGTCAAACTTTTTACTGGGATTAACAACATCTGAACCAAGGGTTTATACATAATTTCATTGAACATTCTTTTGGAATTTATGTCGAGAAGTCATCGTTTCTCCGACGTAAAATCGGTTCAGCAGGACAGCACATCGCAGCACTTTTTTTTGTTGAATTCTATCATATTTGAGTGTTATTTTTTGTGAAATTTTGGATTCTCTTTTCCTCATCTCAAAACCCTACCATCCTCACCAAAAACTCTTCAAAACCCTACCCTATACCGAAACTAAACAACCCCCCAAATCTGCCTTAAACCGCTACCTACTTCCATCCAAACCGATTCACCTTCCAACCAGCGACCTTCTTCTCCAAAATTCCCATGCCACTAACCTGACAACAGAAAAAGATCTCAATATTATAGATCTAGAGGCATATACTATGGCATTAGAGAAAGCTATCATTGTAAAGCTTGAAGCCTTTGAAAACCGCATGAAAGAGAAGATGCGATCCCTTTTCGCTGAATTCAACATTGGCGGACCGTAGAGCCTGAGGAAATCACAACATGGAGAAACTTCAGATCGGCGAGATGATCCTCAAGAACATGGCCACATCACCTCTTATCTCAATAATCCATGCATGAAGGTTGACTTCCCTAGATGGGAAGAAGGAGACCCGATCGGGTTGATCTCGTGCGTGGAGCGCTATTTTCGGTTCTACCAAATCGCTGACGCCACATGGGTGGAGATTGCTGTCATCCACCTCGAGGGAGATGCTATTCAGTGGTTTAATTGGTTTGAGCACACTTATGGAGGACTCTCTTGGTAGCGATTCAATGAAGGTCTACTAAACCACTTCGGACCAACCGGTTTCGACACCATCGACGAACAATTGGCAAAGATTCGTCAAACCTCTACAATACAAGAATATCAAACAAGGTTTGAGTGTTTATCTAACTAAACTAAGAATTGGTCTCAGAAATAACTTTTAGGTACTTTTATTGAGAGCCTAAAGTGAGAGATCCGAGGAGAAGTAAAGGCGCAGTAATCGTACACACTTATGGCGACGATTTCCTTTGCGCGTATCCAGGAAGAACGATTGAACCATGAGGTACGAAGGACAAGGGTCACTCCCGACCAGCTATGCCAAGGCCTACTGCCTCCTCTATTGCCATCCAAGCCCCCACACCAAAAAAGTTGACAAGAGACGAGCTTCGCGAACGATCGGCCAAGGGGTTGTGTTGGCATTGCGATGAACCGTGGAGCTGCAAACATCGCTGCAAAAAGGGCCAGCTCCTTGTGATTGAACCAGCGGAGGATGAGGACAATGAAACATCTGAAGAAGCCCTTGAAACTAAAGAAGAAGCCATGGAGGAAGAGTGCCAACCGGCCGACTATACGTTGCACACATTGGCCGGCTACTCCAACCCACAAACGATGAAAGTTGGAGGACTTCTAAAATAGCAACCCATCCCTGTTCTCATCGACACGGGCAGCACCAATAACTTCCTCAACAGTAAGGTTGTTGTATGTTTGGCACTTCAAATTGAAGGTTGCAACAAGTTCGACGTAAAGGTCGCCGATGGCCAAATCTTCAATTGTGACCAACGATGCCCGCGGGTGAAACTACTCCTCAAATACCAAGAAGCGATAGCTGATTTCTTCCTCCTACCCATCGATAATTATGAAACTATACTCAGGATTGAATGGCTCATAACACTAGGTGATATCTCCTGGAATTTTTCTAAATTAATCATGAAATTTTATTGCAAAGGTAGACAGGTCACGTTATAAGGCAAGTGCGAGAGCCAAATTTCCACCATTTTGTCGCAACAAATGGAGAAAGTTTTACACAAAGCAAATGATGGATTCTTGATACATATCTAGTAGTCATCTAAGGGGGATAACATACAAAACTCAGATCCTAAGCTTGCCCTTTTGCTGGAAGAATTTACGGATGTTTTCTTGGAGCCGCGTGGGCTGCCCCCTAATCGACCGCATGACCACCGCATTCCTATTTTGCTAGGCAAACCTCCAGCAAATTTTCTGCGTAAGTTTGTTTTGGTATTCTTTGATGATATTCTCATTTATAGCCCTATGCTTGATATACATTTTTAGCACTTACGAACTGTTGTAACGATTCTTTGAGAGAATATTCTTTATCTTAAACAGTTATAGTGCGACTTCTTACAACATAAAGTGGAGTATCTTGGGCACATAATATCATAGGATGGAGTGGCAGTGGACCTAACAATGATCGAGGCAATGCAAGGATGGCTGAGACCTACAAACGTATAATAACTAAGTGGTTTCCTTAGACTCACCGGCTACTACTAAAATTTTATGAAAGATTATGACAAGATCAGTGCCTCGCTCACATCCTTACTGAAGAAAGACTCCTTGTGGTCGAATAAAGCCTCCACAGCCTTCAAACGACTCAACGCAGCCATGATGATGATGTCGGTCCTAGCGTTGCCCAATTTCGACTGCACTTTTGTCATTGAGACCGATGCGTCAGAAGTTAGAATTGGAGCTATTCTTATGCAAGATGGTTGACTCCTAATTTACATTGAGGCTTCCCTCACACTTCATACAAGGTTTTTACAGAAGATACTAATTACTACCAAATTTAAAATATGATTGGATACAGGTCCATGGCATGAAATAGGAGTAAAACAAGAAGAATTACAATCCATGCTCGCGCCAGATTGGGCTCTCATCATCCTGAACCATACCAGAGGGCAGTCATCATTCTATAAGAAAGATTAGCTATTACTAAATACTAACCATATGACAGCACATGCAAAGAAGAAATGGCCTCCCGATAAACTTTGGAATGGACAAAAAATTGAAGATCGAGTTTTTCTACACCTCCAGCCCGATCAGCAGGAAACACGAGCCTTAATGAAGTGGTCTCCCTATTTCTTTGGGCCTTGCAAAATTGAGGATTACATTGGAGCCCTAGCATGGAGATCAAATTCGCGCACCAGATCAAGATTACAGTTGATCCGCCAGGTATCCCACCTCAAATGAAAATTTAAAGAATACGAGTCAGCCCAAATCCTTCCAACTAACACCCCGGCTGGTGAGGAGGTCAAAGTTCAGGTAATGATAGCATGGGAGTCACATGAGGAGTTGAAGATCCAGTTTTCATAGTTTATGGACCCTCAGCCTTGAGGACAAGGCCGATATGAAGAGGGTGGACTTGATAGGACTCCGGTAGGGTTGAGTCCTAATCATCTTAGTACTAGTCAATAAAAACTCTGTTAGATTATAATAAAATCACTTTTATCTTATAAAGGAGTATGGCTAGGGTCTAGATTAGTCCTTAGGTCTTAGTAGCCGCCATACCCCTTATTGGGTTGGTCGGCTAGGGTTTCCCCCCGCCTAGGTCTGCTATAGAGCCACTTAGCCACCTCCTATTCCTATTAAGGCAGGTTGGCTATAGGAACGGCAAAGGGGTAATTCTACTTAGGCAAGCACCCCCTTAAGCTAGGGTTTTGATCCCTATTTAAAGATGTAGCCGCCCCACCTCTTGAATCAAGCAATTATCAATCTTATTTCAGCCTTGTGCCGAGTCTAGGAGGGAGGAACCCCTATAGTGTTCCAAGGGTTGATCCCTCTCAAGGATCAAAATCTATAGAGCTCCTTCTGGGGTTCTATCAAAACCATATGTTAGCTTAAACAAATAGCAAAGAGAAGAAAAGAATTTGGTTGCAATGTAAACTTGTGAAGGGGAAGAAGAAGAAGAAGAAGAGAAGGAAGATCAGAAGAAAGGATTTGGGGGTTTTGACATTTTGATCAAATCCACATTTTGGATCAAAATTTGTAAAAGCAAGTGTTTTAACCCCATCCTATATAATGTCTTCTATCATTTTTCAACTAAAATTTATCCTTGTTCTTACTTTGATTATGAGGAAAATTGGGACAAAACTGAAATCTCTTTTGTTAGCTACCTAAGTGTGAATCTGTAATATTTTCGAGATTATGACTTGTGTGCCTTATTCAAGTTGTAACTTTTTGTACAGACCTCTGATTTAGACGAAACTAAAAACATATTCATATATCTTTCTTTTGAAACTGAATTTGAAGAATTCATAGTTCATTTGCTAGCCCAACATTAGTTTTAATTGAGCATATGAAATATGTAAAACAGAGTTTGTAGCTCCTGACCTTATATCAGTATATTGCTTATATCTTCCTGTTGGAGTATCTGATTTATACAAAACTAGATTAATTAGAAAATAGGGTCACCAATCTTTTATTTGATATTAGGATTCACATATCTTTCTTTTGAAACTGAGTGTGAAAAATTTGTAGTTCATTTGCTAGCCCAAACATTTATTTTAATTGAGCATATAAAATCTACAAAATAGAGTTAGTAGTTCCTAACCTTTCATCATTATATTACTTTTGAAACTGAGTTTAAAGAATTTGTAGTTCATTTGCTAGCCCAAACATTTGTTTCAATTGTGCATATAAAAACTGTAAACCAGAGTATGTAGCTCCTGACCTTTAATCACTATATTGCTTATATCTTCCTATTAGAGTCTTTGATTTATGCAAAACAAGATTCATTAGAAACTAGGCTCATCAATCTTTTATTTGATATTAGGATTGAAAGATTTGGAGTCTAAATGACTATCAAAATTTCTATTTTGTTAGACCTTATGGATTCGATAAAACATGGATCATAATTTTTGACCTTTGGTTGCCAAATCAATGATAAGTCTTGGTAGACCTCTAATTTATATGAAACTTATTTCATTTGAAATTAGATTGATTTAGCTTTCCAAAGATATCATTTTTTAGTAATTTGGAGCATATTTGATTATTTAAAATAACTTTGAGATGTGCTTTCTGAATTCTGTCATAATAGTGATTGTTTCAGTTTGCCTATTCTTGCTTAATCCATTTCAAAACTGAATTCTTTGATGATCTTGCCTTTGATTTTCTTACATATCTGAATATGTTATATATTAATTGATGTTACACTAAATTATTTTATTTAGGTATATGCATAATTTATTGTCCCGCATGTGCATCCGATATAAGCCAAATTCAATACTCATGTCCTTATGTACTCTGGTGTATGTGGGATATTCCGGACCTTAACCAGAAATGATAAAGGATATGTTATGCTTAGAGCTTGTGATGCTCTACTATGTTTGGTGGTTAGATGGACCAAATTATGCTTGTGATCCCACTTCAGCATCTATATTTTTGATATGATATCAGATCATATTCTGTCTATAATCAGGCTAAAGTTTTTCTTCGTTGGAGCCCTATATCATTGCTTTTAAATCTTACGTACTCTTATTCCTTATTCCTTGCCTATCTAAATGTATATTATGAATGTTTATGTATTCATCGTATTATTTTATATTTGACACATGTATATTCCATCGTTCCACATATGCTTTTGATATATGCCAATTTTGTTGCTTATGTCATTTTGTACTTTCGTGCTTGTGGGATAATTTGGACCTTTTCAGAAATGATAAAGGGTATTATGCTTAGAGCCCACGATGCTCTATCGACCCCCATTGACTTTACCAAGACGTGGGATGATGGAGCTCTGAGACGTAGATGGCTTTTGTCTGTTAGTCATCTAGAAATAGATGTACCATATTTTGTCTGATCTCACTTCACCTTCTATGTCTTTGATATGATATCCAAAGCTTTGCTTATGAGTTTGTTTCTGCTCTTTGAATAATAATGAAATGAATGTTATGTCTGATATGATATTTGAGCTTCTATTCCTTAATTGTTCATTTAATAAGCTTTGAGATTATTCATACACCATTGATATGCATCGAAATATGTCCTATGCATCTTTGATATGCTCCAAAATGTTTCATATTTATAATGATATATTCCAAAATGTCCTATGTGCTTATGCTCCGAATTATTTCACATTCCTTTGATATGTTCCAAAACACTTTAAATATATTTGATATGCTCCAAAATGCTCTGAAATATTTTGTTTACCATTGATATGCTGCATGACATTCTTACACCTTTGATATGCTCTGAATCATTTCATATTCTGTTGATATGCTCCAAGTTCTTGTTAGGAAATCTCAGCGGGTGCATCACATGCGCAGCGGAAATAAAAAAAAAAACTGGTTTCCCATACAGATCAAATCGTCATGCAAAAGACTAGGGTCATGAGAAAAACTCAAAAACTGCTAAAATCATGATATGTGAGAGATTGATTTTACCTATGGAGAACGTATATCCCTGTATTTCCAAATCCGGATGAAGAGGATGAAGGAGGTCATGTGTCCTCCTCTCTAGCGGTATCCACATGATGGATCTCTACAACAAAACTCCTACAATCTAATCTCGCAACTCTTGCGCAGAGGGAGGGAAGAGAATAGGAGGGGGAGGCCAAAGCTGTAGCCTATCAACCATGAGTCTCCCCTCCTATTTATAGAGAGCCACCAAAACCCTAGGGCTCCTGCCTTAGTGGGTATTAGATCTTCATCCAATTACCCACTAACCTTACATTATGGGATCTCTATCCAATAATCTCTTTAGGCCTCTAAGTGGGCCTTAATTAAAGAGCCCATGAGCATAGAGTCTCATCTAATGAGGATAGGGGCTAATTGGATCTCAATCCAATCCTCTATTCGCTTAAGCATCCACCATATGTGTGTGACCCTCTAGGCCCGATACCGAGTTAGTCGTGAGTCACTCTCATTAGAACTTCTTATGATATAGTGAATTATTATCCCCATAATACTTCACTTGACTCATCGACTATGGACGTACTAGGCCACTACGCCATAGTCCCCAAACGGTACGGGGGGGATAAAATCCATCGGACCTATTTGTCCATAGTTACCGTGTAAATATAATCTTTTATCCAACTAATATCCCAGAGACCGTATATTGGACATGGTACTGTCAGACTACATACAGAATCCGTCATAGTCTCGCTCTAATCGGATTATCTCGGAGAACTATTTCTCTCTCAATCCGAATGACCCTTGCTTGGGATTTGTTTGAGCAAGCATATATGAGATATTCCTCTCGTGATACCGAGAGTGGATGATCCTCTATTGTCACTCAATTACCTTCGTAAGGTTGGCTACCAATTCCGATAACCAACTATACCGAATCTGGAACTTTCCAAACCTATAAGTCTGGCGTCAAAGAAAGGAGTATTCATACAAGGCATCCTTGGTGTCTCAAGTCTAAGGACCAAATACACAACTAGGACTATGGAATCGCTGTATGACATTAGATATCATTAACCATACAACATTTCATAAGCGGATCAAGCAGTGAACTCATTCTCCATTGAGCACATGTACTATATCCTTAGTGTCTCCACAGAAGTGGCTATGAGACCAGCCACCTCCATCATATGGATGGGTATATAGTACATCGATCTGTCTGATTATCTTAATGTCTCTCTTGAGTAACCTATGACCGGGATTATTTAGGATCTGTGTTTAAAGGTGAATCGATCTCATTATCATGATCTCATCACGATCCGATTCCAATTGCACAGGACCAAGGACATCACAATATATATACAACAAATAATATAATGTAAGAATATGCCAATATTAATCATAAACAAAAAAGATTACGTAGTGTGTCACACGTGTCATCACTCACGTGATTGGCTTGCAGGGCACCTATAACTAGCAATCTCCCACTTGATCTAAAGCCAATCACCTATGTGTTTGATCCTCATCAGACCCCTATGACGCTCAAATACAATCTGAGCCAACAGCTTCGTTAGTGGATCTGCAATGTTTTCTTCGGATGAAACTCTTTCCATTACTATATCTTTACGGGCTATGATCTCTCTTATCAAATGGAACCTCCTCAGAACATGCTTAGACTTTTGATGAGACTTGGGTTCCTTCGCTTGAGTGATCACCTCATTGTTGTCACAGTATTGTAGTAATGTATTTTGCCCCTATGGTCTAGTCAGCAGTAGTATCTTGCGTGAAACTCTTCCAGCTTACTACTCCTCCATTCATGGTGAAAACATAGCCTGAATTTGACTTGCTATCATCAATGTCAGACTGAAAACTCGAGTCTGTGTAGCCCTCAAAATGGAGGCTACCTCCTCTATATACCGGTAAAAGATCCTTAGTCCTTCTCAAGTACTTAAGGATACACTTTACTGCCTTCTAGTGTTCTAAACCTGGATCTACCTGATACCTACTCGTGACACTCAAAGCATCTACTGTATTAGGCCTGATACACAGCATCGCATATATGATAGACTCTATCGCTGAGGCATAAGGTATCCTATCCATGTCTGTCATTTCTTCAGGAGTCTTTGGGGACATACTCCTAGAAAGTGATATTCCTTTTCTCATCGGTTTGAGACCTCTCTTGGAATTCTCTATGAAATTTTTTTTGACAATGGGGTCTATGTACCTAAATTGGGACAAACCAAGCATCCTTTTAGATCTATCTCTATAGATCCGAATCCCCAAACTATAGGATGCTTCCCCTAAGTCTTTCATTAAGAAGTTTCTAGATAGCCAAGTCTTTACTATGGAGAGCATTCCTACGTCATTCCCAATGATTATGATGTCATCCACATATAGCATCAAGAAGGTGATAGTACTTCCACTTACCTTCCTGTACACACAAGGTTCATCTTCGTTCTTAACGAAGTCATAAGATCTGATCGTCTTATCAAATCTTATGTTCCAACTTCGGAAAGCTTGCTTTAGTCCATAAATGGACTTGAGCAACCTGCACACTTTACCTGGATTCTCTTTATATATGAATCCCTCTGGCTGTATCATATACACCTCCTCTTCGAGGTTGTCATTGAGGAATATCGTTTTGACATACATCTGCCAAATCTCATAGTCATAGTGTGCTGTAATGGCCAAAATAATTCTAATGGACTTAAGCATGGCTACAAGTGAAAAGGTTTCATCATAGTCAACTCTTTGTCTTTGACGATATCCTTTAGCTACCAGCCTTGCTTTATAGGTTTCTACCTTTCCATCTACTCCGATCTTCTTCTTGAAGATCAATTTGCAGCCGATGGGTATAATACTCTCAGGTGCATCCACAAGGTTCCAAATCTTGTTAGAGTACATGGAATCCATCATAGAATTCTTAGCTTTTTATCACATCCTAAAGTCTATACTCATAATAGCCTCCTCGTAGGTTTGAGGATCAACATCTTGAGAGTCATCACCACTAATATGTTTCACATATCTTTTAGGAGGGTGAGATACTCTACTAGACCTATGTAAAATTAGAATTTGAGTGTTAGGTACCTAGATAGACTCAGGCTCTGGAATGGTGCTTGAGCTAGGTTCTCCAACCTCGCTCAATTCTATCTCGCTCCCATTGTTTCCACCAAGAATGTGTTCCTTCTCAAGGAACACAACTCTCTTGGCAACAAAGACCTTTTGATCCTCGGGATGATAGAAATAATACCCTAAAGTCTCCTTAGGGTATTCCACGAACATACACCATTCCGTCCTTGATTCCAACTTGTCAGGGTTGTGTCTTCTAACGTGAGCAGGACAACCCCAAATCTTAACTACCTTAAGATCGGGTTTCTTTCCTTTCCATATCTCATATGGTGTAGACACTACCGATTTTGATGGAACTCTCTTCAGAAGGTAAGCTATCGTCTCTAAGGCGTATCCCTAGAATGAGACTAGTAGGTTAGCGAAACTCATCATGGATCACACCATGTCTAACTGCGTGTGATTCCTCCTTTCTGATACACCATTGAGTTGAGGTATATAAGGAGGTGTCCATTGGGATAGAATCTCATTGTCCCTGAGGAAATGGGTGAACTCCGTACTCAAGTACTCTCCTCCTCGATCTGATCGAAGAGTATTAATACTCTTTCCAATTTGGTTCTCTACCTCATTCTTATATTCCCTGAATTTCTCAAAAGCCCCTGATTTGTACTTCATTAAATACACGTGTCCATACCTAGAGAAATTATCAATGAATGTAATGAAGTATGAGTAACCACCTATAGCCCGAGTCAACACGGGTCCACATACATCACTATGTATAAGTTCCAATATCTCGGTGGCTCTCTCTCCAGTTCCATTAAAAGGAGAGTTGGTCATCTTCCTACAAAGACAAGGTTCGCAAGTTGCATATGTCTCATAGTCAAATGGATCTAAATATCAATCGTTCAGCAACTTTTGAATCATTCCCTCATGTATATGACCTAGCCTACAATGTCATAGGTATACATTATTCACCTCATCTCTTTTCCTCTTAGACATATTTATATTCATGATATGTGAAGAAGTGTCTAACACATATAAGCCATTTATATGGGTCCCTCTAGTGATGATCTCATTATCCATAATTATTGAACAATTATTATTCTTAAAAACTAAATTATATCCACTAATTATCAAACAAGAGATAAAAATAATATTTTTGATAATAGAGGGAATAAAATATCATGCATCTAATGCAATAATAGCTCTACTAGGTAGATACAGGGTGACTTCTCCAACAGCAACTGCAGCAACTCTTGCTTCATTGCCCATCTTAATGTCCATCTCGCCTCTACCCAATCTCCTAGATCTTACCAGAACCTACAACGAATTACAGATATGATAAACACTCTTGATATCCAATACCCATGTGTTATCATGAAAATCTAACAAGTGGAGACTGATCATGAATATACCTGAAGCTTCTCTAAGCTTCTGTCTCACCTTCTTTGCAAGGTGGTCCTTATAGTTCCTCTTCCAATGCCCGTCTTGAAGCATTATCCTTTATCCTTTATCGGGTCTTTCTAGACAACCTTTGTCTTACCCGATCTTTCTTTGCTCTTGCCCTTCTTAAGGGGCTTGCTGGCCTTCCTTTTCCGATTGATCTCACCAATATAGAGAACTGACTTCTCTTTCTTGATGGTAGTCAACATATTGAGGAGCTTAGGTAGAGTCACCTCAAACATGTTCAAATTAAAATTAATAATGAACCGTGAAAAAGAATTTGGTAGGGACTGAAGTATAAGATTAACATACAAGTTATCCTTTAGGACTATCTTTATACTTCACAAAGCGAGTGATCTCATCCTCGCTTGTCCTTTCCTCCGGTGTGGGCACAATCATATTAAGCTTGGAGCTTGTTATGCTCTACTATGTTTGGTGGTTAGATGGACCACATTATGTTTGTGATCCCACTTCACCATCTAAGTTTTTTATATGATATCGGATCATATTCTGTCTATGATCTAGCTAAAGTTTTTCTTCGTTGGAGCCTTATATCATTGCTTTTATATCTTGCGTACTCTTATTCCTTATTTCGTGCCTATCTAAATGTATATTATGAATGTTTATGTATTCATCGTATTATTTCATATTTGGCACATATATATTTCGTTGTTCCACATGTGCTTTCAATATATGCCAATTTTGTTGCTTATGTCATTTTGTACTCTCGTGTTTGTGGGATAATTCTGGACATTTCCAGAAATGGTAAAGGGTATTGTGCTTAGAGCTCATGATTCTCTACCGACCCCATTGACATTACCAAGACGTGGGTGGATGGAGCTCTCAGACGTATGAGACTTTTGTCTATTAGTCATCTAGAAATAGATGTACTATATTCTATCTGATCTCACTTCACCCTCTATGCCTTTGATATGATATCCAAAGCATTGCTTATGAGTTTGTTTCTACGCTTTGGATAATAATGAAATGAATGTTATGTCTGATACGATATTTGAGCTTCTATTCCTTAATTATTCATTTAATAAGCTTTGAGATTATTCATACACCATTGATATGTATCGAAATATGTTCTATGCATCTTTGATATGCTCCAAAATGTTTCTTATTTATAATGATATATTCCAAAATGTCATATGTGCTTATGCTCCGAATTATTTCACATTCCTTTGATATGTTCCGAAACACTTTAAACATCTTTGATATGCTCCAAAATGCTCTGAAGTATTTTGTTTACCATTGATATGCTGCATGACATTCTTACATCATTAATATGCTCTAAATCATTTCACATTATGTTGATATGCTCCAAGTTCTTGTTGGGAAACCTCAGTGTGTGCATCACATGAGCAGCGAAAATCGAAACAAAAACTGGTTTCCCACATAGATCAAATCGTCGTGCAAAAGATTGGGGTCATGAGAAAAACTCAAAAACTGATAAAATCATGATGTGTGAGAGATTGATTTTACCTACGGAGATCATATATCCCTGTATTTCCAAATCCAGATGCGGTATCCATACCATGGATCTCTACAACAAAACTCCTACAATCTGATCTCGCAACTCTTGCCCAGAGGGAGGGAAGAGAATAAGAGGGGGAGGCCAAAGCTGCAGCCTATCAACCATGAGTCTCCCCTCCTATTTATAGAGAGCCACCAAAACCCTAGGGCTCCTGCCTTAGTTAGTATTTGATCTCCATCCAATTACCCACTAACCTTACATTATTGGATCTCTATCCAATAATCTCCTTAGGCCTCTAAGTGGGCCTTAATTAAGGAACTCATGAGCATAGAGTCTCATCTAATGAGAATAGGGGCTAATTGGATCTCCATCCAATCCTCTATTCGCTGAAGCATCTACCATATGTGTGTGACCCTCTAGGCCCGATAACAAGTTAGCCGTGAGTCACTCCCATCAGAACTCCTTCTGATATAGTGAATTATTATCCCCATAATAATTCACTTGACTCATCGACTATGGACGTACTAGGCCACTATGCCATAGTCCCCAAATGGTACAGGAGGAATAAAATCCATCAGACCTGTTTGTCCATAGTTACTGTGTATCTATAATCCCTTATCCAACTAATATCCCAAAGACCGTATATTGGACATGGTACTGTCAGGCCACATACAGAATCCATCATAGTGTCGCTCTAATTGGATTATCTCGAAGAACTCTTTCTCTCTTAATTCGAATGACCCTGGCCATGGATTTATCTAAGCAAGCATATATGGGATATTCCTTTCGTGATATCGAGTGTGGATGATCCTCTATTGTCACTCAATTGCCTTCGTAAGGATGGCTATATGAGACCAGCCACCTCCATCATATGGACGGGTATATAGTACACCGATCTGTGTGGTTATCTCAATGTCCCTCTCGAATAACCTATGATCGGGATTATTTAGGAACTGTGTTTAAAGGTGAATTGATCTCATTATCATGATCTCATCATGATCTGATTCCCATTGCATAGAACCATGGACATCATAATATATATGCAATAAATAATATAATGTGAGAATATACCAATATTAATCATAAGCAAAAAAGATTACGGAGTGTGTCACACGTGTCATCACTCACGTGATTGGCTTGCAGGGCACCTGTAACTAGCAATCTCCCACTTGACCTAAAGCAAATCACCTATCTGTTTGATCCCCATCAGACCCCTGTGACGCTCAAATACAATCTGAACCAACGGCTTCATCAGTGGATCTGCAATGTTATCATCGGATATAACTCTTTCCATTGCTATATCTTTACGAGCTATGATATCTCTTATCAAATGGAACCTCCTTAGAACATGCTTAGACTTCTGATGAGACTTACGTTCCTTCGTTTGAGCGATCGCCCCGTTGTTGTCACAGTATATGGGAATTGGTTCCACGCTGCTTGTACGACTCTCAAATCTTTGATGAACTTCTTCATACATATCCCCTTCCTTTACTGCTTCTGCTGCAGCAGTGTATTCCGCCACTATATATTCTGCCCCGAGGTTGACAATGAGGAATGTCATTTTGACATCCATCTACCAGATCTCATAGTCATAGTGTGCTGCAATGGATAAAATAATTCTAATAGACTTAAGCATGGCTACAGGTGAAAATGTTTCGTCATAGTCAACTTGTCTTTGACGATGTCCTTTAGCTACCAGCCTTGCTTTATAGGTCTCTACCTTTCTATCCACTCTGATCTTATTGAAGATCCATTTGCAACCGATGGGTACAATACTCTCAGGTGCATCCACAAGGTTCCAAACCTTGTTAGAGTGCATAGAATCCATCTCAGAATTCATGGCTTTTTTCCACTTTCCGGAGTCTATACTCATAATAGCCTCATCGTAGGTCTGAGGATCAACATGTTGAGAGTCATCTCCATTGATATGTCTCACATATCTTTTAGGAGGGTGAGATACTCTACTAGACCTACGTAAAATTGACATTTGTGTATTAGGTACCTGAACAGACTCGGGCTTTGGAATGGTGGTTGAGCTAGGTTCTCCAACCTCGCTCAATTCTATCTCACTCCCACTGTTTCCACCAAGAATGTGTTCCTTCTTGGCAATAAAGACCTTTTGGTCCTTGGGATGATAGAAATAATACCTCAAAGTCTCCTTAGGGTATCCCACGAACATGCACCATTCCATCATTGATTCCAACTTGTCAGGGTTGTGTCTTCTAATGTGGGCAGGACAACCCTAAATCTTAACTACCTTAAGATCAGACTTCTTTCCTTTCCATATCTCATATGGTGTAGACACTATCAATTTTGATGGAACTCTATTCAGAAGGTAAGTTGTCGTCTCTAGGGATGAGACTAGTAGGTTAGTGAAACTCATCATGGATCGCACCATGTCTAATAGTATGTGATTCCTCCTTTCTGATGCATCATTGAGCTGAGGTGTATAAGGAGGTGTCCACTAGGATAAAATCCCATTGTCCTTGAGGAAATGGGTGAACTCCGTACTCAAGTACTCTCCTCCTCGATCTGATCGAAGAGTCTTAATACTCTTTCCAATTTTGTTCTCGACCTCATTCTTATATTTCCTAAATTTCTTGAAGGCCTCAGATTTGTACTTCATTAAGTACACGTGTCCATACCTAGAGAACATCAATAAATGTAATGAAGTATGAGTAACCACCTATAGCCTGAGTCGATACGGGACCACACACATCACTATGTATGAGTTCCAATATCTCGGTGGCTCTCTCCAGTTCCACTAAAAGGAGAGTTGGTCATCTTCCCACAAAGACAAGGTTCGCAAGTTGCATATGTCTCATAGTCAAATGGATCTAAGTATCTATCGTTCAGCAACATTTGAATCCTTCCCTCATGTATATGACCTAGCCTACAATGCCATAGGTATACATTATTCACCTCATCTCTTTTCCTCTTAGACATATTTATATTCATAATATGTGAAGAAGTGTCTATCACATATAAGCCATTTATAAGGGTCCCTCTAGTGATGATCTCATCATCCATAATTATTGAACAACTATTGTTCTAAAAAACTAAGTCCTCAGGTCACCGGTGACATCTCTATGTCGTAGGCAAGATCTCGATCACGTAGATAGGTGAGCCTCGAGGGACTCGACCAACTCAACCTTTGTCGTGATTCAATTTCTTCCTATAACGATGGAAGGCCACGTGTGTCAATCTTATTGCCTCATACTTATCGACTTAATATTATCTTACGAGGGATTTTTGTATTAGTCTCCTAATATGTCATGTCACACACATACATATTTAATATATATCTACATCGTATGTAAATATATATATACATATATCTAGTAGGTGTATAACACATCACATATGCAAGCCACAACGGATGATCATGAGCAGTCACCTAATATGATTAAGCCCGAGCCAATGGGCCTAATCATTCACAATAGAATTTATGTGTGTATCGGCGCATCTCCATGCCCTATGATTGTTGATCTCATAATCATCGGTTTCGTTGGATCGTCGCATCACCATGCGACGTGATCTCCCACCACGGCATCGTGGGTCCTATTGTCACCTCCACGTTCCACTACGCCTCTACATGTAATTACAAATAATCACAGGCACGCTGGCCCGACAATAAACGAGAAAAATAGAGGCTCGCAGGCCCGAATAATAATAATAATAATAATAATCACAATTACATACATCACAACACATGTCTCATGATCATCCATCCACATTATACATCACATGTATATCACATCATATGTAGGATTACTAGATATATATATATAATAAGTAATTAAACTATTTAATTAATTAATTTTTTGGAAATCAGGATATACTCAGAATTTCTAAAATTGTCAAGGGTATTTTTTGTAATTCTGGATGAGAGGACAATCCTCAGAATTATTGAGGGTGTTTTTGAAATTCGTACACATGATAGTCCTTAGAATTTTTTGAATTTATAGGGACAAGATAGTCCTTTTCTCAAAAGGATGCCCTAACCCCTCATGCCCCTTCTACGCCGATGCCGCTGTCCCTACGTAGGCGGCGACTACCCTTGCCCGCCGGTAGTCGCCCCTGCTGGCGACAGCCCCTTGCGGGGTCCTAGCAGCTGGCCCCCTTTTGCGGGCACTACGTTGCAAGTGGCTATGCCCGCAAGCGGCTGTTGCCCCTATAGGTGCCGCCCTTTGAGGGCTGGCCCTAGCCGCAGTCGGCCGCCCCCATGCCGGGGACCTTGGCCGTGGGTGGCCGGCCCCGCATGGGGTCTGGCTATGGTTGGCCACCCCTCCTCCTCGCTACCTTCATTGTGAAACCACAGCAAGATCAGGTAGAACGATTCTACATAATTCAATCTCATCACACGCAGTTTAAAACCAATCATTCGCACGAAAACCTTGACTCTGATACCAGTGTTGGGAAACCTCAGCGGGTGCATCACATGTGTAGCAAAAATCAAAATAAAAATTGGTTTCCCACGCAAATCAAATCGTCGGGCAAAAGATTGGGATCACGAGAAAAATGTAAAAAATTGATAAAACCGCGATGTGTGAGAGATTGATTTTGCTGGTTACAGGTGCCCTACAAACCAATCACGTAAGTGATGGGACATGTGACACGCTGTGTGATCTTTTGCTTATGATTAATATTGACATATTCTCATATTATATTATTTGTTACATATATATTGTGATGTCCTTGGTTCTATGCAATAGGAATCAGATCGTGATGAGATCATGATAATGAGATCGATTCATCTTTGAACACAGATCCTAAATAATCCCGGTCATAGGTTATTCGAGAGGGACATTGAGATAACCGGACAGGCCGATGTACTATATACTCATCCATATGATGGAGGCGGCTAGTCTCATAGCCACTTGTGTGGAGACACTAAGGATATAGTACAGGTGCTCATTAGAGAATGAGTTCACTAATTGATCCGCTTATGAAATGTTGTAAGGTTAATGATACCTAATGTCAGAGAGCGATTCCATAGTTCCAGTTGTGTATCTAGTCCTTGGACTTGAGACACCAAGGATGCCTTGTATGAGTACTCCTTTTTTTGACGCCAGACTTACAGGTTTGGAAAGCTCCAGATCTGGTACAGCTGGTTATCGGGATTGGTAGACAACCTTAAGATGACAATTGAGTATCAATAGAGGATCATCCACTCTCGGTATCATGAGAGGAATATCGCATATATGCTTGCTTAGACAAATCCCTGGCTAGGTCATTTGGATTGATAGAGAAGGAGTTCTCCGGTAAAATCCGAATAGAGCAAGATAAACTGATTTCATATGTGACCTGACAGTACCGTGTCCAATATACGGTCTCTGGGATATTATTTGGATGAGGAATTATAGATACATGGTAACTATGGACACACAGGTCTGATGGATTTTATCCCCCCTGTACCATCTTGGGACTATGGCGTAGTTGCCTAGTGCGTCCATAGTCGATGAGTCGAGTGAATTATTATGGGGATAATAATTCACTATATCAGAAGGAGTTCTGATGGGAGTGACTCACGGCCAGCTCGGTATCGGGCTTAGAGGGTCACACACATATGGTGGATGCTTCAGCGAATAGAGGATTGGATGAAGATCCAATTAGCCCATATTCTCATTAGATGAGATCCTATGTTGGTGGGCTCCTTAATTAAGGCCCAATTATAGGCCTAAGGAGATTATTAAATAAAGATCCAATAATGCAAGGTTAGTGAGTTATTGGATAGAGATCCAATACCCACTAAGGAAGGAGCCCTAGGGTTTTGGTGGCTCTCTATAAATAGGAGGGGAGACTCATGGTTGATAGGCTGCAGCTTTAGCCACCACCGCCTATTCTCCTCTCTCCCTCTGAGCAAGAGTTACAAGACCAGATTGGAGGAGTTTCGCATAAGAGATCCATCGTGTGGATACCACTAGGAAGGAGGATACTTGACCTCCTTCATCTTCTCCATCCGGATCTGGAATACATGGATATACGATCTCCCTAGGTAAAACCAATCTCTCACACATCACGGTTTTATCGACTTTTACATTTTCCTCGTGACCCCAATCTTTTGCATGACGATTCCTACTTAGGAAACTAATTTTTGTTTTGATTTTCGCTACGCATATGATGCACCCGCTTTAGGTTTCCCAACAGTGGTATCAGAGCCAAGGTTTTTATGCGAATGATTGGTTTTAAACTACATATGATGAGATTGAATCGTGTAGAATCATTCTACGCGTTCTTGCTGTGTTTTCGCAGTTAAGGAAGCCCTTGCAAAGGGCAGCCGGGCATGGCACGGCCAGCTCCCTTGCAGGGGCGGCCACCAGCAGTGGCAGTAGCCCCGCGGGCACGAACGGTTGTGACCAGCCGGCAAGGGGCTGCCGCTAGTTGCCAGGCCACAAGGGCCTGCTGCCCACGGCGCGACCGAAGGGGCAGCCGCCCATGGTCAGGCTGCAGGTGGCGGCTGCCCGCTGCAAGGCCGCAAGGGGCAACCGCCCGCAGCTAGGCCGCAGGTGGCTGCTGCCCCTTGCAAGGCCGCAAGGGGCAGCCCCGCGACCAAGGCTGCCGCCTGCAAGGGCGACCATTGGCAGGAGTGATCGCTAGTAGGGGCAGCGCCCCCGCGAGGCGACGCCGCCAGCAGGGGCAACGCCCGTGCGAGGCGGCTCCGCTAGCCCTCGAGGTGCCACCCGAAGGCAGCAGCACCTGCCGCAAGGGTGGCTGCCTACGCGGACGGCATGTAGCGTCGCCACCTGCCCAGGGCAGCGACGGCGACGCAGATAGGGGCAAGGAGAGGGCTAGGGCATCCTTTTAAGTAAAAGGATGATCCTACCCCTCTGATTTTCAAAAATTCTGAGTACTCCTCATGTGCAGAATTCTGAAAATGCGCTCAATAATTTTGAAAATTCCAGGGTCTGTCCTCTCATCCAGAATTATGAAAATACACTTGATAATTCTGGAAATTTTGAGCATATCCTAATTTCTAGAAAAATAATTAATTAAATAGTTTAATTAATTATTATATATATCTAGTAATCCTACATATGATGTGATGTACATGTGATGTATGTTGTGGATGGATGATCATGAGCCATGTGTTGTGATGTGTGTAATTATGATTATTATTATTATTGGGGCCTGCGAGTCTACGTTTTTCTCGTTTATTGTTGGGCATGCGTACTTGTGATTATTTATAATTACATGGAGAGGCGCAGCGGGAGCGTGGAGGTTACAGCGGGACCCACGATGCCGTGGCAGGAGATCACGACGCATGGTGATGCGACGATCCGACGGAACCGATGATGACGAGATCAACAATCACAGGGCATGGAGATGCGCTAATGCACATATAGATTCTATTGTGAGTGATTAGGCCCATTGGTTCGGGCTTAATCATATTAGGTGACAGCTCATGATCATCCGGTGTGGCTTGCATGTGTGATGTGTTATACACCTACTAGATATATGTATATATATATATATATATATATATATTTGCATGCGATGTAGATATATATTAAATATGTATGTGTGTGACACGACATATTAGGAGACCGATAGAAAATAAAAACCCCTCATAAGATAATATTAAGTCGGTAAGCGTGAGGTAATAAGATTGACCCACATGGCCTTCTATCGTTATAGGAAGAAATTGAATCACGACATAGGGTGAGTTGGTTGAGTCCCTCGAGGCTCACCTATCTACGTGATCGAGTTCTTGCCTACGACATAGAGATGTCACCGGTGACTTGAGGACATGGTATGCTTGGTCGAGTCCCTTGAGGGTATATCATTGAATCAGACTCATCTTGTGACGATGGTGATGACTTAACTAAACGTTATGGTTGATCGAGTCCCTCGAGACCATGATGATTCGGAGGTCGAATGTGACGGGAATTACAAGGAGTTGTGATTGGCAAGAGTTGCATACCTTTTGGGCTTAGTGTAATTGGTCGAGTCCCTCGAGGTTGCACTAAGATGCCGATTGGATCCCGATCCCCACTAGGAGTCTGTCGGAGACTTCCGTCTCATGTGTCAAGGGTGTTACGTGATTTGTTAAGAAAATAGTGAGAGTACATTAAGATAGAAGTCCATATCTTAATTAGTATTTTCTGTAAAATCTGCATGTTATTTAATTTACGCTATATCTTGTTTGTCGCTTGCAAAACCCCTACATGGCATACATTATGCTAACCGCCTCATTGGTCTAAAAGCTCCGCATTTTGAGAATTATTCTCGCAGAAGATAAAATCCTATATGTGCTTAACATGATTGTGCCCACGCTGGAAGAAAAGATAAGCTAGGATGAGATCGCTCGCTTTGTGAAGTATATAGATAGTCCTAGAGGATAACCTATGTGTTGATCTTATACTTCAGTCCTTATCAGATTCATTTTCATAGTTCATTATTAACTTTAATATGAACGAGTTTGAGGTAACTCTCCCTGAGCTCCTCAATATGTTGAGGGAAGCTGAGAGTGCCATCAAGAAGGAGAAGCCAGTTCTCTATATTGGTGAGACCAAAAAGAAAAGGAAGGCCAGCAAGACACTTAAGAAGGGCAAGGGCAAAGAAAGACTAGGTAAGGCAAAGGTTGCCAAGAAATACCTGGGAAAGGACAAAGGACAGCGCTTCCACTATGGCCAAGACGGGTATTGGAAGAGGAACTGTAAGGATTACCTTACAGATATGGCGAAATAAAAGCTTGGAGAAGCTTCAGGTATATTCATGATCAGTCTCCACTTGTCATATTTTCATGATAACACATGGGTATTGGATATCGAGAGTGTTTATCATATCTGTAATTCATTGCAGGTTCTGGCAAGACCTAGAAGATTGGCTAGAGGTGAGATAGACCTCAAGATGGGCAATGAAGCAAGAGTTGCTGTAGTTGTTGTTGGAGAGGTCACCCTACATCTGCCTAGTGGAGCTGTTATTGCATTGGATACATGCTATTTTATTCTCTCTATTATCAAAAACATTATATCCATCTCTTGTTTGACAATAAGCGGATATAAATTAGCTTTTGAGAATAATAGTTATTCAACAATTATGGATGATGAGATCATCACTAGAGGGACCCTTATAAATGGCTTATATGTGTTAGACACTTCTCCACATATCATGAATATAAATATGTCTAAGAGGAAAAGAGATGAGGTGAATAATGCATACCTATGGCATTGTAGGCTACGTCATATACATGAGGGAAGGATTCAAAAGTTGTTGAAAGATGGATACTTAGATCCATTTGACTATGAGACATATACAACTTACGAACCTTGCCTTCGTGGGAAGATGACCAACTCTCCTTTTAGTGGAACTGGAGAGAGAGCCACCGAGTTATTGAAACTCATACATAGTGATGTATGTGGTCCCATATCGACTCAAGCTATAAGTGGTTACTCATACTTCATTACAGTCACTAATGATTTTTTCTCTAGGTATGGACATATGTACTTAATGAAGTACAAATCTAAGGCTTTCGAGAAATTCAGGGAATATAAGAATGAGGTAGAGAACCAAATTAGAAAGAGTATTAAGACTCCTCGATCAGATCGAGGGGGAGAGTATTTGAGTATGGAGTTCACCCATTTCCTCAAGGACAATGGGATTCTATCCCAGTGGACACCTCCTTATACACCTTAGCTCAATGGTGTCTCAAAAAGGAGGAATCGCACGCTGTTAGACATGGTGTGATCCATGATAAGTTTCGCTGACCTACCCGTCTCATTCTCGGGGTACGCCCTAGAGACTGCAGCTTACCTTCTGAACAGAGTTCCATCAAAGTCGGTAGTGTCTACACCATATGAGATATGGAAAGGAAAGAAGTCCGATCATAAAATCGATAAGATTTGGGGTTGTCCTGCCCACATTAGAAGACACACCCCCGATAAGTTGGAATCAAGGACAAATTGGTGCACATTCATGGGATACCCAAAGGAAACTTGTGGGTATTATTTCTATCCCGAGGACCGAAGGGTCTTTGTTATCAAGAGAGCTGTGTTCCTTTAGAAGGAACATATTCTTTGTGGAAACAGTGGGAGTGAGATAGAATTGAGCGACGTTGGAGAACCTAGCTCAAACACCTTTCTAGAGCCCGAGTCTGTTCAGGTACCTAACAAACAAATTCCAAATTTGCATAGGTCTAGTAGAGTATCTCACCCTCCTGAAAGATATGTGGGACATATCAGTGGAGATGACTCTTAGGATGTTGATCCTCAGACCTACGAGGAGGCCATCATGAGTATAGACTCCGGGAAGTGGCAAGAAGCCATGAATTTTGAGATGGATTCCATGTACTCTAACAATGTTTGGAACCTTGTGGATGTACCTAAGGATATTGCACCCATCGGCTGCAAATGGATCTTCAAGAAGAAGATCAGAGCGGATGGAAAGGTAGAGAGACTATAAAGTAAGGCTGGTAGCTAAAGGATATCGTTAAAGACAAGGAGTTGACTATGACGAAACCTTTTCACCTATAGCCATGCTTAAGTCTATTAGAATTATTTTGGTCATTGCAGCACACTATGACTATGGGATCTGGCAGATGGATGTCAAAATGACATTCCTCAATGGCAACCTCGAGGAAGAGGTGTATATGATACAACTAGAGGGATTCGTATCCAAAGAGAGTCCAGATAAAGTGTGCAAGTTACTTAGATCCATTTATGGATTGAAGCAAGCTTTCCGAAGTTGAAACATAAGATTTGATGAGGTGATCAGATCTTATGACTTCGTTAAGAATGAAGATGACCCTTGTGTGTACAGGAAAGTAAGTGGAAGTGCTATCATCTTCTTGGTGCTATATGTGGATGACATCCTAATCATTGGGAATGATGTAAGAATGCTCTCCACAGTAAAGATTTGGCTATCTAGAAACTTCTCCATAAAAGACTTAGGGGAAGTATCCTATATTTTGGGGATCCAGATCTATAGAGATAAATCCAAAAGGATGCTTGGCTTGTCCTAGTCTAGATACATAGACTCCATTGTTAAAAGGTTTCACATGGAAAATTTTAAGAGACGTCTCATACCGATAAGACATGGAATATCACTTTCTAGGATTATGTCCACAAAGACTCCTGAAGAAAGGATAGACATGGATAAGATACCTAATGTCTTAGTGATAGGGTCTATCATGTATGTGATGCTATGTATTAGGCCTGATATAGCACATGTTCTGAGTGTCACGAGCAGGTATCAGGCAGATCCAGGTTTAGAACACTGGAAGATAATAAAGTGTATCCTTAAGTACTTGAGAAAGACTAAGGATCTTTTACTGGTATATGGAGGAGGTAGCCTCCAGGTTGAGGGCTATACTGACTTGAGTTTTCAATCTGATATTGATAATAGCAAGTCAAATTTAGGGTATGTTTTTATCATGAATGGAGGAGCGGTGAGCTAGAAGAGTTCCAAGCAAGATACTATTATTGACTCGACCACAGAAGCGAAATACATTGCTACAGTAGAAGCAGCAAAGGAAGGGGTATGGATAAAGAAGTTCATCAAGGATTTGAGAGTCATACCAAGCAGCATGAAGCTAACTCCCATATATTATGACAGCGATAAGGTGATAACTCTAACAAGGGAACCCAGGTCTTATTAGAATTGTTTTAAGGAGGTTCCATATGATTAGAGTGATCATGACCCAAAAAGATATAGCAATAGAAAGAGTTTCATTCGAAGATAACATTACAGATCCACTGACCAAGCCGCTAGCTCAGATTGTATTTGAGGTGTATATGATACAACCAAAGGGATTCGTATCCAAAGAGAGTTCAGATAAAGTGTGCAGGTTGCTTAGATCCATTTATGGATTGAAGCAAGCTTCCCGAAGTTGGAACACAAGATTTGATGAGGTGATCAGATCTTATGACTTTGTTAAGAATGAAGATGAGCCTTGTGTGTACAGGAAGGTAAGTGAAAGCGCTATCACCTTCTTGGTGCTATATGTGGATGACATCTTAATCGTTGGGAATGATGTAGGAATACTCTCCACAGTAAAAGCTTGGCTATATAGAAATATCTCCATGAAAGACTTAGGGGAAGCATCCTATATTTTGGGGATCGAGATCTATAGAGATAGATCCAAAAGGATGCTTGGCTTGTCCTAGTCTAGGTACATAGACTCCATTATCAAAAGGTTTGGCATAGAGAATTTCAAGAGAGGTCTTATACCGATGAGACATGGAATATCACTTTCTAGGAATATATCCCCAAAGACTCTTAAAGAAAGGGCAGACATGGATAAGATACCTTATGCCTCAGTGATAGGGTCTATCATGTACGCGATGTTATGTGCCAAGCCTGATATAGCACATGCTTTGAGTGTCACGAGCAGGTATCAGGCAGATCCAGGTTTAGAACACTGGAAGGCAGTAAAGTGTATTCTTAAGTACTTGACAAGGACTAAGGATCTTTTACTGGTATATGGAGGAGGTAGCCTTCAGGTTGAGGGCTACACAGACTCAAATTTTCAGTATGATATTAATGATATCAAGTCAAATTCATGGTATGTTTTCACTATGAATGGAGGAGCAGTAAGCCGGAAGAGTTCCAAGCAAGATACTACTGCTGACTCGAACACAGAAGCAGAATACATTGTTGTAGTAGAAGCAACAAGACGAAGGGATATGGATGAAGAAGTTCATCAAAGATTTGGAAGTCGTACCAAGTAGTGCAGAACCAATTCCCATATACTGCGATAACAATAGGGCGATAGCTCAAGCGAAGGAACCTAGGTCTCATCAGAAGTTTAAGCATGGTCTGAGGAGGTTCGATCTGATAAGAGAGATCACAGCCCATAAAGATATTACAATTGAAATAGTTTCATCTGAAGATAACATTACAGATCCACTAACGAAGCCACTAGCTCAGATTATATTTGAGCATCACAAGGGTCTGATGGGGATTAGACACATAGGTGATTGGCTTTTGGTCAAGTGGGAGATTGCTGATTACAGGTTCCCTACAAACTAATCACATGAGTGATTGCACTTGTGACACGTTGTGTGATCTTTTTGCTTATGATTAATATTGGCATATTCTCACATTATATTATTTGTTACATATATATTATGATTTCCTTGGTTCTGTGCAATGGGAATCGGATCGTGATGAGATCATGATAATGAGATCGATTCATCTTTAAACACAGATCCTAAATAATCACGGTCATAGGTTACTCGAGAGGGACATCGAGATAACCGGATTGATCGGTGTACTATATACCCATCCATATGATGGAGATGGCTAGTCTCATAGCCACTTATGTGGAGATACTAAGGATATAGTACAGGTGCTCATTGGAGAATGAGTTCACTGATTGATCCGCTTATGGAATGCTGTATGGTTAATGATACCTAATGTCAGATAGCAATTCCATAGTCCCAATTGTGTATCTGGTCCTTGGATTTGAGACACCAAGGATGCCTTGTTTGAGTACTCCTTTCTTTGACGCCAGACTTACAGGTTTGAAAAGCTCCAGATCTGGTACAACTGGTTATCGGGATTGGTAGCCAACCTTACGAAGGTAATTGAGTGTCAATAGAGGATCATCTACTCTCGGTATCATGAGAGGAATATCTCATATGTGCTTTCTTAGACAACTCCCTGGCCAAGGTCATTTGGATTGATAGAGAAAGAGTTCTCCGGTAGAATCCGAATAGAGCAAGATAAACTGATTCTGTATGTGACCTGACAGTACCATGTCCAATATACGGTCTCTGGGATATTATTTGGATGAGGGATTATAGATACATGGTGACTGTGGACAGACAAGTCCGATGGATTTGATCCCCCCTGTACCGACTGGGGACTATGGCGTAGTGGCCTAGTACGTCCATAGTCGATGAGTCGAGTGAATTATTATGGGGATAATAATTCACTCTATCAGAAGGAGTACTGATGGAAGTGACTCACGGCCAGCTCAGTATCAAACCTAGAGGGTCATACACATATGGTGGATACTTCAATGAATATAGGATTGGATGAAGATCCAATTAGTCCCTATTCTCATTAGATGAGATCCTATGTTGATGGGCTCCTTGATTAAGGCCCAATTATAGGCCTAAGGAGATTATTGGATAGAGATCCAATAATGTAAGGTTAGTGAGTTATTGGATAGAGATCCAATGCCCACTAATGAAGGAGCCCTAGGGTTTTGGTGGCTCTCTGTAAATAGGAGGGGAGATTCATGGTTGATAGGCTGCAGCTTTAGCCACCACCTTCTATTCTCCTCCCTCCCTCTGAGCAAGAGTTGCAAGACCAGATTGTAGGAGTTTCGCTATAGAGATCCATCATATGGAAGCCGCTAGAGAGGAGGACGCTTGACCTCCTTCATCTTCTCCATCCGGATCTGGAATACAAGGATATACGATCTCCCTAGGTAAAACCAATCTCTCATACATCATGATTTTATCGATTTTTATATTTTTCTCGTGACACCAATCTTTTGTATGACGATTTGATCTGCGTGGGAAATCAATTTTTGGTTTGATTTCTGCTGCGCATGTGATGCACCCACTTTAGGTTTCCCAAAAGATTTTACCTAGGGAGATCGTATATCCCTGTATTTCTAGATCCGGATGAAGAGGACGAAGAAAGTCAAGTGTTCTTCTCTTTAGCGATATCCACACGATGGATCTCTGCAACGAAACTCCTCCAATCTGATCTCACAACTCTTGCACAAAGGGAGGGAAGAGAATAGGAGGGGGAGGCCAAAGCTGCAGCCTATCAACCATGAGTCTCCCCTCCTATTTATAGAAAGCCACCAAAATCCTAGGGCTCCTACCTTAGTGGGTATTGGATCTCCATCCAATTATCCACTAACTTTGCATTATTGGATCTCTATCCAATAATCTTCTTAGGCCTTTAATTAGGCCTTAATCAAGGAGTCCATCAGCATAGAGTCTCATCTAATGAGAATATGGGCTAATTAGATCATCATTCAATCCTATATTCGTTGAAGCATCCACCATATGTGTGTGACCCTCTAGGTTTGATACTGAGTTGGCCGTGAGTCACTCCCATAAGAACTCCTTTTGATAGAGTGAATTATTATCCCCATAATAATTCACTCGACTCATCGACTATGGACGTACTAGGCCACTACGCCATAGTCCCCAGTCGGTACAGGGGGGATCAAATCCATCGGACATGTCTGTCGATAGTTACGGTGTATCTATAATCCCTCATCCAACTAATATCCTAGAGACCGTATATTAGACATGGTACTATCAGGCCACATATAGAATCCGTCATAGTCTCACTCTAATCGAATTCTCTCAAAGAACTCTTTCTCTCTCAATTTGAATAACCCTGGCCATGGATTTGTCTGAGCAAGCACATATGGGATATTCCTCTCGTGATACCGAGAGTGGATGATCCTTTATTAACACTCAATTGCCTTCGTAAGGCTGGCTACCAATCCCGATAACCAACTGTACCAGATCTAGAACTTTCTAAACCCGTAAGTATGGTGTCAAAGAAAGGAGTACTCATACGAGACATCCTTGGTGTCTCAAGTCTAAGGACCAAATATACAAATGGGACTATGGAATCGCTATCTCACATTAGATATCATTAACCATACAACATTCCATAAGCGGATCAATCAGTGAACTATTCTCCAACGAGCACCTGTACTATATCCTTAGTGTCTCCACAAAAGTGGCTATGAGACCAGTCGCCTCCATCATATGGATGGGTATATAGTACATCAATCTGTCCGGTTATCTCTATGTCCCTCTCAAGTAATCTATGACCGGGATTATTTAGGATCTGTGTTTAAAGATGAATCGATCTCATTATCGTGATTTCATCACGATCCAATTCCCATTGCATAAAACCAAGGACATCATAATATATATGCAACAAATAATATAATGTGAGAATATACCAATATTAATCATAAACAAAAAGATTATGTAGTGTGTCACACGTGTCATTACTCACGTAATTGGCTTGCAGGGTACCTGTAACTAGCAGTTGTTTCATACGATATTAATATGTTCCAAGAGTTTCCATATTAATGATATGTTCCAACAACTCTTCCTCTACTGTTATGATTAAAGTATGTTTCGAATAAAATAATTTGTGATTATGTATTTTACGAGATGCTACTTATGGATTCTTATACCTTTGCCTTGCTATCTGATATTAAGTTTGTTTTGAAAACTATCCTTCTTGGTCTTGGATATGTTAGTCACTTGCTGAGTCTATATGCTCATTCTGTTGCTATAAAAATTTTACAAGTTAGCTTTGTCACTTATAGAAAAGTTAGAACTGAGCTGATATAGTGGAAACATATGTAGATTTTGTGCAAGTCTTGGTGGGAAATGTTGTATAAGAATATTTTGTATGTAATAAAATATTATAGATAAATATGAACTGATGTATCTTGTAAAAAGGTTAGAATACCTCTTAGTGTTGAATCTTTGAATGTTAAGTTTTACAATCATATGAAGTGGTGGAAAATAGTTGATTTTGCATTCATATAGATTTTTGAGACTAATGGTTTTATAAGTGTAGTTAATGTTTTTAGTTAACTTTGAGTTTTGTGGATTATCGAGTGATGTGGTGTAAGATTTATAAACTGCACGGGTTTTATGAATGGATGTGAATGATCTTTGAAAATTTTTAATCAGTATCCTAAATGTTAGTTTGGATCATGGGTTTAGATTATCGATGAATTTTAGCATGTTTTCGATTTATGATGGGTTAATGCCTCTCGAATGTGAGGGCATGACAATAGCAACAGGGGTCGGTTGCAGTAAATGAAGACGGCAATGGCAAGGGGTAGATGAATAGCGTGATACTAAGAAAGCTGCTCTAATATTAGATTGATATGAACCTGAAGGTTTCTATTGGGGATAACTGATCTCTATAAGGGATCGACCCTCTTAGGTTTCGGCTACAAGAGTTGAAGAAAGTGGCTGAATTTTCATTGATGAGAAGAGAATGTTTACATACTTATTTATAAGGTTTCAAGTCCAAACCATAGTCGGACTCATACTCCTAATCAAACTCCTCCTAGCCAAATCCTAGTCCATCTAGAACTTGAATCCAATCAACTCTTAGCCGACCAATCAGGGTTTATTTCGTGACATGACTCCGTAGACTAGGACCCAACCCTGCTTAGGTCATTTCAGTTGTCTTGAGTGCTTTCGTCTTTTGGGTTGGCAACTTCTTCTTTAGTTATGGACACTAATTTTTTATGTATCCTAGCTTCTTGCATTCATAACATATTATAGTAACCTTTTTATGTTTACGTTTATTCTTATGAGTTTTATTCCTTTTCATGAAATTTTATGTGTTCTTGTAAGAAGTGCAATGTCATCATCATCACTTGAGCTTTCGCTCAAGGAATCTTCTTTGGTTCTCAATACAAAATCCTTTCTATTCTTTGGAAGGTTTTTCTCTTATTCATTATATGCTTTATAAGTCATTTCATAGGTTATTAACGATCATATGAGTTATTCAAGAGAAAATTTGTTCAAGTCCTTTGCTTCTTGGATAGCCGTTACTTTTGGATCCCAATAGTTTCAAAGATATTTTAAAATTTTATTTACTAATTTAAGGTTGGTATAGTATTTACCAAGAGTATTCAAAACCATTGACAATATATATATATTAGGTGTACATGTCACTAATGGCATCACTTGGTTTCATTTTAGACAATTCATAACTATGTGACAAGAGATTAATTTTTTATTCTTTTACTCTACTTATGCCTTCATAAGTAACTTATAGTACGTGCCAACTGTCATGTCTATTATCACAAGTAGAAATATGATTAAACTTATTTTTATTCAAGGCACAGAATAAAGCATTCATAGCTTTAGCATTTAAGAAAAATATTTTTTTCTAAAATCATTTCATTCATTCGTTGGATTAAAAGAGTTTTGAAAATCACTTTCAATGATATTCCATCAATCGAAATTCATATAAATCAAGAAAATTCTCATTTGTGTTTTCCAATAAGGGTAGTTTGTCTATTGAACATAGGAGGAGAACTGACAGAGTGACCCTCGTGATTATCAAAAAAAGCTATTAAAACTCACTTTGGTGTTAATCCAACTGAGAGAACTTGGCTCTGATACCAACCGTTAGGATCTGCAATGGCACTAAGAGAGGGGGGGAGGAGAATTAGTACTAGAGCAAAAAATTTTGATTTAGAAAAGTTCAAACGATAATATGAATCAAAAATGCATTTAACTTAAAAGTGTAAGTGGAAATAGTGAGTGAAGTAATTCAGTAAGCAATAATAAGGAAAATCAAGAAATAAAATATGAACCGATTTATAATGGTTCAATTGTCCCGACCTATGTCCACTCTCGATTCCTCTTTTCTCGAGGCTATCGGCTTTCACTACCGATCTTTCCAATAGGCGAAGATCAATTACCCTTATTACAACCCTTTTCCTTTTACTAGCCTCAAGAGAGAACCTTTATATAACACAATACCTCATATCTCCTTAGAATAACCACTAAACTCAAGGAGGAAAATAATCACACACTTTCAAGAGTTTATAACACTTTAACTTCGAAGATTCTTTCTTTTTTTTCTCCCTTATTCATGCTTCATTAAGCACGAATGGGTAGGGTATTTATAGACTCCCAAAGACTTTAACATTGAAGCTAAAATTTTAAATTCCTGATTTTTTGAGATACTAGTGGTACCACCGTCGGCACCGGATAGTTCTATCGGGGAATAGTGCATAAAAATATGGGATTTAGCAGTACTACCATCGATGGGTAGTACCACCATCGACTAGTGGCGATACCACCATCAAAATGCTCAGAAAAGCACAAATAGTGCTTTCCGACAGTTTAGGCAATACCACCGCTTGAACCTAGTGGTACCACTGAACAGGTCAATTCTAGGTCAGTGAATTGGCCTTTTATCAGGCCTAATTTAGCCTTGGTTTAGGCCCAATGAGCTGTAAATCAAGTTAGCATGGTTTTGACCCAATATCAGTTTAATTTGACTCTAAACAATCACAATAAAGACCTAACCACTCATCACATATCTAGCACAATCACGAAGCAATTAGCACATTGTCCATCTTCCCGCATGTGATCTATGTTGGGATCTGTAATATCCCTTATTTTTAAAATATTGTAATGATATATTTTAAATTATTTATGAGGACCTATTTATAATTTGAGGATTTGTTTAATAATTATTTTGATTAAAATAATTTTATATTGATAGTTTATTGCTAAGGATCTAAATGTGAATCTTTAAAATATAAAATAAATTATAAAAGATTTCATATGAAGTTAAAAAAGAAAACGGGGGAGGACATGTGTCACTACCTAGTTTAAAGTGGTGCCACTTATGCATGTGCATAGGTGACACATAAGCACCTTACATACATGTTTGCCACATAGCAACCTATATGTTAGCTAAAAACAAATAGCACTTAGAGAAGAAAGAGATTTGTTGCAACGTAAACTCGAGAAGAAGAAGAAAAAGAAGAAGAAGAAGAAAAGGAACAAGAGAAGAAAAGATTTGGGGGTTTTGAGATTTTGATCAAATCTACACATTTGGGATCAAAATCTTCAAAGGCAAGTGTTATATCTTTCTTCTATTAAAATTTATCTTTATTTTTGTCTTGATTATGAGAAAAAATTTGGAACAAAATTGAAATCTCTTTTGTTGGCTACCAAAGTGTGAATCTATAATGTTTTTTTAGACAATGACCTGCCTACCATGTTCAAGTTATAACTTTTAGTACAGACCTCTGATTTAGACAAAACCTAGTTTACTAAAAAATAGATTCAAATATCTTTCTTTTAAAACTAAGTTTAAGGAATTTGAAGTTCATTTGCTAGCCTAAACAATTGTTTCAATTGAGCATATGAAATCTATAAAATAGAGTTGGTGACTCCTGACCTTTCATTACTAAATTACCAATATCTCCCTATTGGAGTTTTTGATTTATGTAAAACAAGATTCATTAGAAATTAGACTCATAGATCATTCTGTTGAACTTAAGATTGAAAGATTTAGAGTCCAAATGACTATTGAAACCTCTATTTTGATGGACCATATGAATTCTACAAAATAGGGACTGTGATTCTGGACCTTTGGTTGCCAAATCATCAATAACTCTTTGTAAAGACCTTCAATTTGTATGAAATTTATTTTACTGAAACTAGATTTAAACTTTCTATAAAGACCCTTTTTGAGTAATTTAAAGTATATTTGATTATTAAATAACTTTGTAATGTGTCTTCTGAATTCTGCCAGAATAGGGATCGTATCAATTCTGCCTATACTTTATTCATTAATTTCAAAACTGAAATCTCTTATGTTCATCTTTGATTTTCTTTGATATGTGAATATGTTATGTGTTAATCGATGTTACATCATATTATTTTATTTAGGTACATGCATGATTTATTGTTCCACATGTGCTTCCGATATATGCCAATTTCATTGCTCATGTCCTTTTGTACTCTGGTGTTTATGGGATAATGTGAACCTTTGTCAGAAATGGTAAAGAGATTTATGCTTAGAGCCAGTGATGCTCTATCAGCCCCTTATGACTTTAATCAAACGTGGGTGGAGGTAGCTTCCATGTATGGTGGTTATTAAGTAATGGATGAACCAAATTATGTTTGTGCTCCCATTTCACCCTCTATATTTTATTTGATATGTTATCCAAAGTATTGCTTATGTGCTTCATATTATGTTTTGGATAGGAATGATATGCATCTAACTTCAAATGTGACATCTGAGCTTAAGTTTGTTATTTGTTCACTTAACATGTTCAGAAGTGTTTTATGTGTTGCTGATATGCTCCTAAAACTTTATATGTCATTGATACATACCAAAATGCTCCTGATTGTCATATATACTCCAATTACCTTTCCCAAATTGTTACAGATTTAAGTATGCTTCGAACGAGACGAACCTTGTGGTTTTGAATCTAATTTGATACTATATGTGAAAACTTTTGTATTCCCTGTCTTGCATTCTGATATCAAGTTCAATTCGTAAACACATTTACTTGCCTTGAACCTGTTTGATACTTGTTGAGTTTCATAGCACACTCTACTGCTATATAATCTTCTTCAAGTTAGCTTGACAATTATTGAAATACTCGATATGGGGCTAAAGCAGTGAAAAGCAAGAAGTTCTTGGGCTAAATCTTTATTAGATAATATGTTATCATTGTATGTGTATATCTTGTGTCTAATGTAAAGTTGTAGACATATTTTGAAGTGGGGTAACTATGTAATGGTTTTAAAAGTACCTCTTGTTTGGGATCTCAAATGTTAAACTTGCTATATAATATATGAAGTGGTGGTATATGGTTGTTTTCAAAGTCATATAGATTTTATCATATTGGTGGATTTTATGAATGTGAATTATATTTAGCTGCATTAGTTTTGGATCAGTTGTGTGATTCATTAGGAGAATGTGAAGAGTAATTATAATCTGCATAGATTTTTATGAAAGTGATTGAATGACTCTGCATGTTTTTGTTAGTATCCTCAAATGTTTGTTTCGATTCTAGAGTTGGATAGTTGATGAAATTTATAATATTATCAATATTTAAGGTAGGGTCACGCCTTTCTCGAATTAGATATTTTGGGGGGGCGTGACAGTGATGGTATCAGAGCATGATTTAAGGATCACTAAGATATAATTATAGACATGCCATATTTGTAATATACGTTGAGGTTTAGTAACTTTTATAGTGATTGACAAATAAAGATTTTTTTATGATGGTTTTTTAGGAAGTAAGGATGACGAGGTCATCAGTTTCTCTTGTGGCATTGACTTCTGATCAATTGAGCGGGATTATGAACAACTTTGAGGCTATTGTAATATCCCTTATTTCTTAAATATTTATAATGATATATTTTAAATTATTTATAATGATCCATTTGTAAATTTGAGGATTTGTTTATTAATTTTCTTAATTAAATAATTTTATATTGAAAGTTGATTGCTAGGGACCCAAGTGTGAATCATAAAAATATGAAATATGGTGAAGACATGTGTCACTACCTTGTTTAAAGTAGTACTACTTATGCATATGCATAGATGACACATAAGCACATTGCATACATGTTTGCCATCTATCAACGCATATGTTAGCTTAAATAATTAACAATTAGAGAAAAAAAGGGGGGGGGGGGGGGGGGGAGGGGGGGGTTGGCTGCAACGTAAACTTGAGGAGAAGAAGAAGAAGAAAAAGAAGAAGAAAAGGAAAGAAGAAGAAGAAATTTGGAGATTTTAAGATTGTGATCTAATCCACACCTTTGGGACCAAAATATTCAAAGGCAAGTGTTCTATCTTCCTCCTACAGAAATTTATCTTTGTTTTTACCTTGATTTATGAAGAAAATTCTGAACAAATACGAAATCTTTTGTTGGCTGCCTAAGTATGAATCTGTAATATTTTTAAGATTATGACCTATCTGTGTTTTTCTTGCTGTAACTTTTACTACATACCTCTGATTTAGATAAAACATAGATTCTTCAAAACTAGATTCATATATCTTTTTTTTGAATGTGAGTTTATAGATTTTGGAGTTTATTTACTAGACCAAATGTTTATTTTAATTAAGCATATGAAATCTGTAAAATGAAGTCTATAGCTCCCGACCTTTCATCATTATATTGCTTATATCTTCCTGTTGGAGTTCCTGATTTATATAAAACTTAATTTGTTAGAAACTAGGCTCATAGATCATTCATTTAATACTATTATTAAAAGATTTAGAGTCCAAATGACAATCAAAATTTCTATTTTGTTAGACATTATGGATTCTGTAAAATAGGAATCATAATTCCTGACCTTTGGTTGTGAAATCACTAATAACTCATTGTAGAGACCTTCAATTTATATGAAACTTATTTCATTTGAATCTAGATTGATTTATCTTTCCAACAATATATTTTTTGAGTAATTTGGTGTATGTTTGATCATTTGAATGACTTTACAATTTGCCTTTAGAATTCTACCATAATAGGGATTTTTTCAATTCTACCTATACTTGCTTCTTCAATTTCAAAACTAAAATATCTAATGCTCTTGTTCTTGACTTCCTTACATATCAAAATATGTTATATATTAATCGATATTACATTATATTATTCTATTTAGATATATGTATGATTTATTATTCCGCATGTGCTTCCGATATATGCTAAATTCATTGCTCATGTCCTTTTGTACTCCGGTGTTTATGAGATAATGTGAACCTTTGCCAGAAATGATAAAGGGAGTTATGCTTAAAGCTCGTATGCTCTACTGGCCCCCTATGACTTCACTCAAACATGGGTGGATGGAGCTCCTAGATGTGGGAGACTTATGTTTGGTGGTCAGTCAGCGATGGATGTTCCATATTATGCTTATGGTCCTACTTCACCCTCTATGTCTTTGATATGATATCCAAAGCATTGCTTGTGAGTTTGTTTCATATGCTTTGGATAAGAATGAAAAGAATGATATGTCTGAATGATATTTGAGCTTATGTTCGTTACTTATTCATTTGATAGGCTTTTCAGATTATTCGTACATCATTGATATGCTTTGAAATATTTTGTTTGCCTTTAATATACTGCTTGTCATACTTACACCTATGATATTCAACCAACTTCAAATATGACATATGAGCTTAAGTTTGATATTTGTTCCCTTGACATGTTCAGAAGTATTTCATGTGTTATTGATTTGCTCATAAAATTTCATATGTCATTAATATATAACAAAATACTTCTGATTGCCATATATGCTCCAATTGTCTTTCTAAATTGTTATGGATTTAAGTATGCTTAGAATAAGATGAACCTTGTGGTTGTGAATCTGATTTGATGCTATATGTGAAAACTTTTGTATTTCCTACCTTGTACTCTTATATCTGGTTCAATTTGTAAATACCTTTCCTTGCCTTGAACTTATTTGATATTTGCTAGGCTTCTTAGCTCACTATCTAATCTTCTTCAGGTTAGCTTAGCAATTATTGAAATACTTAATACCGGGTTAAAGCAATGGGAAAGCAAGAAGTTCTTGAGTTAAATCTTTATTAGATAATATGTTATCGTTGTATGTGTATACCTGGTGTCTAAAGTAAAGTTGTAGACATATTTTGAAGAGGGATAACTATGTAATGGTTTTAAAAGTACCCTCTTGTTTGGGATCTTGAATGTTAAACTTGCTATATAATATATGAAGTGGTGGTGTAAGATTATTTTCAAAGTCATATGGATTTTATCGCATTGCTGGACCTTATGAATGTAGATTATATTTAGCTGCGTTGGTTTAGATCTATTTTGTGATTTATTAAGAGAATGTGAGGGCATGATAGAGATGGTATCAGAGCATGGTTTGAGGATCACTAAGATATACTGATAGATATATCATATTGGGAATATACGTTGAGGTTTAATAAATTTTTTTAGTGATTGATAAACAAAAAGATTTGAGAGAGGTCTAAGACCGGAAGATAAGGAGTCAAATATCAACCTTAAAACTTCCTTCATATGTTGATATGGTAGAAAGGGCCTTAATAATTGAAAGAGACTTGGAGGAGATACATGAAACTATGGGTAAGAACTACCAGGATAAGTTTACAAGCAAAAGTAAGAGAGTGAATAAATATGAAAATAGTAATAAGAGGGTTAAGATGTCAAGATTAGAGAAGGGAAAGCCACCTAAGAGAACTAAGACATGCAAAATATGGATATAATTATGAAACAAGTAAATGTTTTCGGATGACTAGAGCCTGTTTTTCTTATGGGAAACTAGATCATAAAGTAAAGGATTGTCCACTAAATAAGAAAAAGGAGCCACTGCCACCCAGAATGACAGCTCATACTAGAGTTTATGCCATCACTGAACAGGATTTCTGGGCTTCTAAATCAATAGTCGAAGGTATTATTCATGTTTCTAATAAGAATGCAAAGGTTTTATTTGATCCCAGGTCCAATCTATCTTTTGTTTCATAAACTTTTACGTGTCACTTGGGTATTCAACCTAAACCATTGGATTATGAGTTGTATGTCACTACTGCAATTGGGGATACTTTAACATCAAACTTGGTTTATCCGTCTTGTTTGATTTTTATCGAAGAACATGAACTCCTTGCTCATTTAATTCTCTTAGAGATTCAGGGCTTTGATATTATACTTGGCATGGATTGACTATCTTCCTATCATGATTGCTATAAAAAAATAATCACTTTTTGTATACTAGATCAACCCATCTTTTATTTTAATAAGGGTATTAGGCATGACTCACTTCCTTGCCTAATATCGGCGTTTCAAGCTCATCGATCTATGCAGAAGGGTTATTCTTGCTATATTATATGTGTAAAGGAGAACTTAAATCAAGTAGCTCATCTAAATGAAATTATGATAGTCAAAGAGTTCCTTGATGTTTTTCTAGATGACTTGCCTGGGTTATCTCCAGATAGAGAGAGTGAATTTGCTATTGATATTATTCCTAGAACAACACCAATATCCAAGCCTCCCTATAAAAGGGCACCACTCAAGCTAGAAGAATTAAGAAAGCAACTACAAGAACTATTAGATAAAGGTTTTATTCGACCCAGTGTTTCACCATGGGGTGCTCCAGTACTGTTAGTTAAGAAGAATGATGGGACATTGAGGCTTTGTATTGATTATAGATAGTTGAACTAAGTGACAATAAAAAATAAGTATCCTCTGCCCAGAATTGATGATTTGTTTGATCAATTGCAAGGTGCATAAGTATTCTCCAAGATTGACTTGAGGATGGGTTATTATCAATTGAATATTAAGAAATAAAATATCCCTAAAACTACTTTCAGAACTCAGTTTAGACAATATGAATTCGTAGTAATGCCTATTGGTTTTACTAATGCCCTTGTAGCTTTCATGGAATTAATGCATAAGATATTTCATCCACTCTTGGATTACTGTGTTATCACATTCATTGATGATATATTAGTGTATTCAAGGAATGACCTGGAGCATAAGGAGCACTTGAGAAATATATTGTCAATACTGAGAAAAAATAAGTATGCAAAATTCAGTAAATATGAGTTTTGGTTAAATGAAGTTACCTTCTTAGGCCATGTGATTTCAGGCAAGGGCATCTCTATTGATCCAAAGAAAGTTGAAGCAGTAGTTAAGTGGGAAGCACCAACAAATGTAACTGAACTTAGAAGTTTCTTGGGCATGGTAGGTTATTATAGGAGATTTATGGAGGAATTTTCTCGAATTGCAAACCCCCTCACCATGCTAACTCAAAAGAATGTGAGGTTTGAATGGGTTGATGAATGTGAACAAAGCTTTCAAGAGTTAAAAAGAAGATTGACTAGTGCTCCTATTCTCACAATTCCCAATGGTAACGAAGGCTTTGTAGTTTACACCGATGCTTCAAGGAAGGGCATTGGATGTGTTTTGATGCCTGAAGGGAAAGTAATTGCTTATGCTTCTAGACAACTGAAGAGTTATGAACTAAATTATCTAACCCATATGGTGTTAGCAGCAATTATTTTTACACTGAAGATTTGGAGACATTATTTACATAGGTGGACATTTGAAATATTTATCGATCACAAGAGTCTAAAGTATATCTCTACTTGAGGAAAGAAGTAGAAAAAGGACCAAAGTCTGGTTTTCGTGTTTCAAAGGATGGTCTATTGAGAATGGGGAATAGGGTATGTGTTCCAGATGACACAGGTATCAAGGATCAAATCCCGAAGGAAGGTCATAGCTCCAAATTCACCTGGCATCAGGGTAGCACAAAAATGTATAAAGATCTTAAAGGTCATTACTGGTGCGAAGGCATGAAAAAGGAGATTACAATATATGTATCAAAATATTTAACTTGCCAGCAAATCAAAATTGAACACCAAAGACCTGGAGGGTTGTTACAACCTTTAGATATTCTTGAATGGAAATGAGAAAGTATCACCATGGACTTTATTTTAGGTCTACCCAGAACCTCTAGAAAGCATGATGCTATATGGGTGATTATTGATAGGTTAACCAAATCGACATATTTCCTACCGATCAATATGACATATTCTATGGATAGACTTGTTGAATTATATATTGGTGAAATAGTAAGACTTCATGGTGTTCCAAAGAAGATCATCTCTAATAGAGACTCCAGATTCCTTTCTAGATTATGGAGAAGATTATAGGAATCTATGGGCACTAAAGTCAAGTTTAGCACTACTTATCACCCTCAAATCGATTGGCAATCAGAAAGAATAATTCAAATACTTGAGGATTTGCTTAGAGCATATATCATGGATGGGAAAGGTGAGTGGGATAAAGATATTTCTCTTTTTGAGTTCACCTACAATAATAGCTACTAGTCTAGTATTGAGATGGCTCCTTATAAAGCTTTGTATGGGTGAAAGTGCAGAACGCCTATTTGTTGGGAGGAAGTTGGCGATAGAAAATTGTTAGCACCCGATAAAGTGTAGGAGACTACCGAAAAGATTTAAATTATAAGAGAAAGACTAAAGATAGCTCAAAGTCATCAAAAGAGCTGTGATGACAATAAAAGATGAGAAATTGAGTTTCAAGTAGGGGATTTTGTATTCTTTATGGTCTCTCCTTCCAAGGGCATGGTAAGATTTGGGAAGAAAGGAAAGCTAAGCCCTAGATTTATTAGACCATTTGAGGTCCCTGAGAGGATTGGTTTTATCGCTTATAAGATTACCATGCCACCATCCTTGTGTCATATCCATGATATATTTTATATTTTAATGCTTAGAAAGTATATTCACGACCCTTCTCATATCATTTAGTATGAGCCGATTGTCATCGATGATAATTTATCTTATGTGGAAGAACCTATACAGATTATTAATAAGAAAGAAAAGATACTAAGGAATCAGATAATTCATCTAGTTAACGTGATTTGGAGGCATCATTCTATAGATGAAACAACTTGGGAGCCAGAGGAAGAAATGAAGAAAATCTATCCTTATCTTTTCGTCGATGGAAGTATGATAAATTTAGAGGACTAAAATTTTATTTTAAGGGGGGAAGAGTGTAATATCCCTCATTTCTAAAATATTTATAATGATATATTTTAAATTATTTATGAGGACCTATTTATAAATTTAAGGATTTATTTAATAATTATTTTGATTAAATAATTTTATATTAAAAGTTTATTGCTAGGGACCTAAATGTGTATCTTAAAAATATGAAATGAATTACGAAAGATTCACAGTAAGTTAAAAAAAAAAGGGAAGACATGTGTTACTACCTAGTTTAAAGTGGTGTCAATTATGTATGTGTATATATGACGCATAAGTACCTTACATGCATGCTTGCCACCTAGCAACCCATATGTTAGCTAAAACAAATAGCAATTAGAGAAGAAAAGGATTTGCTACAATGTAAACTTGAGAATAAGAAGAAAAGGAAGAGTAGAAGAAAAGATTTGGGGGTTTTGAGATTTTGATCAAATTCACTCATTTGGGATCAAAATCTTTAAAGGCAAGTGTTCTATGTTTCTTCTACTGAAATTTATCTTTATTTTTACCTTGATTATGAGATAAAATTTGGAACAAATCCAAAATCTCTTTTGTTGGCTGCCAAAGTATGAATCTGTAATATTTTTGGAGATTATGACCTGCCTACCTTGTTAAAGTTATAACTTTTTAGTACATACCTCTAATTTGGACAAAACCTAATTTCTTCAAATGACTAAATTGTTAGCCCAAAAGATTATTTAAATTGAGCATATGAAATCTGTAAAATAGAGTTTGTAACTCCTGACCTTTCATCACTAAATTGCCTATATCTCCCTCTTGGAGTATTTAATTTATGCAAAACAAGATTTATTAGAAATTAGACTCATATATCATTTTGTTAAAGACAAGATTGAAATATTTGGAGTCCAAACGACTGTTAAAACCTCTATCTTGTTGGACCATATGAATTCTGCAAAACAAGGACTATGATTCTGGACCTTTGGATGTCAAATCATCAATAACTCTTTGTAGAAACCTTTTATTTTTATGAAACTTATTTTTCCTAAAACTAGATTGATATAGCTTTCCAAAGATACCCTTTTTGATTAATTTGAAGCATATTTAATTATTTAAATAACTTTACAATGTGCCTTCTGAATTATGCCAAAATAGGGATCGTATCAATTTTGCCTATGCTTGCTTCATCCATTTCAAAACTGAAATCTTCGATGCTCTTGTCTTTGATTTCCTTCAATATCTGAATATGTTATGTATTAATCGATGTTACATCATATTATTTTGTTTAGGTGCATGCATGATTTATTGTTCTACATGTGCTTCTAGTATATGCCAAATTCATTGCTCATGTCCTTTTGTACTCTGATGTTTATGGGATAATGTGAACCTTTGCCATAAATAGTAAAGGGAGTTATGCTTAGAGCTCGTGATACTCTGCCAGCCTCTTATGACTTCACTCAGACGTGGGTGGATGAAGCTCCCAAACATGGGTGTATGGAGCTCCCAAACGTGGGAGACTTATGTATGGTGGTCATTCAGTAATGGATGAACCACATTATGTTTGTAATCTCACTTCACCCTCTATGTTTTATTTGATATATTATCCAAAGTATTACTTAGGTGTTTCTTATTATGCTTTGGATAGGAATGATATCCATCCAACTTCATATGTGACATACGAGATTAAATTTGTTATTTGTTCACTTGACGTGTTTAGAAGTGTTTCGTGTGTTATTGATATACTCCTAAAACTTAATATGTCATTGATACATATCAAAATGCTTCTGATTGTCATACATGCTCTAATTATCTTTCCCAAATGGTTACAGATTTAAGTATTCTCCGAACGAGACGAACCTTGTGGTTTTGAATCTAATTTGATGCTATATGTGAAATCTTTTGTATTCCATGCCTTGCATTCTGATATCAAGTTCAATTCATAAATACCTTTCCTTGCTTTGAACCTGTTTGATACTTGCTGAGCTTCAGAGCTCACTCTGTTGCTATCTAATCTTCTTCAAGTTAGCTTGGCATTTATTGAAATACTCGATACGGGGCTAAAGCTGTGGAAAGCAAGAAGTTTTAGGCTAAATCTTTATTAGATAATATGTTATTGTTGTTTGTGTATACCTTGTGTCTAATATAAAGTTGTAGACATATTTTGAAGTGGGTAATCATGTAATGGTTTTAAAAGTACCCTCTTGTTTGGGATCTCGAATGTTAAACTTGTTATATAATATATAAAGTGGTGGTATATGGTTATTTTCAAAGTCATATAGATTTTATCGTATTTATGGACTTTATGAATGTGAATTATATTTAGTTGTGTTAGTTTTGGATCGGTTGTGTGATTCATTAAGAGAATGTGAAGAGTAATTATAATCTGCACAGGTTTTTGTGAAAGTGATTGAATGGCTCTACATGTTTTCTTAGTATCCTCAAATGCTTGTTTCGATTATGGAGTTGGATAGTTGATAGAATTTATAATCTTATTAATATTTAAGGCAGGGTCATGCCTTTCTCGAATTAGATATTTCGGATGGGGGTGGGTAACAAGATTGTAATGACACTAAGAAGTGTGTGTGTGGGGGGGGGGGGGGAGGGGAGGGAGGAGGGGGTGAATTAGTGCTATTTAGTCGATTTTAAAAGTTCAATTAATAAATTTGTATTGGAAATGCAATTAGCAAAAAGAGAGAGTAAAGGTTGCAAGTAAATCAAAATGCAACAAGAAATTAAGGTAAGAGAAATAATACAAACTAATCTATAATGATTCGGTCATCGTGACCTATGTCCACTCTCGATTCCACTTCCCTCGAGACCACTGGCTTTCACTATCAATCTTCTTTCTAATATATGAAGATCAACTACCTTTGTGATAGAACCTCGTAAGATTTTATCGTGGATGGAGATGAAAAAGGGGAATAAACGATCATTTCGAAGGGATCGGGCCTCCTTGATCACATCGAGGGGATCTACCTCCTAGAGTTTTTCCTATTGGCTAAAACAAGACTTCTTCATTGATTATTTCATGAAAGAGTTTACACCATTATTTATAGTATGCTACCAAGAGTCCCTCTAAGCTTGGACTTAGAGTCCCACTAAACTTGGACTTTTAACTAATTGATAGACTCCTAACTGAAAATAATAACTGACTTCATCCTAACTTAAGATAACAACCAACTCCGGCCAACTTATAACTGACTCGATTGGGCTCATGTGACCCATAACTAACTCCAACTGAATAGACTAATATGACTCAACGTAAATTAATTATGAATCGATGGACTCGACCCTATTAGGGTCCTATCAGACTGTCCTCTTCAAATTAGCCGTATCCTCAAGGCTGAGCAGCATCAAACTTCAGGAGTACTTCGGCCTAAGATATTTGCCACGCATCACAACCTTTTGATCAATTAAATGCGGTCTCTACTTGATGTTAGCAATGGGTCGGTCTTTTGGTATAGTAGTCATTTCAGTCTTCTAAGGAACCCTTTCCATCCAATGGTTACTAGCAGTTGTGATCTTGGTTCCATGTCTTCCTTTGAGGATCACTTGCTTTCTATTAATAAAAAACTTCATAATCAGTTTAGAAAGATTGTAGGTGACATCACTTAGGGTTGACCGCCATTCAATTCCAAGCACTATTTCAAAATCCTCCAAGGGTATCATAAAGAAATCTACCTATAGTTCTTGGCCTTGTACCATCAGTTTGATTTTTGAGCACTTACTATTACAAGTTAAAATTCGTCTATCAATAACGTTGACTTCAAATTTGTCACATTCTTCAATGTGATAGGTCAATCGGTCAGCAAGCTTTATGTCCATGACATTGTTAGTGCTACCAATGTCGATTATAATAGTAACATGTATTGTTTCATATTTCTTTCAATTTTCATGGTTTACAGGTTAGAATAGTCGACTAATGCATGCACTGTATGTATGATAGGTCCAATACCTTTATCAAAATCCATACCTTCTTGATCAGAGTCTACATTATCATTTTTTGGTTCCTCCTTAATTGGTTCAATCATCAAAGATGACCCTATTTGCATCGATGATCTTTACTCCCCGTTTCATCACAATGCCAACAGAGCCCTTTTACTGATCTTTTCTAGAGCTCTTCTTTGGTAATCTTTGAGGTTTTTACGTGGAGGTAGGTGGGGGGTGTCAGCTTGCTTGCTGTTGGTTGGTTTATGCTTTTATTTCTGTAATTATCCCTATTGAGCTTTTCTTCGTGTATACGAGCAAACGATATGGTAGCCATCACGGTACGTGGTTGGCGAGCCTTAACTGCTAGTTATAGGTGCCCTGCAAGCCAATCACATGAGTGATGGCACGTGTGATCTTTTTGCTTATGATTAATATTGGCATATTCTCACATTATATTATTTGTTACAGATATATTGTGATGTCCTTGGTTCTGTGCAATGGGAATCGAATCGTGATGAGATCATGATAATGAGATTGATTCACCTTTAAACAGAGATCCTAAATAATCTCGGTCATAGGTTACTCGAGAGGAACATCAAAATAACCGGATAGATCGGTGTATTATATACCCGTCCATATGATGGAGGTGGTTGGTCTCATAGCCACTTGTGTAGAGACACTAAGGATATAGTATAGGTGCTCATTAGAGAATGAGTTTACTGATTGATCCGCTTATGGAATACTGTATGGCTAATGATACCTAATGTCAGATAGCGATTCTATAATCCTAGTTGTGTATCTGGTCCTTACACTTGAGACACCAAGGATGTCTTGTATGAGTACTCCTTTCTTTTACGCTAGACTTACAGGTTTGGAAAGTTTCAGATCTGGTACAACTGGTTATCGGGATTGGTAGCGAACCTTACGAAGGCAATTGAGTGTCAATAGAGGATCATCCACTCTCAGTATCATGAGAGGAATATCCCATATGTGCTTGCTCAAACAAATCCCTGGCCAGGATCATTCTGATTGAAAGAGGAGTTCTCCGGTAGAATCCAAATAGAGCAAGACAAAATGATTCCGTATGTGACCTGACAGTACCATGTCCAATATACGATCTTTGGGATATTATTTGGATGAGGCATTATAGATATATGGTAACTGTAAATAGACAGGTCCGATGGATTTGATCTCTCCTGTATCGTTTGGGGACTATGGCGTAGTGGCCTAGTACGTCCATAGTCGATGAGTCGAGTGAATTATTATGGGGATAATAATTCACTATATCAGAAGGAGTTCTAATGGGAGTGACTCATGGCCAGCTCGGTATCGGGCCTAGAGGGTCACACACATATGGTAGATGCTTCAGCGAATAGAGGATTGGATGAAGATCCCCCTATTCTCATTAGATGAGACCCTATGTTGATGGGGCCCTTGATTAAGGCCCAATTATAGGCCTAAGGAGATTATTGGATAGAGATCAAATAATACAAGGTTAGGGGGTTATTGGATGGAGATCTAATACCCACTAAGGAAGGAGCCCTAGGGTTTTTGGTGGCTCTCTATAAATAGGAGGGGAGACTCATGGTTGATAGGCTGCAGCTTTAGCCACCACCTTATATTCTCCTCCCTTCCTCTGAGCAAGAGTTGTAAGATCAGATTGGAGGAGTTTCGCTGCAGAGATCCATCGTGTGGATACCACTAGAGAGGAGGACGCTTAACCTCCTTCATTTTCTCCATCCGGATCTGGAATACAAGGATATACGATCTCCCTAGGTAAAATCAATCTCTCAAACATCACGATTTTATCGATTTTTATATTTTTCTCGTGACCCAAATCTTTTGCATGATGATTTGATCTGCGTGGGAAATCAGTTTTTATTTTTATTTCCGTTGCACATGTAATGCACCTGTCGTGGTTTCCCAACATTAACTTTGCACTGAATCTTCGGATTGAGCCCTTCCATAAATGTTCCTCACAGTTGTTTTTTGGACCAATCTCAGGTTTGATTTAAGGGGTCCTCAAATCTACTCTGGTACTCCTGTACGGTGGAAGTCTTGCAGATTTTAGCAAGTTGTCCATCCATGTTCTCATACATAGATCGTCCGAAGGGAATCCACAGCCCGCTTTTGAATTGCTCCCATGAGGGTTCTCTGCGAGTGTGTTTGTACCAATCGTACCACTAGATCGCATCTTCTTCAAGTTGAATAAATGCTATCTCTACCTTGGATTCCTCCGGAGTCCTGTGAAAATGATAAAAAATTTCAGCACGTGAGATCCAGTCGATTTTGTCTCCATCTTCCTATCTGGGAAACTCCACCCTCATTTGTGGGTATCTTGTGTCCTGCCCATGATCATAATTTTTATATCGACTCCCCTTGATATTGGAACTTTCACTATGTTTAGTTTGTTGGGGCTCTCTGATCGATTTCTTCTGAATTCAAGGAGGAGTTCTTGTAATCTATCTTCTATGCGGACTTCGAAGGCTTTAAACCTTGCGTCTAATGCATCATCCGTAGTCATCACGTAGGATTGTAGATCGGTGATGTTCTATTAGGACTCTAGTTATTTAAATCCTAATTTTAATTAATTCAAATAGGGAATGCACATATGTAAAACCCTAGCTAGCCACCCCTACTATAGTTAAAGGGGTCGGCTAGGGGTAGGGTTAGAGTTGGATTAGGATTAGGAGTTCGGTAGCCGTCGGCCACTCATAGTAGAAGTCGGCTAGGGAAATGTTAAGAGTTTGAGTTTTTGAGTAGGAATCCTATTAGGAGTTAGGGTTTAGAAGCCCTATAAATAGTCATATATTCAGCCATCTTTTCATCATCAATAGATCAATTTCCTTTTAGCCATTGTGTAGAAAACCAAGAAGGGACTAACCCCTATAGAGTTCCAAGGGGCCCGATCCCCTATAGAGATCAACACAAGCTTAGAATCTATAAGGGTTCTAACACTTGGTATTAGAGTAGTGCTCTTGGTGTCTCGCTACCCTTCCTTAGCCGCCCATCATCCTTCTACACCTGCCCAAGCAATTCTCACAATTGCTTAGATCGTTGTCGAAATCCATCATCATCCCCACTGCCGTAGATCATCTTTTGATCCCCCAAAGAAGTACATCAGGTTCTGGTATTCTACCTTACTGCTGCTACAATTTAGTTATCCTTAAACCCAAAAAAATCAAAAAGCATTCATCTAGTATGCTACATAACTCTTCGCCACAAAGTTACCATCTTTACGATGAAAGTTACACTACAGAATTTAGCCGCATACTACTAACTTGTTTTGATCTTATTGCTATAATTTTTTTGCCCAATCTTCTACATGTTTTTTATGATGGCTTTGGCACTCCTTAACAGTGAATTTTCTTTTAGTTTTACATGAAAATTATCAATATAATCTACTAATGTTTTATGTCCAAACTGCAGGACCTTTGACATAAAATTCTATTACAACACCTTCACGTATTCCTTGATCTAGCTAAACTTCTTCCTACTGTATTCTTTCATGAATTTTTTGTTAAGAGTTTTGCTAAAATCCTTGTCACAAAATGCTAGAAAAAATTGCATCTACACTGCTGAAAATTTTCGATGAAAAATTTTGTTGTTGTACCTTTTATCATTTTTCTTCTCACAACACACCAAAACCCTACCAATCTTGTTACTACTGACCACATCATCTTTCTAGCCTTAAGATGCAACCATCATAACCTATTTTCATAACCCTAATAGCACCCTAAACCATAGCCCAAAATAGCGACCTCTCGCAGCTACAACCCTCTACCACCGATCTTATCTTCCGCTGCCACCAAACCTTTCACCACCCTATGCCCTTGACCCATCAACAGAAAAAAGATAGAAACATCTTAGATTTGGAAGCATACGCAATGACACCTCAAGACTCCATCGATACCAAGTTGGAGATACCTGAATCACGTATGGAGGACAGATTGCGTGCCTTATTCGCAGAATTCAAAATTGGATGATCTCTAAGCCCAACAAAATTCTAGAAAAGTGAAAGTTTAGAGAAGCCTTCAAAGAAGGAAGAGCGAGCCTTAAATGTGTTACAGCCATGCATGAGGGAGGACTTCCCATGATGGGAAGAAGGAAACCCGACAAGATGGCTTTCGCACACAGAATGTTGCTTCCAATATTACCGAACACCAGAGGCTTCCATGGTAGACATTGCTATCATCCACCTTGAAGGAGATGCAATTCAATGATAAAATCATCTTAAATACACCCAAGGAGTCCCAACATGGATATAATTCAAAAGTGGGCTGCTGAACCGCTTTGGATCGACCGAGTACGAGAACATTGACGGACAACTTGTGAAGATTCGACAAATCTCCACGATTCAAGAATACCAAACTAGGTATAAGAAATTATCTAACCTTGCTAATGATTGGTCTGACAAATAATTATTAGGGACATTCATCGAATGACTCAAGCCGAAAATAAAAGGAGAAGTTAAAGCGCAGCAACCCCGCACCTAGATGGCGGTAATCTCCTTCGCCTGAATCCAGGAGGAATGGCTTAACCAAGATGCCTGAAGGACGAGGACTACTCCTATAATAGCAACATATAAACCTTCAACACCCTCTACTCCCAGTCATCCTTCATTGCCAAAGAAAAGGACAAGAGAAGAACTTTATGATAGATCGGCAAAGGGCCATTGTTGGCATTGCGATGAACCGTGGAGCCATGATCATCACTGCAAAAAGGGACACTTCTTGTGATTGAGCCTATTGACAGGGGAGGAGGTCTAGCAGCATGAGGAAGAGGTCACAAAGGAAGAACAACAGTTGGCCGATTGTACGATGCATGCTCTTACCGGCTACGTGAACCAGCAAACGATGAAAGTAGGAGGACTACTTAAACAGCAACCAATCACTATCCTCATCGACACCGGGTGTCATGCCCCCACATTCGAGAGGCGTGAACCCATCATAAATCAGAAACACGTTAAAATTCATTGATAATCCGAACCTAGGATTCAAACTAACATTTAAGGATACTGATTAAATATTTTTAAAGATCATTTACATCTATTCATAAAACCTGTGTAGTTTATAAATCTTACACCACATCACTCGATAATCCATAAAACTCAAAGTTAACTTAACCAAAAATATTAACCACACTTATAAAACCATCAGTCTTAGAAATCTATACGAATATAAAACAAACAATTTTCCACCGCTTCATATGATTGTAAAACTTAACATTCAAGGATTCCACATTGAGAGGTATTCTAACCTTTTGACAAGATACATCAGTTCATATTTATCTATAATATTTCATTACATGCAAAATATTATTATACAACATCTCCCAACAAGACTTACCCAAAATCTACATAGCTTTCCACTGCCTCAGCTTAATTCTAACTTTTTCTTTAAGTGGCAAGCTAACTTGTAAAATTTATATAGTAACAGAGTAAACATATAGAGCTCAACAAGTAACTAATATATCCAAGATAAGAAAAGGATAGTTTTCAAAACAAACTTGATATTAGATGGCAAGGCAAAGGTATAAGAATCTGTAGGTAGCATCTCGTAAGATACATAATCACAAATCATATTCATTCGAAACATACTTTTATCGTAACAGTAGAGGAAGAGTAGTTGGAGCATATCATTGGTGTGAAATATCTCGAAACTTGTCAATGTCGTATGAAACATCTCAGAGCATATCAACGGAATGTGAAACGATTCAGAGCATAACAAAGGCACATAGGACATTTTGGAATATATCATTGGGAATATGAAATATTTTGGAGCATATCAAAGATGCATAGGATATTTCAGAATACATAAATGGGAATATGAAACGTTTTAGAGCATATCAAAGATGCATATGACATTTTTGAACATATCAATGGTATGTGAAATGTTTCAAAATACATCAATAGCAAATGAAGCATTTCAGAACATAACAATGACATTCAAAATATTTAGGAGATGTCAAAGACATATGAAATGTTTCGAAACATATCAATAGCAAATAAAACATTTCGGATCTTATCAAAGATGCATATGTTATATTTCAAAGCATATCAAATGTGTATGAATAATCTCAAAGCTTATCAAATGAACAATTAAGGAATAGAAGCTCAAATATCATATCAGTTATAACATTCATTTCATTCTTATCTAAAGTGATACTCTTATACCAAGTGTTAGAACCTTTGCAGATTCTAAGATTGAGGTTTGATCTCTATAGGGGATCGGCCTTCTGGAACTCTATAGGGGTTCCCTCCTTCAAGGTATTTAGCACAATGGCTAAAGAAATATTAATCTTATTCATGATGAAATAGTGGTGGCTACATTAGTTTATATAGGGACTCAAAACTGTAACTCATAATAGGACTCCTACTCTATGAAGACTCCTCCCTAGTGGAAGACTCTAAGTCATAGTGAAACTCGTACTCTAAGTAAACAAAGACTCCAACTCCTAATTTAACTCCTAAACAACCTTAGTGAGAATTTTAACTAAATGGAACTCTCCCTTCTTACTTTAGCCACCTCCTCTCAGCCCTAGTCAACTTCCCCTCATCAAGGTGGGCGACCAATTGGTTGATTATAAGATTGACTTGGTTGACTTTACTCGAATCTAACTCCAACTCCTAACCCGGCTCCAGTTCAGCCAAATCCTAACTCTACTAGGATTTGGAATGATTTATTACAATGGACTCAAATTTTCTCATAGCCGACCTAATGTCAGGTCTAGATTAGCCAACAAGGCTAAATCTAAGGACTTGACTCAATCGACTAGGACCCAACTCAACTATGGTCTTAACAATGTATATTATACAGTTAGAGAGATTCGTATCCAAGGAGAGTCCAGATAAAGTATGTAGGTTGATCAGGTCTATCTATGGAATGAAGCAAACTTTCTAAAATTGGAACATAAGATTTGATGAGGCGATTAGATCTTATGACTTCATTAAGATAGAAGATAAGCCTTGTGTCTACAGGAATGTAAGTGGGAGTGCTATCACTTTTTTGGTGTTGTATGTGGATGACATCCTAATCATTGGGAGTGATTGGTGTTATATGTGGATGACATCCTAATCATTGGGAGTGATTGGTGTTATATGTGGATGACATCCTAATCATTGGGAGTGATGTATGAATGCTCTCCATAGTAAAGGCTTGGCTATCTATAAACTTCTTCATGAAGGACTTAGGTGAAGTATTATATATTTTGGGAATCTGGATCTATAGAGATAGATCTAAGAGGATGCTGGCTTGTCCCAATCCAGGTACATAGACTCTACTATCAAAAGGTTTAGCATGGAGAATCCAAGAGATGTCTCATACCGATGAGACATGAAATATCACTTTCTAGGAGTACGACCCTAAAGACTCCTAAAGAAAGTGCAGACATGCATAGGATACTCTATGTCTCAGTGATAGGATCTATCATATATACTATGCTACATATCAGGCCTAATATAATGCATGCTTTGAGTGTCACGAATAGGTATCAGGCAGATCTAGGTTTGGAATACTGGAAGACAGTAAAGTGTATCATTAAGTACTTAGAAAAGACCAAGGATCTTTTACTGGTATATAGAAGAGGTAGCCTCCAGGTTAGGAGCTACACAGACTCGAGATTCTAGTATGACATTATTGATATCAAGTCAAACTCAGGATATGTCTTCACCTTGAATGAAGGAGCAGTAAGCTAGAAGAGTTCCAAGTAATATACTACTACTGACTCGACCACAAAGATGAAATACATTGCTACAGCAGAAGTAGCTAAGAAAAATGTGTAGATAAAGAAGTTCATTAGTGATTTGGGAGTCGTATCGAGGAGTGTGGTGCTGGTTCCCATATACTATGATAATAATGGGGCGATCGCTCAAGCAAAGGAACCGAGGTCTTATCATAAGTCCAAGCATGTTCTGAGAAGGTTCCACTTGATTAGAGAGATCATAGCCTGTAAAGATATATTAATGAAAAAAGTTTCATCCGAAGATAATATCCCAGATCCAATGACAAAGCTATTGGCTCAAATTTTCTTTGAGCATCACTAGGGTGTTAGGATCAAGAACGAAGGTTCCACTTGATTAGAGAGATCATAGCCTGTAAAGATATATTAATGAAAAAAGTTTCATCCGAAGATAATATCCCAGATCCAATGACAAAGCTATTGGCTCAAATTTTCTTTGAGCATCACTAGGGTGTTAGGATCAAGAACGACACTAAGAGAGGAGGGGGGGGGGGGGGGGGGGGGGGGGGGGGGTGTTGATTTAGTGCAAATGCGGATAATACCGATTTAAAAGAAATCTTTTCGTTTGAAGTAAAATAAAAAATCAGAAGCATTTCATGCAAGTAGAGTAAGTAATTTGATCTTATAGAAGAATGCTAAGTTTCTTGCTTAAAGATGGCTCAAGAAAGAACATACAAATCCAAATAAGAAGATAAGAGACCCTCACAGTTTATAGTGGTTCGACCACAACTTGGCCTACGTCCACTCCCCGAGTCCTTTTCTTCGAGGTTCACCGGTGTCCACTATCAATCTTCTTTAGGTGAAGACCAAACCCTTACAGACTTTCAACTCAAGACAGACTTCTTACAAGAAATATAACACTTGGTCACTCCCTTCCCCCTTTTCTTTTTTTTGCACACTTTTAGCATCCAATTTTTCACACAATTTCTAGCTCAATTATTGTGCAAAAACTTATGCTAAATGCAAGAAAACTTGGGGTATTTATAGGCCCCAATTGGCTTCAAAAGAATGGAGCCAAAATTCAAACTCACCAAGAAAATCCAAGTACGGGCGGTAAACCTTAATGATGCTAACTATGACTTAATTAATTATAATCATGACCAACAAATCCACTTGAAAACCTTCCAACTCCCGGTAAGCTTTTCGGCTACCCCTGACAATCTTCCGGCAAGTCTCGGTCTTCTTCCGGCGAACTCCCTAACGTCATCCTGGCAAGCTCCCAATACCCTATGCAAGCTCCCGGCACACTCTAGGTGAGTTCCCAACCGCATCGTCCTCACTCCAGCCTGATGCCTGGACTTAATTTTGGCCAAACCTCTTATTATAATTATCTCTTTGTCGTAGTTAAACCTGTATCAATCAACTCTAACACACTTGTTAGATCCATAACCCATCAACTGATTTCATCATCAAAATTTGAGATTCAATAATCTTTCCCTTTTTGATGATGACAACCAATTAATGATGGAGTTTAAACTAAACTCCCCCTATCAATATGTCATATTGATAGAAAACATCATTCAAATAAATGAATCATATCATCATAATAAAATCATGAATATTGCATGCATTATTCCAAATATACATGATTTCACATCATCATACCTTCTCCCTCTTTGTCATCAACAAAAAGGAGAAGTGCAATTAGCATGTTTTTGAGATATGAAAGCTTAGCAATTTAGCAAATTTTTCATCACTTTAGAACATGCACGCTAGTGAGTTCTTTCTTCTCCTTTGAGAAGTACAAGCTAGCAAATTTTTGCTTCCTTTGCAATGTTTAGACTAGTAATTTTACATCATGCAAGCTACCAAATTGGCAAGTGTTATTTCTCTTTGAAGTATGAAGGCTAGCATGTTTTTGAGAATGTGAGTCAAGCAAAATTTTTGCTTCTCCTGAGATTTGCAAGATAACACTTCTTGCTTCTCTAATGAGATGAGTAAGCTAGAAAGTTTTGCTCCCCCTTTATCATTGTCAAAAAGAAGGGATGGTTATAATAGTGCAAAACTTTTCCTATTACATCATTTTTCAAATCATCACATGAAATATATCAAGAAAAATTAACATGGTGATAAGATATACAATTCATGAAGACAAATCATGAATATCAAGAGACAAATCATAGGAGAAATAAATAAAATATCTTGATTCATGCATAAGAAATCTCAAATTGTTAAGATCATGATTTATATAAAAATCTTCTTTTTAAATAATATGAGAACACATAATAAGATATTTTGATTCATAAAAGATTATAAGTTATAATTCCAAGGAATCAAAATCACTATATAGGTAAAAACTCATTCAATTTCAAACAATCAAAATCATCAAAATCAATTTCAAGAGATTCAAAATGAAATAAACAAGCTTATCAATCTCTCGAAATGCTAGTGATTTCCTTTCTACCCTTTGTCATTGTAAATAAGAAAGAAAAAAAAAGGAAATAATACATAACAAAACTTCAAGTCATAAATTATCAAGATGTCAAGTAGCATATCATGGTTTATTAGGATATGTCTCTTTTTTAGTGAATAGCCAAAGGAATAGTAGGAGTACAAAGAATGAAAAATCTTGACTCATAAGAAATCTCAATGTATAAATATCAAGGAATCAATATCATGATTTAGATAAAAACTTATTCAAATTCAAATCATCAAAATCACTTTTATAGTTCAAGAGATTCATAAAAAATAATATAATTGATTCATTAATATCTTTTTAAAAAATTTCTAAGATAGAGAAATTTTCAAGAAAAATGTATTCCTTTTTTTTTCATACAAGCATGTCTTTGTCTTTCAAGCCATGAAAAATGATGTTATCATCATTTAAAACCGAAAAATAACTTTCATTACGACAAAGATCAATAAGTCATAAATCATAAAAATCATCATACATAATTTCAAAATATAAACTCATTAAGCATGATCACTATGCTTCATTAAATCATCAAGCATAATTTCATTGAACATAAAGCATCTTTAATCAAAATCAAAAAGCAATAAAAAAATCATCAAGATATACATTATTGTTTCTTAAAAACATACATAGGATTTATCTTAAGCATTAGATTTAAGTCTAACATTTTGTTCCTTTATCATAAAACATGTAATTTTTGTGATCAATATAATTTTTTAAAATCACTATAAAGAAAAACATGATCCCCTTTTATTTATTTATTTTTTCATTTATATACTAATTTAAAAATAACTCATGAATAGCATTAAGTAATTTCAAAATAAAGCAAATGGGTTTCGATTACCTCATCGTCGAAGTCCGTTAAGGCGTAGTTTGCCACCTCACATTCATTAGTTTATTCTTTATCTTTGGATGAACTTGATTCGTCCCAAGCCACCTTGAGTACTTTCTTCTTCTTTTGTACTTCTTCTTTTTAGGTTCATTTTTGTTCTTTGATTCTTGTTTTAAGAGTTTTTTAAGCTTTATAGGTAAGAGTTCAAAGTCATCATCACTTGAGCTTTCGCTCGACTGGTCTTTATTTGTTCTAAATGCCAAATTCTTCATGTTCTTCGGAAGGTTGTTCTCATGTTCATAGAGTTTATCATGTGCCTTGCACATCATTTCATAGGTCATTAGTGACCCGATAAGTTCTTCAAATGAAAACTTATTTAAGTCTTTTGTCTCTTGTATTGCGGTTACTTTAGGATCCCAATTTTTATGAAGAGAACGTAAAACTTTATTAACAAGTTCAAGATTCGAAATTTTTTTACCATGTGCTTTTAAACCATTGACGACATCCATAAAACGGGTGTACATGTCTCCACTGGTTTCACTTGGTTTCGTATGAAACAATTTAAAATCACACATCAAAAAATTTATCTTAGAATCTTTTACTTTACTAGTGCCTTCATGTGTGGTTTCAAGAGTATGCCAAATATCGAAAGCAGATTCACAAACGAAAACATTATTAACCTCATTTTTGTCAAGAGCACAAAACAAGGCATTCATACCCTTTGTATTCAAAGAAAAAAAATTTCTTTCCAAATAATTCTAATCATTTATTGGTTTGGAAGATTTTTCAAATCCATTCTCTACAATGTTCCATAAATCAAGGTCCAAAGAAAGCAAGAAAACTCTCATCCGAGTTTTTCATTAAGTGTAGTCTGTCCCATTGAACATGGGAGGATGAATAATAGAAAAGCCCTCTTGAAAGCTAAAAAGAGCCATTTCTCTTAGGTATTAAACTAAATGAGAAAAACGTGGCTCTGATACCAATTGTTAGGATCAAGAACAACACTAAAAGGGGGGTGGGGGGGGGTGTGAATTAGTGCAAGTGCTGATAATATCGGTTTAAAAGAAATCTTTTTGTTTGAAGTAAAATCAAAAATCAGAAGCGTTTCGTTTAAGAGTAAGTGAGTAATTTGATCTTATAGAAGAATGCTATGTTTCTTGCTTAAAAACAGCTCAAAAAAGAATATGCAAATCCAAATAAGAAGATAAGAGACACTCACAGTTTATAGTGGTTCGGCCATAACTTGGCCTACGTCCACTTTGATAGAACCCTAGAAGGAGCTCTATAGATTTGATATTTTAGAGGGATCAACTCTTGGAACGCTATAGGGGTTCCTCCCTCCTAGAACTCAGCACAAAGGCTACAGAAAAGATTAATCTTGATTGATAAAAAAGAGGTGGAGGCTACAAGCTTATATAGGGCTCAAAACCCTAGCCTTAGGGGGGTGCTTCCTATGTAAATTCCCCCTTTTGCCCCTCCTATAGCCACCCTAGCTAAATAAGGGGGGGTGACGGTGACAGAACCCCAGAAGGAGCTCTATAGATTTTGACCCTTGAGGGGGATTAACCCTTGGAACGCTGTAGGGGTTCTTCCCTCCTAGATTCGACACAAGACTAAAATAAAATTGATAATTGCTTGATAAAAAGAGGTGGAGGCTACATACTTATATAGGGCTCCAAACTCTAGTCCTAGGGGGTGCTTGCCTAACTAAAATTATCCTTTCACCCCTTCTATAGCCTACCTACCTTAGAGGGAACAGGTGGTGGCTAGGTTGGCTCAAGGAGAAACCTTGGCCGACCAGCCCAATAAAGGGGGCAACGGCTACTAAACCCTAAGGCCCCAATCTAAACCCTAGCCATATTCCTTTATAAGATAGGAGTGACTTTATTACAATCTAGCAGGGTTTTATTGACAACTTCTTAGGGAGATTAGGACTCAACCCTGCTGGAGTGCTATCAAACCTGCCCTCTTAAAATCAGCCATGTCCTCAAGGCTGAGGTTCCATGAACTCGTGGAACCGGGTCTTCAGCTCCTCATATGATTCTCATACTATTATCAACTGAACTTTGGCCTCCTCATCAACTGTGGTGTTTGTTATAAGGATTTAGGCTGAGTCATCTTCTTTAAATTTCCATTTGAGGTGGGATACCCAACGGATCAACTATAATCTTGATCTAGTGAGCGGATCTGATCTCAAGGTTAGGGCCCCCCCAATTTTACAAGGCCCAAAAAAATAGGGAGACACTTCCTTAAGGCTCGAGTTTCGTACTGATCGGGCTAGAGGTGTAAGAAAACTCGATCTTCAATTTTTCATCCATTCTGAAGTTTGTCAGGAGGCCATTTCTTCTTTGCATGTGTTAGTGTGAGCATGGATTGTAATTCTTTTAGGCTTACTCCTCTTTCGTGCCATGGACATGTATCCAACCAAATTTTAAATTTGGTAGTAATGAGTATCCCCTTTAAAAATCTCATATGAAGTGTGGGGGAAGCCTCGGTGTGAATTAGGAGTCAACCATCTTGCATAAGGGTGACACCAATCCCAACTCTGGATGTGTTTGCTCCAAGTACGAATACATTGCCATGTTCAGGTAATGCTAGCATCGATATATATGGCATTATGGCTGTGAGGGTCATGTGGATGCCTTTCTCATGTTCCTTCTTGCGATCGTGGGCCGTGGATCCGAAGTCATCATCAGAAAAGATTTTTAGCATCATGGTCTGCTCCTCAGTGAAATCGTGGAAGTAGATCGAGATGAGAGAACACTGTATCAGAAACCATAGCCGGTTCAACTGAATATGGCACTTTAGGAAGAACTTATCCCTACAGATAAAGAGGTAATGTTTTTGAAGATAAAGTGTTATTGCAAGGGAAGGTTATCGTCGAATGATCTGTATCTCCCGCGTCTCCTAGACGATCTTTTTAGCTTCGATCCTCTGAAAATATGGATAGCAATATGGTCGAATATGTGCTGGTGGTTCCCCTTGTAAGACCAACATACAGGGGTCATGAGTCTGGTAGAAAGGAGTCAGCTCGGTTCAGCGGACGTGCTTGAGATTTCAGTGAGCTTATCTAAGCACTGTGACGAGGTCATCTTTTCTTCGTTCTCTCCTTTCCCACATAAGGTCACCTATTTTCTTTTATCATTCATAAGTCGTTGGAGTTCCTGGTGTCGGCGAGGATGGTGACAGACTGATGCTTGATGAAGCCATCAATGTCCAATATCTGTGGTGGAGCATGAAATGTGCGAGCGACCGTTTATGGTTTTTCCTTCATATCCTTCTCCTTGGACTCAAGAGTCATATCTTCAAGTTTGGGTTCTTCAATAGGTGTAATCATTAGTGGTGTCTCCTTTTTATATTTGTGTTCTAGGCTCCACAGCTTATCACAACACCCACATAGGCCCTTTGTTGATCTGTCATGAAGGTCTTCTCTTGTTAATTTCTATGGCTGAGGGGGTCAGCTGACGGTAGGAGGAGGTGAAAGCTTTGGTGTCGGTGGTTGAGGAGCAACTCTAGTCTTCCGAGCTTTATAGTTCAATCGCTCCTCTTGATGTCACGCAAAGGAGATGGCTCCCTTAAGTGTATACGATTGTCGCACTTTAACTTCTTTCTGAATCTCCAGCTTTAAGCCCTCTATAAAAGTCCTCAATATCGATTTTTCAAACTAATTATAAGTTTAATTAGATAACCTTTCAAACCTGGTTTGGTACTCTTGGATGGTGGAGGTTTGACGGATCATCGCTAGTTCTTCGCTAAGATTCTTTTTACAATCCAAATTTGCACCACGTTGTGATCTTATTGGGCTCGGTGATCAGTCTAAACTCCTCAAAGAGAGTGTGTAATTTAACATCCATATGCATCTCAAGAGCCTCCAACTTGAATTCGAATAAGCCCACCGATGTCATGACGTAAGGATCTCCAACCTATCAAATCAAATCGATTAAAGAGTATAGTTGCAATCTTCAGGTCGAAGGTAGCAATGGCAGCAATGTCGGGGCTATGGTGGTGATGTCTCCAAGTGGAGGATGGCAGCCAAGAGTAGCAGCAATGGTGGAGGAAGAAAATGGCAGTAGTAACGTTGGCTGTGGTCCTTCGGCGATGCTGCAATGTTGACGCTGCAATGTCGTCGAGGCTATGATTTTTTAGGTGGTTGATATTTGTCGAAAGATGGTAGCCAAGAGATCTGAGTTGGAAGGCAGCAGCGATGGTGGAGGAAGAAGAGGGCAGCAACAACGTCGACTGCGGTGCAACTTCGTGTTTGTAGGTGGCGTTAGTTGCAGGAAGGGTGCGGCTGCAATAGGAGGAAGACTGGGCAGCAGTGTGCACGATTATTACGGAGGAGGGAAGCAGTGGTATAGAGTGAGAGACCACTACTGGTCATGTTCACTTTGATGCTAGCCACGATCAAGATAGTTGGCCGTGAAAGATTGCTGTGGGCTGCGATGTAGACTGATTGCAACGAAAGATCACTACTAGTAGCTTTTGACGTAAAGGATCGTTGCTGGCTATGATCAAGGATGATGGCAATGAGAGATCGCTACTAGCAGCATTGTGCAGTGAGAGATGCATGCTATGGTTGAAGGGATACGAGAGGTTAGGTGGCTAAAAGGTTGGTGAACCGAAGGTGGAAGGCTGCAATTTTTTGGGGCTTGTTTTATAGTTGTTTTCGGTGTGATTTGGGGCTACAATTTGGAGGAGTTTTAGGGTTATGAAAGTAGTGGATGAAGGTTAGGAAACGGGTTTTGGATCTGGGTTAGATGGCAGTAGAGGTTTGATAGAGATCGGTGGGGGTATGCTGCGAATAAGTGATGGTTGTAGAAGGCTACGGTTTTAAGCTTATTAGGTTGTTGTTTTAGATTTGATTTTGGCAGCAGTTTTAGAGGGTTTCGGGACTAATTGGGATAAAAGGTTTCAGAGCAAAGATGGTTAAAAAGGTAGGTGGATTGGTAAGGAAGGTTGGCTGAAAAGGTAGGTGGATCGGTAAGGAAGGTTGGATAAAAAGGTAGGTGGATCGGTAAGGAAGGTTGGATGAAAAGGTAGGCGGATCGGTAAGGAAGGTTGGCTACAGTTTAGGGCCGATTTGGGTGGCTATTTGGGATTAGTTTAGGGTATAGTTTGGAGGGTTTCTTGGTGAGGATGGTAGGGTTTGTAGATGAGAGAAAGAGAGTCCAAAAACTTGCAAAAGATAGCACTCAAATATGATAGAATTCGATAAAGAAATGTGGTGCGTTGTGCTATCCTACCGAACAGATTTTACGTCAGAGAAATGATGAATTCTCGAGACATAAATTTCAGAGGAAAATTTGAGGAAAATATGCAAAAACTCTTAGTTCAGATGTGGTCAATACCAGCAAAAAGTTTGATAAAATTTTGATAGAGTAACGGTAGGAAAATAGGGTAAAAGACGGAAGGTAGATCCTTCGTCGTAAAAATTCTAACACTGCGTGACGATGAATTAAGGCACAATAAAATGAGTTCCAGAAGGAAATTTTTCTAGAGATCAATCTTAGATAGAAGCTAAAATGATCTATGAAATTGTATAAAAATTTCAACCAAAAAAGTAGAATCAATAAACTAGTTTTAATAGGCAAATAGGTGACTGAAAATTTATGTAGAATTTCGCTTTTGTAATAACAATAACGTTTGCAACGGTCAAAATTTGTAGTAGATAAACTATGGAAAATCTCTTCAACATGTAAGGTAAATGATTTAGCAGTATTGAAGAGGTGTGGGTGATAAAAATATACCAGATCTCCAGATTAAACATAGGGGCAGTGGCAGACTGATTTGATCTGCGATTGGGGTAGAAGGTAGAGCCGCATGTCACAACAATTATGGGAATTGCTTGGGAAGGTTAGGGCAACTGAGATGGCTACAGGGGCAGTAGGAATGCTACTCTTATACCAAATGATAGAACTCCAGAAGGAGCTCTATAGATTTGATCTTTGAGGGGGATCAACCCTTGGAACGCTATAGGGTTTCTACCCTCCTAGAACTCGGCACAAAGGCTAAAGAAAAGATTAATCTTGCTTGATGAAAAAGAGGTGGAGGCTGCAATCTTATATAGGGTTTAAAACCCTAGTCATAAGGGGGTGCTTCCAAAGTGAATTCTCTCTTTTACCCCTCTTATAGTCGTCCTACCTAAATAAGGGGGCAACAACCTAAGTGGCTGCACAAGCCGTATTCCTCTGCTAGAAACTCTAGCCGACCAACCCATTGAAGGGTGCGATGACCAGGAAGCCTTAAGGCCCCAAAATAAACTATGCTAGAAACTATGTGGGGTATTATTATAATCTCACAAGGTTCTTATTAATTACTTCTATGGTGATTAGGACTCAACCCTGCTAGAGTCCTATCACACTCCCCGAGTCCTCTTCTCTGAGGTCTACCGATATCCACTATCGATCTTCTTTGGGTGAACACCAAACCTTAAGGCTTTCAACTCAAGAGAGACTTCTTACAAGAAATACAACCCTTAATCACTCCCTTCCCCATTTTCTTTTTCTTGCACACTTTTAGCATCCAGTTTTTCACATAATCTCAATCCCAATTGTTGTGCAAAAACCTATGCTAAATGCAAGAAAACTTGGGGTATTTATAGGCCCTAATTGGCTTCAAATGAATGGAGCCAAAATTTAAACTCACTTAGGAAATCTAGGTACGAGCAGTACAACTGCTGGCGTTGGCGGTTAAACTGCCGAAAGCTTCCCTGAATCCAGGGTATGGGTGGTTCAGCCACGACTTGGGTAGTTCAACCACTGTCAGTTGCCCGAAAACCTGGCTAGTGGTGGTACAATCATTGCTTACCATTAGTTCAACTACTGAGAATCCCAAAAAAATGATTCCCTTCACTTTTCTAATCCCGACTTGACCCAATTGATGACCAATCCTCTGGTCAACTAATTGTGCTCAACTTGAGCGCAATCAATCCCCTTTTGTGGACCTGATTGCCTCTTTGAGTTGATTTGGATCTCTTCCAAATCACACTCAAATCAGACTCAAATTTAACCTAGGACTTTAGGATTATAACCATACATGAACACCAAGCTTAATTAGCGACCTCACTCCCGCAATCCGACAACCTCCAGCATTCCCTACGATGAGTCTCATGATCTTCCTCTGGCAATCTCCCGGCGTGTTCCTAGTGATCTTCCCAATACCTTCGGTGAAGTACTAGTGTACTCCCAATAAGCTCCCACTGCATCGCCTAAACCTTGTCCCGATTCCAAAGCTTGATCCTGGGTCTATGTCTGGTCTGTAAGTCCTTTTCACCATCGTGGTTAAACCCTAATGATGTTAATTATGACTTAATTAATTACAGTCATAACCAACAAATCCACTTGAAACATTTCCAACTCCCGGCAAGCCTTTCGGCTACCCCCGATAATCTTTAGGCGAGTCTCGGTTTTCTTCTAGCGAACTCCCTTGCACCATCCTGGCTAGCTCCCGATGCTCTCAGTGAGCTCCCGACGCACTCCAGCGAGTTCCCAACCGTATCGTCCTCACTCCGGCCCGATGCCTGGACTTGACTTTAGCCAAACCTCTGATTATAATTTTCTCTCTGTCGTAGTTAAACCTGCATCAATCAACTCTAACACACTTGTTAGATCAATAACCCATCAATTGATTTCATCATTAAAATTTAAGATTCAACAAGGGGTCTGATGAAGATCAAACACATAGGTGATTAGCTTTAGATCAAGTGGGATATTGTTGGTTACAGGTGCCCCGCAAGCCAATCACGTGAGTGATGGAACGTGTGACATGCTGCATAATCTTTTTACATCATTATTATTAGCATATTCTCATATTATATTTTTCTATTGAACATATATATTGTGATGTCATTGAGTCTATGCAATTGGAATCAGATCATGATAAGATCATGATAATTAGACTGATTCACTTTTAAACATAGATCCTAGAAAATTTCGGTTATAGGTTACTAGAGAGGGACATCGAGATAATCGGCAAACCGGTGTACTGTATACCTGTCGATTTGATGGAGATGGTTGGTCTCATAGCCACTTGTGTAGAGATACTAAGGATATAGTATTAGTGCTCATTGGAGAATGAGTTCACTGATTGATCCGCATACGGGATGTTGTATGTTTAATGATACCTAATATCAGATAGTGATTCTATAGTCCCAATTGTGTGTCTATTCCTTAGACTTGAGACATCTAGCATGTCTTGTTTGAGTACTCCTTTCTTTGATGTCGAACTTATAGGTTTAGAAAGTTCTAGATCTAGTACAATCAATTATCAGGATTGGTAGCCAACCTTACTAAGTCTATTGTATCATGGGAGGAATATCCTATGTGTTCTCGCTTAAGCAAATATTTGATCAGGTTGTTCAAATTGAAAGAAAAGGAGTTCTCCAGGAAGTTGGAGCGAGACACGAACAGATTCCGTATATGGCCTAACAATACCATGCCCAATATATGGTCTTTGAGATATGTGATGGATGAGAGATGATAGATATATGGTAATAAATTATAGACATGTCCAATGGATTAGATCTCATTTATAGTTTAGGAATTATGGCATAGTGGCCTAGTACGTCCATAGTTGATGAGTCGAGTGATTTGTTATGAGATAACAATTTATACTAAGTCAGAAGGAGTTCTGACAAGAAGGACTCACGATCAGCTTGATGTTGGGCCTAGAGGGTCATACACATATGGTGGATGTTTCAACGAGTAGAGGATTAGACATAAGTTATTAAATTAGCCCATATTCTCATAGATCAGACCCAACATCTATGGGCTCCTTGCATGAGGCCTAGTTAAAGACCAATTGAGATTATTGGATAAAGATCTTATAACCCAGGATTAGTTGATAATTGGATAGAGATCCAATACCCACTAAGACATGATCCATTATGGTTTTATGATGACTCTCGATAAATATAAGGCAGGGGTGGCATATAGATGATAGACTACACCTTTGGCTGCACCCTCCTATTCTCTTCCCTTATCTTCTCAGCTGATTAACACATCTCTAATGCGAGAGGGCAGAGAAGAAGATATGTGATCTTCTTCCATGAGTGCTAGAGAAGATGTGCAAGAGTTGTAAAATTTTAGTTGTGATTGGAGGAGTATCATTGTGTTAGAACCTTTGCGGATTCTAAGCTTGGGGTGATCTCTGTAGGGGATCGACCTCCTTGGAACTCTATAGGGGTTCCTCCCTCCTTGGTTTTCTGCACATAGGCTAAAAAATAATTGATCTATTGATGATAAAAAGAGGCCTATTACAAGGCTATTTATAGGCCTTATAAACTGTAACTCCTAATAGGATTCCTACTTCAAGACTCCTACACATAACAACTCTTACTCCAACTCTAAAAAATAACTTCTACTCCAACTCTAAGAAGTAACTCCGACTTCCAAGAAATCCAACTCTAAGAAGCAACTCCTACTTCGAATAACTCCAATTCCTTCTCTAAGAAGCAACCCCTAGCCAGCCTCTCTTAAGAGGCGGAGGGGCTAGGAGACCCCCATCCCATAAGGACTCCTCCCTAGCCAACCACTTTACTAGGGGGTGGTGGCTAGATTAGGTTTATTACATTCATGACGTAATTGACTTTAACCCATATCCATCTCTAACTCCTAACCCGACTCCAGATCAACTGAATCCTAACTCTACTAGGATTTGGGCTAATTTATTACAATGACTCAAATCTTCTCCTAGCTAACCTAATGTTAGGTTTAGGTTGGCCAATAAAGCCTAATCTAAGGACTCGACTCAAACGAATAGGACCCAAGTCAGCTAGGGTCCAAACAGATCCGCCTTCTTCAAATCAGCCTTATCCTCAAGGCTGAGCTCCACGTCTCTGGGTCCTGATATGTAACTCCTTATGAGGCTCCCTCATGGCCCATATAGTAGCCATATCCTGCTCTTGTGATCTAGCGTTAACAGTAGTGATTAGCCGGTGATGTGTCACGATCCTACGATCTCATGCAATCATCAGCTAAACCTAGGCCTCCTCATCAACTTGGGTGTTGGCTGGATAGATTTGGGCTGAGGCATCCTCTCTAAACTTTCATTTGTAGTGAGATTCTTGGAGGATCAATTGCAATTTTGAAATAGTGTGCCGATCCGATCCACAAGTTATGGATCCAATGTAATCTCTAATTATGTAGGGTCTAAAGAAACTAGAAGACAACTTCCATGAGGCTGGAGTCTTTATAAACTCCTACTACTAGGGATTAAGATGAAGGAAGACTTGATCTTTAATAGCAAACTTCTTTCTACTCCAACGTTTGTCGGGCGGCTATTTCTTTCTTGCGCGGGCTAGTGTCTGGTTGTTCTTTAATGGTAGCCATGCTTTCCTTTGTGATGGTGGTTGCCCTCTAGTAGAGTTCATGGAACGGTGAGCCCGATCTGAGTTTGGAGGGAATAGAAGCTGTAATTTTTCAGGACTTAATTTTATCTCCTCCTTATGTTGTTGTCCTATACCATACCAAGCCACAAATTTAGCATTAGTCAGCATTTCCTCATCGTAGATTGATAGCTTCAGGTGATATGGGGAGAGGGCTTTGCTAATGTAGGCTAGGGGTTGGACATCTTGCATGTGGATAACATAAATTCTAGCTTCCGATGCATCAATCACAAACACTTCATCGAAGTTGGGTAAAGCTAGCACCGACAAAGAGTAGGGGCTGCAATTTGGTCGGATGACCCCTATTTCAAGCATATCTTCTTCAATCCTCTCTATTTTAGCTTTTTAGAGGTGAGGATAATGACATGGCTGAGTGTTTGCTGCTGGTTTGCCCGGGAGAATCAGAATCCGATGGTCATGCTAGCGAGTAGAAATAGGCTACGCGGTTCGGTGAAAATGTTTGAAAATTCAGCAAGTGATTGGAGAAGGTTTGGGTCTTCAGTTTTTGTTGGCTCCCCCATATAATGCTGCTGAAGTTATATCAGGAAGCTAGTATTCACTTTGTTCAAAACTTTCTCCGTTTACTACATACAAATCGTTGTTACATCGCTCCCGCGTTTCCCACAAAGGATCTCCTATTTCTCATGGCTGAAAAATTTTATGATAAATTTGGAAAACTTTTAGGGAACATCACTTAGTGTATTCAGTCATTTGATGTCAAGCATGGCCTCATAATCATTAAAGGACGGAGGAAGAATTCAGTAAGTATCTCTTGGTCCTGTCGCGATAATTTTCCCTTCGGGCATCTTTGGTTGCACTTCAAAATTTGGCCATCGGCGACCTCAACATCAAACCTGCCGCAATCTTCATTTTAGAGCATCAATTGGGCAGCATCCTTGCTATTCATAAAGTTGTTGATGCTCCTAGTCTTGATGAGGATGGTGACGGGATGCTGCTTAAGAGATTCTTCAACTTTTGCTTCTTGCGGGTTTGCATGGCCGGCTAAAGCATGAGTCATGCAATCGGCTGGCTGCAGGTCTTTCTTCATGTTCTCCTCCTTAGGCCCCTGGACCTCTTCTTTAGATTCTTCAATAGGTTTTATTATGGAAAGCTTTCCTTTTTTCGCAATGATGATTGCAGCTCTAAAGTTAGTCACAATACCAATAAAGGCCCTTTGCTGATCTGTCGTATAGCAATTCTCTCATCAATTTTTTTGGCAGCGAAGGATGACTGGGGGTAGAGGGAGGTTTACAAGCTATTGGTTTATGAGTGATTTTCATCCTCTGAGCATCCTGGTTGAGCTATTCTTCTTGGATCCGGGCGAAAGAGATTTCGGCCTTCACGGTGTGGGGCTGTCATGCTTTAACTTCTCATTTTATATCTGACTTGAGTCCTTCAATGAATGTCCATAATAATTGTTTGTTAGACCAATCATGAGCAAAGTAAGATAATTCCTCAAACCTGGTTTGGTATTCTTGGATCGTGGAGGTTTGTCGGATCATAGCAAGTTGTTTATTGATATTCTCATACTTAGTCAACCCTAATGTGGTTCAGCAGTGCTTTCTTGAATTGTATCCACATCGGAGCCCCATGGGTGTATCGAAGCTAATTGTACCATTGAATTGCATCTCCTTTGAGGTGGATGATAGTAGTGTCTACCATGGAATCCTCCGGTGTTCGATAATGGTGGAAGTAATGTTCGACGCATAAAATCCATCCTGTCGGGTCTCCTTCTTCCTATTGAGGGAAGTCCACCCTCATGCATGGCTGCATCATATCAGTGGCTCGTACTTCCTTTTCGGGAGGCCTCTTTAAACTTGCACCTTGCTGGAATTTTGTTGGGCTCGGAGATCGGCCCAATCCGAATTTGATTAATAAGGTGTGTAATCTGTCCTCCATGCGTGATTCAAATGCCTCGAACTTGGCATCGATTGAACCTTGAGATGCCATTGCATGTGCCTCCAAATCTGAGATGTTAATATCCTTCTCCTACTATTGGGTCAATGGTATGAAACGGTTGGATGGATTGGTGTCCGAAAAGGGTAGATGGCTCAAGGCGAAAGGCTGCGGTAAGCTATTATTTGCTGCAGTTACTGCTGCTGTTTGGGATGGCTGAGGTGTTGTATAAGGGGTATGATGATATAGGTTTTAGGGTTAGAGAGGTGGCATAGGGTTGCTATTGATGGCAGCAATAGTTTGGTTGGGATTGGTGACCAAAAGGGTGATGGATCAAGGTTGCAGTTTAGGGTTGATAGCTTGCAGTTTAGGTTGTTGTTGGTGCTATAGTTTGATGGTGCTATGGAGACTGCAAAGGATTTTTGTGGTAGTGATTTAAGGTTGGGTAGGAAGGTTTAGGGTCGCTATTGGGGGCAGCAACCGGTTTGGCAAGTTTTGGGTGTTGGTGCAGCAAGATACGCCGAAGTGTAATACTGTAGGATTCTTCGTCAAGGAACAACAATTTTATATTATTTTTTGGGCCAGATGTAAAAATCAAAAAAGAGCTACAATAATTGCATCAAAAGGCTAGAGGGGTGCCCTAAAGATGACGTGGTTGGTGGCAGCAAGATCGGTAAGGTTTTGGTGGTTTGAGAGAATAAGAACGACAAAGGTACAACAGCAGAATTTTTTGTCAAATTTTTTTTAGCATTATAGATGTAATTTATCCCAGCAATTTGAAATAAGGATTTGAGTTAAACTAAAAAATAATCCACTGGTAAGGGAGAGGTAATGCCATCAAAAATTTCATGGAAGAAAACGACAGAAAAAGATTCAACAAGATCAAAGATCACGGGAAGGTACTGCAGTAGATTTTTACATCTAAAGTGCAGCAGTTTGGACATAAAAGATCAGTAGTTTATATTGAGAATTTTTTTATGAAACCAAAAGGAAATCAGCAATTAAAGAGTGCTAAAGCCATCGTAAAAAACTCATGGAAGATTGGATAGAAAAATCACAGCAACAATATCAAATAAGTAATGCTATGCAGCTGAAATTCTATAGCATAACTTTTGTTGTAGAGATGAAAACTTTATGACGAAAAGTTTATGAAGCAAGATAGGAACAATTTATTTAGTTTTTTGGAATAAGGATAACTAAATTGCAGCAGCAGTAAGGTAGGAAATCAGAACCTATTGCAATTCACGGGGAGATCAAAGGATGATCTGTTGTAGTGGAGATGACGACAAAATTTGACGATGATCTAAGCAATTGTAGGAATTGCTTGAGCGGTTGTGGTAGGATGATCAGTGGTTGAGTATGGGCAGCGAGACACTAAGAACAGCTCTGATACTAAGTGTTAGAACCCTTGTAGATTCTAAGCTTGGGGTGATCTCTATAGGGGATCGGCCTCCTTGGAACTCTAAAGGGGTTCCTCCCTCCTTGGTTTTCTACACATAGGCTGAAAAATAATTGATCTATTGATCATAAAAAAAGGCTTATTACAAGACTATTTATAAGCCTTCTAAAGCCTAACTCTTAATAGGATTCCCACTTCAAGACTCTTACTCCTAACGACTCTTACTCCAACTTTAAGAAGAAACTCCTACTCCAACTCTAAGAAGCAACTCCTACTTCCAACAACTCAAATCTCTTCTCTAAGAAGCAACCCCTAGCCATCCTCTCTTAAGAGGAGGGGCTAGGAGACTCCCATCCCATAAGGACTCCTCCTTATCCAACCACTTCTTTAGTAGGGGGAGGTGGCTAGATTAAGGTTTATTACATTCATGACGTAATTAACTTTAACCCGTATCCATCTCCGACTCCTAACCTGACTCCAGATTAGTCAAATCCTAACCCTACTAGGATTTGAGCTAATTTATTATAATGAACTCAAATCTTCTCCTAGCTGACCTAATATCAGATATAGGTTGGCCAACAAAGCCTAATATAAGGACTCAACTCAAACGACTAGGACCTGATTCAGCTAGGGTCCTAACACGATACAACTATCCATCGTGTGGATACCACTAGAGAGGAGGACGCTTGACCTTCTTCATCTTCTCCATATGAATTTGAAATCTTAGGGATATATGATCTCCCAAGATAATCGATCTCTCACATATTGCATTTTTTTTACATTTTTCACACACCAACTTTTGCACGATGACTTGATGCACGTGGGAAATGTGTTTATTTTCTTTCTTCTATTGCATGAGATGTTCCCCATAGGTTTCCCAACAATAATCTTAGAGAACAACCACAACTAGCCATTTGAGAAGACCCCTAGGGTTTTATCATAGAAAAATAGGAAAGAAAGATAGATGATCACTTCGAGGGGATCAGCCTCCTAGGGTTGGTCAAAGGTTAGAATATTATTTCCTTAATGATGAAAAGAAGTATATATACCCATATTTATAGAGTTCCACCCCTGAGTTCCTTAGGACCTATACTCCTAAAATAGTAATTCTCAAATAAACCCCTAACCGATTCCTGGACTAAAAATCTCAAGAGAACATGACTCAAAAGCTCAGAAAATTAACGGGTTTCTAACAATTCCTCCCTCTTTCAAATTAACCTTGTCCTCAATGTTGAGCAACGTCCAACTCTTGGAGTTTCTCTTTCAGTACTTCAATCAAAGCATATTTACGGTGCATCACAATCCATTGATCAAGTAAGTAGGTCCCCACTTCGTGATAGTATAAGCAATGGTCGGCCTTTTGGCATAGTAGTCATTGCAGTCTTTTGAAGGACCCTCTCCATCTGATGGCTAGTGGTAGTTGTAACCTTGCTTCTCCGTCTTCTCTTGAGGATAGCTGATAGAACCTCATAAGGAGCTCTATAGATTTTGATCTTTTAGGGGGATCAACCTTTGGAATGCTATAGGGGTTTCTCCCTCCTAGTAGTCGGCCATATGGCTGAATTATAGATTGATCTTGCTTGATAGAAAGAGGTTGAGGCTACAAGCTTATATAGGGCTCAAAACCTTAGCCCTAGGGGGGTGCTTCCTAAGTGAATTATCCCTTTTGCCCCTCCTATAGTCGCCCTACCTAAATAACCGCTGGCCTAGGTGGTTACACAAGCCATGCCCCTATGCTAGAAACCCTAGTCGACCAGCCCAATAAAGGGGGCGACAACCAGGAAGCCCTAAAGCTCCAAAATAAACCCTAGCCCCACTTCTTTATAGGATAAAAGTGATTATGTGGGGTTTTATTACAATCTTACAAGGTTCTTATTAATTACTTCTAGGGTGATTAGGACTCAACCCTGTTGGAGTCCTATCAATAACTTGCTTTCCATTGACAAAAAAATTGTTGGAAAACCTCAGCGTGTGCATCACATGCGCAGTGGAAATCAAAACAAAAACTAGTTTCTCATATAGATCAAATCGTCATGCAAAAGATTGGGTTCATAAGAAAAACCGTAAAAACTGGAAAACCACGATGTGTGAGAGATTGATTTTACCTAGGGATATCGTATATCCTTGTATTCCAGATCCGGATGGAGAAGATGAAAGAGGTCAAGCGTCCTCCTCTCTAGCAGTATCCACATGATGAATCTCTATAGCGAAACTCCTTCAATCTGATGTCGTAACTCTTGCGCAGAGGGAGGGAGGAGAATAGAAGGTGGTGGCTAAAGCTGCGGCCTATCTACCATGAGTCTCCCCTCCTATTTATAAAGAGCCACCAAAAATATTATGATTGCCTTAGTAGGTATTGGATCTCCATCCAATTACCCATAAACCTTACATTATTGGATCTCTATCTAATAATCTCCTTAGACCTCTAATTGAGCCTCAATCAAGGAGCCCATCAGCATAGGGCCTCATCTAATGAGAATATGGGCTAATTGGATCTACATACAATCCTCTATTCGTTGAAGCATCCACCATATGTGTGTGACCCTCTAGGCCCGATACTGAGCTGACCGTGAGTCACTCCCATCATAACCCCTTCTGATATAGTGAATTATTATCTCCATAATAATTTACTCGACTCATCGACTATAGACGTACTAGGCCACTACGCCATAGTCCCCATACAGTACAGGGGGATCAAATTCATCGGACCTGTCTGTCCATAATTACTGTGTATCTATAATCCCTCATCCAACTAATATCCCAGAGATCATATATTAGACATGGTACTGTCAGTTCACATACGAAATATGTCATAGTCTCGCTTTAATCAGATTCTCATGAAGAACTCTTTTTCCCTCAATTCGAATGATCATGGCCAGGGATTTATCTAAGAAAGCACATATGAGATATTCCTCTCATGATACTGAGAGTGGATGAAACTCTATTGACACTCAATTACCTTCGTAAGGTTAGCTACCAATCGTGATAACCAGTTGTACCAGATTTGGAACTATCCAAACCTGTAAGTCTAACGTCAAAGAAATGAGTACTCATACAAGGCATCCTTGGTGTCTCAAGTCTAAGGATCAGATACACAACTGGGACTATGGAATTACTGTCTGATATTAGGTATCATTAACCATACAACATTCTATAAGCGGATCAATCAGTGAACTCATTCTCCAATGAGCACCTGTACTATATCCTTTGTGTCTCCACATAAGTGGCTATGAGACTAGCCTCCTCCATCATATGGACGGGTATATAATACACCGGTCTGTCCGGTTATCTCGATGTCCCTCTCGAGTAACCTATGAATAGGATTATTTAGGATATATGTTTAAAGGTGAATCGATCTCATTATCGTGATCTCATCACGATCTGATTCCTATTGCACAAAACTAAGGACATCATAATATTTATGCAACAGTTAATATAATGTAAGAATATACCAATATTAATCATAAGCAAAAAGATCACACAGCATGTCACACGTGTCATCACTCACGTGATTGGCTTGCAGGGCACCTGTAACCAGTAATCTCCCACTTTACCAAAAGTCAATCACCTATGTGTCTGATCCCCATCAAACCCCTGTGACACCCAAATACAATCTTAGCCAACGGCTTCGTCAGTGGATCTGTAATGTTATCTTCGGATGGAACTCTTTTCATTGCTATATGTTTTCGGGTTATGATCGCTCTAATCAGATGGAACCTCCTCAGAATAATTTTGATGAGACATGGGTTCCCTTGTTAGAGTTATAGCCCTATCGTTGTCATAATATAAGGGAGTTAGTTCCATGCTGCTTGGTATGACTCTCAAATCCTTGATGAACTTCTTCATCCACACACCTTCCTTTGCTACTTCTAATGTACCAATGTATTCTGCCTCTATGGTCGAGTCAGCAATAGTATCTTACTTGAAACTCTTCCAACTTACTGCTCCTCCATTTAGAATGAGAACATATCCTAAATTTGACTTGCTATCATCAATGTCAGACTGAAAACTCGAGTCCGTGGAGCCCTCAACCTATAGGCTACCTCCTCCATATACCAGTAAAAGATCCTTAGTCCTTCTCAAGTACTTAAGGATACACTTTACTGCCTTCCAGTATTCTAAACCTGGATCTGCCTGATACTTACTTGTGACACTTAGAGTATGTGTTATATTAGGCCTGGTACATAGCATCGCATACATGATAGACCCTTCGCTAAGGCATAAGGTATCTTATCCATGTCTGCCCTTTCTTCAGGAGTCTTTGGGGACATACTCCTATAAAGTGATATTTCATGTCTCATCGGTTTGAGACCTCTCCATGCCAAACTTTTTGACAATGGAGTCTATGTACCTGGACTGGGACAAGCCAAGCATCCTCTTGGATCTATCTCTATAGATCCAAATCCCTAAAGTATATGATGTTTCCCCTAAGTCTTTCATGGAGAAGTTTCTAGATAGCCAAGCCCTTACTATGGAGAGCATTCCTACATCATTCCCAATAATTAGGATATTATCCACATATAGCACCAAGAATGTAATAGCGCTCCCACTTACCTTCGTAAACATACAGTGCCTATCTTCGTTCTTAACGAAGTCATAAGATCTGATCACCTCATCAAATCTTATGTTCCAACTTTAGGAAGTTGCTTTAATCCATAAATGGATCTAAGCAACCTACACACTTTATCTAGACTCTCTTTGGATATGAATCTCTCTGGCTGTATCATATACACCTCCTCCTCAAGGTTGCCATTGAGGAATGCTGTTTTGACATCCATCTATCAGATCTCATTGTCATAGTATACTACAATGACCAAAATAATTCTAATGTATTTAAGCATGGCTGCAGATAAAAATGTTTTATCATAGTCAACTCCTTATCTTTGACGATATCCTTTTGCTACCAGCCTTGCTTTATAGGTCTCTACCTTTCCATCCACTCCGATCTTCTTCTTGAAGATCCATTTGCAGTCGATGGCTACTATGCCCTCAGAGCATCCACAAGGTTCCAAACCTTGTTAGAGTACATAGAATCCATCTCAGAATTCATGGCTTCTTACCACTTCGCCGAGTCTATACTCATAATAGCCTCCTCCTAGGTCTAAGGATCAACATCCTGAGAGTTATCTCCACTGATATGTCCCACATATCTTTCAGGAGGGTGAGATATTCTACTAGACCTATGCAAAGTTGGAACTTGTGTGTTAGGTACTTAAACAGACTCGGGCTCTGGAATGGTGCTTGAGCTAGGTTCTCCAACCTAGCTCAATTCAATCTCACTCCCACTGTTTCCACCAAGAATATGTTCCTTCTCAAGGAACACAGCTCTATTGGCAACAAAGACCTTTCGGTCCTCGGGATGATAGAAATAATACCGTAAAGTCTCCTTAGAGTATCCCACAAACGTGCACCGTTCCGTCCTTGATTCCAACTTGTCGGGGTTGTATCTTCTAACATGGGTAGGACAGACCCAAATCTTAACCACCATAAGATTAGGCATCTTTCATTTTCATATCTCATATGGTGTAGACACTACCGACTTTAATGAAACTTTGTTCAGAAGGTAAGCCGCGGTCTCTATGGCGTACCTCCAGAATGAGATAGGTAGGTCAGCGTGTTAGGACCCTAGCTAAGTCGGGTCCATCCATTCATGATTAAATTGAGTCGAGTCATGTTAGTCTGTCCAGTCGGAGTCAGTTATGAAACGGGTGAGCTCAATCGAGTCAGTTATGAGTTGGTTTTTATCTTCGGTTAGGATGGAGTCCCTTATTATTTTCAGTTAGGAGTCTATCAAGAGTCAAAGATTAGTGAGACTCTTGGTAAAGCCTTATAAATAAGATTGTAAACCCTTTTCCACAATCAATGAGAAGTATTAGTTTTAGCCAAAAGGCAAAAACCTAGAAGGTAGATCCCCTCGAAGTGATCTAGGAGGCCCGATCCCCTCGAAGAGATCGTTTATCCCCCTTATCCACCCTCTTCCTCCACGATAGGACCCTAGGGTCCTATCACAACGAAACTCATCATAGACCGCACCATGTCTAACAACGTGCGATTCCTCTTTTTTGATACACCATTGAGCTGAGGTGTATAAGGAGGTGTCCACTGGGATAGAATCCTATGGTCCTTGAGAAAATGGGTGAACTCCATACTCAAGTACTCTCCTCCTCGATCTGATCGAAGAGTCTTAATACTCTTTCCAATTTGGTTCTCTACCTCATTCTTATATTTCCTGAATTTCTTAAAGGCCTCAGATTTGTACTTCATTAAGTACGCATGTCCATACCTGGAGAAATCATCAATGAATGTAATAAAGTATATGTAACAACCTATAACCTAAGTCGACATGGGACCACATACATCACTATATATGAGTTCCAATAACTCGGTGGCTCTCTCTCCGGTTTTACTAAAAGGAGAGTTGGTCATCTTCCCACGAAGGCAAAGTTCGCAAGTTGCATATGACTCATAGTCAAATGGATCTAAGTATCTATCTTTCAGCAACTTTTGAATCCTTTCCTTATGTATATGACCTAGCCTACAATGTCATAGGTATGCATTATTCACCTCATCTCTTTTTCTCTTAGATATATTTATATTCATGATATGTGGAGAAGTGTCTAACACATATAAGCCATTTATAAGGGTATCTCTGGTGATGATCTCATCATCTATAATTATTGAACAACTATTATTCTCAAAAACTAATTTATATCCACTAATTATCAAACAAAAGATGGAAATAATATTTTTGATAATAGAGGGAACAAAATAGCATGCATCTAATACAATAATAGTTCCACCCGGTAGATATAGGGTGACCTCCCCAATAGCAATTGCAGCAACTCTTGCTTCATTGCCCATCTTGAGATTCATCTCGCCTCTGGCCAATCTCCTAGGTCTTTCCAGAACCTGCAACGAATTACAGATATGATAAGCACTCCCGGTATCCAATAACCATGTGTTATCATTAAAATCTAACAAGTGAAGACTGTTCATGAATATACTTGAAGCTTCTCTAAGCTTTTATTTCGCCTTACCTGCAAGGTATTCCTTACAGTTCCTCTTCCAATGCCCATCTTGACCGCAATGGAAGCACTGTCCTTTGTCCATTACTGGGTCTTTCTTAGCTACCTTTGCCTTACCTGGTGTTTCTTTGTCATTGCCCTTCTTAAGGGTCTTACTAGCCTTCCTTTTCTTATTGGTCTCACCAATATAGAGAATTGACTTCTCTTTCTTGATGGCACTCTCAGCTTCTCTCAACATATTGAGGAGCTCAGGGAGAGTGACCTCAAACTTGCACATGTTAAAATTCATAATGAAGTGAGGAAAGGAATCTAGTTGGGCCTGAAGTATAAGATCAATGCACAGGTTATCCTTTAGGACTATCTTTATACTTCATAAAGCGAATGATCTCATCCTCGCTTGTCCTTTCATCTGGCGTGGGCACAATCGTATTAAGGACATATACGATTTTCTCTTTTGTGAGAATAATTCTCAAATTGCAGAGCCTTTGGACCAATGAGGGGGTTGGCATCAAGTATGCCATGTAGGGGGTTTGTGAGCGACATGTTTTTGACAAAATAAGATATAGCAAAAATAAATAACATGCAGATTATGTAGAAAATACTAATTAAGATATGAACTTTTATCTTAATATACTCCCACTATTTTCCTAGCGAATCACACGACACCCTCAACATGTGAGACGAAAGTCTCCGACAGACTCCTAGTGGGGATCGGGATCCAATTGGCGTCTTAGTGCAACCTTGAGAGACTCGACCAATTACACTAAGCCCAAAAGGTAAACAACTCTTGTCAATGACAGCTCCTTGTGATTCCCATCATGTTCGGCCTCTGAATCACCATGGTCTTGACTGCTCGACCAACCATGAAGTTCAGTTAAGTCATCACCATCGTTACAAGATGAGTCTGATTCGATGGATATGCTCTCGACTACTCAACCAAGTCATAATACTATGTCCTCAGGTCACCTGTGACATCTATATGTCGTAGGCAAAAACTCGATCACGTAGATAGGTGAGCCTCGAATGACTCAACCAACTTAACCTTTGTCGAGATTCAATTTCTTCCTATAACGATGGAAGGCCACGTGGGTCAATATTATTGCCTCATGCTTACTGGCTTAATATTATCGTAGGAGGGGTTTTCATTTTGTATCGGTCTCCTAATATGTTGTGTCACACAAATATATATTTAATATATATCTACATCGCATGTAAATATATATATATATATATATATATATATATATATATATATATATATATATATATATATATATATATATATATATATATATATATATATATATATATATATATATATATATATATATATATATATATATATATATATATATATATATAGTAAGTGACGGCTCATGATCATCCGGTGTGGCTTGCATATGTGATGTGTTATACACCTACTATATATATATATATATATAGTAGGTGTATAACACATCACATATGCAAGCCACACCGGATGATCATGAGCCGTCACTTACTATGAATAAGCCCAAGCCAAGCCAATGGGCCTAATCACTCATAATAGGATCTATGTATGCATCGGCGTATCTCCATGCCATGTGATTTTTGATCTCGTCATCATCGGTTTCGTCGAATCATCACATCAGCATGCATCGTGATCTCCCGCCACGGGTCCCACTGTCACCTCCTAGCTCCCGTCGTGCCTTTTCATATAATTACAAATAATCACAAGCACGTAGGCCCGATAATAAACGAGAAAAACGGGGGCTCGTAGGTCCCAATAATAATAATAATCATAATTACACACATCACGACACATGGCTCATGACCATCCATCCACATCATACATCACATGTACATCACATCATATGTAGGATTACTAGATATATATAATAATTAATTAAATTATTTAATTAATTATTTTTCTAGAAATTAGGATATGCTCTAAATTTCTAGAATTGTCAAGGGCATTTTTATAATTCTGGATGAGAGGATAGTCCTCGAAATTTCCAAAATTATTGAGGATAATTAGGGAATTATGTACATGAGAACAGTCCTCGAATTTTTTTTTAATTCGGAGGGGTAGGATCATCCTTTTCTCAAAAGGATGTCCTAGCCCTCTTGCCCTCTTTACACCGCGACCACTACCGCTGCCGCCACTGCCCCGTACGTAGGCGGCGGCTGCCTTTGCCCACCGGCAGCCGCCCTACCAAGGGGCAACAACCCTTGTGGCCGGCAGGGTTGGCCACGGCAGCAGCCCCTTGCGGGCGTCCTGTTGTCGGCCTCCTTTGTGGGTGCCACTAGCCTCCCTTTCGGGCTAGCCCTGGCCGCAGCTGACGGCCCCCTTGAAGGGGGTCTTCGTCGCGACATGGCCATGGGTAGCCGGTCCTGCATGGGGGCTGGCCGTGGCTGGCTGCCCCTCCTCCTCGCTGCCTTCGCTATAAAAATGCAATAAGAACACGTAGCACAATTCTACACGATTCAATCTCATCACATGCAGTTTAAAACCAATCTTTCACACGAAAACCTGGCTCTGATACCATTGTTGGGAAACCTCAGCGGGTTCATCATATGCGTAGCAAAAATCAAAATAAAAATTGGTTTCCCATGCAGATCAAATCATCATGCAAAAGATTGGGATCACAAGAAAAATGACAAAAACCGAAAAACCACGATATGTGAGAGAGTGATTTTACCTAGGGAGATCGTATATCCTTGTTTTCCAGATCTGTATGGAGAAGATGAAGGAGGTCAAACGTCCTCCTCTCTAGCGATATCCATACGATGGATCTCTACTGCGAAACTCCTCCAATTTGATCTCACAACTCTTACGTAGAGGGAGAGAGTAGAATATGAGGTGGTGGCTAAAACTATAACATATCAACCATGAGTCTCCCCTCCTATTTATAGAGAGCTACCAAAAGACCTAGGGCTCATGCCTTAGTGGGTATTGGATCTCCATCTAATTATCCACTAACCTTATATTATTGGATCTCTATCCAATAATCTCCTTAGGCCTTTAATTGAATCTCAATCAAGGAGCCCATCAGCATAGGGTCTCATCTAATGAGAATAGGGGCTAATTGGATCTCCATCAAATCCTCTATTTGCTGAATCATCCACCATATGAGTGTGACCCTCTAGGCCCGATATCGAGCTGACCGTGAGTCACTCCCATCAGAACTCCTTCTGATATAGTGAATTATTATCTCTATAATAATTCACTCGACTCATCGACTATGGACGTACTAGGCCACTATGCCATAGTCCCCAAACAGTACAGGGGAATCGAATCCATCGGACCTATCTGTCCACGGTTATCGTGTATCTATAATCTCTCATCCAACTAATATCCCAAATACCGTATATTGGATATGGTACTGTCAGGTCACATACGAAATCCGTCATAGTCTCACTCTAATCGGATTCTCCCGGAGAGCTCTTTCTCTCTCAATCTGAATGACCCTGGCCATAGATTTGTTTGAGCAAGCACATATGGGATATTCCTCTCGTGATACCGAGAGTGGATGATCCTCTATTGACACTCAATTGCCTTCATACGGTTGACTACTAATCTCGATAACCAGTTGTACCAAATCTGAAACTTTCCAAACCTGTAAGTCTGGCGTCAAGGAAAGGAGTACTTATACAAGGCATCCTTGGTGTATTAAGTCTAAGGACTAGATACATAACTAGGAGTATAGAATCGCTGTCTGACATTAGGTATCATTAACCATACAACATTCCTTAAGTGGATTAATCAGTAAACTTATTCTCCAATGAGCACATGTACTATATTCGTAGTGTCTCCACACAAGTGGCTATGAGACCAATCGCCTCCAACATATGGATAGGTATATAGTACACCGGTCTGTCCGGTTATCTCAATGTCCCTCTCGAGTAACCTATGACTGGGATTATTTAAGAAATGTGTTTAAAGGTAAATCGATCTCATTATCGTGATCTCATCATGATTCGATTTCCATTGCACAGAACCAAGGACATCACAATATATATGCAACAGATAATATAATGTGAGAATATACCAATATTAATCATAAGCAAAAGATCACACAACGTGTCACACGTGCCATCACTCACGTGATTGGCTTGTAGTGCACTTGTAACTAGCAAAAACTTCATAATTAGTTTAGAAAAACTTTGAGAGAAATAGCCTAGGGTTGATAGAATTCAATTCTAAGCACCCCTTGAATTCTTCTAAAGATAGCAAAAATTAATCCACAAGTAACTCTTGGCTCTGTATAATCATATTTATATTCCAACACTTGCTATCTCAAGTTAGAATTCGTCTATCAATAATATGTTCTTTGAATTTGTTCTAATATTCAATTTGGTGGGCTAATCGATCAGGATCCTTACCATCCATGAAATTGTTTGTGCTACCAGTATTAATCAAAATACTAACAGATTGATGTTTTAAAATTTCTCCAACTTTCATTGTTTGTAGGTTAGAGTAGTTGGCTAATGCATGCACTGTATATGTCATAGGTCCAACATCTTCATCAAAATCTAATACTTTATGATTGGAGTTCACATTGTCAGCTTCCAATTCCTCTTCATTTGGTTCAATCATCAAAAGCTATCATTTTTACATTGGTGCTCCTTCACTTTTCATTACAATACCAATACAAACCCTTCACCGATCTTTCCTTGAGTTCTTCTCGGGTTAGTCTTTAGGTGTTAGGGTTTCTAATCATCTATTTATTATCACTTCTATTTTGACGATTCACATTACTAATTTTTGCTGGTTTAAGGTGCCTTAAAGCCAATCACATAAGTGATGACACATGTGACATGCTACATAGTTTTTGACATATTATTATTGACATATTCTCATATTATATTATTTATTGAACATCTAATATAATATTTTTGGTTCTGTGCAATGGGAATCGAATCGTGATGAGATCATGATAATGAGATCGATTCACCTTTAAACACATATCCTAAATAATATCGGTTATAGGTTACTTGAGAGGGACATCGAGATAATCAGATATACTAGTGTACTATATCCCTGTCCATATGATGGAGGCGGTTGGTCTCATAGCTACTTGTGTATGGATACTAAGGGTACAATACGAGTGCTCATTGGAGAATGAGTTTACTAATTAATCCACTTATAGAATGCTAGTTAGTTAATGATACCTAATGTCTGACGGTGATTATGTAGTCCTAATTGTGTCTAGTCATTAGACTCGAGACATCAAGGATGCCATGTTTGAGTACTTATTTCTTTGACGCTAAACATACAGGTCTGGAAAGTTTTACATATGGTACAACTGGTTATCGAGATTGGTAGCTAACCTTACGAAGATAATTAAATGTCAGCACAAGATTATTCACTCTCGGTATCACAAGAGGAATATCTCATATGTTATCACTGGGACAAATCCTCGATCGGGGTCATTTGGATTGAGAGAGGAGTTCTCCAAGAGAATTCAATTAGAGCGAGACGAGAATAAATTCCTTATATGGCCTAACAGTACCATACTCAATATACGATCTCTGAGATATTAATTGATTGAGAGCCTATAGATACATGATAATTGAGGACAAACAAGTCGAATGGATTAGATCTCATGTACCATCTGGGGACTATAGTATAGTGGCCTAGTATATCCATAGTTGATGAGTCAAGTGAATTATTATGGGATAACAATTCACTGAGCTAGAAGGAGTTCAAACATAGAGAACTCGCAGCCAGCTCGGTGTTAGGCCTAGAGGGTCACACACATATGATGGATATTTCAACGAGTAGAGGATTAGATATTAGTTATCCATTTAGCCCCTGTTCTCATTGGATGAGACCCAACATTTTGTTAGAATCAAAGCGGCACTAAGAGGGGGTGGGGGAGGGGAGGGGGTAAATAGTGCTTATGAAAAATTTACATCGATTTAAATATTAGCTCAATAAAGTACCATATCGAAAATAGATTTAAGCGTAGAGATATTTGTTAGAGTGTAAGTAAAGGTAGTAGACAGTTAAATAAGAAAGCAATAAAAATAAAAAGCAAAGAAGAGAAAGCAAACTGATTTTATAGTGGTTAGGACTCCTAACCTACGTCCACTCCCGATTCCTCCTCCGTTGAGGTCACCAGCTTCCACTATTGATCTTCCTTCAATGGGTGAAGATCAACTACCCTCTTACAACTCTATTCTCCTTTTATAGGTTTAGGAGATAACGTTTACAAGTCTTTAAGCTCTCCCTTACACAAAAAAACTACATAAAATAAAATAAGGAGAAGCTCTCAATTACAACAAAGTTTTCGCAAGTTTTTGCTCTTGGTTGCTTTCTTACTTTCAATAAGAATGGGTGGGGTATTTATAGGGCCCAAATGGCTTCAAAAATGGAGCCAAAATTCAAATTCTAAGTGTTTCCGAGGTGTTGGTCTCGAAGACTATGTTCTGGACGGTTTAATCGCTTGATAGTCTGAGAGACTGTGTTTGGGTGAATCAACCTTTCAGTCCGGGCGGGTCAACCGCTTGACACATCTTCGAAGACTATGTCATCTTGGAGACCGTGTCTTATCTGACCTTAGGTTACTGAAATGACTTTTATAATAAGTCTAAATCAGCTCCAATTAAGGCCTAATGAACTCTTAATTGAGTTAATAAAACTAACTCTCATTATGATGCTACCTATGACACTTAATGTACAATCTTCATCGTCTGATTGTCTCTTCGACGAACTCCCAGGATTCTTCTAGAGAACTCCAAGCGAGCTCCCGGCATCCTTCCGATGAACCCCCGACATTCTTCAGGAGAACTCCCTGTAAGCTCCCGGCATCCTTCTGATGAACCCCTAGTGGGCTTCCGATTTCCTTCGGTGAACTCCCAATGAACTTCCAGCATTCTTCTGGAGAACTCCTAGCGAGCTCCCGATAACCTGTCGTCGAACTCCCGACGAACTTCCCGGCAAACTTCTGGTGAGTTCTCGGCTAGCTCCTGACAACATCGTCCGAACCTCGACTGACCTCCGACGAACTCTCGGAAAGCTCCCATTGTGTTGTCTAAATCTCAGCCCGATGCTCAAACTAGACTCCGGCCCAACATCTTATCGTATTGCCCTTTACTGTCGTAGTTAATTCTACCTCACTTTCTTTAACACACAAGTTAGATCATAAAACCCATCAATTGATTTCATCATCAAAATCCAAGATTCAACAATCTCCCCCTTTTTAATGATGGCAATCAATTGATGACGAGAGTTAACCGTAACTCTCCGTAGGTATATGCCATAGGGTAAACAAAACAAACTTGTATTCAAAATCACCATCACTTTTGAATTCAAGTATTTTGACAACTTTCACAATTTAACCATACATGATACCATATATGTTAAAAATTTTAAAGATTCATTTTCTTAGTATCACATCAAAATTTTAATTATTATATTTATAATATAACCATGTCATCAAGTATGATACAACATTCATTTGAACTATCTCAAAGATCTCAAAATATATCTCTTATGTCATTAATTATGTCATTTCTCTTCCTTTGTCATCAACAAAAAGGAGAAATGCTATGTTAGAACAATAATTTTTAAAACATTTATCACATAAAGAGAGGATAAAAATTAGTCTTATCTCAAAAAGACCTTTGAATCTCATATTGTCCTTTTTTAAATGTCAATTTCAAGTAGAATTATTTCGAAAGAGAGCTCAAAAAGTCAAGAAGTCCAAGAAGATTATAAGAGCTACTTATGTATTTAAAATTATCTCATGTAAATTTCAAACTAAAGCTCAAGAAATCTGAAAAATAGCAAATCATGCATTTGGATAAGATATCAACTCTCTTCTAATAAAGTCAAATTATTCTTCATTTAATGGCTTGGTGAAGATATCAGTCAATTGATGCTTAGTATCAATAAATTTTAAAGATATATTATGATTATTTACATAATCTCTAATAAAGTTATGCCTAATGTCAATATGTTTAGTTCTTGAGTATTGAATGAGACTTTAAGTTAAACATATTGCACTAGTATTACCGTATTTGATAGGAATATTTTACAAGTGAATTTCATAATCTTCTAAAGTATTTTTCATCCAAATGACTTATGCACAACATGCACCAGCTGCTATGTACTCAACTTCGACTATAGATAACACAACTGAATTTTATTTCTTGGAAGACCAAGAAACAAGAGCATGTCCTAAGAATTGATATGTTTCGGTTGTACTCTTTTTATCTATTCTACAACCTCCAAAATCGGCATCCGCATATGCAAGCAAATCAAAGTTTTTAGACTTAGGATACCATAATCCTACATTAAAAGTTCCTTTTAAATATCTAAATATTTGTTTAACTTCTTTAAAATGAGAATATTTAGGATTGGATTGAAACCTTGTATACAATCCAACACTAAATATTATGTCCAGTCTAGTAGCAGTTAAATACAATAAACTATATATCATTCCTCTATATATTTTTTTATCAAAATTTTCACCTTCATTATCCAAGTCTAATTTTGTAGAAGTGCTCTTGGGTATGTTTATGACCTTAGCATTATCCATACTAAAGCATTTTAACAAATCTAGGGTATACTTAGTTTGACTTATAAAGATACCATCATTTAATTGATTTATTTATAATCCTAAGAAAAAGATTAATTCACCCATTAGGCTCATTTCAAATTTTTGGCTCACACTCTTGGCAAAAGATTCACATAAAGATTCATTTGTTGAACCAAAAATAATATCATCAATATAAATTTGAATAACTATAAAATTATTTTCAAAATACTTAAAAAATAATGTGGTATCAACCTTACCTTTCAAAAAATTATTTGAAATAAGGAAAGAGCTAAGTATTTCATATCAAGCCCTAGAAGCTTGTTTCAATCCATAAAAAGCCTTAGATAATTTAAAAACATGATTAGAAAAAAGATCATTTTCAAAATTGGGGGGTTGTTCAACATAAACTTCTTTGGAAATGAAACCATTAAGAAAAGTACTTTTGACATCTATTTGAAATAACTTAATATTATTAAAAGGCAAAGGCAAGGAGCATCCTTGTGGCTTCAAGTCTAGCCACAAGAGCGGAGGTCTCTTCATACTCAATCCCTTCTTCTTGATTGAAATCCTTGGCCACTAATCGATCTTTGTTTCTAACCATGATACTATTTTCATCTTGCTTGTTTCTAAAGACCCATTTAGTACCAATCACTAAACGGTCATTAGGTCACATACAAGCTCCCACACCTTATTTCTCTCAAATTGGTTTAACTCTTCATGCATTGATATAACCAAAGAATCATCTTTTAGGGCTTCCTCAATGCATTTTGGTTCAATTTGAGATAAAAATATGACATTAGCACAAAAATTCTTAAATGATGAATGAGTTTTAACACCTTTTGATGTATCTCCTATTATTAACTCCTTAAGATGAGCTTCTACATACTTCCGTTCCTTATGTAAGGATTCCTTGGAAGTAGATGCATCCAAGTTGTTTCGGAGAGGAGGTTTATCAATCAAATTTAAAGTATCAAAATCAAAATCATTAGCAAAATCAATTTTCTTCAATTTGGGAACCTCATTAAAAATAATATGGATGGATTCCTTAATTACTAGAGTTCTTTTATTAAAGACATGATAGGCTTTTGAAATTGAGAAATAACCAAGAAATATGCCTTCATCGGATTTTGCATTGAACTTTCCTAAGGCATTTTTTCATTTAAAATAAAACATTTACAACTAAATACTTCGAAGTATGAAATATTAAGTTTTTTTATTATTCTATAATTCATAAAGAGTTTTGGAGAGTAATGGTCTTACAAGAGCCCTATTCATGACATAGCATACCGTGTTAACGAGTGTGACCCAAAAATATTTGGGTTGCTATGTTCGTTTGACATAGTTCTAGCCATTTCTTGTAAGCTCCTATTTTTTCTTTCCACTACTCTATTTTGTTGTGGATTTCTAGGAGTAGAGGAATTATGATTATACACATTTGAGTCACAAAATTTTTGAAAATCATGATTTTGAAACTCACCACCATGATCATTACGTATAGATGAAATCATAAAATCTTTTTCATTTTGAATAAATTTGCAAAAGTTTGAAAAACATTTAAATGAATCACTTTTGTGTGCCAAGAAATAGGTCCAAGTATATCTATTATAATCGTCTATAAAAACAAATGCATATTTGCTACCTCCTAAACTTGTAGTATCAATTGGTCCAAATAAATCCATATGGATCAACAATAGTGGCCTAAAGGTGCTTATTTGATTTTTTGATTTGAAACTACTTTTTATTTATTTTCCTAGATGACATGCATCACAAACTTTATCGTTTACGAACTTGATGCTAGGCATTCCTCTTACTAGATTTGGTTTAATAGTTTTATGCTAGCATGTTCTAGTCTCCTATATCAAATCCATGTATTATCATTTAAGACCGAAAAATATATTTCATTATAAAAAATATCAATGTCAATAGTATACACATTATTGCTTCTTAAGGCAATCATAGAACTATTTTTGTGTGGTATTTTAATTATACAAGCATTAGATTCAAATTTGATAATGTATAATTTGATAATGCATTAGATTATGTTTCAAACCATCAACTAATAATGCATCTTCAATCAAGAGGTTTGATTTGTTACCTATGGTTTCTTTCCTAATGATTTTTCCCTTATTCTTGTCTCCGAATATGACAAATCCTTCATTTAGGCAAGTAGGCTTAGAGAAATGAGTTGGATCTGCTGGTTACAAGCACCCAGCAAGCCAATCACGTGACTGATGACACGTGTGACACACTGTATGATCTTTTTGCTTATGATTAATATTAGCATAGTCCCCAATTATTTATTATATATATTATGATGTCCTTGGTTCTGTGCAATGAGAGTCAGATCGTGATGAGATCACGATAATGAGATCGATTCACCTTTAAACACATCCTAAATAATCTTGGTCATAGGTTACTCAAGAGGGACATTGAGATAACCGGACATATTGGTGTACTATATACCCGTCCATATGATGGAGGCAGTCTCATAGCCACTTGTGTGGAGACACTAGGATATAGTACAGGTGCTCATTGGAGAATGAGTTTAATGATTGATCCGCTTATGGAATGCTATATGGTTAATGATACCTAATGTCAGACAGTCATTCCATAGTCCCAGTTGTGTATTTGGTCCTTAGACTTGAGACACCAAGGATGTCTTGTATGAGTACTCCTTTCTTTGACGCCAAGCTTATAGGTTTAAAAAGTTTCAGATCTAGTACAACTGGTTATCGAAATTGGTAGCCAATCTTACGAAGACAATTGAGTCTCAATAGAAAATCATCCACTCTCGGTATCACGAGAGGAATATCCCATATGTGCTTGCTCAGACAAATCCCTACCCAGGGTCGTTCGGATTAACAGAGAAAGAGTTCTCCGAGAGAATCCGATTAGAGCGAGACTATGAAGGATTCTGTATGTGGCATGATAGTACCATATCCAATATACGGTCTCTGGGATGTTAGTTGGATGAGGGATTATAGATACATAGTAACTGTAGACAGATAGGTCCGATGGACTTGATCCCCCCTGTACCGTTTGGGGACTATGGCGTAGTGGCCTAGTACGTCCATAATCGATGAGTCGAGTGAATTATTATGAGGATAATAATTCAGTATATCAAAAGGAGTTCTGATGGGAGTGACTCACGGCCAGCTCGGTATCGGGCCTAGAGGGTCACAAACATATGGTGGATGCTTCAGCGAATAAAGGATTGGATGGAGATCTAATTAGCCCCTATTCTCATTAGATGAGACCCTAACCTGATGGGCTCCTTGATTAAGGCCTAGTTAGAGACCTAAGGAGATTATTATATAGAGATCCAATAATACAAGGTTAGTGGGTTATTGGATGGAGATCCAATACCCACTATGGCAAGAGCCCTAGGGTTTTGACGGCTCTCTACAAATAGGAGGGGAGGCTCATGGTTGATAGGCTGCAGCTTTAGCCACCACCTCATATTCTCCTCCCTCCCTCTGTGCAAGAGTTGTGAGATCTCATTGTAGGAGCTTTGCTATAGAGATCCATCGTGTGGATACCGCTAGAGAGGAGGACGCTTGACCTCCTTTATCTTTTCCATCCAGATCTGGAATACAGGGATATACGATCTCCCTAAGTAAAATCAATCTCTCACACATCACGGTCTTATCAGTTTTTACGATTTTTCTCACGACCCTAATCTTTTTCACGACGATTTGATCTGCGTGGGAAACTGATATTTTGTTTTGATTTCTGCTACACATGTGATGCACCTGCCGATGTTTCCCAACAATGGTATCAGAGCTAGGCTTTCCTACGAAAGATTGGTTTTAAATTATGTGTGATGAGATTGAATCACATAGAATCGTTCTACGCGTTTTGCTACATTTTCGCAGTGATGGCAACAAGGAGGAGGGGCTGCCAGCCACGGCCAGCCCCCATGTAGGGTCGGCCACCAATGGCCAGGACGGTTGCAAGGGGCAGCTGGCTGTGGCCAAGGCCCCCCGCAAGGGGGCGACCGACCACGGCCAAAGCCCCTTGTAGGGGCAGTCGCTAGCATGCGCGGTCGCCCGCGGGCATGGCTGGAGCATGCGGGCGTAGGTATTGCCCACGTCCATGCCGCAAGGGGCAGCTCTGCGGCCAGGGCTGTCGCCTGCAAGGGCGGTAACTACTACATGGGCAACGCTCGCGTAAGGCGGCACCGCCCGAGGGCAACGACACCTGCCACGGGGGCAGCTGCCCACGTCGACTGTGTGCAGCGTCGCCGCCTGTGCAGGGCAACGACGACGACGGTGATTGCACAATGAGGGTAAGGGAAGAGGGCTAGGGCATCCTTTTGAGAAAAGGATGATCATACCCCTCTGAATTAGGAAAATTATGAGGATTATCCTCGTGTACAAAATTCTCAAAATACCCTCAATAATTTTGGAAATTCTAAGGACTGTCCTCTAATCCAGAATTATGAAAATGCTCTTGATAATTCTAAAATTTTTTAGCATGTCCTGATTTTCAAAAAAATAATTAATTAATTATTATATATATCTAGTAATCCTACATATGATGTGATGTACATGTGATGTATGATGTGGATGGATGATCATGAGCCATGTGTTGTGATGTATGTAATTATGATTATTATTATTATTGGGGTTTGCGAGCTTGCATTTTTCTCATTTATTGTTGGGCCTGCATGTCTGTGATTATTTATAATTACATGGAGAGGCGCAGCGGGAGCGTGAAGATTACAGCGGGACCCATGCCTGTGATTATTTGTTGGGCCTGCATGTCTGTGATTAGCCACCACCTCATATTCTCCTCCCTCCCTCTGTGCAAAAGTTACGAGATCAGATTGGTGGAGCTTCACTGTAGAGATCCATCGTGTAGATACTGCTAAAGAGGAGGACACTTGACCTCCTTCATCTTCTCCATCCGGATCTGGAATGTAGGGATATACGATCTCCCTAGGTAAAATCAATCTCTCACATATCGCGGTTTTATCAATTTTTGTAGTTTTTCTCGCAACCCTAATCTTTTGCATGATGATTTGATCTGCGTGGGAAACCGATATTTTGTTTTGATTTTTGCTACGCATGTGATGCACCCACTGAGGTTTCCCAACAGGATCTCTGGTCATGTGCCTTGAGCATCCACTATTAAGGTACTATTTTGTGCTTCTAGCATTTGTATGGAGACATATCTACAAGAAAGGGAGTTTTCATTTAGGTACCAATTTGCCTTTGGGTTCCTTATGAAAAATTCTACCTAATTTTACTAATGGAATCGAGTTGATTGTGGTTCCTTTAGGAACCCAAATTAATTTATGTGGACTATGCCTTTTAAATGAATATTTATAAGTATAGTATCCAATTCTTCCACAAAAATTATATTTATTTCTAGGTCAAACATATAATGTAGGTCCTTTAACGAAGATGGTTGGCTTTTGTTGAGTGTTACTTACAAAGCCATTCCTTCCTTTCTATGAACATGACCCTTATTAGCAAGAATCATGTTTAAGGATTTGTTACCTACTTTAATTTTTTCTAATGTTTCTTGTAATGAAATATTTTCTTTCTTAAGTATACCTAATTCTTCACATTTAGTGCAAGGAGCTATCCTATATTCATCATACTCCTGTTTTAAATTTTCAAACTCACTAGCAAGTGAAGCATGATCTTTCTTTAGCAATTTATACTTTTTACTAACTAATTTAAGATCATCAAATAAGTCATTAAATGTATTAAATAATTCATCATAAGATAAAGAAGACTTGTTTAGGTTGCCATTACAGCGTAATTTACAACTTCTTCCTTGTTTGTTGGCTCCTCATCTTCGGATGAACTTGAGTCGTCCCAAGTAGCTTTGAGCGCCTTTTTCTTCTTTAGTTGCTTCTTCTTCACTCGGGAACATTCATTTTTGAAGTGTCCTAGCTTCTTACATTCATAACATATTTTTGAGTCAATTTTTAGTTTACTTTTGTTCTTAGTATCTTGGTTTGATTTAGTCATTTTTAAGAATTTCTTAAATTTTCTTGTAAGAAGTGCGAAGTCCTCATCATCATCATCGTCACTTGGGTTTTCTACCAAGTGGTCTTCCTTGGTTCTAAGTGCTATGTACTTCCTGTTCTTTAGAAGGTTGTTCTCGAGTTCATCATGTGGTATATATGTCATTTCGTAAGTCATCAAAGACCCAATTAGTTCTTCAAGCAGAAAATTATTAAGGTCATTTGCTTTTTGTATTACTGTTACTTTGGGATCCCAACTTTTAGGAAGGGATCTTAATATTTTGTTAACAAGTTCAAAATTAGAAAAACTTTTGCCAAGCACTTAGACCATTGACGACATCCGTAAAACGGATGTACATGTCTCCTATGGTCTCACTTGGTTTCATATGAAATAACTCATAGCTATGCACCAAAAGATTAATTTTTAACTCTTTGACTCGACTAGTGCCTTTGTGTGTGACTTCAAGTGTGTACCAAATCTCGTATGTAATTTCATATTTAGAAACCAGATAAAATTCATTTTATCAATAGCACAAAATAAAGCGTTCATCGCTTTAGCATTCAAAGAGAAAGTCTTCTTTTCCGAATCATTCATTCATTCATTCATTAGTTTATTAGACTTTTCAAAACCACTTTCAATAATATGTCATAATTCAAAATCCATAGGAAGTAGGAAAATTCTCATTTGACTTTTTTAATATGTGTAATCCATCCCATTGAATATAGGAGGACGAGTGATAGAAAGTCCCTCTTGATTATCAACAAAAGTCATCTCTCTTGGATTTTAAGCCAAATAGAGAGAAATATGGCTCTGATAGTATCAGAAATATGTTTAAGCGCAGAGATGTTTGTAAGAGTGCAAGCAAATGTAGTAGACAGTTAAATAAGAAAGCAATAAAATAAAGAGCCAAAAAGAGGAAGCAATTTGATTTTATAGTGGTTCGGTCTCGTGACCTACGTCCACTCCTGATTCCTCCGTTGAGGTCACCGGCTTCCATTATTGGTCTTCCTTCAATGGGTGAAGATCAACCACCCTCTTACAACTCTATTCTCCTTTTACAGGTTTAGGAGATAACCTTTCTAAGTCTCTAAGCTCTCCCTTAAACAAGAAAACTACACAAGACGAAATAAGGAGAAGTTCTCAATTACAACAGTGTTTTCACAGGGTTTTTGCTCTTGATTGCTTTCTTACATTCAACAAGAATGTGTGGGGTATTTATAGGCCCCAAATGACTTCAAAAGTGGAGCCAAAATTTAAATTCTACGTGTTCCCGAGATGCTGGTCTTGAAGACTGTATTCTGGGATGTTTAACCACTTGTACAATCCGAGAGACTATTTCTGGGGGGGTTAATCGCCTGACACATCTTCGAAGACTGTGTCATCTTGGAGATCATGTCTTATCTGACCTTGGGTTACTAAAATGATTTTTATAATAGATGATAGGTTGTACCTTTGGTCACCCCCTCCTCTTCTCCTCCTTCTCTCATCTTCACAACCGACCAGCCCCTCTTTATTGTGAGATGGTAGCGAAGAAGATATGTGATCTTCTTCCATGAGTGCTACAAGAAGGAGCATAAGAGTTGCAGGATTTTAGCTATGATTGGAGGAGCATCGCTATAACTATTTATCATGTGGATACCTCTAGAGAGGAAGTGCTTGACCTTCTTCATCTTCTCCACATGGATATGAAATCTTAGGGATATATGATCTCCATAGGTAATCGATCTCTCACATATCGTAGTTTTTTATTTTTGCATTTTTTGCACGTCAACTTTTCCACAACAACTCGATGTATGTGGGAAACCTTTTTTTTTTTCAGCTATGTATGAGGTATTCCCGCTGGGTTTCCCAACAATAATATTATAGAACAACCACAACTAGGTGTTTAAGAAGCCCCCTAAGGTTTTATCATAAAAAAAGAGGAAAGAAATGTAGATAATCACTTCGAGGGGATCGACCTCCTTGATCCTTCAAGGAAATTGGTATCCTAGGGTTTGTCAAAGGTTAGAATATTATTTTTTTGATGATGAAAAGAAGTAGATATACTAAATAGAGTTCCACTCTTAAGTCCCTTAGGACTTGTACTCCTAAAATAGTAATTCTTAAATAAACCCCTATAAATTCCTATTAGATTACAAACCTCAAGAGAACATGACTCAAAAGCTTAGAAAATTAACGAGTTCCTAACAATTCCTCCCTCCTTCAAATCAGCCTTGTCCTCAAGGCTGAGTAATGTCCAACTCTGGGAGCTTCTCTTTTAGTATTTCAGTCATAGGATATCTATGGTGCATCATAACTCGTTGATCAAATAGGGTCTCCACTTCATGATAATATAAGCAATGAGCTGACCTTTTGGCATAGTAGTCATTGCGATTGAAAAACCCTCTCCATCCGATGGCTAGTGGCAATTGTAAATTTGCTTCCATGTCTTCTCGTGAGGATCACCTACTTTCCATTAATAAAAAACTTAATAATTAGTTTAGAAAAATTCAAAGCAATGACTACCATGCCATTCCTTACCCATGGTTGATAGTCATTCAATTCCAAGCACCATTTCAAAGTCTTCTAAGGGTAGCAAAAAATAATCCACAAGCAATTCTTCGCTCTATATAATTAGATTTATATTCAAACACTTGCTATCACAAGTTAGAATTCGTCTATAAACAACTTTTTCTTTGAATTTCTCATAACCTTCAATGTGGTAGACCAATCAGTTAGGAGCCTTACTATCCATAAAATTATTAGTAGTACCAGTATTAATCAAAATAGTAACAGGCAGATGTTTCAAAATTTCTCTAACTCCATTGTTTACGAGTTAGAGTAGCCAGCTAATGCATGCACTGTATGTGTGATAGGTCCAACATCTTCATCATAATCTATTCCTTCATGATCGGTGTCCATATTGTTAGCTTTCGATTCCTCCTCAATTGGTTCAATCATCAAAAGCTACCATTGTTTGCATCGGTGCTCCTTACTCTACTTTTCATCATAATGCCAGCACAAACCTTTCATCGATCTTTCCTTGAGTTCTTCTTGGGTTAGTCTTCAGGTGTTTGGGTTTTGGTTGGGAATAGATGGGGCGACCGACTTACTAATCATCTATTTGTTATTACTTCTATTTTGATGATTCTCCCTGCTAATTTTTGTTGGTTACAAGTGTCTTGCAAGTCAATCACATGAGTGATGGCACATGTGACACGCTGCACAATCTTTTTATATTATTATTATTGATATATTCTCATATTATGTTATTTATTAAATATATATTGTTATATCCTTGGTTTTATGTAATGGGAATTGGATCATAATGAGATCACGATACTAAGACTAATTCATGTTTAATCACATATCATAAATAATCCCGATCGTAGGTTACTTGAGAGGGACATCGAGATAACTGGATAGACTAATGTACTATATACCTGTCCATGTGATGGAGGCCTCTTGAAACTAAACTTTTGTTCATCCTTTTTGGCCGAAATTTTTATACAATTCCAAAGATCAACTTAGCTTTCATTTGAGATTGATTTCTAGAAATAATTCCTTCAGGAACTAGTTTTCTTGTGCAATCTTTCACCATCACATAGTTCTAAAATTTTTACGACGAAGGATCTACCTTTCATCTTTTGCCCTATTTCCCTACTATTATGCTGCCAAAATTTTGCTAAACTTTTTACCGGTGTTACCAACATCTGAACTAAGGATTTCTGCATAATTTTCTTGAACTTTCCTCTGAAATTTATGTCGAGAAGTCATCATTTCTCCGATGTAAAATATGTTCGGCAGGACAGCACATCACAGGACCTTTTTTCACTCTCTTTTCCTCATCTCTAAACCCTACCATTCTCACCAAAAACCCCTTGAAATCTTACCCTAAACCAAACCCAAATAGCCACCTAAATCAGCCCTAACCGCAGCCTACTTCCTTATTAATCCACTTACCTTTTTAGCCAACTTTCCTTACCGAGACACCTACCTTTGCTGTCATCTATCCCAGATCTCAAATCTATTTCCCTAACCTCTATCTACTACTATCACAGCCCTAAAACCACATAAATTTTCAGCCTAAACTCTACAAAACCACAGCCCCAAATCGCACCCAAAACAACCACAAACCGCACCAAAAAACCGAAGCCTTCGGTCCACCAACATTTCAGCCGCCCAATCTCACTTGTCCCTTCAACCGCAGCATGCATCTTTCACTGCCCAATGCTGCCAATAGTGACCTCTTACTACCATCCTCCTTGATCGCAGCCAACAGTGATCCTTGCGGCAAAAAGCTACCGACATCAATCTTTTGCTGCAATATGTTTACATCGCAGCCCGCAACAATCGTTCGCTACCAACTATCTTGATCGCAGCCAGCAACAAATTATACATAATAGCAGCCGTCTCTTACTCCATACCACTACTACCCTCCTCTGCAACAACCGTGTACATCGCTACCCTGTCTTCCTCTTATTGCAGCCGCACCCTTGCTACAACCGACGCCACATGCAGCCACGAAGTCGCACCGTAGCCGCAGGCGATGTTGTTGTTGCCCTCTTCTTCCTCTGCCATTTCTGCTACCTTTCAACTTAGATCTCTTGGCTGCCATCTTCCGACAAATATTAGCCATCTAAAAAATCATAGCCTCGACGACATTGCAGCATCACCGAAGGACCGCAGCCGATGTTACTGCTGTAATTTTCTTCCTCCACCGTTGCTGCTACCCTTGGCCGCCATCCTCCACTTGGATCACCACCGTAGCCTTGACGCCATTACTACATTCAACCTGAAGATTGCAGCTACACTATTTAATCGGTTTGATTTGACAGGTTGGAGATCCTTACATCATGACATCAGTGGGCTTATTCGAAGCCAAATTGAAAGCTCTTAAGATGCGTATGGATGTTAAATTACGTATTCTCTTTGAGGAGTTTAGATTGGGCCAATCACCGAGCCCAATAAGATCACAACACGATGCAAATTTGGATTGTAAAAAGAACCTTAGCGAAGAACTAGCGATGATCCGTCAAACCTCCACCATCCAAGAGTACCAAACTAGGATTGAAAGGTTATCTAATTAAACTTATAATTGGTCTAAAAAATAGATATTAAGGACTTTTATTGAGGGCTTAAAGTCAGAGATTCAGGAAGAAGTTAAAGCGCGACATCCATACACACTTAAGGCAGCCATCTCCTTTGCACGACATCAAGAGGAGCGATTGAACTATGAAGCTCAAAGGACTATAGTTGCTCCCCGACCAGCGGCACCAAAGCTTTCACCTCCTCCTATTGTCAACCGACCCCCTCAGCCACATAAATTAACAAGAGAATACCTTCATGACGGATCAACAAAGGGCCTATGTGGGTGTTGTGATAAACTGTGGAGCCTAGAACACAAATGTAAAAAAGGAGACACCGCTGATGATTGCGCCCATTGAAGAATCCAAACATGAAGATACGACTCTCGAGCCCAAGGAGAAGGATACATCACAACTGGCCACTCGCATGGTCCCTACCTTAGCCGGCTACACCAACCTGTAAAAATTGAAGATCGAAGGGTTTCTCGAGCAGCAGTCCATCATCATCCTCATCGACACCGAGAGCACACACAACTTCATGAGCAATAAGGTTGCTACCCACTTAATGCTTCAAAAAAAAGATTACAATGGGTTCGAAGTCAATGTAGCTAACAACCAAATTTTGAAGTGCAATCAGAAGTGCCCACGGGTAAAACTGATCCTACAGGAGCAAGATATAGTTGCTGATTTTTACCTCCTCTCTCTTGATGGTTTTGATATAGTGCTTGGCATTGATTGGTTGTCCACGATTGAAGATGTTTTTTGAAATTTTTTGAAGCTAACCATGAAATTTTTCAGAAAATGAAAGCAGGTGATTCTACGAGGGAGCCCAATGACTACAACCACAACACAACACTTGGAGGGGGTACCAAAAGAAAAATCCAGTGGTTTCTCAATTCAAATTAAAGGGTCTTATGAGATTGAAGATAAGAAATTAAAGGGTCTTATGGGGAGTAAGATTTAACTCCCATCATCAATTGATTGTCATCATCAAAAAGGGGGAGATTAATGAATCTCAAAATTTGATGAAGAAATCAATTGATGGGTTATTGATCTAACAAGTTTGTTAGAGTTGATTGATGCAGGATTAACTATGACATATTATAATAAGAGGTTTAGCCAAAGTCAAGTCTAGGCATCGGGCCGGAGTGAGAACGATGTAGTTTCCCAATTCAAATTAAAGGGTCTTATGAGGTTCAGTACTTACGAACTATTCTAACGATTCTTCGGGAGAATACTCCTTATGTTAAATAGTCAAAGTGCAGCTTCTTATAGTATAAATTAGAGTATCTTAGGCATATTATATTAGAGGATGGAGTGGCAGTGGACCCGATAAAGATCGAGACAATGCAAGGATGGCCGAGACCTACAAACGTACAATCATTACGTGGTTTCCTTGGACTCGCGGGCTACTATCAAAATTTTATGAAAGATTATAGCAAGATCAGTGCCCCGCTCATGTCATTACTGAAGAAAGACTCCTTCTTATGGTCGGATAAAGCCTCTGTAGCCTTCGAATGGCTTAAGGCAATCATGACGATGACGTCGATCCTATCGCTGCCCGATTTCGATCGCACTTTGGTCATTGAGGCCGATGCATCAGGAGTTGGAATTTGGGCTATTTTTATGCAAGATGGTCGACTCCTAATTTACACCGAGGCTTCCCCCACACTTCATACGTGATTTTTATAGGAGATACTCATTACTACCAAATTTAAAATATGGTTGGATACAGGTCCATGACACGAAAGAGGAGTTAAACTAGAAGAATTGTAATCCATGCTCACGCCAGATTGGACTCTCATCATCCTGAATTATACCAAAGGGCAGTCATCATTCCAGAAGAAAGATTGACTATCACTAAAGACTAACCATGTGGCAGTCCATGCAATGAAGAAACTTTCCCCTAATAAACGCCAGAGCAGAAGAAAGTTTCTTGAGAAATATCAAGTCCCCCTTTATCTCCAGCTCTACCAGCATGAAATTCAAGCCTCAAGAAAGTGATCTCCCTATTTCTTTAGGCCTTGCAAAATTGGGGATCATATTGGGGCCCCAACCTGGAGGTCAGATCCGTACATCAGATCAAAATTACAGTTGATCCTTCAAGTATCCCACCTCAAATGAAAATTTAAAGACGATGACTCAGCTCAAGTTCTTCCAACTGACACCCACGCCGATGAGGAGCTGAAGACCCGATTCCTTGAGTTCATAGAACTTTAGTCTTGAGTTCATAAATCTGATCTAACCTATGGTGAGAACACTGGTTGGATGATTGAGTATATCCTTTGTGTTGTCCTTGTCTTCGTCCATTTTCTCATTTTCTTATTTTTCTACCCCACTGCCACTACTTCTCCATTTTTCTCAACTATATTTACGGCCCGTCGATATCCTCTTTTTCAGCCCTAACCACAAAGAGTTCAAGTTAAAAGAGTTAGGATTTATATTAAAAGAAAATGATTACGACCGTAGATTTTATTAAAAAACTAGCTATGAGCTTAATAATGAGTTATATTCCTAACAAAAGTCTCAAGTGGTCGAAAATAATGATCATATCATTATTTGTGATCTTTCAAGATAAGTGATTATCCATCTCAAAATATAATATACATTAGTAAAAAAATAATCAATCTATTCTTTAGATACTTTATTATCTTTAGATATTTTGAATATATTAAAATTGTGAAAGTCATATGCAAAAGGGATAATTTTGGGATACATGTTTTAGATACTTATTCAAGCGGACACAATATGCACAAAGCGACACGTTGGTCGTATCAAATGCTTTTTGCTTTTGATCCTCTTCTATATTGGACGGATGCAGCACACATAAAGGGAATGCCTTATAGTGTATCGATCATCTCTGATGATTTTTTTTATCTTATATGAACTCATCATGTCCAGGATAGATATATCATGTATATAAAGAGAAATTTAAATATTTTTTAATTTTAGACAAATATATCCCGAGCAAATCAGATACTTAACATTGGATTTCTTGGATACTTTTGTGTCACAAGCGTGCACACTAAAATACCATGATGTGAGTGAGAGACTTCATACGCTTTCCACACCTGAGCAGATGTATAATGTGCAAATCAGATGTTTTTAGGTGCATAAGTATCATAACCACAACCAGCTTTTATCTAGATTTATATTGCATCTTTCAATAGAAGCAATGAACTAGTGTCGCAATAAAGAGGCTAAGCTATAAGTAAAACCAAAAGGTAAAAATAGAAAAAAGATGCTAAACTATCACTAAAACCAAAAGGTAATAACAGAAAAAAAGAGGCTAAACTATAACTAAACCAAAAGGTAATAAAAGAAATCTAGTAGTTTAGGTTCAAACCTTCGTTAGGTTAGTTTGACCCAATCTACTTGGACTTTGTTCCAGGTAACATTTTAATTTTATAAAGTAAGTTTTAAATTTACAAAGTACTTCACTCAGCATATAGTATATAAGAGTGGAGCGAAACCTTTGTTTTTTTTACTTATTAACAGTATAATTTTACCTTTGAAACATTTGTAGACTCAATAAATAGAGTCCTAGACATATGGATTGATTCAATTATGAAAATAAAAATTATTATTCCTCTTTTATCTATTTAATTTTATTCTTTTTATATTTTTAGAGCTCAGTTTACTAAAGAGCTAGCTAAGTCACTCTATGATCATGCTCGTAGAAAGTATAGCTCTCATAGAAATTTTAATCATTTTCACACATAAATAAGAGATTTCAATTTAAGGTAGTGATTCCACACTTTCAAGTTCTTTTTAAATATTATCATTTTATTTTACTATTTAATAATTTTATTAATTTCTTAAAGAATACCCTACTTTTTACCCTAACATAGAGACATTAGAGGATTAACAACAAAAGGTTTCTTTTGAAATACATAATAATTAAAAATATATATATTTCATGTTATTCTCATAAAAGAAACTAGAGTGAATTTTTGAAAAAAATTTCTATCATTAGGAAATTTTCCTAGAGTGCCTCTCATTTCAAATTTTTTTACAAAGCTTCCTTTATTATATGAAAAGATAATTGTATCCTGGACCCTCGCTAGATCTACCTCTGCTTTTGTATTGCATCCATCGTCTTCATCATCGTTGGACCTACTACGGCCTTCACATATCAACCCTTGTCCACCTCATCGTTGCACAATAATGAAGGAGTATGGAGGTGGCAATATCCCTCACGCCCCCTCCTTCCTAGTGCGAGGGTTGCAAACGATGACATTGACTTATGTAGTAGATGAGGACGATGAGACAATGAGTTTGACAAGGGCTAGAAATAAAGATGAAGACAATAATAAGTTTGATAGGATAAAGAAAAGGAAAGATAATACAATAGCTATGCAAAGTGGCTCTAAAATAAAAGTTTTTTTTAAAAAAAATTTATTAAGAAAAATAATATTCTCTTTTGACTTTTAAAAGACTTCATGATAGAACTGCGTAGGACAGAACTGCGCTCAAATAGTATGTTACTGTACAAACATGGTTAAGTATAATGTAAGAAATAAATAAAATGGGGCATTTCAGAACCACCTTAAATGATCTCTTTGTTTGATCAAACAAGCCATTAACTTCACGGTGTTGGTGCTTGGAATGATCTTAACCTGCGTGATTGTACATATTCTCTTGCCCTAATATAAATAGTGGATCTACAAGTGCGACGCGAATGGCTAATTGACTACAATGGCCTTACGTGAATAATGAATATAGGCTATCGGCTTATAACCTCCGCAAATGGATCTACTTCAAGCAAATCCCAACATTTTTGTAACTATTGCCTGCCCTAATCAGGGCCAAATGATGATTATTGACCAGGAGGTGAATCAATTTCTCTAATCGAAGGGGTTGCTCATGTTTTATGATTTAATGCCCCTTTCTTTCAACAGGAAAGAAAGTGGCAAGAACTTTCTCCCAGGTGACTCCAAATATAAAGCAGCCATGGTTCTTGGGTTGGACCCCTTCCCCTTTTTAGCAAAATTCCCAACTCTTAATCTCGACTATAATCGACCAACATCTTCACAATCCCAACTCCAATCGAAACATTAACCAAACGCACCGCCCATGTCTGCCCTCCTGCCCCAGATGTAAGTAAAGCCACGACACCCGGTTTCCATCGATCCGGAGCCATCTAATTTCGAGTCCACAAGATTAGCAACCAAACAAAGGCGGAAGAGAGGTGAAGGCGAAAACTTGTCGAAAGCCGGCCCTGTCGTCTCCTCGGCGTAAAAGAATCCCACCTTGATCGCGCCCGAGAGGCGGACTCTGTTTGATCCAAGGATGGCCTCCGATCAGCTCCCGCCCGAAGGCGGCATCCGGTACGTCAAGATGCATCCCGAGCCGGCAATCGCGGTGTCGTCGTCCCATTCCTTCCGGCTGCAGGAACAACCCCGGATCTTTGACGAATTGCCCAAGGCCGACATCGTTTCCGTGTCCCGACCCGACGCTGGCGACATCAGCCCCATGCTCCTCTCCTACACCATCGAATTCCGTTACAAACAGGTGTTCCTGGTTTCTTTTCTTGATACATCGTTGGGTAGTTGTTTTCTTTCCTTTTTTTGTTTCTAAAGTTGCTCATTCGTGTTTTTTCTTCTTTCGGTTGCTAATGTCGTGGAGGGTATTCATTGGGGTTGATTCATGTGTGCTTAATCATTTTTTCGGAGTTCAAAATTGCGTCTCATATTTTATTCTTCGTTGTTTTGATGGTATGTTAGTGGGCAATGAGTTTATCAGTCTCCGAGTCTCGTGTTTGTAGAGAGAATTTTATTGACAGCAAGGAGCGAGCAAACCAATTTGCTTTGCGGATGCAAAATACATGTTTAAACATCGGTTAAAAAAAAAAAATTTAGACATGCCTAATTTTATAAGGGGATGTGTTGAACATTCTTGATACTAGATACTAATCTGTGGTTTTGCCTCACTACTAATAGTTTTACTGGTGCTGTTTCACTCTATGACTTGAGAATGCCATTTTGCTGTAAATCATGGGACTTCCTTTCCAACTCACATAATTTTGTTTGTTTTCCATGGTTAGCACACCGGAATAGCTTGGGCTTCCACTTCCATTAAGGTGACCAATAAATTTGCTGATCATAGTTTATTTCAATATCTATCTGTCAAATTTAAAGGCCTGGAAAACTGAAATCTGGAATTTTCATTTAGGTATAGTTATACAAGAATTCAATGTTTGGTTTCTTGGTTTATTACATCTGTTATGTTGAATTCTTATTTGTCACGACAATACCTATTTGGTAAAGAATAACTGTTGAAGTATATTTGTGTGTGGGAGCAACTAAGTGGTATTTCATGTGAGTGAAAAGAGGGAAATAGGTATACTAAACATCCTTGGAATCAGCTTTGTTGGATTTATCAGAATTTTTTAGAGAAGTATAGTTCTGACCTTCTGGGATATAAATCTGTTCTATGGATCGCTAAACTGATTTGAACTCATGTATACCAAACTTCTAGGCTTATTCAATCATGCAGCAATCTTAAAAATAGACCTTGACTGGACAAAAAATGTTCAATACATTCGGCTGCCAATTTGTGTAGTTATCCCTTTTTTGTGAAATAATGCAAATGCTGATGCTAATTATATCTAAGAACTCAGCAACTAGCCATTGTAGTTCCCAGGTGTTTCAGATCAACTACACGGACCTGCTCTCACTACATGAGTGCTGTGAAGAAGGATGTAATCTCACTCCAAGTTCTTATAGGAGCATATGCTTATTAGCTTAGCACTTCTCTCTCTTCTACTTTTAGAAGTAGTCAATCAGCTTAATATACCATCCTATCTCATATATCTAAAGGATAACATGTATCTATAGTTTCCCTATTTATGTCAATGTCACCTTAGGTTACATATTGCCATTTCATTCTCCATTTGTAAGCTTTCTGAATAGCAATTAAACATATTGATAAAAGTCAACTCATTTCTTGATTGTTTTATATATTTTAATTTTGTGATTGAATATAATAATGAGTTGCATAGATATTTTGCATTTCCATTCTTTTCTACAGACTTCATCTTTCTTTTAGATTACTTTCTTTGTAATTTAAATCAAGGTTCAAAACCTTAATTTGATAATGATACTAATTGGTAGCCAAACTAGCATGGTGCTAGTTAATGCACGATTTTGGTTGGTACCAGGACCGTTGTTTTTTGCCGATGGGTGGTATGGGTCCTAGGTTCAACCGGAATGTATCGGTCAATGTCGGCATACCATATGTCGGTATGTCACTATCGGTTTGGGAAAAGGACAGAAAATGGTCAATTTAAAAAAAAAAAGACCGTTTTAGGGTTTTCAATCCTAATTTAATGGTATTTTTATTGTATTTGAATAATAATTGAATGTATCTGAGGCATAGATGAATAGAAATTCTAGGCTATAAGGATGAGCGAATGAATTATCTTTCTAATAACCCCTAATTGGTCCCAATTATTCATAATGACCCTTAATTGGGCCTAAACTAATCAAAATGACACTAGGTAATTCTAATTAGACTTTAATTAGAACTTTGTGTCTTCTTTTATCCAAAACAATAACTTGATTACCACTAATCGCTGATTAGGAACTTTAATCACAAGTGAGAGTGTGAGAAAGAGTGAGACAGAGAGTAAGGATGAGAGTGAGTGAAAAAGGGGGAAGGAAGGGGGATTTAGGCCCCAACACTAAATTTGAGCATTGGGTTTAAAATTGACCCAATTTGCATTGGTATTGGTCAAATTCCGATAGTTATCGATGTGTATCGGTCGATACAACAGTTTTGACTATATTGGCCGATACATCACTCGTACTAGTCGAGGCTTGACCTATCCCCTGCATACTACCTGAAATGAGCTAGTTCACGTAACAGTCAATTGATGGACCGATACGTACAACCCATTTCATACATACAACCCATTTTGTACCATTTCGAGTAGTACGTTAGTCCTTGGTTGGTGCTACTTTGGATCATAGAGAAGGAGAGAGAAGAGGGGAGGTAGAGGATGTGGAGGCGACACATGCTAATGATGCGGCCAAGGAGGATGAGAGGTGGGTGGCATAGGAGGAGGAGGAGTTGGCCAACGTAGAGGGGATGGTGATGTGGAGGAGAAATAGGAGGGGAGAGACAGAAGAATGAAAAAATGAGAAGTTGTTCAGCTATTGACAACAATATATTAAAGAGAACCAAAAAACATGTGAGAGTTGTGACATTTGAGGTAGCAATGCATCTATCAGGCGACAGCTGTCATGTCTCACATATAAAGCTCGGTATATGTACCGGACAATAGTTTGTCACTTGATATAGCTCGGTATCAGTCTGTTTATCATCTGATAAACTTTGTATAACGAACTTACTGTATGGTAAGCTAAGTTTTATATTGAACAAGGTGAAATTGCATGATTTGCGTACTTGTTGGCCATCAAACCATAAATACCAGTCAAATCGTTCACTATATTTGAAGTGAGAACTATTGAGAGAATTAGTTAACATATAATGCATTTAGCTCATTATATGAGTCTATACACCAGAGAAATCAAAGTTTATCGAACTTGCATATCTGATACAAAAATGGATATTGCTTTTTGTAATGAATGCTGCAAATAGAGTATATAGTGGGTATGACATTATGCTAATTTAGCAGTTAGATGCTCTAGGCTTTTGTCTAGTTAAGTAATGTTTATGGAATGCTACCGTTCAAATCTAAATATCTGTTCTTTTACATGTTTGGTTGTTGAATGATACTTGGACATCATCTCTTCATGTTGTTTCAGTGTGAGGTATATGTTTAGGTCCGTGTGGGCAGTTTAACCTGCATAGACACTCAATTTAATTTAAATGGTTACACATTATCACAAACATTGTCATGGATTAATTTTTTTAATTATATTGATCAGTTCAAATGGCGCTTAGTAAAGAAAGCCTCACAAGTTCTGTATCTGCATCTTAATTTGAAGAAGCGTGCGTTTATTGAGGAGTTTCATGAGAAGCAGGAACAGGTGACTCTGTTCACTTACCAATATTTCTGTATTTTTTTTCCTCTTGGTGCACATTACTTCACAAATAATATCTTTTTTGACTAATCTGTTTTGGGCTTGTTCTTGCATGATTAGCTTTCAGAAAATTGTAACTTTTCAAGCTGTCTTCTTGCCAAATTCTTCATTATCCTTTTTAACTTTGTTTTCATTAAGATTTCCTGCTGGTTTTTGCTTTGTTCCCAGAGATTTTTATATTATCAAATATCGGTTGCCATTATGGGGTTTCTTTTTGCTGCATTTACTTATATTGTGAAGTAGTGGCCATCTCAAATAACATTTGATAATATTTTGCTAGTATACATCTTTTGACATTTCTCCTTATTTAATTGAAGTACAGAGTTCTCTCTCCATTATTACAGGCATAATACTGTTTTTCCATTTCCCATTTCAATTCTTATTTATCTCTTGAATATGAATTTATTTTGAAAACAGTAGGATTGTTATAACTCATGTATATCAGTTATGTGAATTTGATATTAGTTTTCTCCTTTCCTTTCGCATGAAGGTTAAAGAATGGCTTCAAAATCTTGGTCTAGGGGAGCATGCACCTATTGTGCAAGATGATGATGAAGCTGATGATGAGCCTGTTCCTTTACTGCAAGAGGAGCATTTGTCAGCTAAAAATAGGTGGTTGTTGCCATTCTTAATCTAACACTCCCTTTCTTAGCTTCAAACAGTAATACTTATAAATGCAACACATAATTGGTCTAGCAAAAAGCTTGAAGTGGATAATGTCCCATGTTTTTGATGGAAATTTTGATCATAGATACTATTGGATGAACCTGAAAGCTAAAATTTCCTTCTTAAAATATGTGTGCTGTCTAGATTATTACTGTAATCCTATTCATGTTTGATATATAAAAGAACATCATGACAAACAACTTACTAATGCCTGCATCCTCTTTACAAAATTCAATTATTTTGTGTTGGTTGATAAAACTTTGTTTGCACTTTTAAAAGTGTGGTAACTGTTTGTAGAAGTTCTGAACTTTCATTATACTCATTATTCTGAATTCAACTATCATATGCAATCTTAGGCTATCAGGTTGGATTAACTTGCACTGTCTTTTTAAATCCAGATTCAACTCTTAAAATACATACATAAGGAACATGGCCTATCTTCTTGATTTTTTTTTACAATGTAGAATGTTCTCATCAAGTGGTCATGATATGTAATTGGTTAAGGTGCCAGATATCCAAGTGCACAAGTGATAAAAGAACATCATGGCAAACAACTTACTAATGCCTGCATCCTCTTTACAAAATTCAATTATTTTGTGTTGGTTGATAAAACTTTGTTTGCACTTTTAAAAGTGTGGTAACTGTTTGTAGAAGTTCTGAACTTTCATTATACTCATTATTCTGAATTCAACTATCATATGCAATCTTAGGCTATCAGGTTGGATTAACTTGCACTGTCTTTTTAAATCCAGATTCAACTCTTAAAATACATACATAAGGAACATGGCCTATCTTCTTGATTTTTTTTTACAATGTAGAATGTTCTCATCAAGTGGTCATGATATGTAATTGGTTAAGGTGCCAGATATCCAAGTGCACAAGTGCATATGCAGCAAGGTTTGACTTACCGGTCCGTACCGGTATACCAAGTTTATCTCGGTACTGGTATCGGGTGGTATGCACAAGTGAGTACCACCCGGTATATTAAAATATAATATAAAATTTTATAATATAATATTATATATATTAAAATATTAATAAAAAAAGAAAAGGGGCGACGTTGCCTTGACCTTTCTCCCCGCACGGGGAGACGTTCCGGGAGGCAACGGCACACGGGCGCTGGCAACCCGCAGGCAACGACGGCGCGCCGGCGAGGATGGCACGGGGAAATAGGTACTCCTCTTTTCTTTTTTTCTTCTTTTCCTCTTCTTCTTCCCTTTTTCTCCCTCAATCAACCGTCGACGGTCGATTTCTCCCTCAATGGATTGCCGACGGCCGAAATCGATGTTCGACGGTCGATTTCTCCCTCAATCAGCCGCCGACGGCCGAAATCGACCGCCGACGGTTGATTTTTGGCAGAACCGCCCGGTAGTGGGCGGTCCGCGTACCGACAACCTAACGGACCAGTATGTACCGCTCGTACCGGGCGGTACAGGTCGAAATTGCAAACCTTGATATGTGGCTATTGAAATGTTCTAAAATATAATCAAATGCATGGCTTTAAGGTTCGGGTGCCTAGTCCCAGGTTGGACCATATAGGTCTGGTATGTGCAGGCCACATGTCAGCATGGGTTTGCTACACTGTTTTTAAGGGTTTCTATCATCTGAAACCTAGAAAATTCTATTTCATAGGCATTACCTGCCTAATAAAGTTAAGATTCACAAAATTGAAGTGGTTCAAGTCTGAAAGACAACATATATTACATTGAAAATCCTCCCACCCAATGCTGATCTAGATGGATGTTGCCTCCACTTCGACTAATGCAGTCGCAACAGATGCACTGCCATTGATGTCACAGATGTGCTGCTATAATTAATTGAAATTTTGCTGCTTTGGGATCATTCTCTTATAAAAGTTAACTAACATAATAATTTAATCCTTTATATAGTGTAGATCTAGGCTAGATATTCACGGATTAAGGCTAAATCATCAAGATCCAAGCAAATCTAGCCTAGCTCCGCTAAGATCCAAGCAAGATACTGGTATTTGCTCAGTGCCTTTTGCAAGTACTGTTTCCAAGCAATGATCTGTTGAGTCTGCTGAGCCAAGACGGGACCTGCTAAATTGGGCCTTTCTTTGCTATCTTTTTCTTCTTACTCTCTTATGAGTTCTTCTTACGAACTAACCTATTTACACTCCTTTTTTTTAAAATACATGATGTTGCTTTCCTGCTTCATCTCCCAAACTCGCTCAGTGGAGGAGTCGGTACAAAGAGCATAATACTAGGAGAGAGAGAGCTATCTAACAAGAGAGCTGCCCTCTCTTGGTTGGATGTTGGTCAAGCCTCCTACGAGGATCCGGTAACCTATATGTTTTGTAGTTAGTAAACAACACTAGAGACCACCATTCAATTGCACTGGCAAAGAAGAGGCCCCTATCCCTAAGGATGAAGCCTGGATCCACTGTTATTTCACCTTGAACCTTGATTGTGACAAACACGTATCTGAACAATGTGGTCTGCTTGAGTTGTGACAAGTACATTATTTATGATGGCTTTCTCTCATATTCTTGTATGAATCAAACTACAATCTTTCCCTTACCTTTATCTTTGTGGCTATAAACAAGCCATGTGGATCCTTATTCTCCATGGTCTGCATCTTAGGTGGCATGACTAAAACACTACTCGTGTTAATAATAGTACCGGTAAGACAAACCATGTTAATAATAGGATCCACATTGCTATTCTTTTAAAATTTGGTGTCGACCATGACAATTGTAGCCACCACTCAATTGCATAAGGATGACTGAGACTTATATTAGACAAACAACTTGATGAAGGTAAATATAAGATCGGTTATATGGGTTACTTGTATTACCAGGATTTATATAATTTTGACATGATATTACGGCATCCTCAGCAAATGTGACAAAAAATTTACGACATAATGAATCATCCCTATATTAACAAGCTCAAATAGTTCATAAATAATTAAATGTACCTCAATGTTGAAATATCTCAAATTCTTAAAAAAAATTATTATACCTCAAGTATTACATGCGATGTCTTGTTGACATCTGTCTTAAGTTTGTATATGATATTGTGCAGTGCCAGCAATTGATCCTCATAGATTGCTTGATTATATCAACATTGATAGATGTATTAGGATAATAAGTTGTATGATAAACACTTACTAAGATGATGCATATATATATATATATATATATATAATTCATAATAAATATTTTTATCCTTGCCTATTCTTGGGATATCTAGTTGTCTTACCTACAGTCTATGATTCAACATAAGGTTCAGGTTTGAAATTATCAGAAAGTGCCTTTTGAATCTCCTACTTTGTCTATCATATCATGTGAATCAAGTAGCCCATTTACAACCTCTTGTTGAAGTCTTGATGGCTTTGATAATTTCAGTCATTGAATCCCAAAATTAGGAGGAGGGGATATAATTTCCAATTTTTTTTATCCAAAGAACTAGTATATCATGTGCTTCCATTCAATGGAAGTGAACATCGCCCTTACTCTGATCTTCCTCTATTGAATTCAAGGCAATAAAATTAGTTGCAAACTGAGTGATACCAGGCGGCAAGATCTCTGTATGCTAACTTTTGTATCAAAGCATGCACTTAGTGGTAATTGTAGATATATTGGTTGATGTTCTGTGCCCTTGTCATTGTCCTCTTAACTGCTATGATGTCAGTAATGTCCGTTATCATAAGCTGATATCATTCATGGGTTGTGCATTGTGTCCAATATAAATGCTGCCTATGATCCATCAACTGTTCACCTGTCTTCTTGAAGTTTGCCTCATAATGTGTGATCTCTTGCACTACCGTTCTCTATGACTGACTCCAAAACTTCTACATTGCATCATGAATCTTATTAGAAGTATCAATGGACTTATGAACTCCAATCCTTCTATTACAATATGCCAGGAAGTTGATGATAGTCATCCCATTGGGCCTAGTACAGCTGTCACTCATCATTGTTATGCCAAGAGATCTCATTGCTTGTTGAATGGCTTAATCCAATCTCTGATTTCTTGATCTTTTCATCAAGGTAGTTGTCATGTAGAATAGATATACATGGATCAAGACTTGATCTTTGTGGGTCAAGCCCCAAATTGAGTAGAAAATAAAGAATCACAAAAACAATAATACTAATTTTGATGTAGTTAAACCGAAATTAAACAATTAAGCTAACAAAGTAGGCTAGGATTAACCTAATTTTGAAGAAAAGTCTGTTCTCATATTCAATTTCAATCTTCTCATTGTGAAGTTGGACCTCTCCAACTTTTGCTTGAATTTAAGAGAGATTTGAGTGGGATCTGGGATAATTTTGGTGGGGGTGAAGGAACGAGAGTGAGAGGAGAAATGAATTTTAAAAAAGTGATCCCAAGGGTTGAATCTGTATGGGATAGTATTGAAAACCTTGCCTCTAAAATCTAGAATTCATGGAATATTATTATGTATTCTATTTTAGTTTTTCTTTTTCCAGTTTCACTGCATAACATGCTTGAATCTATCTTATTTCAGACTGCACACCAATTTCTTTACTGATGGCTTCCTTAACCACAATAAAACATCCACACGTAATGATAGGAATTGTCTGTTTGGACTTTATTAAACCAGAGTTATGTGATATAATTATATTGAGTGTTGGTTATGACCTCTCTTAAATCTATTGTGACACAATTCAATCTTTGTGCAGAAATGTGCCTTCTAGTGCTGCACTGCCAATTATTCGGCCAGCACTAGGAAGACAGCATTCTATTTCTGACAGGGCAAAAGTTGCTATGCGAGGTTATTTGAATCATTTTTTGGGGAACTTGGATATTGTGAATTCTCAAGAGGTATATGCGTCCTATATTCTATTAAGAACTCAAGAACAGATTATTGGAAATAAAGAAGAGTAGAAGGCGTACTTGATATCGTTTATCTAAATAAAATATGATTTTTTATGACAGTTACTCCATGTCATAAATTTCTTCATAGATTTCTACAACTGGCATACCTGTTTCTGTATCATAGCTCTTTCTTTAATGAGAGTAGTAATTTACTCAGGATGTTCACTGATTATTTACACCGTTATTGGATATAGCAGCCAATAGTAATGGAATATCTCGAAAATGTTATGCTTTGCTTGTCTCCAAATGTCCTTAAATAGATATCCTATACATTCTGATTTTGCAGCATGTTTCAATTTTCTAAAAATGAATCAGGCCTTAGATGGAGTAGATCTTATTTGCCATCATTTCAAACTTATGGAGCTTTCGAGCATATTTTGCAGGTTTGTAAGTTTTTGGAGGTCTCAAGCCTATCATTTTTGCCCGAGTATGGACCTAAGCTAAAGGAAGATTATGTTACAGTGAGACATTTGCCAAAAATTCAAAAGGATGATGATGATAGAAGCTGTTGTCCTTGCCATTTTTTCAGTTGCTGTGACGGCAGCTGGCAAAAGGTAACTGTTATGATCCAATTTATAATTGTAAGCTCTCAGAGAGTCCATTTCTTTGACTAATTTTTCAAAATTCTTAAAAACTTTAACTTAGTTTTCACTTCATATTATATGATGCAAGATTGGCCTCATGCAGTCTCATTTATATTGCCTTTAATGATTTAGAAGATCGTTTTGAAGTAATTACATTTGATTCTATTACTGTTGATTCAAGTAAATACATTTCCTAAGGTTTATATTCAAGGATCACCATTTTGGTTACTAGACCCATTTCAGTGATTCTAGTCAGACCGTGTTGGTACCAGTGTACATATTGGTACACCTGTACGTACTAATGTTTCAGAGAGGAAGAAAAAGAAGAAGAGGAAGGGGTGGTGGGAGGAAGAGGAGGTTGAAGGAGGAAAAGAAGAGGAAGGAAGAAGAGGAGATAGTGGAGGAATAGGAGGAAGTGGAGGAAGAAGTGAAAGTCAGAGGAAGCAGGAAGAGGAAGAAGAAAAGAGGCCTACCCAGCAAGGTTCGTCAGACTGAGGCATACCGCTCGATACAGACAATATATATCAATCCGACAGGGATCTGTACGTGGACCACCCTAAACTGCGCAATACATGTTATATGACCTTGTATGGCTCTCGATACGAGTTTTGTACTGATCGATAACGGTCAAAATCCGATCATTACCAACCTGTATTGGTCGGTAACAATCAGATTTCGATTGTTACCAGTCAAGGGCTGAGATTGCCTTGTTTCAAACGTACAATTTGAACAATAGGTAAGGGTTTTTAAACCCTTTCCTCCCCCCTCTCTTAACTCATTTCACTCTCTCAAACTTTTTAACTCTCTCAAACTCTTTCTCATTCACGTCTCTTTCTTATTCTCACATTTTCACTCTCTTAAAATCAATAAAACTACGATTTGTGGATTTGATCAAATTTAGGAGGCTACTTTGGGAGGATTAAGAGGAAGAACACTCTAATCAAGATATATGTCGCTATTATTTCCTAATTTAGATTATTTTTACTAAAATTATACTAAATTTATATTTATTTTCAACTTAAAAATCCTAACTTTTTTTTTTATCTTTTAGGATTTTTTGGAGCCATCTTTGGTAGTTTTATCATATTGTCAGTACTCCTTGCATACTGACATACTGACATACTGACACCGGAAGGTACGTACCGGTCCACCAGCTAACCGATACACGGATCACTTGCTATCGGGCGGGTACCGTTAGGTAGCGGTTGTTTTCGCCCCATTACCACCCAAAATTGATCGGTAATGGTCGATTTCGATCGTTGTCGGCTACTATCGGGCTATAATGGTCGATTTCGATCGTCGGCGGTTGATTTTGAGCGGTATCAACTCAGGGATGGAGAAAGAAGAAGAGGGAGAAGAAACACCTGGAGTCTGCGCTGCTCTTCGCCCGCATAATCCGTAGCCCGTGGGTGAAGAATCACTCATGCGATCCGTCACCCGTAGGCGATTTCTTCTCCTTGCGTGGGGAGAAGAAATGCCTCCCCACGTGGGGAGAAGGAACGAGACGACGTTGCCCCTTTTTGATATTTTTAATATTATATTATATTATAATATATATATATCGAGCTGTGTACGCTTGTGTGTACTGCTCGGTACTAGCATACCATACCGTACCAAGCTGAGCTCGGTACACCGGTATGGCGAACCTTGCATACGATGTCACGTCCCCCCGAATTATATCGCATACGAGAGGGGTGACTCTGTCTTAATCAGAAATACAATATAATTCGTCCACAAACCGAACCCAGGATCCAAACTAAATTTGAGGATTCTGATTAAACATTTTCAAAGATCATTCACATCCATTCAAAAAACCTGTGCAGTTTATAATCGATAATCCACAAAACTCAAAGATTAACTTAACCAAAAACATTAACCACACTTATAAAACCATCAGTCTCAGAAACGTATACAAATGCAAAACCAACCATTTTCCACCACTTCATATAATTGTAAAATTTAACATTTAAAGATTTCATACTGAGTGGTATTCTAACCTTTTTACAAGATACATCAGTTCTTATTTATCTACAATATCTCATTACATACAAAATATTCTTATACAACATCTCCCAACAAGACTTGCCCAAAATCTACATAGCTTTCCACTATCTCAGCTTAGTTCTAACTTTTTCTGTAAGCGACAAGTTAACTTGTAAAATTTATATAGCAACAAGGTGAGCATATAGAGCTCAGCAAGTGACTAACATATCCAAGACCAAGAAGGATAGTTTTAAAAACAAACTTGATAACAGATAGCAAGACAAAGGTATAAGAATCCATAGAGAGTATCTCGTAGATACATAATCACAAATCATTTCATTCGAAACATACTTTGATCATAACAGTAGAGAAAGAGTAGTTGGAGCATATCATTGGGAATACGAAACATTTCAGAGCGTATCAAAGATGTATAAAGTGTTTTAGAACATATCAAAGGCATATGTAACATTTCAGAGCATATCACAGATGCTTAGGATATTTCAGAACATGTCAATGGCGTGTGAAATGTTTCGGAATATATCAATAGCAAATGAAACATTTTGGAAATATAACAATGACATTCGAAACAGTTAGGAGCATGTTAAACACATATGAAATGTTTCAGTACATATCAATGGCAAATGAAACATTTCGGAGCATATCAAAGATGCATAAAGAGTTTCGGAATATATCAACGAAATGTGAAATGATTCGGAGCATATAAAAGGTGCATAAGACATATTTCGAAGCATATTAATGGTGTAGGAATAATCTTAAAGCTTATCAAATGAACAATTAAGGAATAGAAGCTCAATATCGTATCAGACATAAGCAATGCTCTGGACATAGATGGTGAACTGGGACCATAAACAGAATGTGGATCATCCATCGCTGAATGACCACCAAACATAAGTCTCCCACGTCTGGGAGCTCCATCCACCCACGTCCGAGTGAAGTCAGTGGGGCCGGCAAGAGCATAGCTGGCTCTGAACACAATACCCTTTACCATTTCTGGCAAAGGTCCATAAAATCCCACAAACACCAGAGTACAAAAGGACATAAGGAATAAAAGTGACATATATCGGAAGCACATGCGAAATAATTAAATATACATATGCTAATATGAAGCAATACGATGTCAACATAAACATTCATAATTTGTATTTAGATAGTCAAAGAATAAAGAACAAAAGTGCATAAGAATTTAAGCAATACTGTAAGGCTCAATTGAAGGATGAGCTTTAATTGGATCATAAACAAAATATGATCCGATAACATATCAAAAACATAGATGGTGAAGTGGGATCATAAACATAATGTGATCCATTTGACCACCAAACACAGTAGAGCATCATAAGCTCCAAGCATAACATACCTTTTACCATTTTTTGCAAAGGTCTAGCACAAACACCAGAGTATAAAATGACATGAATAATGAATTTGGCTTATATCGGAAGCACATGCGGAACAATGAACATCCATGCGCCTAGACGAAACAATACGATCCAAACGTAAATGTCACATAATTGATTCAGGTATGCAAATTATCTAAGGACAAAAGTATTCAAGATTTCAAACCAATAATGTAAAGCTCAATGGAAGTATGGATTTTAGGTTAGAAATCGATTTCCAAAGGAGTGAACAAGAATAGGCAAAATCGACAAAGGCTGAATTCTGACAGAATTTGAGAGGTACATTTCATAAATTATTTGAATAGGCAATCATGCTCCGAATTACTCATGAAAGGTGTCATTAGAAAGATAAATCAATCTAGTTTCAAACGAAATAAGTTTCATACAAATTGAAGGTCTCTACAAAGAATTATTGATGATTTCGCAACCAAAGGTAAGGAGTTATGATCCCTGTTTTACAGAATCCATAAGGTCTAACAAAACAGAAATTTCGGCAGTCATTTGGACTCCAAATCTTTCAATCCTAGTATCAAATGAAAGATCTATGAGTCTAATTTCTAATGAATCTAGTGTTGCATAAATCAGAGACTCCAACAGAAAAATATAAGCAATATAGTGATGAAAGGTCAGGAGGTACAGACTCTGTTTTACAGATTTCATATGCTCAATTGAAACAAACATTTGTGTTAGCAAATGAACTCTAAATTCTTCAAACTTAGTTTCAATAGAAAGATATGTGAATCTATTTTTGAAGAAGCTAAGTTTTGTCCAAATCAGAGGTTTGTACTAAAAGTTACAGCAAGAACAAGGCAGACAGGTCATAATCTTGACAATATTACAGATTCATACTTGGGCATCGAACAAAAGAGATTTCGGTTTTATCCCAAATTTTCCTCATAATCAAAGTAAGAACAAGGATAAATTTCAGTAGAAAAAGGATAGAAGACATTATATAGGATGGGGTTAGAACACTTGCCTTTACAAATTTTGATCTCAAGGTGTGGATTAGATCACAATCTCAAAATTCCCACTTCTTTCCTTCTCTTCTTCTTCTTCTTCTTCTCCTCAAGTTCACGTTGCTGCCAAAATCTCCTTTTTTTTCTCTAATTGTTAATTGTTTAAGCTAACATATGGGTTGATAGGTGACAAACATGCATGCAATGTACTTATGTGTCACCTATGCACATGCACAAGTGGCACTGCTTTAAACCAAGGTTTGACTTACCGATCCGTATCAATGTACCGACATATTGTCAGTACCGGTACGGGACCGGTACTTGGCGGTATGCATAGTGCGTACCACCCGGTATTAAAATATAATATAATATTTTTTATAAAATAATATTATATAATATAATATTAAAAATATTAAAATATAAAAAAGAAAAGGGGGCAACGTCGCCTCGATCTTTCTCCTCGCGTTGTCACGGACAACAATGAAACAAGGTGTTTGATGAAATGCTCATGTTTGTCCGTGTCCTTCGGTTTGTGTACATAGCTTGTACAGCAAGTAGCGGGCTTGCAGTAGGCTTAGTAGCCTGAGTTTGGTTTGCTAATACAAGTATGTCTTGTAAGCACTTGTGGGGGACTTCGGTCTGTAATGGACCATTATCCTTTGTGTGCAACCTCTCTGAGTTTGTAATGTCCATGGATGTAATTCGCATATGACTTTATGAAGTGTTTGCTTGAGCAGTTGCGTGTGGATCCCGTGGGAATTGCTTCTTCTGGCCTGTTTTCTCTTTTGTGAGTCTAAGGGACTCTAGGAGATCTCGGGGAAGGCTGACCTTTGCGGACGGATATGCAGGGGTGCCGCACGGCTTAGGCAAAATCAGCTAAACCCGTGATAATGTGGTATCAGAGCGGGACAAGCACACCTAGAAACACTTGCCATACAAACGTGGAGGACCTAACTGGGCTGTGTGGAGGACAGCCAGCACGCGCAACCGTTTGGGGGGAAAACGGACATCGAGATGTAGGGAAAGGAGTCGCTTAGAGGAGCGGGCATCCAGGTTTGGCATTTAGAGGAATGACCAACCCTTTGCGCGAGAGGCACCATGAGGACAAGCAAGCGAAGAAGAATGCGTAGCACACAAAGATTGGGATGGTGGAGTTCGAGCTATGGCTCGACGTTGGCAACCAAACTTGACGGTGCTCAAGGCAAAGCAGGGCGTTTGGTGATAGATGAGACCGTGCAAAGTGGGAGGTGTTGCGTAACGACCGAAAGAGTTGTGCAAAGCTCAATGAGGTGAGGGGAATTGCTAACTCGAAGGATTCAGAACTCATGCAAGGGCTTGTACACGGACGACGGAGTGTTCGTGGCCATCCTAAGGTGCGATCAGAACTCAGTGCCATGGAGCATCAGAACTTTCTCTTCGACATAAAAGGATACGTCCGTAAGCAGCTGAAATGTGCAACAAGTTCAGCACGTTGCTAGACCCTGAAGGGTGCAGTGGAGACTGTATTGGCAAAGGGTCGCAATCTAGCAAGTACATTTGCTGGGGCAGAACAAGGCACAAGTTGTTCAGCAAGACGGAGTAGTCCAAAGGGGATGATGGTCTCCGAAACTTCCAGTGGGAAGAATGTAAAGAGGAAAGTTGCTCCAATAGGACAGATATCCAGGAGGGATAAGTCCTAGTTCTCCAGAGGGAGAATCATGTGCAACAGATCACATATATTGAGGAAGAGTTTCTCAAGGTAATATCTCCAAAAAGCTCAACGAACCGAGCGAGCGACGAAGAGTCGTCGCATGATCTCGAATGAGGTAATGCATTGGTGGATGCATTTCGAGATCAAGTGGGGGAGTAATCCAAGGCAACATCATATGAAGGCACACTTCGAGTCGATGTGAAAATCGAACTCAACGGAGGGCTGACCCGTGGAATGGTGGACGCGAGGGCCAATATCAACTCAATGCAAATCGAGGAGCAGAACGACTTGGGTAGAACTTGGTGAAGTATCCAAGCCGCATGAAGGGAGTTGACATAGAAGATGGAACATGGAGCGGAGGCACAGAGCTTTCCTTAGACGGAGGTCAAGGGCATGAACTCTTGTAGAGACAAGAGTGAGATTATGTCGTTCTATGAGTTCTTCATTCTGATGGGGCGGACTTATCTTTCATGGTGCCAAAGATGAAGGGAGCTTCGAGGCACATGCAAGCTACTTCTGAGATGCATTTGACGGAGTAACTAAGGTGATTCAACTTGCGGAGGCATAGTTGGGATCAGGATACCTTAGCACGGGGCAAAGAGGACGCAGAGGCGAGTACTCTTGAAGAATATGCCATAGTGTTGCCATTCGAGTTGTCAGGAACAAGAGGTGCATAGCAGAGATTGTGCTGGTAGGGGATAAAGGCCCAGGATCCAGACAATGGTGCACTAATTCTAGTGAAGTCAGGGGGACTTCATGAGCTACTAGGCGACAGACTGTCCTAGAGCTATGCTTCGTCCAGGTGTGACCCAAGAGTGGGTGGACGAAGGTGAAAATGCCAAGGGAGCTAACTAAAAATCGGAGATGGCAGAGGCCCTATGATGTGTTGGCATAGGCCACACGTGGAGAAGTTGTAGTCCGAGTTCATCACACGAGAATCTATATGCAATGGAGATGTCACCAGGAGGCGACATGGTGCAGCGGATCGTGGTGGAATAGTTCGTGGCAATGCAACACAGGCGATCGTGTCCCGTGAGGGACAAGATCATGCGGAGGTATGATCAGGAGCTACTGGGAGCTCCACTTTGGTGTACGACACAACAAGAAGAAAGGCTATGGATTCAAGGAGTGAATGCCATGGTACCGCAGAGGTGGGTCTTCGTGTGTGCATCGGATCTTGCATTGGATGAAAGCCTTAGTCATCAGCATATAGGGGCTGTGTACCACCGAGGAAGAAGTCCAAGTACAAGTACCAGTGAGTCCCATGGCGGGAGATGTGATCATGTGAATGATCAGGAACTACTGGGAGCTCCACTTCGGTGAACAATGCAACGGCAAAAAGGGTTGTGGATTCAAGGAGTGAATGCCACAGTACCGCAGAGGCGGGTCTTCCGTGTGTATACATCGAAGCTTGCATAAGATGAAAGCCTTGGTCATCAGCATATGAGAGCTGTGTACCACTGAGGGAGTAGTCAGATTGTAAGTACCAGTGAGTCCCATGGAGGGGACTTGATTATACTAAGGTATGATCGGAGCAGCTGGAGAGTTGGACTGCTTCAGTGCTCACATTTGCTTAAGGGAGCCCGACAAGTCAGAGGACAAAGCTGAGTAAGCGAATGTTGCTACCAAGGAAGCTAAGGAGAACAGAATCGGCGTGAGCCCTGCAATAAGATGACGGAGGCCATGCATGAGAGTTGCAGTCTGTCTTTTCATCGACCAAGAAGAACTTCTAGGAGGACACAATGGTGTCGAAGCAGGTGGTCGGAAGGGGCGAGGAAGCGACGACGAGTCCAGTGGGGCTCAGCTACCCAAAAGCAAAGCGTCGATTAGAAAGGCGGTGGACTCGGAGGAGCACCACAGTGCCGTAGAGGCGGATCTATCGATCACGAAGGAAGGGATGCAGATGCAAATTAACGGATAGTAGGGCTATGGGCTTGGCAGCACCATGGTACCGCAGAGGCGGGACTTCCGTGGAGTCATCGATCCCTTGCTCTCATGGAGGGAGAGCATTGGTCGTAAAAGGGGCCGAGGAGGTGGAGAATGCAAAGGCAAACTCCAAGTGCCAAGACAGGGCAGAAGGGCAGAGGCCAAGAAACTTCATAAGATCGATGTCGATGGGCTTCTCATCAAGATAGCCGAAAGCGAGGGGCTTCGGGTTGATGCAGGAGTGCTCGACCAAGGAACGAAGTAGATAGTACATGGTACTGTACCTTTCTACTCAGAGGAGTAGGCGGCAAAGGTGATGGAGAAGACGGTACAATCCCAGAGGCGACCAAATCTATCAAAGACTTACTCCAAGTTGGGGTAAACTTTTTGCTCTTTTCGGGCGAAACTTCTTGCATTCCAGAAGTTCAATCGCAGTGAGAAGGCGAATCACAGTAGCTAACTCAGCGCAAGGAGTGCAAACACTTCAAGTGCTTCAGAAGTGTGAGCAAAAAGCGGGCGAATGTTAGTAACTAGCTCAATTCATGAAGTACAAACTCGAGGAGGCAGGCGAAATTGAGTAACCTTTGCTTTCTCAACTCAGGAGAATGGGCGAAACCGAGTATCCCAATCCTCTTAACTCGAGGAGGTGAGCGAAGCCAAGTAACCTTGCCTTCTCAACTACTAAGAGAATGGGTGAAGTCAAGTATCCCAGTTCTCTTACTTATCCGGCAGAGGAGCTCTGCATAAGTTCAGTGACCCTTCAGAGAAAGCTTACGGAAGACAATAGTTGTCAAATCCTCACCATTGGTGATCGGTACTACTTGGAGTAGATTGTCCGCTTCATTTTTCAATTGAATGCCAATCGAAAGCGGAAGTGATGCGAACCTACTTGGAAGTGACAGCTAAACATGGAGGAAGGATCAATGGGCAAACATTGTGGAGGAAGGACCTTAAAAACTTCAAAGTCTGCGAGACGATGCTCGTTAAAGCTCCAACAAGCATCCACCCAGTTCAAGCAACATGAGTATACTACGATACTGGCGCATAATAAGGCAGGTCTTTTCCTTCATCAGCAAGATCCGCGAGAACCAACAATGATCAGCACAACTCAGCCAACCCCACACCAGACTCAATCATTTGTGAGTTGAAGCAGCATGGCGGATCAGAGTTCGACTACTCAACAACAGCGGCGGAGAGCAGTTGGGAGCCAAAGGGGCGTGTTGCAGCTAAAGCAGAAGATTGAAGATTTAGCAAAATGCACGGAGATGCAGCGTCTACAGCGGCTTCGACGAGGACGTCGAAGGAATAGGTGGGGGAGAATGTCACGGACAACAATGTAAACAAGGTGTTTGATGAAATGCTCATGTTTGTCCGTATCATTCGGTTTGTGTACATACCTTGTACAGCAAGTAGCGGGCTTGCAGTAGGCTTAGCAGCCCGAGTTTGGTTTGTTTTATGGCTAATTTTGGCTTGTAAATACAAGTATGTCTTGTAAGCACTTGTGGGGGACTTCGGTCTGTAATGGACCATTATCCTTTGTGTGCAACCTCTCTGAGGTTGTAATGTCCATGGATGTAATTCACATATGGCTTTATGAAGTGTTTGCTTGAGCAATTGCTTGTGGATCCCGTGGGAATTGCTTCTTCTGGCCTGTTTTCTCTTTTGTGAGTCTAAGGGACTCTAGGAGATCTCAGGGAAGGTTGACCTTTGCGGACGGATAAGCAGGGGTGCCGCATGGCTTAGGCAAAATCAGCTAAGCCCGTGACAGCGCGGGGAGATGCTCCGTCTCCACGCACGGGAGAAAAAGCGGCCGCGACCATGGGCGACTCGCGGGCGGCGACGGTTGGCATGCGAGGACGACGCGCGGGCTAGGTATTCTTTCTTCTCCTCTTCTTTTTTCCTCTTCTTCTTCCCTTTTTCTTCCTCAATCGACCGCCGACGGTCGATTTCTCTCTCAATCAACCGCCGACGGTCGATTTTTGGGCGGACCGGTATTTACCGTGAAATTGCGAACCTTGCTTTAAACAAGGTGGTGACACATGTCCTCACCATGTTTTCTTTATTTTTTTATTAACTTAAGGTGAATCTTTCACAATTTATTTCATATTTTTAAGATTCACATTTAGGTCCCTAGCAATCAATTTTTTAATATAAAATTATATAATAAAAAAATTAATAAACAAATCCTCAAATTTACAAATGGGTCCTCATAAACAATTTAAAATATATCATTATAAATATTTCAGAAATGAGGGATATTACATACGGTGTGTTGGTACGTCTCGGTACGTATCGTACCAGCGGTTGGTTGGTACATCGGTACGGACTAGTAAGGCGAACCTGGCTACCCAGTACGTGATTGTGCACGACGATGGTGTGCAGTAAGGTTGTGTAGTGCATAATGCATACAATCAGGGCAAAGGTGGTGTGTGGTGGCCATGTGTGGTGAGGTTGTGGCATGTATGAGTACCTATAGGAGGGCCAGACCCTCTAGTTGGCATATTGTTTCATGCTTGGTCCGGTACCTATCGCCTATTTTGTAACAGTCCAGGCGAAAGGCCGTTCATTGCTTATATTCACTAAAGGTATTTAATTTTATTGCAAGGAGAAGGTTGGATTTAGATGCAGCGAAGCTACTGCTACTACATGCTTAGGACAAGCAACTTGTCCTCAGATAGGAGAAAATATACATATTGCTAATTGAACAGTGCACTTATTTGTGCTCATTTAGGATAGCTAAAGTTAGTGGTTAAATATCTTAGTAAGCTAATTGAGAGTATGCATGTGATGGTAAATTTTAAGATATATATTGTTTTCCAAGTGTCTCTTATAGTAACATAATAACATACAAAATCACCGAGATGATGGTTGCATGTGTTCTTGGTTAATTGGTTGTTTTAGCATGATTCTAATGATTTAATGACTCAAAAAGAGAAATAAAATAATATACTAGGCAAGGTCTACCAAACCGTACTATACCGGCGTACCGAGCTCAGCTCGGTATGGTACGGGGTTATTGAGCAGCAAGGATTGACATATCGGTCCGTACCGGTATCGGGCGGTACGCACAGTGCGTATCGCCCGGTATATTAAATATATTATAATATTTTTATATAATATTATCTTATATAATATTAAAATATATTAAAAAAATAAAAAGGGGCGACGTCGCCTCGAATTCTCTCCCGTGAGGGGAGACGGTCTCCCCGCGCGGGGAGAAAAGAACCCGCGGGTTTTGCGGGCGGTGACGGCGCTAGGGCAGCGCGGGTGGCGACGGCTAGCGGGCGACCCCCCGGGCGGAGTCGCCGCTAGGGTGGCGCGAGGTACTTCTCCTCCTTCGCTTCTTCTTCTTCTTTTCCTCTTCTTCTTCTTTCCTTTTTCTTCCTCAATCGACCGCTGACGGTCGATTTCTCCTTAAATCGACCGTAGACGACGGAAATCGACCATCGACAACGGAAATCAACCATCGATGGTCGATCTTAGTGCTACCACCCGGTAACGGTCGGTCCGCGTACCGGTCAGCTGCCGGACCGGTATGTACCGGGCGGTACGGGTCTTATCGCTCGGTAAGGAAAACCTTGTTGAGCAGTATGCCTAAATTAATGTTTTAAGTCTCCAAAAATACTTGAAAAATAGAAAATAAAGTTATGATAGGATTTTTAAGATAAAAATAGATATATATTTGGTATAGGTTTAGCAAAACTAATATAGATTAGGCAAGAATAGTGTCATATATCTTTTTTGGGCTTAGAGGAATAGCCTTGTGCAAGGTTTATAATTTTGATCCATTACAGATCGCCTTTTCATTAATATTGAATTATCTACAGCAAAATTATTTGAATTGTTAGATTATTTTATTACAATAAAAAATTTAAGATTTAAATGAATTAAATAATCACATATGTAGATAAACCTGATTGTTGATTCTAACACCAAAACAAACGACGGGCCTCCACGAGTGGTAGATTGAGATCCTCGATCCTATGTATCTGTATATCAATATGTTATGTTTGTCGGATCCAATCCTAAAATTGATCCCACGACATAGTGTATTGATCCGTCTGCCATTAGTGCATCAATGTGGTGATGATCGTAGGTTGATCGTCATTAATCATATATGTCCGAGGCAGCTCCTGAGGCATGTACTAGTGAATGTCGGAGCTTCTATGTTCACTATTGCTCTGTTGCTCTGTATCATATTGTGGATGGAGAAGAATGACCAACTACCACCGTATCGTTGTTGGCTATAAGATTCTTCGTAATATGACGGTTGTGAATATGATGAGCTTCGTTCTGTATCGACATCGTTTAGGTTCTGTCGCATCTACTCAAATTTATCCACTGCCTTCCCCTTCCCCTACCCCTTACTACGCATAAACTTGACCAGTACCTTGTTAAGCTCCGTGTTCTGAGTCTTAGGTGGCATGTGTAAATTACTGCTCCTCGGTCCACGCACCACCGTTAACTTATGTTGATGTCATCGTCATTATCGGTCGAGGAACTACTATCTGCGTTGGTATCATGTCTCTGAATCGAGCGAGTTGCTGAATGCGATTGTGAAGGTGTTTCGTTGCCTAACTCGATTCTTTCCAACAGTATAACTAATGCTACTGCCTTCCCCTTTTCCTTTGCCTTTGTACGCTGGGTGGATGACTACGACAGTTGGGTATTTGATGTTGTTTGACTCCTTCCCCCATGTTCTGACCGAGGGGGATTTTCTACCTGCTTGGGATGTGCTTCCTCTTCTATTGCCTTAGTCATAAAACATGAAGGACGTTGAGGATCTCTTGTCTCATCAAGTAGAGGATCCTTTTGGTTCTCCGTCGCTTCGATTCACTCTAACATCAGCTTTGAATCTTCATTGTAGAATTGAAGGTCGATGGGACCAATCTATGGTTCCTTTGTCTCCTTATCCAGCTCGACACACTACAACCTTAGCCACATATTATAATGAATATATACTAGTTTCTTTAATTGTCTATATGAGAGTCTGTTACGGATCTTCGTGTGAATCAATACGAACATTGACCAATTACGTTCGCAACCATTAGATGTCGTCGTTTGTGAAAGTACATGAATGACAACCTTACTGAGATGTGGTGCATCCTCTCCAAATTGTATCCACTACTCGACTTTAAAAAGATATAAATAAGACTTTAGTAACATAACAAATAATTAACATAAAATATAATTGGCAATCAATATGTGTAACTTTTTCTTACTAGGATCCATAGTGTAACGACACGATATAGCGACAACGTTGGAGAATGAACCAACTGTTTCTCGGAAATATCGACCCTTTGCAAGAGCCTTGGCTGCATCAGTAGCATTTGGTAAGATTCGATATATAACATTTCTTAGTGCCATTAGTAAATCATTTTGCGTTCCGATGACATACCGATATTGAATTGTCGGGTTTAGATAATATGCTGCAAGACATAATTTTGTTAGTATAATTTTTTATTATATAAAAAATTATAAATTAAATTATTTTGAATATGAACTTTCCTGCATTACAGATATCTTGATCCAAATGATCTTCAGTGCGATGATCAATGATCCGTATATATTGGTCAGCCTCAAAATCATTTCTGAATGCTTTCATGACCTCCTCTCTTGTTGAAATCAACATATATTTAAGATACGACATTTGTGGACGCTTTTCTATATCGACCTTATAAAGAATAATATAAAATAGTTCAACACCTTTTATGATTTCAGCCAGGGTCTCCCAAAATCTAGATAAAAGAGTGGCTTTTTCCACTCAATATCGAATATCTGGAATCGGACCACTCTTGTGAGATGACCATTGCTTTTAAGCCATGCCTCTTTTGCTGTAATGACTTTAATGCAATGAAATTAGTAGTACATCGAGTGACTCCAAGTCAGAGTATCTTACCATTTACATATTTTTGCATTAAACAGTGGACCCAGTGATGATTATATATAAACTTTGTTATTGCTTATGCTCGAGCTACACCCTTCTTGATCGCGTCCAACACCAATATCCTTCAGCATTATATCTATGCAATGAGCTGCACAGGGAGTCCAAAACAATGTTTTTCTTTTTTCCATCAATTGCAAACAGGCTCTCTTGAAATTTGCTCCATTGTCGGTTACTATTTGCACAATATATTGTGGTCCAATCTCCTCTACGACAGTATTAATCAAACTCTTAATATAGTTTTCATCTTCGATCTTATTGGAAGCATTAATTAACTTGTGAAACACCACCATTCTATTGCAATAAATAAGAAAGTTGATGATACTCATTCTTGTTAGCCTTGTCCAACTGTCGCACATCAGTGTCACCCCATATTCGTCCCATTGCCTCTTGAAGGATTTAATCCAATCCTTTAGTTCTGCCTTCTCTTTATCTAGTACATATCGTAAATCTCCTTCGGTGTTAGAGTTTGGATCCTCGTGCTAGAGTTTTGAATGGAGGAGACCATTCTCTTATAATATGGATCTTGGACTGTGATTGCTGTAATCCTGTGGAAGTTGAACCATTTTGAAATTGCTTTCCAAATATCCTATTTTTTTTCTTTTGTATATGCATCATCAATCCATGTTTGTTTTGTTGTTTGTGGAGGATACGCTTGCGGATCAATATCAACAATATCTAGTGCGGGCCTCCTGCCAAGACCTCTCATAAAATCACGGAGTCTACTATGCCTCATGCCACTAGTTCGACCTAATTGAGAAGGAGCAGTTGGCTATCTCATACTGGCCAAACTTTGTATTTCATGTTCCCAATGTGAGTCAGGTCATTAATGTCTCATTCATTTATTGGCCATATACTGATGCACTAATGATGCACGAATCCCAATTATGAGATTTGGGTCGACATTATTGCCACGACCCTGTCGATCTGAGATTCAGCTTCTTCTTGCAAGCTCTCTACCCCAAGGATCCTTCCTTGGCCTTGGTAGAGTTCCTCCAAGCTCGCTTCAAGAATATCAAGGCGGGTTTCCATTGTTGTAAGTCTCTTTCTGACTCCTTTTTCTAGTTGGCGCACTAGATTGCGCCTCCTCTGCTCGCGGAGAGTACCCAGCTTCACGCTCGTCTTATTCGCTGTCGCGCTCCTCATGGGCGGCTCCAGCAGTTTGCGAGTGAGTTTGCACTTGCAGCCCACCTGCGGCTGCTTGGGGCAAAGGTCCGACTTGCCCCATCTTGCTCGATTCACCACGGTGCTTCGCTTACTTGTTCGAATTACTTGCCTGCTCTGATACCACAATGTCATGGACTTAGTTGAATTTGCCTAAGCCGTGCGGCACCCTGGCGGCTACTTTGAAGACTTAGCTCGAATTGCCTAAGTCATGAAGCAACCTTTGTCCACAATTCCAAACTTAACTAAAATTGCCTAAGTCATGAAAACGTTAAAGCGTATTTGCCCGCAAAAAGTCAGCCCACTTGCAACCTCGTGCCGGTCCCGAAGGACTTACAAAAAGAGAAGTTGATTTGTTTTAAAGACGAGCGACGGACAAGTCCTGATGTCTCGCAAAGAGGGCAGCTCTTACAAGCAATTTGTTGAACACCTTGAGTACAATAGAAAAAGAGAGAGAGAAACAAGACTTTAGAGGGTTGTAAGAACGGTCGCAAGTCCACAAACGACGGTTCTGAAGGTATTGGACGCAAGACGAGTTCAATAATTGATGAATGCTCACACCCGATACTATCCCGAAGCCCATCCAGCCCTGTGCCACCCGGGGGGCTCCAAAAGGCTGAGATGGCTGACATTTTTCATCGCTCAGCCAGGTCGCCGCAGCACGCGAAAACGGCCCAAAGCTGGGCATTTTTGGCCTGTTTTGGCTCCGCGTCGCGAGCGACTGTTCTGCAGCCTTACAGACTATTTTTGCTCGCATTTCTGAGGCAAAATCACACAAAACCAAGGCAAAACATGCTGCTAAACATCTGTACAAACAAACAAAAGCGACGAACGGTTTGCTTAGCGAAGAGTTGCGGTTGAGCGACGATCGTTCGTGACAGCAGGGAGAAAGATCAAGGCAACGTCGCGAGTTTTTTTTTTTAATATATTAATATTATATTATATAATATTTTAATTTATCGAGCGGTACATACTGTGCGTACTGCCTGGTATCGTATATCGTACCGAGATAATCTCGATACGTCGTTACGGACCGATATGGCAAACCTTGCTCTTAGGTATTAAAAACATTTAATTGACCCAAAATCGATAAAATTTTGATTAAATCATCATTAAATTCACTAATCACAACATTAAATAATTTTTTTTTTTAAATTATTTGTCTTTCAACATTATAAATATGTCAAACACCTTAATAGGTATTAAAGATATTGCATTAATCCAAAATCGATCAAATTTTGATTAAAGTAAACCATCATTAAATTCACTAATCATGGCATTAAATATTTTTAATACAATCTAATTAAGCTTATTTTACCATCATAAATATATAAAACATATAAAAAATATTAAATACATAATTTTGATTTAATGTAGATCAAACTATGATGAAATCTGCATTATATATACTAATCACATGTTTAACATAATTAATTACCCATCAATTACTTGTCTTTCAATACTATAAATATGTCAAACATTCTAATAAGTATTAGATACATTTGATTAAATTATTATTAAAATCACTAATCGCAGCATTAATTATGTCTAATAAAACTTAATTTAACCTATTTTATCATCATAAATATGTAAAACATATGAAATAAACATTAAATATATAATTTTGATACAATACAGGTTAAATTATGATGAAATCATCATTAAATACACTAATCATATGTTTAACATAGTTAATTATGTCTTTCAACATTATAAACATGTCAAACAACTTAATAGGTATAAACACTATGAATTGATCCAAAATCAATCAAATTTCAATTGAATCATCATTAATTCAATATTTAATATACATAAATTATAACTATTTAATCTATTAATAATCTAATTTTGAATAAACCAAAATTAAACATATTAATCATAATATTAAAAATCATATTTACTCTCTAATTAAAGAAATAGAATACGTACCTCTCTTAGTCTTCCTAAATTAGCCTTGATTCAATTAACAAATCATTGCTTTGTAGAGTTTAGGAGAGTGTAAATGGAATAAGAAAGAGAGTTTGGAATGTGAGAATGTGAAAGAGCTTAAGAAAGAGTGAGAGTGAAATAGGGGGGAGGATGGGTTTAAAAAGAAGTGGGAAAGTGTATTTGATTGTTACTGAGTCTATAAAGGTCGATTTCGATCTTTATCGACATTACTAGACGGTTAACGATCAAAATTTCGATTGTACCGCTCGATATAGACCCGTATTGGACGGTGCGGGCCTAAAATTGCACTATCGCCTAGTAGTGGGCGGTCCATGTACCGATCAGCTTGCGAACTAGTAGGTATCGGCCGTATCGGTCGGTACGATTCGAAAAGGCAATCCTTGATACTAAGTTTTACTTATTGAAAATAAATAATAATTTATAAACAATGTTATTTTAACATTGAAGTATTAAGAAAATGGTAGATAGTGGTAATGTCAGTTTTTAAAGTGTCTTTAAAGAAATGTGTTTAGCCATTTAGGATAATATCAAAAGTTTTAGAATTTGACTGTACAAATTGGCAAAAATTGGTATTTACTGGTCAAGGGTCTTTCTTGACTCAACCTGCTTGATCATGCTTTCTAAAATGTGAGAATCAGTAATAGGTGGGATTGTGAGGTTACTTGAGTATATTTCTCTCCAATGAATTTTACCAACTTTTGCTGGCAGGCTTTTAAACTCCTTGTAGAAGTTAAGGAAGAATTTAGACTTTGTCTTCAATCAGTGATTAGCTGGCGTTCATGATGTAGAGATGTTATTTTCCTTCTTCCTGAAGCAATCACATGAAATTTCTTTGTTTTTTTTCTCACTTTATACGCCATGCCAGTTTGTATTATATGTTAAGATGATTGTGCATGTATCTTCTTTTATGTGTTTTTCTTTTTATTCATATTATGTGAAAGCATTTCTTGTTCAAGGTTGGATTTCCCATATCACATCACTTATCGGTGAAATGAATTAACCTAAAATCATTTACAGGTCTGGGCTGTACTGAAACCTGGTTTCTTGGCTTTGCTTGAAGATCCTTTTGACACAAATCTTTTGGATATAATTGTTTTTGATGTACTGCCATCTTCAGACGGAAATGGGGAAGGTCGAGTTCTTTTAGCAAAAGAGACAAAGGAACGGAATCCTCTGCGCTTTGGCTTTCAAGTAAGATCACTTTCTGTTCCAAATTCATCCCTCATTTTTGTCTTGCTATAAAAATTTAAAATTTCTGTTTGATATCGCTTTGAAGCATAAGACAGGGTATCACTTTGGGTGGTGCAAATTTTTGGCTAATATTAACTTTAAAATTTATGTGATCTAGTTGAGTTTATTGTCAAATCAAATTTACATGTGGAGACCATAGTTAACTGGATGTTCTCTTTACATCAAAATAATCAAATAGATTTTTTGACATTTTATTTCCTTTTCCATGGATCTTCAACGTATATGGATGATTTGAACAATTTAGTCCCGTATAGTTTTTAGTAACATTCACTTTCTCATAATTTATTTGTACGAAACTATTGTACTTCTAAGCTAACCCACATAGGACAACTTCTAGTTCTATTAATGAATCTGGTTTCATGTAATCTACCCTACCTTATATAACTGTGCAGGCTTAAACCATATAATGGATGACATAGAATATCTTTCTCTTGCCATTCAAAATTCTTATAAAGTGGGAAAGAAATGAAAGAGATTAGGGGTAAGAGGCAACGAAGAACTATAAATTTCACATTGCTCATGGTTCTCAGTGTTAATGAAAATGAGCTTTTGTATGAGCTAACTTTGGAATGTGTTGACCCTGTCGACCCTGTTCTCTTGTATGATTGTTGGTTCTACTGGTTCTCTTCCTCGTTATACTTGTCTTCATCCCTCATTTCCTTCTGTCCCTCCACCTCTTGGTATTTTTATGTAGTTTTTCCTTTTCATGATGTTAGTTTTAAAAGAGTAAAAGAAAGATAAGAGTTCATCAATATGTGAAGATACAAACAAAAAGAATTGTGTTTTTGTCCCTTTAGAAGACAATAAAAGGAACAACAAGATGATCAAAGATTGAATTAGAAGATAACGATAAGATGCTGCAACAAGCTGGATGAAATATTGGTGACTGAAAGATGAACTGGAAACATTCTCCATATTGCTTTGAATGAGTAGCTTTGTATATTTCTAACCTATTGGCTAATATCTGTAGTTCTATACCACTCTAGTAGAACACATCATGATGTTCTCATAAATGTTTTACTTTTATCACACATTATGACCACATTGTTTACTATGCTAGTCTCCAAATTCTAGAGATTGCTTTGCCTAAATCTTGATTTAACTAAGGATATAGCTTTGTACATAGCTCAATGGCAACAAAAAATCTATGTAGCGACGCCAAATAGTTGGGACATTATGGGTTTGTTGTTGTTTGCATTTAATTTAGCTATGTCTTAACTGAATGGCATTTTGTTGGAAGGGAGAAATAGCATTATTTGGCAGTGTCAGCCAATCCTATACAATGCACTTGATCCATATCAACATTATTTAAGATGGATCCTATTTTGGCCAACTTCTTGAACTTATAGCCAAAAATAGGTTAAAATTGGATGAAATAGATCAGACACAACCAGAGATAACAAATTCTGGCCAATTGTAGGCAATATTACATTTCAAAAGAAAAAAGAAAATCTGAAAGGACAAGAAGGACAGGAAGAAGAAGAAGAAATAAGAAAAAAGAAACCTACAACTATGATTGTGAAATAGAGGACACATGTTTCCTATTTGCTACAACCATCATTGCAATCTTAATCATCAACCATTGTTAAGCAGATTGGATATCACAAAAATAAAGGGGAAGATAGATGATATGTTATGTTGGTGAAATAAAATATAACAATATTCACTATCAATTTTGAATTCTATGGGCACTCTCTTTGAACAAAGTTTTTCTTTGTTTATCTTTACATTACTTATCAGTTGACTTGCATGGTAATTAGAGAAACTTAAGTATTATAATTAGATCTGTCGTTATTTGCAAAACCACAAAGGGTTATTTTTGTTTTGATATACAGTAGTCATTTACTAAATTTAGTAATTATTTTTCAACAATTATTCTCTTTTTCAATTGTTATACTGTACACATTTTCTGTCATTTATATGTTGATTTTATTTGTATCTTAGAATGGTAATCATTGTATTAAATCTGCTTTTGATCTTGCAAACTATAAAAAAGTGCCTCTAGACCCTCTTGATGCTACAACTTGGGACAAGTTTCTCCATGAGTTATATCCTATGATAAAATGATTTGCTCTACATTATTATGCATTTTGTCATGCTATGAGTGATACTAGATGTCCTCTTGCTTTGTTCTATAGATAAGACCTTGTATGATATAGTGTTCGATACTGGATATATCTGGACCAGAAATTGGTTGGCTAAATGTGAAAATCTAACAGATCTTGAAAAGGCACCAACTTGATGACTAAATTAATTAGTGTAATGTTTCATACAGGGCAATATGTGCTGTAGAGAAATCCTTAAATATGGTTTATGAGTTCAACCTATTTTATCACTTGGTATTAGGATCAGTTGAGCCCAATCTTGACAATCTCATCTTTTTGATTGTTGGTGGAATCAATCAATCCAAATAGTCTAGATAATTTGTGATGCCTATTCTTGCATTCCAGCCAATCATGGCTGATTTTGGCCATTTCAAGAAAAAAATAAAAAATGTAATTTCAGAATCTTATTCTGTTTTTGCACTCTTATCATAGTTTTAAATCTTATGGCTTATCCTCAACCAAATTATGATTTAGCTCCTGAACACCCTGAAAAGAAAAACTAATCTAAACTCTTTGCACTGTGGCTGCTGTGTTGCATCAAAATTTGTCCTAATTATTTGGTTGCTATTAAATGTATCTGGTTTATAGTATTTTAGTTGGACAAAGTGAATTTATGTTGTAAAAGTGAAAACTGGTCTAGATGACTAGTGGGCATCTCAAGGCAAACAAGTAAGTGAATAGAAGAATAGAATATTTTATCTTCTATCTTTTTTCTGTCAATTTAAATGCCAGGGGTTCATCTTCTTCTTGTGTGGTTATATTGCAATTTTCTTATGGCTTGTTAAATATATGCATCATTTGTTTATCATGCTTAATCGACACATGTTTGGCCGAAATTAGGCCTTGCCACAAATTATTTTGTTATCTTGTTATTGCCTAATCATATTATCGAATTATTTCTAGAGGGATTTGATTGGAAATAATATATATTATCATTTTCTATAATATAAGTACTTAAATGATTCTAATTTGGAAATTTATTACACTTCTTATCATCTGTTCCAATCTTCATTATTAGCTTAAATTTTTTTGATTATACTTAATAAATTTAGAACTCATTTAAAGTTTAATCAAAATTGTTTCTCAAGATATCTTGTGGGAGCCGAACAGTAAAGATAAGGACAAGAAGTAATGCAAAGATTAAAGATTGGGTTGCTGCAATAAATGATGCTGGGTTAAGGCCTCCAGAGGGTTGGTGTTATCCACACCGCTTTGGTTCCTTTGCACCACCAAGAGGTCTAACTGAAGATGACAGTTTTGTTCAATGGTTCATTGATGGCGAAGCTGCTTTTGGAGCAATTGCTTCTTCAATTGAAGAAGCAAAATCCGAGGTACATAAGGTTCATAGAAGATAATGCTGATCTCTAATAGATAGCATGTTGATCTGAAGTTCAGATTCCTAAGTTGATTGGAAGTCCATTGCAGATATTCATTACTGGTTGGTGGTTGTGCCCAGAATTGTATCTTCGACGGCCATTTAGTGTTCATGGGTCTTCACGACTTGATGCTCTGTTAGAGGCAAAAGCTAAGCAAGGTGTTCAGGTATTATCTATTGAAATATCTTTGCTGAGAAAAATCTCTATTTGTTTCTTCGTTTGTGATGTCATCCAGAAAATTTTGTTAGGTTTCCTTTATTGGTGCTCATATTTCGACTTCTATGAATGATCTGCAACATTTTATGAGATTTTGGCGGTCCATTAGACTAATGATTATTACATCCTTCCATGAAGAATTCATGAAAGCCTTGTTTTATCATTGTTTTCCTTCCTCTTTGGTCATTGTAGCACCCTCAATTTAAATAAACTCATGCTCCATACTTCTTTAATTCATAATTTTGTCAATTAGTTTTCCAAAGAACTTCAATTTTTCATCTTATGTTTCTCTAGAAAACAAATAAGAAATATTTTAATGGGTACGGATGTGGATACCAATATGACAAAATATTGATAAAACTATAGCAAATACAACTGCAACAATTATGTAGCAATAGATTGCAACTATCATAATTATACTGGTGCTATGAGCTACATGAAGCTTCTTATTTCGTAAACAAGAACAAATTATCACCATGATTCTGTTGCCCTATCCGATTCAATCACATGTAAGTTTTCTCTCATCACTCAAAGCTACCTACTATGTTCTCTTTGCCCTTATTTTATCAACTGTAAACCAATTGGGTCGATATGTATGTCCCATGATCATCATTTTGGATTTGCTTGATCCTATCTAAACCAAAGACATTTTTCTATACTGAGATCAATGGAGAGAAGAAACTGATGTAGCTGACCCCAATTGTCGGGATATTATTGCCTGATGTTATTGTGGTTGTATTTTGATTTGTAAAAAAGCAGCATCATATCTGGGTAATATGCTATCATTTGCAGGTCATTTGACAAAAAAAAAATGTTAACATCTAATGCTACAGTGGTTTAGAATCTCTGACCTTATTGGATTTAATCGTAAGTTCATCAATGACTTTGCAAATACTGGCTTGTTCAATAATTACTAGTGCATATGCTTCTTGTAGAGAAGGGAAAATGTCAATCTCTTCTACTGATCCTTAATCAGTTCAAGAAATTTGCTTTTTTGATTGATCTTTCTGGCATAAAACTGATCCGGTCTTTGGGTATGTTGCGTTACCATGGAATGGCTACCGGGTGGCACAATATGGAATCACGGATATTTACTGGTTCGATCAGTTGCTGCTACCTGAAACAGGGTCGAACTGGTCAGTTCAGATCCAATATAAGGTGTACCGGGTGATACGCCCTTTGTACCATCCGATACGGTTGAAATTTGAACATTATCGACTGGCACAAGCCCGTAACAGTCGGATCTTGACTGGTACCAGATTCCATCAGTCAAATTGACTCAGTTTGACCATTGGGACCTCTTTAATTGCATTTCAAATCTGCACTATAATTTGATCTTTGTTCAACCATTCTCTCACAACTTTATAATAGTATGGTTGATAAGTTCACCTCCATAATAGCTTTTACATCTATTAATAACTCTTTTGTTATAATATTCAAATATGCATGTGCTTTTCCCCAACTCAGCTGCATTTCTTTAAATCTTACATCAGCATGCTTGGGTTACATCATTCTTGGTTCTTGTATTTCACTGAATGCTAAGACCATCATTTACCTCTAGTCTTGCCTTGTTGGTAGCTGTCTCGGCCTGTTCTTATCTCGTTTGTCTTTAAAATTTCATGCATTGGAATTCTGAAAGCTCTATGACATGCTCTCTTTAACTAGTGGCTCTTTGGTAGTTGCTTCTCTGCCACAAACTATTTTGATTCAAGTCTCATCATGAGATTGCATATTGCTTCATGCATTAGTATCATTCTTTTCATATTCTTTCTTCGTTTGATTGTATTATATTTTCTCTTTGGAGGTCCAATCATTTTTTTAAGCTTTATGTCCATTATTTTATGCATGCATCCTATCAACCTTGAATTATGAGATTATTTCCCTTATTACAGCTAAATGTTATGGAAGGATCCGATCCCACCTGGTTGGAAGAAAGGCCTGTGTTAATAATCAACCTATTTTATTAAGCTTAGCTTTTCTTGTCCATAGATTTTGCATGACACTTAAATATGCTTTGTGTCAAAAGTTTTTTTTGGCATTGTTTGGTATGTGCTAATTTTGCAGTTTGCACATGCATGATCTGACCCATGCAAGTGTGTATGTCCAATATCCCATTTTCTGGATCATATTGTGCAACTATATGATTATAAGAATCACAAAGGATGGGCTAGAAAAATTGGTAAATTATAATTGGCTCAAAATATTATGTAATGTGATATTTTTTTTTTTTAGCTCTAAGATGTCTACTTGGTTCTCTAATTTGTAAAAAAAGACTTTGTAACTACATGTTGGCCGAGCTTAACTGGTTCTCTAACTATTCTAAATTATGAACTACGAGGCATTATGTTTGCAAGCTTCAGGTCTGGATGGTACATCAGATGGTTTGTTATGCTAGTAGATTAACTTTTAAAAAGGGATCAACATCAGCCTTATTTAACTTAAACTTAAATTGATAGTTCAATCTACTTAGCATGCCTATAGCGGTTCGAAAATAAGACTCATCAAATATGAATTAGTTATTTTTATGTCTTTCTAAACATTTGAAGGATATGGATGCTTATAGGCAAGGACTCATTTGTTATCGTAATTTGTAACATCATACCAGTTGGCAATTGCATGATACATCGCACCCTTGCAACTTGGCATTAGAGGTGTTGGAACTCAAACTCCTTTTGGTTCAGATCGATATGTACGGACCAGTATTTACTAGTTTTGATGTGAATCGATATTTATTGGTCCATGCATGAATCAATATGTGGATCTGACCCATTTCCATTAGTTTGGTTTGGATCAATTAAATATAAATATATCATATTATATTATATGTTCGATTCAATTATATATATATGTATATATATATATATATATATATATATATATATATATATATATATATATATATATATATATATATATATATATATATATATATATATATATATATATATATATATATATATATATATATCGGTTCGTACCAGTGTATCGATTAGCTATTAGTGTGGTTCGTACTTAGGCATACCGACGTACCATATATCGGTATGCTTGGGCATACTGATGGTATGGTAAAATTACCAAAAATAGCTCTAAAAATTCTTGAAAAATAGAAGAAAAGTTGGATTAGGGTTTTTAAGTTGAAAACGGTGACATATATCTTTTTCGGGCTTTATGGAGTAGCTTTGTGGTTTGTTTGGACCTTCCTTTCGTTAATATTGAATTATATACAAAGAAATGATTTAAATTATTATATTACCTTTTAAACAATTTAAATTTTAAGATTCAAATAAATCAAGTAATCAACCGATGGATATACTTGGTTCTACAACCAAAAAGAATGATAAGACTCCGCGGGTGGTGGATCAAGGTTCTCGATCCTATGAATTTGTATATCAGTTTGATATGTTTGTCGCACCTAATCTTGAAAATGATCTCACGATATAGTAAACTGATACACCATATGTCATTGGTGTATCAATGTGGTGATGGTTGTAGTCTGATCATCGTGAACCAGGAGTTCGAGGTGACTCCTAAGGCAAGGGCGATTGTGACATGTATTGGCGCGAAACATAGAGAATGTCATAACTTCTACTTTTTTCACTGATCTGCTACTCTGTATCATAAGATCAATTACTGTACTGCTGTTCGAAGAAGTATGACCAACTATTACTGTATTACTATTGACCGTAAGATTCTCCATAATACGATGGGCTTCGTTTTGTGTCTAACGTCGTGTAGGCTTTGTCACATCTGCTCAAAGTCATCCACTACCTTCCCCTTCCCTTCTGTATATAAACTTGACTAATACCTCATCAAACTCTATGATCTGAATCTTGAGTGGCATGTGTAAAATACTACTCCTCGATCCATGCACCACCCTCAAATTGTGTGAACGGGACCATCGACTTCCCGATATCGTCACCATTGTCGGTCGAGGCACTGTTGTCCACATCGCTACCATGTCTTTGGATCAAGCGGGTTGTTGAATGCGATCGAGAAGGTGTCTCATCGCCTAACTCGTTTCTTTCCAATGATGCGGTTGATGCTATTGCCTTTGCCTTTGCTTGTTGGCGGGACGACTATGGCAGAGGCAAGGCTTTAAAATCCTTTTCCTACGGTTCAAATGGTCAAATTGACCATTTGAAAGAGGACAATCTAAGTCATTGATCGGTGACTATCGTATCACCCGATAGGGGTCATGTAATGGGTATCGCTCGGTAAAGGGTGATCCGTGTATCGGTCCCCTGTCGGACTGATAGGTACCACCCATATTGGGTGGTACAACTTGGTACGGTAAACGCTGATATATATACATATGTATATATATATATATATTTATGTATATATATATATACGCACACATATATATATGCATATATATATATATATACACACATAATATACATACATATATATACCTATATATATTTAAAATCCAGATTCTTTAATGCTTCTGAACCTCTCCGCTCCACGTGCCCACTCCACCTTCTTTTGTTCCTCCTTTTGATTGCTACCTTTGCCCGATCACCATCGTCTGCCTTGTTGCTTGATCTCCATCGTTTGCCTTGTTGCTTGATCACCATCATCTGCCTCGTTGCTTGTTGCTCGCCTATTTTCAGGTAACCCTCCTTCCTCTTCCTCCTGCATCCTCCTTCCTCTTCCTCCAGCTACTACTGCCTTGACTGCTGCAGCTACTACTGCTGTGGCAGTAAGTCTGCACACCTACAGTAGCTGCAGCACGTGTGCAGACTGCTGCAGCTACCACTGCTGTGGCAGTAGCTCTACAACATACTACTGTAGGTGTGCTACAGTATACTGTTGCAGCAGTAGCTGTAGTAGGGGCTCTCTATAGGGATAAAGAGAGAGGGAGGGGAGTTAAGGGAGAGAGAGAGAGCGAGGGGAGGAAGAGGGACCATGGCTGAGCTGGAAGGAAAAGTCACATCATCGCTGCAGCAGTGTAGCTCCTCCTCATCGCACCACCCGTCTTACCGCTCTCGGACGAAGGTTCATTTTCCCCCCTTCTCTTCCTCCTGATCCTCCTACTTGCCTGAACCTGACATCCATAACAGAGATAGTGCTTGTGCTCGAGCTATGGAGAGAGAGGAGCCATCATCGTCGCCTCTCGTAGTCGTTGCAGCGGTGTTGCTCCTGTTCCTCCTTGCCTGAACTCGGCGTTCCACGACAGGGACAGCGATACTGTCGCTTGGTATAACCCGGGCGCTTGCCCGAAGCGCCCGGCTGTCACGGGCTTAGCTGATTTTGCCTAAGTCGTGTGGCACCCCTGCGTATCCGTCCGCAAATGTCAGCCTTCCCCGAGATCTCCTAGAGTCCCTTAGACTCACAAAAGAGAAAACGGGCCAGAAGAAGCAATTCCCATGGGATCCACAAGCAACTGCTCAAGCAAACACTTCATAAAGCCATATGCAAATTACATCCATGGACATTACAAATCCAGAGAGGTTGCACATAAAGGATAATGGTCCATTACAGACTGAAGTCCCCCACTAGTGCTTACAAGACATACTTGTATTTACTAGCCAAAATTGACCATAAAGCAAACCAAACTCGGACTGCTAAGCCTACTGCAAGCTCGCTACTTGCTGTACAAGGTATGTACACAAACCGAAGGACACGGACAAACATGAGCATTTCATCAAACACCTTGTTTACATTGTTGTCCGTGACATTCTCCCCCACTTATTCCTTCGACGTCCTCGTCGAAGCCGCTGTAGACGCTGCATCTCCGTGCATTTTGCTAAATCTTCAATCTTCTGCTTTAGCTGCAACATGCCCCTTTGGCTCCCAGCTGCTCTCCGCCGCTGTTGTTGAGTAGTTGAACTCTGATCCGCCATTCTGCTTCAACTCACCAATGACTGAATCTGGTGTGGGGTTGGCTGAGTTGTGCTGATCCTTGGTGGTTCTCGCGGATCCTGCTGATGAAGGAAAAGAGCTGCCTTATTATGCGCCAGTATCGTAGTATACTCATGTTGCTTGAACTGAGTGGATGCTTGTTGGAGCTTTAACGAGCATCGCCTCGCAGACTTTGAAGTTTTTAAGGTCCTTCCTCCACAATGTTTGCCCATTGATCCTTCCTCCATGTTTAGTTGTCACTTCCAAGTAGGTTCGCATCACTTCCACTTTCAATTGGCATTCAATTGGAAAATGAAGCAGATAATCTACTCCAAGTAGTACCGATCACCAATGGTGAGGATTTGACAACTATTGTCTTCCGTAAGCTTTCTCTGAAGGGTCACTGAACTTATGCAGAGCTCCTCTGTCGGATAAGTAAGAGAACTGGGATACTTGACTTCATCCATTCTCTTAGTAGTTGAGAAGGCAAGGTTACTTGGCTTCACTCACCTCCTCGAGTTAAGAGGATTGGGGTACTCGGTTTTGCCCATTCTCCTGAGTTGAGAAGGCAAAGGTTACTCAATTTCGCCTGCCTCCTCGAGTTTGTACTTCATGCATTGAGCTGGTTACTAACATTCGCCCACTCTTTGCTCACACTTCTGAAGCACTTGAAGTGTTTGCACTCCTTGCGTTGAGTTAGCTACTGTGATTCGCCTTCTCACTGCCATTGAACTTCTGGAATGCAAGAAGTTTCGCCCGAAAAGAGCAAAAAGTTTACCCCAACTTGGAATAAGTCTTTGATAGATTTGGTCGCCTCTGGGATTGTACCGTCTTCTCCATCACCTTTGCCGCCTACTCCTCTGAGTATAAAGGTACAGTACCATGTACTATCTACTTTGTTCCTTGGTCGAGCACTCCTGCATGAACCCGAAGCCCCTCGCTTTCGGCTATCTTGATGAGAAGCCCTTCGGCATCGGTCTTATGAAGTTTCTTGGCCTCTGCCCTTCTGCCCTGTCTTGCTACTTGGAGTTTGCTTTTGCATTCTCCATCTCCTCGGCCCCTTTTACGACCAATGCTCTCCCTCCATGAGAGCAAGGGATCAATGACTCCACGGGAGTTCCGCCTCTGCGGTACCATGGTGCTACCAAGCCCAAAGCCCTACTATCCGTTGACTTGCATCTGCATCCCTTCCTTCGCGATTGGTAGATCCGCCTCTGCGGCACTGTGGTGCTCCTCCTAGTCCACCTCCTTTCTAACCGACGCTTTACATTTGGGTAGCTGAGCCCCACTGGACTCGTCGTCGCTTCCTCGCCCCTTCCGACCACCTGCTTCGACACCATTGTGTCCTCCTAGCAGTTCTCCTTTGTCGATGGAAAGACAGACTGCAACTCTTATGCATAGCCTCCGCCATCTTATTGCAGGGCTCACGCTGATTCTGTTCTCCTTAGCTTCCTTGGTAGCAATGTTCGCTTACTCAGCTTTGTCCTCTGACTTGCTGGGCTCCCTTAAGCGAATGTGAGCCCTGAAGCAGTCCAACTCTCCAGCTGCTCTGATCATACCTTAGTATAATCAAGTCCCCTCCATGGGACTCACTGGTACTTGCAATCTGACTACTCTCTCGGTGGTACACAGCTCCCATATGTTGATGACCAGGGCTTTCATCTGATGCAAGCTTCGATGCATACACACGGAAGACCCGCCTCCTCGGTACTGTGACATTCACTCCTTGAATCCACAACCCTTCTTGTCGTTGCATTGTTCACCGAAGTGGAGCTTCCAGTAGTTCCTGATCATTCAAATGATCACATCCCCCTCCATGAGACTCACTGGTACTTATACTTGGACTTCTTCCTCGGTGGTACACAGCCCCTATATGCTGATGACTAAGGCTTTTATCCAATGCAAGCTCCGATGCACACACGAAGACCCGCCTTTGCGATACCATAGCATTCACTCCTTGAATCCATAGCCCTTCTTCATGTTGTGTCGTACACCAAAGTGGAGCTCCCAGTAGCTCCTGATCATACCTTCGCATGATCTTGTCCCTCACGGGACACGATCGCCTGTGTTGCATTGCCACGAACTATTCCACCATGATCCGCTGCACCATGTCGCCTCCTGGTGACATCTCTATTGCATACAGATTCTTGTGTGATGAACTCGGACTATGACTTCTCCACGTGTGGCCTCTGCCAACACATCGTAGGGCCTTTGCCATCTCCGATTTTTTAGTTCGCTCCCTTGGCATTTCACCTTCGTCCACCCACTCTTGGGTCACACCTAGACGAAGCATCGCTCTAGGACAGTCCGTCGCCTAGTAACTCATAAAGTCCCCCTGACTTCATTAGAATTGATGCACCATTGTTTGGATCCTGGGCCTCTATCCCCTACCAGCACAATCTCTGCTATGCACCTCTTGTTCCTGACAACTCGAATGGCAACACTATGGCATATTCTTCAAGAGTACCCGCCTCTGCGTCCTCTTGCCCCGTGCTAAGGTATCCTGATCCCAACTTTGCCTCAGCAAGTTGAATCACCTTAGTTACTCCGTCAAATGCATCTCTGAGGTAGCTTACATGTGCCTCGAAGCTCCCTTCATCTTTGGCACCATGGAAGATAAGTCCGCCCCATTAGAATGAAGAACTCATGGAACGACATGATCCCACTCTTGCCTCTACAAGAGTTCATGCCCTTGACCTCCGTCCAAGGAAAGCTCTGTGCCTTCGCTCCATGTTCCATCTTCTGTGTCGACTCCCTTCATGCGGCTTGGATACTTCACCAAGTTCTACCCAAGTTGCTCCGCTCCTCGATTTGCATTGAGGTGATAGTGGCCCTCGCGTCCACCATTCCACGGGTCCCTCCGTTGAGTTCGATTTTCACATCGACTCGAAGTGTGCCTTCATATGATGTTGCCTTGGATTACTCTCCCACTTGATCTTGAAATGCATCCACCAATGAATTACCTCATTCGAGATCATGCGACGACTCTTAGTGGCTCGCTCGGTCCGTTGAACTTTTTGGAGATATTACCTTGAGAAACTCTTCCTCAATATGTGCGATCTGTTGCACATGATTCTCCCTCTGGAGAACTAGGACTTATCCCTCCTGGATATCTGTCCTATTGGAGCAACTTTCCTCTTTACATTCTTCCCGCTGGAAGTTTCGGAGACCACCATCCCCCTTTGGACTACTCCGTCTTGCTGAACAACTTGTGCCTTGTTCTGCCCCCGCAAATGTACTTGCTTGATTGCGACCATTCGCTAATACAGTCTCAATGCACCCTTCAGGGTCTAGCAATGTGCTGAACTTGTTGCACATTTCAGTTGCTTACGGACGTTTCCTTTTATGTCGAAGAGAAAGTTCTGATGCTCCATCCCACTGAGTTCCGATCGTACGTTAGGATGGCCACGAACACTCTGTCGTCCGCGTACAAGCCCTTGCATGAGTTCCGAATCATTAGAGTTAGTAATTCTCCTCACCTCTGTGAGCTTGGCACAACTCTTTCGGTCGTTACGCAACACCTCCCACTTTGCACGGTCTCATCTATCACCAAACGCCCCGCTTTGCCTTGAGCACCGTCAAGTTTGGTTGCCAACGTCGAGCCATAGCTCGAACTCCACCAACCCAATCTTTGTGTGCTACGCATTCTTCTTTGCTTGCTTGTCCTCGTGGTGCCTCTCGCGCAAAGGGTTGGCCATTCCTCTGAATGTCAAACCTGGATGCCCGCTCCTCTGAGCGACTCCTTTCCCTACATCTCGATGTCCGTTTTCCCCCAAACGGTTGCGCGTGCTGGCTTTCCTCCACACAGGCCAACTAGGTCCCCTCGTTTGTATGACAAGTCTCTCTGCGTGTGCTTGTCCCGCTCTGATACCACATTGTCACGGGCTTAGCTGATTTTGCCTGAGCCGTGCGGCACCCCTGTGTATCCGTCCGCAAAGGTCAGCCTTCCCCAAGATCTCCTAGAGTCCCTTAGACTCACAAAAGAGAAAACGGGCCAGAAGAAGCAATTCCCACGGGATCCACAAGCAACTGCTCAAGCAAACACTTCATAAAGCCATATGCAAATTACATCCATGGACATTATAAACACAGAGAGGTTGCACACAAAGGATAATGATCCATTACAGACCGAAGTCCCCCACAAGTGCTTACAAGACATACTTGTATTTACAAACCAAAATTGGCCATAAAGCAAACCAAACTCAGGTTGCTAAGCCTACTGAAAGCCCGCTACTTGCTGTAAAAGGTATGTACACAAACCGAAGGACACGGACAAACATGAGCATTTCATCAAACACCTTGTTTACATTGTTGTCCGTGACACGGCGCTTGGGCTTGGGCAAGCGCCTCTTTGAAGTGCGCTACCTGGAGATCAAGCGAGGCTCTCGGGCCTCGCGTCGCCTCGCCTCGCCTGAGCGCTTAGGCGAGCGCCCGAGCGCCTATTTAAATCACTAGTCCCCACCAGGCTATCTATGATGAGCAGTTATCATCCTGTATATGTTTCTCTCAAGCAATCATTGATAAGAAAAAATCTAGACGTGTTTTAAGAGAATACATCAAGAAATCAAGATAATTGTACAACATTCAGACTGTTCCGAGTCTTTTGAGTTAGTTGCGAGTTGAAAATTGAAAATGACCACAGATGGTTGGTTGATATATTCTGGTAATTTGTGATCCATTCTTTACAACCACTATTACCTTGCATCCATGTTAAAATTAAACAAACTGCATCTAATAATGATCACCATGTTAAGACTCTTTGGTCCTTCCAAACGTTTAAGAATTGATGGAGACCTAGTCGCCTAAGCCATTTAGATCACTATGATTAGTGTTATCTACAGATATAACAAAAAGATTTTGTATAGAAAATAGAAGTATAGAGTCAGACTACAGAGGGTGAGGCTTCATGTATGAAACTGCTATTTTATGAGATTGTATTGTGTGTCTTTCATGTAGCCATAAGGCTGCATAAACCTTACCCTCCAGATACTGTAGTCATAGAGACTTGCTCCTGAAGACCATCCTCTATTTCTAATAAACGTTGCATTACCTTATAGTCTTTATGTTGGTCTAGCATTTATATTACCTAGCTTATGCATTTTTCTTACTTGCATATAGGGTGGAGGCCTTATTATGCTTATATGGAATTAGATCTTGACAGTTGACACTATATAGGCTCTTTACCTTTTTCCGGTTTGTTTATCTATATGTCTAGTTCCAGGTGTTGGGAGAGAATGATTCCTTAAATTATAGGTTGAATCCTAAATTAATGTGCTCGAAACTCTTTGCTGAATAGGAGGCATAAAACAGCTTTTATTTTTGCTAGAACAAAAATTTTATAATTGTTTCTTAAATCTATAACCTTATGTCTTTCATATTTTTTGGAATATAGTTTTCATTTAGGACAGTTTGCAATCTGCATGATGTCTTTAGCTGTGTTTGATTGACAACATTGATCTCCAAAAATATGCAGATTCACATTCTTCTCTACAAAGAGGTCGCTCTTGCTTTAAAAATAAACAGCGAATATAGTAAGAGAAGATTACTTAGCATTCATGAGAATGTAAAAGTTCTACGCTATCCAGATCATTTTTCTACTGGTGTTTATCTATGGTATGAAACTCCTTATCTTGTTGATTATGAATATTCTGCTGCAGTTGAGTTTTATTCTGGTTAATGTTCAAAACCAGGTCTCATCATGAGAAAATTGTTATTGTTGATAATCAAATATGCTTCATTGGAGGGCTTGATCTGTGTTTTGGTCGCTATGACAACCATGAACACAAAGTTGGTGATTTTCCTTCCCTAATATGGCCTGGCAAGGACTACTATAATCCCAGGTATCTTTGAATCTCAATCTCAATCTCAATCTCAATAAATTGATCTCATATACCAAAGAATAGTAAAATAATAGGTTTACAGTGGGTTTTTCCTAAATCTATCTTTTGGTTTTTTCTTTGAATGAGGGAATCTGAACCAAATTCTTGGGAAGACACTATGAAAGACGAATTGGACCGTGGAAAATATCCTCGCATGCCTTGGCATGATGTCCAGTGTGCTCTTTGGGGGCCACCATGTCATGATGTGGCAAGGCATTTTGTTCAGCGCTGGAATTATGCGAAGGTTGCTTCATGCTCTGAGAAGCCAAATTTGTTTTTCTAGTCTTCCCTTCTTCTAGATGCTTTCTGTTTAAAACTTCTTCTTTTTTGTAGAGAAATAAAGCTCCAAATGAGCAGGCAATTCCATTGTTGATGCCTCAACATCACATGGTTATTCCACATTACATGGGAAAGGGTAGAGAAATTAATGTGCAGAGTAATGAACAGGATGTCAGTCATAAGGATACTAAACAGCTGGGTTCACTCTCCTCCCGTTCATCATGTCAAGACATCCCACTTCTATTACCACAGGAACCTGATGGACTAGCAGTGCCTAATGGAAGTGCAAATAATGAGTTGGAAAATACTTTTGATCTTTTAGACCATCCAAATAGAACTAGCCAAAACCAACCGTTTTCTTTTAGGAAAAACAAAGTTGAACATCCTGTTCAAGATATGCAGATGAAAGGCTTTGTTGATGATATTGATTCTCGTGAGTCACAGAGGGACAGACATTTCAATGTGATTGCCGAGCCACTTACTCAAAATATGGATGAGTGGTGGGAAACACAAGAGCGGGGCAGTCAAGTTGTGTCTACAGATGAAGCGAGACAAGTTGGTCCTCGTACACAATGTCGTTGTCAGGTTGGTATAAGTCCAGTTGTTTTGAAGAGAAAAAGGCATTTTACTATTAACTTCAAAATATTTCTCGTGAAATAATATTATAATAATTCAACTCTTTATTTTTTGTTTACGAGAAAATATGTAGAATATGCTTATTTTTCTGAAGCCACTAGGGTACCATATTTATTAGTTTCATCTGTATATTCCTACTGAAACAGAAAAACAGAATAGAGGTATGCATCCATGTTCTAAGACCAGTAGAACATGATCAAATTAGATTTAAGGTGCTTATGTATGCATATGGTACTTAATGTTGCTGTAGATTCTACTACGCACTCGTTTATATGTTTCAAAATCTTTCTCTTGTCATTTGCATCACATTTATTGTACTTAAATAAGATTAAAAAGATTAAGGGCATTATGAAGAGCAAGGTCAGCGATTTCGAATTGTACCGCCTGGTACGGGCGGTATATATCGGTCCGCCCGTTGACCGGTACACCAATTGCCCACTATCGGATGGTACCGCCAATTGGGGTTGTTTCTGCCCTGTTACTACCTGAAATCGATCGGTACCGGTTGATTTCGACCGTCGATGGCTGATTTCGGACGGTATCAGCTAAGGGAGGGAGAAAGAAGAAGAGGGAGAAGAAGAGGAGAAAAGGGAGAACCTAGTGCAACGTTGCTCTCCCGATCTGTTGCCCGCGGGCAAAGAAATCGCTCGCGCGATCCATCGCCCACAAGCAATTTCTTCTCCCTGCGCTGGGAGAAGATACATCTCCTCGCGTTGGGAGAAGAAACATCTTCCCGCGTGGGGAGAAGGAACGATGTGACGTTGCCCTTTTTTTTTTGTTTTTCAACTTTATTTTATATAATATATATATATATTTATATATATACATATTTATATGTACCAAGCGGTATGCCTATTTGTATTGTTCAGTACCGATGTACCATACCATACCGACTCAGCTCGGTATGCTGGTACAAATCAGTATGGCGAACCATGATGAAGAGTATAGTTTGGCACTTTGGAACAAGGATTAAAATTTCGATCTGGTCTTGATAATTGTAGCAGCCAGATTGGCACCACACCATGTGTTTGTATGGTTAGTATTCATATGTTACAAGAACCTAAACTGCAAAGGGCGAGAGAGAGCTCACATATGATGAAAACAATTTTGCAACACAAGACATCATCTTTTTAGATCCAATGACCTTCAAAAATCTCTCATGTGTTTGAAAAAAGTTAGTGAAATGCTTCAGCCAAAATAGCTTTAGATTGCCTCCAAACATCAATACCTACACCTCTCTCCTACAAGAGGAGCAGAGCAAGCAGCTATAGCAGGAAATGTGAAAAAAAAGTATGTACTCCGAGTCCCACCAATTCGGAAATTGAAGAGAGTCAATTTATGTAAACTTACCTTTAGATATTCGAAGAGGCAATTTTCGCGACTTGAAAGTACGTCTCCTAGATTGCAAAGGAGCAGTGGTTCACCTTATTGTGCCAACCAGGTGCTCTTTGGTCACTCAGGATTTTTTCCTTATTTATTGATATATAAATTAAATTTGGTACCTACACATGCAATAATAAGTCTCTAATTACCCATTAAACATGGTAGAATAACTTGATAAATAAGAAGTCAATACATGTTCCATCTAAGCTTATTTTTTTAGATACCTCTAATTAGGTCTTAATTAATCACTAGTCACTAATTAATCAATTAAACCAATATTACTTATGGTAATTAAATGACATGATAAAGAAAACATAGGGAGAAGCTAAGGACCTTCAATTGGAGACAAATCTCAACTGACCTTGAATTTCCATCTTTTTCCAATTCAAGAGGTTGATTCCCACTATTTGTCGATTAGAGGGATAAAACAAGTGTAATGAGAGTGAGAATGAGGGAGAAAGAGAGTAAGGATGAGAGTGAGTGAGAGTAAGTGAAAGAGGGGGGAGGGGCTTTTATAAACCAAAAACAGCCCCAACTGCATCAGGTGATACAAGAGGTGAACCGACTGGTATGCTTCATGTTTCCTGTGTACAGGCTGAAATGGGCTGGTCCACGTCTTGGCCAGCTCTTGGACGGATATGTACTGACCTTTCAGACTGTATTGAGCAGTACAGTAATCCATGCCTACAGCAGGGTAGGGTGGGGGTGATATTTGCTGAGGAGAGGAGGGCTGCCAGTTGGAGAATTGGGGTTGGAGGGATTAGGGCAGAAGGTGGCAGGCTTATTATCTGATACCTATGTGAGTCTTGGTAAAAATCAGGTAGACCGCTCCATGCGGATCATACTTCCAGTATGAATTGGTACTGACCAGTTGTTGTTGATAGGTGGTCTAGTTCACAATCAGACTGGTAAATACTGGTTGGTATGTACCAGTCTTACCAGTTTCCATGTCCTTGCTTTGGGGAATGTTAGCACCTACTTGTTACACTGTTGGTTTTTTTCAAGAGATTTATATTAATATGAATTATGATATAGATAATGAATTATGAGCAACAATAACCTAAAGCAAAATTATCCATTGAAAAAACTTATATGAACTTTACAGCATAATCTTGCCATTATCAGAATAATAATTGAATGAGTCATAGTCCTTTATCATGTATGGTTATACAAAGGTTTATATTAATTTGTGGTCATAGGTATTAAAATTGAGCTTAATACTTGGAGAACAAAGGACAGAAATAATAAAGGAATAAGTGATTCATTATTTTATAGTTTGTCTATGTATTGAGGCAAAATTTATTGATTTTATGTGATACTGGAATTCTTTAAGTACTTGAAAGTTGAAATTAGGTAAAGCTCTTAACTCACTGAAACTGGGTGCAGTTTCTAATTGGGCATTTACAGTGGTTCATTGCATTTAGAAAAGTTTTTGCTGTCATCACGGTAAAAACAGTAAAATCGTAGTTGAGAACAGAAAGAGATTTAGGTGGAGAAAGGGACTGAGAACTAATGTTGATTACTTAAGGGTTTGGAAGGTTAAAGGTTGGAAAGGTGATAAGGGAGCTGATAGTGGATAGAGGTTCTGAGTTTGGACAATGAGCTATAAAGTTTCCTGAGGGACTTAGGTACTTTAAACTTTAAAGAGGATTGAGAATCATAAGTGAAGGGAGATAATTGAGTGATAAAAAAATAGATATTATGAATCCACTTATAATTCTAATATCAAAGAGAAAGGGAAAAGTCAGTTTTCTCTTCATTAATTGCAAACTTAGGGCCTTGCCTTCTTTTACAGACAATCTTATTGCAAATAAAGGTTGAAAAATATAATCGAAAAAGCATGAGAAGGATAGAATCTATAATTACCTTAGTGATAGTAGTCACCCAAAAATTTTTACATATAAAATTCTTTGCTATATAATTTCTTCCTTGATAGAAATTTGTTTTTCCATTCTAGAAAACATCTTCAATCAATATTCTCTTTGTCCTAGCTACTACCATTGGAATGAGGGTCACTCAACTACTAAACTTCGTAAGCTAACAGATTATTGAAAAAGAGATTCACAAAGCAGACCTGATAACTAAGTTCATCCTGGACTGTCTATCATTTTCACACCTCAAGTTCTTAGTAAATAAAGTTATCTTGTGTTTATCTCTTCAATGGACCTAGTTTATGATCAACCCTTATCTCCTGTCCCATGACTTTTATTCTTCAAAGGGATTTTGTTAACTGATATTCATATCTTGTCTGATACTCACCTTTGTCACGCCCCCCAAATTATATCGCATTCGAGAGGGGTGACCCTGTCTTAAAATCGATATTATTGTAATTCATCACAATCTATCTAGGATCCAAACTAACATTTTAGGATATTGAGAAACATTCAAACTTCAAAAGTCACATATATAAAATCCTGTGCAGTTTATAATCATATATCACATCACTCAATCATTTATGAAATCCAAAGCCAACTTCACAAATATTAACCATACTTATATTTCATAGCAAAAGAATCTAGATAATCACAACCAACCATTTACCACAAATTCACTTCATTGTAGACTGAACTTAACATTCCAAAATAATTCCAAACCGTGAGAGGTCATTTAAAGCTTTTATATGATACATCAATCAAATTTTTTGCAAAGAATCCTGTACTCCTTTTCTTCTAATCTCCATATAGATTTTCAGTGATCAAGCATATCTTGAAGTGATGTTAGGAGTTTATGTTAACTCTTCAAGTTTTTTAGTTTTTTAGTTTCTGTAGTATCCCTTTTTGTCGACAGGCTATGAGAGATCTTCTTAGTGCTTGAAAAGCATTGTTTTTTTTCTATTTGGTTTCCTCACATGACAAGTAGGATTGTCCAACTAACTTGAGAAAATTAAATTGTCAAAGTGAACCAATATTTCCACTATGATTTATCTAGGTATTCTAGAAAAATGTTTGATTTTAGTTTTGAAGAAATCTAATGTGCTGGATACAATCTCAGATTTCTTAAGCCATGTAAAAATATATCTATATATTAGTTCATATTTAAGTATCTAATCTTATCAATAGTTTAATTATTAAAAAAACTTCTCAACCCACTACATATTTCATCAAGAATTATGCGTAAGAATATGTGAAAGAAAGAAAAAGATAAAAAGTCAGTTGTCTCATAGCTGTCAAAAATATGGTACAAGTATCATATGGTAGATACCAAATTTTGATGAGACTCTAGAATAGTAAGTATATTAGCAGTTAAGACTATTATGAACCAGTGATTTAAAAAGCGCTAGGCGCCAAGGTCCCAAAACGCCCGAGGCGCTTGCCCGAGCGAAGCGAGGCGCTAAAATATAAAAAATATATAATACAATTAATAAATATAATTATGTAAATAAAAATATGATATTAAATTAAGAAAATCTAGAAACATGATATTAAATAAATAAATAATAGTATTATTAAAATTTAAATCAAAATAATATATTATTAATCTAATAAATAAATAATATTATTATCAGTATACTGTTAACAGTACATTAACAATATACTGTTAATATATAGTATACTACTGTTAACAGTAGATAGGCGAGGTGACTGACTTCGAGAAAGCTGCTTACTCGGAGCAGCGAAAGCGACAGCGGCAGCGGCGAGCAGTGAAAGGGACAGCGGCAACGGCGAGCAGCGACGACGATGGAGAGCAGCGGCAGCGGAGAACGGCGGGTAGCGATAGCGGTGAGCGGCGGCAACAGAGCCGGTGGCGTAATCGTGATTCACGAGTGGGATTAGGGTTGAGGAAGCAATATCGATGCATTAGTTGGTTCGATTGAACCAACTAACGTGAATTCGATCGAACCAGGCTAAAAGTCTAGTTCGCCTTGCTTGGTTCAACCCGGGCGCTCGCCCGAAGCGCCAGCTCCTGGGCTCGGGCAAGCGCACAGGTGGCGCCTCTTTGAAGCGCGCCGCTTGGAGATCGAGCGAGGCGATTTGTAATCACTATTATGAACTGGATTGGTTGAAATTGCTCAATCCACATGCTAATCTTAGCTTGGACTTTTTTGTATTAATCAGTATAGTCGATTTTATGAATCTTGGATGCATGTCACTTATGTTTTTTTTTATTTTTTTATTTTTGAGTTTATTGAAAATAGTTACAAGCATCTTATTCACAAGCATATAATAAAGAAGGCAATCGTTGCACAAAGCTCCCATTACTATTGGGGTGTAAGAAGCATTAATAAACACAACCTTACCCTTTTGAATAGCCGCCTTACGATCCATATTGGTGTATCGATCAGTCGGTGGTATGATATGTATCGTTCCATACTGACATATCATGTGTCATTACAGTTGGTATGCCAATACGGCATGGTGTACCGACGAAAACAATCGAAAACAACTCCAAAAATTCCTAAAAAATAGAAAAAAATATCTTAGGATTTTCAAGTTAGAAATAAATACAAATTTGGTATAATTTTAGCAAAAATAATCTATATTAGGAAAGAATAGAGGCATGTATCCGTCTATTGATATTGAATTATCAAAGAAATGATTTGAATTGTTATATTATTTGTTAAACAATTTAGACTTAAGATTCAAATGAATCAAGTAATCAATCGATGGAAATATCCGGTTCTACCACCAAAAAGAACAATGGGATTCCACGGACGGTGATCGGGGTCCTCCATTTTATGTATCTATGTATCGATTTGATATGTTTGTCGGACTTAATCCTGAAATTGATCCCATGACATAGTATACTGATATACCATATGCCATTGGTTTATCATTGTGGTGATGTTCGTAGTTTGATCGTTGTGAACCACACTGTCCGAGGCGGCTCCTAAGGTAAGTTTGATTGTAGCATGTATTGGTGTGGAGGTTGGTGAATGTTGGAACTTTTACTTTCGCCACTAATCTATTACTCTGTATCATAAGATTGATCACTGTACTACTGTATAAAGAAGAATGACCAACTATTACTATACTATTGTTGGTCAAAAGATTATCTACAATATGATAACTATGAATATGACTAGCTCCACTCTATATCTATGTCGTGTCGTCTCTGTTACATTTGCTCATATCATTCGTTGCCTTTCCCTTCCTATTTCGTGTATAGATTTGACCAATACCTCATTGAACTCCATGACTTGAATCTTGGGTAGCATGCATAAAATACTACTCGATATTTGCACCACCCTCAAATTGTGTAGACGGGACTATCGACTCCTCGGCATCATCGCCATCATCGGTCGAGGCACTACTGTCTACATCGTTGCCATGTCTCTGGATCGAGTGAGTTGCTAATGCGATTGAGAAGGTGTCTCATTGCTCGACTCGATTCGTTCCACGGTGCAGCTGATGTTACTACCTTCCCTTTTGCCTTTGCCTTTGCATGTTGGGCAGACGACTGTGATGGTTGGGTGTCTCTAGTTCCTCGAGTAGTTTGACTCAATGTTGTGTGATTCCTTCCGCCACGTTCTGATCGAGGGCGATCTTCCTCCTGCTGGGGTGTGTTTCCTCTTCTTCTATTGCCTCGATGATAAAACGTAAAGGACGTGGAAGATCTCTCGCCACATCAAGTAGAAGATCTTTTTGGTTCTCTACTGCTTCGACCCACTCTAACATCAGCTATGAATTTTTGATGGGATTAATCTTTGGTTCCTCTGGCTCCTTGTCTAGTTCGGCACACCACAACCTTAGCCGCATGTTGTAGTAGACATATACCAGTGCTCCAACTGTTTATGTGCTAGTCTGTTGTGGACCTTCATATGAATCAATGCGAATGTTTGACTAGTTATGTTTGCAACCACTAGATGTCGTCGTCTGCAAAATTACATGAACAACAACCTTCCTTAAAATTGGTCCATCCCCTCTAAAATGTAGCCACCACTTAACTGCAAAAAGATATAAATAGAACTTTATTAGCATAAAAAATAATTAATATAAAAAATAGTTTATAATTAATGTGTAACGAATGTTTGACTTACCGGTCTGTACCGGTGTACCGATATATTGTCGGTACCAATACGGTACCGGTACCAAGCGGTATGCATAGTGCATAGCGCCCTATATTAAAATATTATATAATATTTTTTATAATATAATATTATAATATTAAAATATTAAAAAATAAAAGAAATGTCGCCTCGATCTTTCTCCCCGTGCGGGCAAGGTATTCTTTCTTTTCCTCTTCTTCCCTTTTTCTTCCTTAATCGACCGTCGACGGTCGATTTCTCTCTTAATCGAGTGCCGATGGTCAATTTCTTCTTCAATCGGCCGCTACCGGTAACCTGGCAGACCGGTATGTACCGCTTGTACCGGGCGGTATAGGTTGAAATTGCAAACCTTGTGTGTAACTTTACCATGATTCATATTGTAACGACACGATACAATTAAACTGTCGGAGAATGAATCGATTGTTTTCCGAAATAATCGGTCCTCCATAATACCGTCAGTAGTGTTTGGCAAGAGTCTATATATAATATTTTTAGTGCATACAATAAATCTGATTGCGTTCCAAAACCATACTAAAATTGAGTGGCCAGATTTAGATAATAGGTTGCAAGACATAACTTTGTTAGTAAATTTTTTTCAAATATTAAAAATTTATTAATTAAATTACACTGGATATGAATTTATTTACATTATGGATGTCTTCGTCCATATAAACTTCGGTCTTGCAATCGATGTTCTATAAGTATTGTTGGCCCTTAAAATCATTTGTGGATGATTTCTTGAACTCCTCTATTGTTGTAATCGGTAAATGTTTAAGAAAAGGCATTTGGGTGTCCATATCGACCTTACGGAGGACAATATAAAGTGATTCCAGTCTTATTATAATTTCATTCACGGTATCTTAAAATTTAGTAAAAAAATAATTTTTTCCATATTTTTTCGATCGCTCAATCTTGAATACATGGAATCAAACCATTCCTATGAAGTGACCATTGTCTTGAGACCCTACGTTGTATTGATTTTAAGACAATGAATTTTGTAACAAACCAAATGACTCTAGATCGAAGTATCTTATACCATTTGATACTTTTGCATCAAATAGTATACCCAATGATGATTATATATATTTTATGATTAATTATGCCCGAGCTACACACTTGGTAACTGATGATAACTCGTTAATATCCTTCAATATTAGATCTATACTATGAGTTGCAAATGGAGTTCAAAACAATATATTTTTTTCTCTATCAATTGTAAACCAACCTTCTTGAAGTTGGCTCCATTGTCTGTGATTATCTGGACAATGTACTATGGTCTGATCTCCTCTATCATGGTGTCCATTAGGTTTTCACAGTTTACATCTTGAATCTTGTCGGAAGCATTAACTAATTTATGAGAAATCATTTTTCGGTTGCAATACATAAGAAAATATATGATACTCATTTTTGTTGGCCCTATCCACTTATCACATTATCAGTGTCACCCCATTATTCGTCCTATTGCCACTTGAAGGATTTGATTCAATCCTTCAATTATACCACCTCCTCATCTAAATAGGAGTCATGGATCTTCTTCAGTGTTGGAGGTTAGATCCTTGTGCTAGCCTTTTGAATAGAGGAGATTGTGCTCTGATAATCTGGAACTTGGGTTGTGTTTGTTATAATCTTGTGGGAGTTAAACCATTTAGCTATTGCATTCTCAATGTCTCGCTTCTGTTCTTTTGTATATGCATCATTAATGTATGCTATTTGTGGAGATAGACTTGCGGATCAATATCACTAATATCTGGTACTGACCTCCTACCAAGTCCTCTGATAAAACCACAGATTCTATCTGCCTCATGCTACCAATCCGACTCAACTAACGGGAGTTAAACCATTTAGCTATTGCATTCTCAATGTCTCGCTTCTGTTCTTTTGTATATGCATCATTAATCTATGCTATTTGTGGAGATAGACTTGCGGATCAATATCACTAATATCTGGTACTGACCTCCTACCAAGTCCTCTGATAAAACCACAGATTCTATCTGCCTCATGCTACCAATCCGACTCAACTAACGAGAGGCAATTGGCTACCTCATGCTGGCCGACCTCTTGAATCCCTATAATGTAGACCATGTGCCACCGCCATGCTCTCATTGTGAATTAGGTTGTTGATGCCTCATTGCTTCCTCATACTTGTGCTAATGCTCCAGTGATGCACGAATACCAGCTCTGAGATCCAAGTCAGTATCATTGTCACGACCCTCATATGCATTGTAAACCGGTTCATGCATAGTCCTATAGTATTCTTCCTTAGTTCTTGCTTTCTTTTTAATTGTATCTTCTCTTGCCTGTTGTAACTTATCTTGAAATGTTTATAGATCTTTGTCGGAACCTTCTTGCATTTTGTAACATCGAGATACCTATCAGCCAAATGCATCTTCAATTGGGTGATTCTTCTAGTCTTGTTGATGTAGTCACAATAAATGCATCGGCAATGGCAACGATTCCGGTCTATCTTTCGGGCATGATCCCAAGCGTCATCATGTGCCTATTCCTTTAGTGCCATGTTCATACCAAAATTGAATCAAATAAGCAAGTTACGATTAGCCCTAATTTGAAATAACAAGGTGCGATTATATATAATGAATCTTACTTTACCACTATAAACATGTCAATCAACCTATTCAACATTAAATACATAGAACTGACTCAATATAAATCAAATTATGATGAACTTATAATTATATACAGTAATCATAATGTTAAAAACACCAATTACTGCCTAATAAGCCCTCTTTTACCATAATAAATATGTTAAACACTCTAATAATTATTAAATACATAAAACTGACCCAATAAAGGGTCAGAAAATGATATTTTTATCATTAAATACACTAAGTATAGTATAAAAAACTTAATTAAACCCTAATTAGTCTTATTTTAACACTATAAATATGTTAAACACACTAAGAAGCATTAAATATATAAATTTGATCTAATATAGGTCAAATTAAGATGAAATCATCATTAAATATATTAATCCCATTATTAATATATTTAGTTACTCCCTAATTATTTTTCTTTCACCACTATAAACATATGAAGCACTGTAACAGGCATTAAAGACATTTAATTGACCCTATATGGATTACATTTCGATTAGATACACTAAAAATATACTAATCACAGCATTAACATAGTTAAGTAATTCTTAATTAGTCCACTTTCACCACTATAAACATTTCAAACACCCCAATAAGTATCAAAAAACATTGAATTAACCCTATATGGGCCAATTTTTGATCGAATCATTATTAAAACCACTAATCACAGCATTAAAAACTTAATTAAAACCTAATTTAAGCTTATTATACTATCACAAACATACAAATCACCTTAATATGCATGAAAGATAAATATTTAACCCATTAGGTGTCTAATTTTAAAAAGAATCAGCATTAAACCCCTAATCACAACAATAAAGGCCTTAATTACTCCCTAATTGAAACCATTCTGCTATCATAAAGACCTCAAACAATATATCAGACATTGAGAACATAGAATAGGCTTAATCATCTCATAAATCATCAAAAATTGAGTAAATGAATACATACGTTTAATTAGAGATTTCTTCCTCTAATTTAGGTGTTAATCCTCCTTAGTTAGCCTCCCAACCTTGATCCAATCCACAAATGTAGTTTTGTGGAGTTCAAGAATGTGCAAATGAGAAAATGAGAAAAATCTGCGAGTGACAAAGTGATTGAAATGGTAGATGTGTTAGAAAGAATGAGAGGGGAGAGAATGAGCAGGGTAGAAAGGGTTTAAAACTCTTAGATTGGATTCAAATATGGAATAGAAACATGTTCATTCTCTAATTAAAATAATAAACCAAATTCAAATAATAAACCAAAACATGTTCCAATATGGAATAGAAACTACATTTATTTAAATATTTATAGAAGATTTCTGAACATCATACAGTAAATTTAAAATTTAATTTGATACTTAAATCATAGGCTGGATTTCTGTAGATCTAAGCTAAATCCCCAAAGTTTAATCCCCTTGGATCTAGCTTAGATCCTCAAGGTTACATGCTTGATCTTTTCGGATCCAGCCCCAAATCCATTAGGGAAAACACAGGTTCATGAAATAACTGTCTTACAAGGGAAGAAATCTAATCCTTAACTTCTTGCAATAAACTTGAAAGTGATTAATTTGAAAGCTAAGTTTCAGGATTTACCTTTTCTTTTTGAAGAAACCCAGTTCAGATTTCAGGAACAGGATTTAATTTGTTGAGGTGACCTCCAGTTTCAGAAATCCTGAGCTTTTGAGATTGAATTGAGGGAGTCTGCGAGATGATTTGACTAATTGGGTGAAATTGGGAGAGGGAATGAAGAAAGATGAAAGAGGTGGACGAAAGAAGGGAAAGGAGATTTAAAGAAATCCAAAGAGACCCTTAACATATCTTTTGATTAATCCAATAGCCAGGGGTGATGTCACCATTTGATAGACTGATTCCAATAGGCTGAAACCAGGCAATATCCCCGGTTCAGGACCTTTACCAAGTTTCAAGGAGCATTTTGGATGAGCCACCTGAAATTGCCTGTTCTGTGCAAGTACTTGTCAGTACACAATGTTTAGTATGTACCAGTCCAATTGTTATGTTGAATCCCTGACTAGTTATATATTATTTTGCTCTTTTATCACATCCGATTACCTATATCTTGAATATTGACACTTCTAGGCTGAACCTGTACTTTTAAGTTTTAATATAAAGCAATAATTATGACAGATAGCAAGGTCAGTAAGAAATAACATAAATTGGTTACTAAAAACATAGATATCAAGTCTCCTTAGAGATTATAATAGTTATATTTTAATTAGAAAAATGGTGATTGTGGTCATGATGGTAGATGCAACATCAATTTGCAATCCCAAGTGCCACACTATAGTTGAAGCCAAGATTTGGGATTCTGATCGAACTGGTAGCTATCTCCTGGTCTTTGCCAGTCTGTCCATGAATCGACATGCCAACTAGGCTAAGACATCTGGTCGTCATGTCTCAATGTTACCATGTGCTGGTACACTGCCAGCAAACTGGTATGGATCTGATATCAAGATTTCAAACCTTGGTTGTATCCATGGTATATGGCATTTTAGAACGTAGCAGCTGCTATAGTTGTCTGATAGTTGCTAAAGATGAGCCTACACAAGCACTTTAAATGACAAATTCTACACTAGTCCACAAGCTGCCTTTTAATTTCCTATTAGTTTGCATGAAATAGTTAATTTTTTTCAATTTATGTTAACCTGTCCAACATAATCAGATTTTAAGTTCTTAACCTTGAGTTTTTTACTCTGAGTGCCTCATTTTTCTATTTTTTGGTGACTGTTCTGTCAAACAAAGAGGAATAGGAGGATGACTCTTTGCCTACTCTCTCTTCCCCTTTGGAGAGAAGGAACCCTTCCTGTTAGACAATTTGATGATTTACTTTATCGTTTGATATTTTCTTTGTTAAAATCACAGTTAGAGTCTAGTATTGTGTTTTTGATGTTACAAGTCAAACTTGCAGATTATGTTATTATGCTTTACATGATAACTGGATGGTAAATTGCTGTATGAATGGTGTTTGATTTTCTTTCTTGACTCTACTTTTTAGTTCTTTTATGCAAAAGCTTTGATGGATTTCTCATCTTGGGCTTCTAACAGTTCTTGTAATATGCATTATCTACTACTGACCATTCGGGCCCTCAATTGTTGTCTGTGGCATGCCATTTATTACATTGGTCAAAGTAATTGTTGCACGAATCCATATCCCTAAATTTTGTATAAGTTTAGAATTAAATCTTGTTGATATCCAAGTATTTATTTGTATTATCAGGTGGATGTGTATCTGATTCAGATTTGTGTGACTGGACATGAGAATCCATAGAACCATGTAAAATTGTTGTGTAGAAAATATAACTCCTCTGGAGTTTAAGCTCATAACTAGATTTGATTAAGTTATCATCTTGGTCCTCTTGTGATATATGGCATGTAGGTTTCGATGTTTACATAATTTTTTTCTTTGGATGTTATATTATAATGTTTTTAACTTATCTCAACTGAAATATAATATTTATTAAATTCATTTGATGAGATATTGGCTATAGGTTCTTAGAAGCGTTGGACAATGGTCAGCTGGAACAAGCCAGACTGAAGAAAGCATTCATAATGCCTACACTTCTCTTATCGAAAAAGCAGAGCACTTCATTTACATTGAGGTAGGGAAATTTTCATTTTATATTGGATTTTTGTTCTTATTGTTCAAATAACTGTAATAATGATTTCTAAAAATTCCTATAGTCAGAATTTCTTATCCCATTTACAAATACATTTGACTTCCTTATTGGAGCATCCTTGTGCATTCCCAGTTCCATCCGATAAATGAGAAATGCCTTTGCCTATCCCCATGAAAATAATAAATGCTCTGGCTTGGTCAATTTGGTCTGTATTTGAATTATGCAACTGCAAATGGTGAGGATAGTTAAAACCTAATGCTAGAGATCCATTCTTTTTGTGGATGCACAGGAGATGCATGTTGTACAATATGAGTTGTGATGAAGCTAGTTGAACATAAAAGTATTAATTTATAAGTTCTATTCGATTACAAGAGTTATGCACATTCTGTTCTGGGATCGAAACAGCGTATCATAAGGTGTGCAAGGTGAAACTGTGAAATCTGAAGCAGTAAAGGCCTCATGTGGCAGTAGGCAGTAATGGTTTAGCTAGTATATAATTCATATTCAACATATGATTCCATATACCAATCTAGGAAAAACTACGGTCTGAGTAAATGATTAAGATAAAGTGATTAACTAGACCCCTACACTAGTCAGTTGAGCAATAACTCCACTATTTTCACTGTCCATGTTCTAGGATACTTGTACTTGTGCACAGTATTGCATGAATATGATTTCAATTGAATAAAGTGATTATGTTGTACAAATTTATGATAAAAGAAATGCTAAAAGCAAGTTTTGCAAAAACAGAAAAAAATTAAAACTATCTACATGTTTTACAGAGAAGATGTAGACTTGTTTGCTGCAATGGAGGATAAGGGAATGATCTTTTGCGAGTATCTTACATAGGGCAACATGTTGCAATGAGTAAATACCATTTATGGACCGTCATACTTGACAGGCACATGGAAATATGTGAGACGAAAAAGCAAACTAGTCCCAATTTCCAACTCAAGATTATACAAATTACAGTGCTCTCATCTCATACTTTTTACAAATTAACAAATGAAAGAGACTAATGTAGTTCAGTAACAGATCAAAAGTAGTTTAGAATAAAGAAGAATACATGAGAAAAGAAGGGAGTTGAGGGATAAATAGAACACAAAGAAGGCTTTTGGCTGACAAAACAAACATGCCTCTCACACTGTTCCAACAAAAAAGGAAAAGGATGCTACTAAGCCAGTAGATACTTGATTGAGCTCTCAGGCATTGTTTTTGTTCAAACAAGTTAGTTCCTGATTGCTGTCATCCATCTTTTCACGTCTTCCATCTGATTATTGCTTCAGATGCCCTTCTTGTTATGGCGTCATTCTTCATATTCAAATTTTGATGCAGAAGCCTGCTAAGAATTTAAACAATTCTCATAGCTTGTGTTTTCTTACCTTGGAAGTTTTCCTTTGGCCATATATTTATTCTTGGTGGTGTTTAGCATAGTAATCACTATTGAGACATACTAAACTAAAATGGGTAAAATATTGTGTTTTTGGTGTGTTTAATTTTGAAATTCCTTCCTTGTAATGACTAGAAAATGCAGCATTTTCTCAATGATTGGCTTATTTCCAGCTACACTTTTATTCAGGTTCTTAAAAGAAATCTAGAAAAGCATCATTTTTTATTTGTGTATCTCTGATTCTACATTGACATTCTCAGCCAGAAAATCATTTTATCTCTTTACCAATTTCTGAATGTCTGCTATCTTTACCTTTCCCCAGAACCAGTTTTTCATATCAGGACTTTCAGGAGATGTCATAATAAGGAATCGTGTATTGGAAGCACTGTGTCAACGTATTATGAGAGCCGAGAAAGAAAAAAAGTGTTTCAGGGTTATTATTATCATACCCTTGTTACCTGGGTTTCAGGTACTGTGCACTAACAGGATATTTATTTTCCTTTTCTCTTTCTTTTGCCTTAGTTCTTTACCTGAGAACCTTCATAACAGGGTGGCATTGATGATGGCGGTGCTGCATCTGTGAGGGCAATAATGCATTGGCAATATCGAACCATTTGTAGAGGACCAAATTCAATATTGCAGAATCTTTATGACATAATGGGTCCTAAAGCACATGAGTTCATTTCATTTTATGGCCTTCGATCATATGGAAGGCTTTGTGATGGAGGTCATCTGGTTACCAATCAGGTAAGTCCCTTGTACAAAGAAATTATCATTTGGACCTATACTAAGCATCTTTTCTTGCCAACACAATATACAAAATTCTCTTGCATTTCATGTGTTACCTTATGGTTTCATTTAAAGATTCACAAATTTCATATTATCATAGTCATGGACTGACATACCATGCCAACTGATGATATCAGTCCATGGGCAGATTGGTACATATCGGTCGGTACCAGCATTCTGTATGTTGGTACACTGATATGTACCAGTTTTTTGGAACAAAGTCAAAAAGTGCTTGGAAATTATAAAAAGCCTTCTTTTATTTTTTTATCCTAATTTAATATTTTTTTTTGTATTTAAGTTAGAATAGTGTGTATATGAGGCATAAAGGAATAGGAATTTTAGGCTCTAAGGATGTGAAAGTGAATTTTACTCATCTCTTGCTCACTGTCCAATCCATTCTATTGGATGGTGACTCAATTTTTATGAGTACTATAGCAACATAACAAAAATTATAAAGAAAGTAACATTAGAAAAATCACTAAAATAAAATGCTTCTTCAGACTGGAATAGGACTGTTGTAGGTTCTTTTTTTCTCCTAGTGGATTTATTTAGCATCGATCTACATTCTGCCGAGACAAATATGTATTAAGCGTTATGTGTGTTACTGACAACAAGTTGGGTCATGGACCGCCTTGAACTGGGTGGTCCAACAGAAGCCCAAATTCAAGACCAAGGTTTGCAATTTCGACCTGTACTGGACGGTACATACCGGTCCGTCAGGTTGCTGGTACGCCAAAAATCGACCGTCGGCAGTCGATTTCGATCGTTGGCGGTTGATTGAAGGGAGAAATCGACCGCCGATGGTCGATTGAAGGGAGAAATCGATCATCGACGGTCGATTGAGCGAGAAAAGGGAAGAAGAAGAAGAAGAGGAAAAGAAGACAAAAAGAACAGAGGAGAAGAAGAATACCTAGCGCCCGCGCGCGGTCCTCGCTCATCTTATCGGTCGTCTCCCGATAATATAATATTAAATACATATCGGTCGTTTCCCGGAGGTCGCCAGCGCCCGCGCGCTGTCGCTGCTTTTTCTCCTTTTTTTAATTATATTTTAATATATTTAATATTATATTATAAAATATTTATATTATATTTTAATATACCGGGCATACCATACCAGTACCGAGATGAACTCGGTACACTGGTGAGGACCGGTAAGTCAAACCTTGTTCAAGACAAATATTGGAATCGAAGATCCAACGGAAAATTTCTTCAAAATTAGGTAAATGACATAACTTTATTTCTTAGCTTAATAATTTGACTAATTAGGCTGATATTAGAGATTCCTAAATTCATCTTTGATTTAAAATTATATTAGGGCTTGATACACAATGACCAAGCTTCAAACCATGCAGATCTAGGCTTCACTTTCGTTAAAATTGGTTAGGTTCATCTGTTTCTACCTTGGATTTTGTGGAGTTCGATTAGATCCTTGTGGATCTAGTTAAGATCATGTAGATCTTGCCTAGTTTTGCATGGTGTTTGGGGCTAGATCTTTGCAGGATTTGGGCTTTTATCATTATTGAGATAGGTTAAATCCACATGGATCTAACCTTGGATATTGTTGATTTATGTTATATCCATTCATATCTAGGATAGATACTAATTGTCCAGCCTAGATCTTAGGGAGACACCTTCTCCCTTATAGTCCGCTCTTTGTGAAATCTGTGGTGACAGCAGCATGGTAATGCTTCAACCAATGATGGTGGTCAGGTCAGTCGGTCCTATGGTCAGTTTGACAGGAAAGGCAGTATAAGGCAATTAATATGTGGGTTTATCAATTCTTTCAATAGGAGGCTAGCTCTTGAAGTATTCAATCTGGAGCCTACAATTTCCCTTCACAAAGTGCAATACGGACACACATTGATGATGCCTATATGATGGAGAAAAAGATGGATATTAAAAAAACCAGCCCGAGATGGTTCAATTTTTACCTAATTCCAGCAAATACAACCCAAGACCCGTCCCATTCTAAAAGAGAATATGATAACTATCTTGATGGCTAGGACTGGATCAAGTCACTTAAGAAGCAGTAGAATTCCTACTGCATTATATTGATGTGCAATAACTAATCATAGTAGGATTAAGAAGTAGTAGGAATGTCATATCGTGTCGACTAGGGGTATCAGTCTCTAGTCCGATCGGTATGTACTGGTCGGTATACACGTCATAAACTGATAAAAAGGCCAAAAAATGATCTGAAATAAAAAAAATTATTTTAGGATTTTTCTCCTAATTTCTTTATATATAAGTTAAATTTAAATGAGAATAAAAAGCTATCTATAGCATAAATGATTAGAATTCTAGATTATATGGATAAAAAATTGAATTTATCTTTTCGGTCCTTCGTCGAAGAAAGTTGCTTTCATTAATCTTGCGAATAACTTACAAAGAAAAAAGTTGAGTTGAGATATTAGATTAGATGTTGTAACTTTAATATTTGGGCAAAATAAACCATCAAAATAACATGAATATATATGAAATTGAATGATGTGACTCGTCAACCAATGGACTAAGGTCCTCGATCCTATGAATTTGTATGTTGATATAGTAATTTGTTAGACCCAATCTTCGAATCTTCGAACTACTCCTACGACATATACTGAAAAAATATATCATTGATGTATCAATCAAGGTTTGCCATACGGTCTGTACCGGCGTACCGAGATTATCTCAGTATAGTACGGTACTCGAAACCCATACTATACTATATAATATAATATTATATAATATAATATATTAAACAAATAAAAAGTTGGTGACGTCGCCTCGATCCTTCTCCCCGTGCGAGAGAAGGAATCGCCCGCCGGCGATTCTTCGCCAGTAGGTGACCCGTGGGCGACGGACGGCACGGGGAACTGGTGAAGTATGTTCTCCTCTTCTTCTCCCTGTTCTTCTTCTCCTTTTTCTTATTTCTCCCTCAATCAACCGTCGAAGGTCGAAATCGACTGCCGACGGTCGATTTCGGCGATATCGCCCGGTATGGGGCCTTATCGCTTGGTAAAGAGAACCTTGGTATCAATGTTATAATAGTCATTATCCATCATCATTAATAACATGTATTTGAGGAGCCTTCTTAGGCAAGTATGATCGTGTCATGTAGGCCTATTGAGGTTAGACCAAGGTTTACAATACCATATCATACCGCTCGGTATGCTCGGTACGTACCGATCTGATAGAGGACTGGTATACTCGATACAGCTCGGTACCTTAGTGTATCATGTGTTGGTACGCTCGGTATAGCTCGGTACATACCATATTTGATAGCTGATCGTACGCTTGTATAGTACGAGATTGCGAACCTTGGGTTAGAGGAACTTCAACTATTGTCACTTAGAACAATTAGACCCGAAAAAAATGATCATCACCGTATATCTGTTGGTCATAAGATCGTCCAGAGGTTATGAACACGATGAACTCCTATCAATATCATCGTCGTATAGGCTCTATCACATCAGCTCAAAGTAGTCAACTGCCTTCTACTTTCTCGTCCATAAACGAGATGTACTGATCCACGAGTTTCGTAAAAATCTTGGGTGGCATGTGAATGTCATGTTTTTCCATCCATACCTCACCTTGAGTTTGAGTAGTCAGAACTCAGAACAAGAGAATAAGTTATCTCTAGTTACTTTAATTTGGTCTAAATCAAATTAAAGATCCTAATTAGCTCTAGTTAGCCTTAATCCACTAATATCATAATCAAGCAATAATAACCATGTTGTGATTAGGTCTAAATTATACCTAAGGATCCTTAATTGGGTACAAAACTAAGAAAATGAGATTAATTAGCTCTAATTAGACTTTAATCAGACTAAATACAAGAAAAGAATTTAGACAATAAATATATTCATAATTAAACAACTGAGAACAAGTTGTGATTAGCCCCTAATTATACCTAATGGACCCTACAAAAGTAAGAAAATGATACTAATTAGCTTTAATTTGATTTTACTCGCATGAAATACAAGAAAAAATCCATAATCAACCAATAGTTCAAAATCAAACGAAGGATAAGTGGCGATTAACCCTAAATTATATCTAATGAACCCTTATTGGATCTAGAAGTAGGAAAATGACACTAATTGGCACTAGTTAGATTTTAATTATATTAAATACAAGAAAAAACCCTTAATCAACCAATAAATTCATAATCAAACAATGAAGAACAAACTGTAATTAGTACTAAATATCCATGATTGGGTCTAAACTTAAGAGAATGACCATAATCATGCTTAATCTTCCAAAATATGCATTAATAAGCCTCTAATTATATGACATGATAAATAAAACATAGAAAAAGGCTAATACCTTCAATTTGGGAGACATTCCACTAAATCTGAGTTCTAATCCCTCCTTTATCCAAATCAAGAGGTTGATTACAGCTAACACCTTGATTAGGAAGATTTAATGCATGAGAGTGTGAGAAAACAGTGAAAGAGAGGGAGAATGAAAGTGAGTGAGAGTGAGTGAAATAGGTGGGAGGGAGGGGGCTTTAAAGGGCCAAAACAGGTCCAAATGGTCAACTTGACCATTGGGGCATGGTTTGATTGGAGATGATGTCAATACAATATCGTTATTTATCGATGTCGGTCAATAAAGTCGAGTTTCGACCATATTAGTTGATTCATGAGGCATACCAACTGGTACGCCTATACTTGATTGTTTATCAGTTGATACGGGTTGATCCGTGTATCCGTCAACCAGGGGACTGATACATACTATCTATTTTGTATTGTATCGAGTGGTATGACAACCTGTGCTAATATGTAGTGGCCATCATAGAGCTATTATAGGTAGTCTAGTATCATGTGCATATATAAAAAGCAAGGACTCTTATATCGTGCAAAATAGTATTGTATGTATCGATCCGAGCATAGGCCGATATATCGATCACCCACATTTCGGATGGTCTGATTAAAATAATTAAAAAATGGACAAGTGGTGGGGCTCGATTCAACTCGACGTTAAAAAAAATAAATAAATAAAATTAAGGCTCCTGAAAGGGAGCCCTCTTCTCCCTTGCGATGTCGCTGACTCGCCATTGCCGATTCGTTGGTACCTTTGCCATGGCTTCCCAGATACACCCGTAGCTTCCCAAGTATGTTGTCGTTGCTTCTCGTCTTTCTTCTTCATTCTTCTTCATCCTCTATCGCTCCCTCTTCTTCCTTCCTCCTTTGTTTCTCCTTCGCCCCTTCTCCCTGTTTTTCTTCCTCGTCGAAACACCAATACAAACCGATGTACCATGCGACATACACCGATACTGATCAGTATATATCGCTCCGACAAATCGTCGATATGGGTTTGGTACCTGAAATGATGAACCTTGGAAAAATGCTATAAATGAACTGTTTGATTCACCTTATGATTCGCAAAAGAGGAGATCAAGAGTGCCCTAGCTGATGATTTCTAATCACAAGCTTATCTCAATTTTATCAGCCATAGATGGAATAACCAAGGATTCTGAGATATTCACAAGGTAGGTAAGAAAATATTTGTTATGCATTTTAAATATGCATCAATTTTTGAAGCTTCAATCATTTTTACTGAAAATGTTGCCATTTCATGCTAGTCTAATATGGATTCTCTTGATGTGCTTAACCTTAATTGAGTTACATGTTTTGTACAAGTCTAAAGGTGTGTTTGGGAACACATTTGAAATGTGCTTTGATGGCTTAATGCACATTTCAAATGTGAATTGGTGCTGGTAATTTTTTTTTTTCAGATCGCATTTGACTTGGACGCTGCATTGCAAATGCTAAGTGTTGATACTCAAAGTAGCATTAGCATTTGCAAGATGTTAATAGAATTTTTTAAATTTCTAAAGTAGCTTATGACATTATATAAAATCACAAGACTGTCAACATTGATTTAGTGAGAAACCAACATGATTTGTCTTCTATAAGGTAAAATTTTATTTATTTATTTTCAAAGGTTATATTATATTATTTTCAAAGATTACATACATTTATTTTACTTCTTAATTTAAATGAAATATATGTATTCACTTTTGAATAAATATTAAAAATATTAAAAGGATATATTTATTGCGTAATATTCAATGGACTTTTGAAATATAATTTTACCAAACAACACTTATGCTAATGCACATTTAAAATACAGTTTTTATCTATTGTTTACCAAATACTCAAAACATTCTACAAGTACACATTCATTTGGACCCCTCAAAACGCACATTAAAAAAGCGGGTTCCTAAGCATAGCCTATGTTATCTTGATGTAGCTTAGTGGTTACCATAACCAAGGTTTGACTTATCGGTCCATACCGGTGTACTGATATACTATCGGTACCGGTATGGGACTCGTACCGAGCGGTATGCACAGTATGTACCGCTCGGTATTAAAATATAATATAATTTTTTTAATAATATAATATAATATTAATATATTAAAATATTAAGAAAAAAGAAAAGGCTGCGACGTCGCCTCGATCAATCTCCCCGCGCGGGAGAAAAAGCGGTCGCGGTCGCGGTTGCGGGCGACCCGCAGCGGCGACGGCGCACAGGCGACACGCGGGCGGCGACGGCAGACGGGCGAGGACGGTGCGCGGGCGAGGTATTCTTTCTTCCCCTCTTCTTTTTTTTCTTTTTTTTCCTTTTCTTCTTCCCTTTTTCTTCCTCAATCAGCCGCCGACAGTCGATTTTTGACGGAACCACCCGGTAGTGGGCAGTCCGCGTACCGGTAACCTGGCGGACTGATATGTACCTCCCGAAACAGGCGGTACAGGTCGAAATTGCAAAGCTTGACCATAACTTTTAGGACCGATACTAAATCTGAAAAGAGCAACAATGTGAGTCCTATCACAAACGCAACATCCAACAATTATGAGCATAATTAGTCAACATTCACCTTGGGTCAAACGAAAGTCCACTATACAATGCTCAAATAAGTTAGCCTACATCCACTACAATATGCATCTGAGGCTTTGTTTGCAAAATAGAGGACCTAGAGATTAATCTGTTTGATTTCTAATGATTACTTAGATCTAATGCTGATTGGGTTTGCATAATGAATAGCTTAGACGATCAGTAATGGATGAGGTAGGTGATCTCCACATCCATCTTGGTTTATAATAAAGGTAGTTGGGGAAGATTAACATCAAGGTTCAGAGGATGTGGATTGATAACAAACATCTTTTAATGCCTGATTGGATTTTAGACAATCAATCTTCAAATGATCATGGCAAGACATAGTAAAGTGAGACATCCAGCATTGCAGCTATTGGATTTTAGAAGGCACTCGAGCACTTGCCTAAGCGCTCGAACGAGGTGACGCAAGGTCGGAGCACCTCACAAAACCACCAGGCGAGGCGGTTCGTTGAAGCGTCGTTAGGTGCTCACCTGAGCCCAGGCGCCGGGTGCCTCGGGCGAGCGCTCGAGTGAAGATGGGTTTGGGTTTGTGCTTAGTTCGTTTGATCAAGCAAGTTGGTTTAATCAAACCAACTAATCTGCCCTAACGCAAAACCCAACCCTACGTTCATTGCCTTCATCCGTAGCTTTGTCTGATGCCGTCGCCTTCATTCGCAACTTCGTTCGCCATCGTCGCCTTCATCTACAGCTTCCTCTGCTACCGCTGCCTTCGTCTGCAATTTTCTTCGTCGTTGCCTTCATTTGCAGCTTCCACCGCCATCACCTTCGTTCGTAGCTTCCTCTGCCATCGCCTCCGTCCACAACTTCCTCCATCGTCGCCTTTGTTTGCAACTTCGTCCGCAACTTCCTCCGTCGCTGCCTTCATCCGTAGTTTCCCTCGCTTTTGCCATCGTCTACAACTTCCTCCACTGGCATTGCCTTTGTTCGTAGCTTACTCCCCAGCTTCTTCCGCCACTGCCACCTTCTTTCGTAGTTCATCTATCGCCCTCTCCTTCCCCACCTTCCTTTATATATTTTTTAATGTTAATATTTTGGAGCGCCTCGCTTCGGTCAAGCGAATGCCTAGGCAGGCATCTAGAGCCTCGAGTGTTTTGACACCTTAGCACCTTTTACCCCCTAGCTCTTTTGAAAACACCAGTAATAAATAAGCTTAAGTCATGTTCAAAATAGACATACACATTTTATTTTATTTATTGATAAGCTTGGTTTAGTTGATGAGAGTTAGAATAGAATTATTTCTAAATTTGAATTATAAAGATAAATATGAGAAATTAAAGGTCTTAAATTAAGTAGGGTTAAGATTGAACAAATGAGATGTAATTTCAGTAATACTAATAGAAAAACTGCATATGTTGTTAAGTTGGATGGTAAGATGGTTGACCAAGTAAAACTTCTAGGTACATTCGTTTGATTATTTTATTGGATGGAGAGATTGATGGAGATGTTTATAAAGTAAAACTTGCGTGGCTAAAGTAGAGAGAGATTCAAGAGTTTTGTGTGATCACTAAGTGTCCTTCAGATTAAAAGAAAATTTTAATATGTTAGAGGATTAAACGAGGAAGAATCATTTAAAATGATATGGAGATAAGGGATTTTAATACCGTTTCGTACTGCCCGATACGGGCGGTACGTATAGGTCTGCTAGTAGACCAGTACGCGGACCACCCTTTACCTGGCGGTATAAGTCTTTTGGGCCCGTTTCGGGCGATATAGGCTTGTATTGGGCGATAACGGTCGAAATGTCGATCGTTAATGACCTATATCGGTTGATATCGGGCGGTAATGAGAGAATTAAAGCCCTCGCGGAAGAAGTTGCCTACCTCTGACCTTGACTCCTCCGCTTCTGGCTCTGACCTCCCTTACCGACCTCGTCATCAAAGAACCGCGGTCGCTTGAAGAAGTCCTCGCGAAAGAAGCTGCCTCCCTTCGACCTTGACTCCACTTCTGGTCCTAACCTCCCTCGCCGACCTCATTGTCAAGAACCATAGCCACTTGAAGAAGCCCTCGAGGAAGAAGTTGTCTCCCTCTGACCTTGACTCATCCACTTCTGGTCCCATGTAGCAACACCATCAAACGATGGAACTCGACCCGGCGTCGTCTTTGTATACTGCCTTCGTCGCCCTGGCCTACCACTCGATACCCTATATCGTATCGTACCGAACAAATCTTGGTACACCGGTACGATATAAAATTAAAAACCTTGATGGAGATATTCTAAAGAGATCTATAGGTAGAAGGAGACCTAAGAGGACTTTACTAGAAATTATAAATGAACTAAAAAAATTCTCTTGATTTAATTAAGGATCTTGCTTTGTGTTGAGTTTAATAGTGGAAAAAGTTCTGATAGCCAACCCCAAATAGTTGGAACTCTATGTGTAACATTCAAAAATCACAAGCTCCTCAAGAAATTAATGCTCAAGGTGGAGCTGGTTTTGCCATTCAAAATCTTGGTAGGATATGGAAAACAAACCATGTAGGTTCTACTAAAGATGTAGCATGGCCATTTTGATATGAATCTTCTATTGCATCCAATGGAAGGGCATGTCTTGGCTTGATGATTTTGGTTGTATATGTCATTTGTAACCTAGAATATGTAAAAGTAGAAAACAAAAAACAGTAAGAACAATTTTAGTAAATCGATGAAAGTCTAATATGATCAAGGCTAGCAAATATTTACTATATAGCCTTACAAGCTTCTTTGGAACTCCCATTGTCACTTTTGTCACTTTACAAATATTTTGCAATAATAAGATGTTGGATTTCTTTAAGCCTAATCTTTGGTAGTCTTTTTTCTTCGGTGTAGGTGAAAACCCTAGTTAGGCGAGTCGATCCTAACCCTTGTTTAAGTAATTTTCCAAATTCATCTACATTTAGGTACCTTCATTTGTGACCTTAAATTCGATGTTCCTATTAAATTATATAATAAAATTTTGGAGTCCTAATTAGGGTTTGCAATATTGTACTATATCGCTTGGTACGTACCGGTCCAATAGAAGACCATATGCTCAATATAGCTCGGTACCTTAGTATAACATGTGTCGGTACTCGGTGCAGCTTAGTATGTACTGTACCGACAACTGATCGATACATCGGTATGGTACGGTATTCAAAACCTTGGTCCTAATAACTAAAGATTATTGTACCATTTGAAACGGTATGAAATGGGCGGTATGTACAAGTTTGGGCATGGGCTGGTGCTTGGACCACCCCGTTTTGAATGGCCCGATCTAGTTCAGTAAAAATAATAAAATAATAAAATAATAAAAAATAGTTGTCGGTTAAGGCTCATAAATGTGAGCCCTCTTCTTACGTTCTATTGTTTTGCGATGCCACCACCGTTATTTCGCAACTCCGCTATTGCCACCACTGCCAATGCCATTGCTACTGCGTTCCTTCTTCTTTTCAAGTATGCTCCCACCTTATCTCCTCTTCCACTGCTTCTTCTCCGTCGCTTCTTCCTTCTCCTCCATCGCTTCTTCTTCTCCATCGTTTACCCTTCTTTCTTGTTCATTTTTCCTTCTTCCTCCTTTGTTCCTCCACTACCCTTTCCTCTTCTCCCTCTTCTCCCTCTTCTTCCTCCTCTTCGAAACACCGATACATACCGATGCTCTGACACATGAGACACTGGCACTAACCTAGTATGTACCAGTCCGATAGATTGCCAAAATGGGTCCGGTAGCCGAAATGGTGATCTTTGTAATAACAGTAGTCTAAAAGTTTACATGCTTGTTTAGCTACTTATTCAGCCACAGGTCTCATGACATATGCAATTCTGAACTTATTAATTAAGATTTGCACATTATTGGTTTGACTCGTGCAGCAATGAACAGTCTGATAAAGACCATTTATGTGCACGTGTAAGATCATTTAAGTTTTGCTATAATTTGGCCTGACTCAAGCATTATAGTGGTTAATTATTGTGAATGGTTTGTAGTACGTTGTCCATTTCAAAGTATGGGAGTACATAGTTGGGTTTTGAACTTTAAAGTTTGAACCATGGTTTGCAATTTCGACATGTACCGCCCGTGGGCGGTACATACCGGTCTGTTAGGTTGCCGGTACGTGGACCGCCCGCTACCGTGCAGTTCCACCAAAAATCGATCGTCGGCGGTCGATTTCGGCCATCGGCGGTCGATTTCGACCGTCAACGGTCGATTGAGGGAGAAATCGACCGTCGGCGGTCGATTGAGGGAGAAAAAGAAAAAAAGAAGAGGAAAAGAAGAAAAAAATAAAATAGGAGTACCTATTTCCCCGCGCCATCCTCGTCGGCGTCGTTGCCCGCGGGTCGGCAACGCCCGCGCGTCGTCGTCGCCCGCAAGTCGCGGGCAATTTTTCTCTCGCGCGAGGAGATGGAACGTCTCCCCGCACAGGGAGAGAGGTCGAGGCGACGTCACCCCTTTTCTTTTTTTATTAATATTTTAATATATTTAATATTATATTATAAAATATTTATATTATATTTTAATATACTGGGCGATATGCACTGTGCGTACCACCCAGTACCAGTACCGAGATAAACTCGGTACACCGGTATGGACCGGTAAGTCAAACCTTGGTTTGAACTACAATCATCTAGCAGCATCAGGTAAAATTGTTGTCTCAGCTGTGTGCCGTCCGGTACCAGTACCGTACTGGTACTGAGATAAACTCGGTATACCGGTACGGACCGATAAGTCAAACCTTGGTTTGAACTACAATCATCTAGCAGCATCAGGTAAAATTGTTGTCTCAGCTGTTATTGATCTGCATTATCTTTTCTTAGTGGCATCCTTGGTCAATGGTGGATATGCTGCTACTCAAGTGTTTATTTAAAAGTACCTACTTAAGGAATCTTTGTGTTTTGTACAATTTTAGAAACACATAATGGCTTAAAATTTCCTGTTAATAGCATTTGCTTCTCTCAGATATATGTGCATAGCAAGTTGATGATAGTTGATGATCGGGTGGCCTTGGTTGGTTCAGCTAATATAAATGATAGAAGCTTGTTAGGATCTAGAGATTCTGAGGTATGATCCTATCTTTTTATTTGGTTTTTTGCATTTAGGAAATATATCTAGTCAATAAAAATAGGTAGAGAATACTTATACTACGTAAATTGTTTTAATTCTGTAACTTCATCGAAGACTTGCTTCAAGATCACTTGTCTGTTTATATCAACTTTGTCCATGCTCTTGGAGTTCTATTTTATTTCTTTGTATGGTAAATCATTTCATTTTTAATGTAAAGAAGAAAGCACTTCTCAATGCATAATTGTTCAGTATTCTGTAGCATTCTAATTATTGTACATGACTACATTGGGTCCTTTCGTTAGTAAGTAATTGGATCACTAAATTAGCCTTCATTTCATATATAGCTAAGCCTATCCAATTAGACTTGTTTCTGGAGTGATCTTAGGAAACATGACTTGGAAAATTTTCTATAAATGTAATTTTTTTCTCCAACTTCACATTGCTCATATAGCGGCATCAGTAAATTATCCAGAAAGTAGTGGGATGATAGATATTGTGCTTCTCATCATTTTTTTTACTCTGCCTTCCATGTCATGCCATAGACAAGTATACTGTAATTCAATCTTTAAAGATGACTAATTCTGAAAACTTCAGAAGTTGTCTTCGAGGAGACATCATAGTGGTCAAAGTGCAGTGTGTGCGCTTATAAGGTCAGGAATTTCAGATCTGCTGGAGGCATCAATCACACATATTATGTAATAGTTGGAAGGAGTAAAATTTTTAAAGAAAAACTCAGATGTTGCTGCAATTTTTGAAAGTTATTTGAGCCTGGGCCATCTTCTTGTTTCTTGCCAGACATTTTACTTTTGTATTGTGTTGCCTATTTACCAAAGCTTTATATTTGTTTCCTGCTCCAATTGATGTGCTTGTTAAACTTTAAGGATTTGTTGAATTATATATGAATGGAAATCCGTGGAAAGCTGGAAATTTTTCTTTGAGCCTCAGTTATCTGCTTTAAGTTTATTGATTTCTTGCCAGTCAAAAGTTTTATTTTTATATTATTTTGCCTATTTAACAATGATTTGTAATTCCTTACATGGTGGCATGCGTTGCTTGCTCAGATTGGTGTTCTTATCGAAGATAAAGAATTTGTTGAATCATATATGAATGGAAATCCATGGAAAGCTGGAAAATTTTCTCTTAGTCTTCGTCTCTCACTATGGCAAGAACACCTGGGTCTTCGTGCTGAAGAGGTTTGTTAACTTTGTATACTTCTAAAATTTTTTTGGCTTTTTTATCTTTTATTTTTAGTAGATTCAACAAGTTTCAAGAACTCTAGTAGCATTCTGTGACTAGTGTTATGGTGAAAGTGAAACCATATCTTGGGTGTTCCTTTAGGATACCCATATAGATCTAAAGATCCACAGATATCCTTCAATGATCTCCTCTTCAGTTTTTGTATGTCACATGGAAAATTTGCCTGCTTCACTGACAGTTATGCATTATATCACTGTTAAAAAATGTGTTTGACATTGAATAGTGCTTAAAAGCTTATTGGTTTCTTCTCGTGTTTTACTTGTAAGCTCATTATTTGGTTCATACAGATCAGTCAGATCAGGGATCCCGTCACCAATGCAACATATAGGGACATCTGGACGGCAACTGCTAAGGTGAGGAAACTGAAACCTTTAAGAAACAACTAATTTTTCTTGTGGCAATTCAATCCATTGTTTTCCTTTGAACATCTTGACTGCATAGGCTCATTAACAAGAAATCTAATCATTCCAGGGTTGGTGACCTTATGTAACATATTATTTTCTACCAGCACTAGATATTAGCAAGGCTTTATTTATACTCCACCATTGACTAGAAAGAAACAGGACTAATTGCCTTTGGACAAACTCCTGATAGGATTAGTAATGGGGTCGAACCTAGATCCTAATTCCTCTCGAAGTCATTGGATCACAGGCCCTATGTGGCAACCAGGATCATGGTACCCCTATCACTTTCTTCATTATGGTTCCTGGTTCGGTCGGGTCTTGAGGTTGGACCCCAGGCTATAGTTCTTTTGGATTGCCTTGTTATAATAGATAAGTGATCAGGGATGATCAAACTTAGTTCAAGTCCTACTCCAATTTAGCTCAAACTTAGTTTGAGTCAGGTTCGGCCAAACTCAAGCTCAAGCTCAGGTTCGACCAGCTCAAAGACTCAACCCATACCAATCCGAGTTGGACTTGTATTGGAAGTAGAGTTGGACTCTGAATAGCAATCCTCTAGGCAGCCAAAGATCATTAGGAACCAACAGCGTCAGCCAGCCCTAGAGGGAGAGAAAGCCCTCAACCAGCAGGAGTCACAGCAAAGTAGGAAGCAGCCGGCCCTTAAAGAGGAGAGAAAGCTAGAGGCGGCAGCAAACTGCAGCCTCAAGAAGTTAGTGCTTATGCGCAAGAAGTCCGAGCTTTATCACTCAAGAAGTCCTTTCATAGATTCGTGTTTAAGTACTCTTTTTCAAGAAAAAATCTAGATTGGTTTCCTCTTTGATCTCTTCTTTCAGCATGTTTATTGAGTCTCCCTCAAAGCATTAAATCCGCTCGAAGGAAGGATAGAAATCATTGAGTCCTTTCCCAAAACATATTAGGTGGTATCAGAACATCTATCCTCACCTAGTATGGTTACCATGAGGGAAGGATATAAAATTTAGGGGAAGAACTTTAGGAGTTGGAGTTGTAACCTTGATCGCCAATGAAAAGAGCCGATGACGTGACAGTCTGAATTACTCTAGTAGTATCGTTGAATCTTGCTACCCAAGTCATAGTGCTTGCGCAAATGATGGAGAGCATGATGGATTGGATCCGATCTCAAGCCAACACGACAGTGAAAAACAATGGAGATAAGCATGTCACAACAAAGGAGCTATCTTTGTTGAATAACAAAATCAGTTCACTAAAAATGTACCGTGATGATGATGATGCTGTGGAAACAGTGGCGAAGGCAAAGGTTCCAACCTTTCCAAGTCGAGGTATGGATTGATTTCCCCTCTTATGACTGCTCTATCAACACAGAGATGTTAGATGTGTGGCGTGATCAACCTGACACCTACATATAGTAGTGATAAAGTCATGCTCACGCGAGTCAAGTTGATCAGCCATGTTCTAGTAGAGTGGAATGCCTACTTCCGATCCTATGGCAATGAAGAGATGACATAGGTGCAATTTAAAAGACTCACCTGACAAGAATTCTATTTGATGGGTTACCTTGAAATCGATGGAAAAGATGGCACAATTTGCACATGGAAAAGACCAATAGTGCAAGACTACACCATCGAGTTCTAACAAGCGTTGGCACTTGGAATTTCCTTCAAAAACCACTCGATGTGATGAAGTTTGCCATTGATTTGCACACCTAGATCAACACCGAATTGAGCCTCTTCAAGGTTCACAACATCTCAAGCACTAGTGGAATGGCCATGCCAATCAAAAGGAAGAATCAAACTCGGAGTGATAGGCATGTGGAAAAGGCCAAAGAGGGTCCCTTGAAGGTTAAGAAAAATTTTGAGAATAGTAAGAATCGTTCTTTCTCGAAGAAAAGTGACCACTTTTGTGGTCACTGTAAAATTGCTCATATAAGGAAGAAGTGTCGAAAGGTTTACCCGGAATTTTTCCTAAAAAAGTGGAAGAAGAATGACCAAAGTTGACGGATAACAACTGCAACCACTAGCGAAGATTCTACCAAGTTTGTGATGGTTGAGCATGCAGATCTAAGTCCTTCGCTGATGGTGAGGCTAAAGATTATAAACTCAAAAGTTGGCCCCCGGTCCAGAGGTTCAGGAGGAGCTATTCCTGCTGAAAATTCATGTGAAGCAAGACGCCATCGACACCGGTGTTCAAAAGAAGCTTGGTCCAAAAGCTTGGCCTACAAACTGTACCTCATCTAAACCCATATCTGTTGAGTTGGATACATAAAAGTGTGGAGATAAGGATAGATCAATAGTGCAAGTTTTGCTTTGCCATCACTTGCAAATACATCAATGAGGTATTGTGCAAAGTGGTGCCCTTGACATAAGCCAAGTAATCTTCAGAAATCCATACTTTTGGGATCAAGATGTGTACTACCACTAGACGCAGCAATACAAGTTCTAGTAAAAGATTCATTGTTAAGCATGAAAAAAATGAACGTGCAATTTATCTCATAACAGTCAGCCAAGCAAAAAGGATGGTGAACGAGTGCCAAAAATTTGTGCTAATGCTTATCCGACTGATTACACGGGAATGCAAGACTTAGAATGCAACAAAGAGGATGATGGAAAGTTATAGGAACTCATCAATCGGTATTTGAATCTCTTTATTGGAAACCATGGACTACCTCCATGATGAACAGTAAAGCATGAAATACAACTCATATCTGATGCACCTTTATCGAATCTCAGCATGTACCAAAACTCAGTTTTGGAGAATGAAAACATCCAACGATAAATGGCTGAACTAATTGAGAACGACATCACCAAACCAAGTTGTTCCTTTTGTGGATCACCGGTGGTGATGTTATCGAAGAGCGGAGGATGGTATATGTGCACTGACTATCGTGCCTTGAACAAGATACGATAAATCAATATCCGCTATCTCGGATAGATGACTTGATAGACCAGCTCCAACAAACTACCATCTTCATCAGATTGGTTCTTGATTAACACCAACATGCCTCCATCTTCACTAAATTGGATCTCAAGTTGGTTATCATTAAATCTAAGTTTGAGAAGAAGACACATGGAAGACAACCTTCAAAACACATCAAGGGTTCAAGTGGCTAATCGTGTCATTTAGACTTTACAACAAGGTTCGTGATCTCATACCGTACAGGCGTATCATCAGTTGTCGGTACGATATGTACGAGCTGTATCGAGCATACCAATACATGGTACAGGATATATGGTACACTAAGGTACCGAGATGTACCGAGCGTACTAGTTCTCTATCGGATTGGTACATATCGAGCATACCGAGCGGTACGATATAGTATTGCAAATCCTTGCTTTACAATGCCCCTGCCACATTCATGAGGTTAATGGACAATGTACTACATTCACACATTGACGACTCATCCACCTTGACAACATCCTCATCTATAGTCGATGAAGTGAAGAACACATTCAGCACGTACAGAAGGTGTTCGGCCTTTGGGAGAAACACAAACTGCAGATCAACTCGAAAAAGTGCAAGCTCGGGAAACAAACCCTTGTCTACTTCGGCTTGGTCATAAGCGGAGGGAAGATACAAATAGACTCGGACAAAGTCAAGGCAATCTAAGAGTGGCCGAGGACGACAACGGTCATGAAGGTTCAAAGCTTCATGGGGCATGCCAATATCTTTGTAAGTCCATCCAAAATTTCTGTCTTTGCCACAACATTGCACTCCCTCACCAAGGTAAGTCAAAGCTTCGAGTGGATGACAAAACACAAGGATGTGTTTCTCTTTCTGAAGAGGAAAATCAATGAGGCTCTTGTCCTAGCCTTGTCACACTTATAAAGACTGTTCGAGTTGGAGGCAAATGTGTCCATACATGTGATGGGGGTTGTTTTGATACAAGACAGCCAACCCATGGCATACAACTTTAAGATGTTCCAAGGATCTCAGAAGAACTACCCAACATACAATAAAAAATTACTCGCACTACACCAAAGTCCTTTTGGTATGCATTTTACGTTGAATTCAACATCACAAACCTCCAAAAAAGACAACACAGCCTAGAAATTTCTTGAGCACATCCAACGAGTGCACAACGAAGTTGAACAACAACTTCCTTGTGCACTGCATTAGATCGACATTGCATTAATTGTGGAGAACTTAGATCAACACTGCATTAAGGGTCAGCATTAGATTGACATGAGGAAGTTGAACAACCACGAGGAAGTTTAACGGGCTCAGCAGGCTCAGCAATAGTACAAAGAGTGATTAGATCGACACTGCATTAAAGGTTGTTATTGTCTAGTTGCATGCACCTAGGGAAGGAACGATCGAAAGGATAAGGAAAGAAACTCAAGCCCATCCGATATGGACCGTTCAAAGTCTTGAAGCAAATATTAGACAACATTTGCCAATACAAGTTGCCTCCGTACAAGGAGATGTACTCAGTTGTGAATGTGGAGAACTTAAAAGGCATTTGGGACATCACCAGATAACAAGCTGAGCAAGAAGCTGCCTTCGATAGATGACTTGGTGATCGACTAAGAGTATATTCTAGACAAAGATACCATCATTAAAAAGAAGGTTACTACCACAAGACGAGACATAAAAACAGCTATCCGAGTAAATTGCAAAAGGAAAAAGTCAAATTCAGCAAGGTGGTTCACGAAAAAAGTCAATGAAGTAGAGTTTCCCCATCTTCAATTTCACATTAAATAAGAGCTAAATCGTCTACTGGGGAAGCCATGATCATGGACGATCAAACTCAATTCAAGTCCTACTCTGATTCAGCTCAAACTCAGTTCGTGTCGTGCCCCAATTCAACTCCAACTCATCTCGAATTTGGCTGACTCAAACACAAGTTCAGAGCTCAAGTTCAGCCAGGTCAAAGCTCAACCCAACTCAATCTGAGTTTGAACTGAATTGGAAAAAGAGTTGGCCTCCAATTGAGAGTGCTACTCTAGTTTGGAGTCCTCCCCTCTACAAATCTTTTTATAAAAAGAGGAGTTGGTGGCTAGAAAGGGAGAGTTGGCGGCTAGAAAGAAGAGGAGATCAGCAGCAGCCTAAGAAAGAAGAGTTGACGGCTAGAGAGAAGAGGAGAAAGGGATAGAGGCAGCAGATTGCAGCATCAAGAAGTCTGAGTATCACTCATGAAGTCCAAGAGATCACACATGAAGTTCAAGCTATCGTTCAAGAATTTCAAACTTGTTCAAGAAATCTCTTCTTAGTTGTAGGTATTCCTTTTCAAGAAGCAATCTAAGATCGTTTTCCTTTCAGTTTTCTCTTGTGTTTCAGCAAATCTATTAATCCTCCACAAAGCATAAATCCGCTTGTAGGAAGGATCAAGATGCCAAATCTTTCCTTCAAATGGATCAACAAATCTAGAAGGATCATGTTTGATTTGTTTTTGCGGATGCTTCAGACTCTATATTGCTCTTGTCGTGATAAAAGAGCAAATTTTTTCCTTACCATTTTAAGAGCATGAAGGTCTTAATGTCTAACCAGTAACTGAAGTTCCATCATCTAATATTTGTGATGTCTTGAGCCAAAAGAGTTGTGGTTAGTTAAAATCTGGTCATCTTGGTAGTAACCAATGAATATAACTTGACATGCTTGGTGATTTACTTGAGTTTTGTTTGAGATTGCCCTTAAATGTAGCTGTTTTATATCATAGCTATTCTTGTTCACTTTAATAGAAGATATCACCAAGTCTTCTTGTCAATGCATCGGATGCATTTATATTGTGTCTCTGTAGCCAAAACTTTCTAAATAAATATTCATTTTGAATTCATTTAACAGAAGAATTAGCACATCTCTTGAAGGAGTCAAGGAGGACTGTTGTGCTATTATTATCGATTGATGGCATGTGCCAAGCCATGTTGGATATGTACCATGTTGAACCATGATATATGTAACGAAACATGGCCAAGTTAGTTATTGGCTTGTGCTGATTCAGTGGTGCATGCGAATCGGCATGACACATATATACCATGCTAGAAAGGTTTATATTATTGTTTCACAGGACTTTGGGAGTCAATCTCATAAATTGATTCCTTGTGGAGTAAGGATTTTGTATTGGCTATTGGTACCAGATCAACCTGTTGTTTGCCTTGTATATCTTATTTCAAACCCAAGTTATTAAACTCTGTTTCTGTGGCAGACAAACACCATGATCTACCAGGATGTCTTTTCATGTGTACCCAGTGATCTTATCCACTCAAGGTACAATCATATTTTCAGAGATCTATGCTCAAACTTTCCTGCTAAGACATTAATGGCCGACAATGTTAAACATATGCAGAGCTGCCTTCCGACAAAGCACCAACATCTGGAAAGAGAAACTCGGACATACAACCATTGATTTAGGAATCACTCCTGAGAAACTGGAGACTTATCAGAATGGAAATGTCAAACACACGGACCCGATGGAGAGACTGCAATCAATCAGAGGTCATCTTGTTTCTTTCCCTTTGGACTTCATGTGCAAAGAGGATCTGAGACCAGGTTTCAGTGAAGGTGAGTTCTACGCATCATCTCAGGTGTTCCATTAGGCTCTATTCAATTCATTTTGTTACTTTCCTAAGTTTAAAGGTTGTACATTTGTCACTCTTACAACATCAAAGTGTTCTACACCACTTACTGAGGCAGCCGGCATAGCTTGTAAAGGTATCAAACATTTGTCACAGAAAGAATAAAAAAAGAGGCTCCTGAAAGGACAAGTAGTGGGGCAAAAATAAAATGTTATAAATTATTTGGATGGCTCAGTTAATATACGTTGATTCTTTGAAAATTGGAAATAGTAAAGTGTTTTTTTTGTTTTTCTTTTTTATTTCCTTTTATCTTTCTCAATTGAAGTTGCACTTACATTTTGATTTGTTCAGAGGTCTTTTGACTATGGGGCAAACGTGCGAGCAAGTAGCCAAAATTCTATTATTTTTAACGACACAAGTCTAGTTCAATTGACAGCATAACAGTCTCTCTCTCTCTCTCTCTCTCTCTCTCTCTATTTATATATATACATAGTATATATATATATGTGTGTGTGTGTGTGTGTTATAAATTATTTGGATGGCTCAGTTAATATACGTTGATTCTTTGAAAATTGGAAATAGTAAAGTTTTTATTTTTTGTCTTTCTTTTTTATTTCCTTTTATCTTTCTCAATTGAAGTAGCACTTACATTTTGATTTGTTCAGAGGTCTTTTGATTATGAGGGCAAACGTGCGAGCAAGTGGCCAAAATTCTATTATTTTTTACGACACAAGTCTAGTTCAATTGACAGCATAACAGTCTCTCTCTCTCTCTCTCTCTCTCTCTATATATATATATATATGTCCCATGGCCCCACCTAATTTGGGATACACTACAAAGAACTGTAATCCTAGTGTAGTTAGTGACATCTCCTTGGTTTTTCATCCTTGATGGCGATATATTGTCGGTTTTCCATCCTCGGCCTCGACATCTCCTCGCTAACTGTCGTTGTCGAAGCTTTCTTTGCGATTCAATGGTCAAAGTTTTCTCGAGCTCATGTCATCTAAAGATTAAAATTTTTTACTTGATTTCTCTCTTGAATTGGTGGTCTTGTCCTTTTATTTAAGCTTCACGCACTTATTTCAACTCATGTCCAAGCATGTGGAAGCATGAAGCACTTATTTTCTCTTTGATTCACAGTTAAAGCATTCCCATGTTATATCACCTGTAAATGAATCAAAAGTAACCCATCAACTTGATATTTACACATGTTGGCCACCAGATTCTATGTTAGTGTAGTAGGCTCTCCGAATGTGTCATGTTCACTCAACTTGTAGGAGAGTAGAAGAGAGCAAAGCCCTACCATCAAAGATTCGAAACGTAACGCTGGAGCCAAGTAGCTTTACCATGGGATGATGGGAAGTTGAGGGGGGAAGAAGGCAGAGGTTCTGCTGCTGCTGCATGTCTATTTTCGTTTTTTCCTTTGTCCTCACTATTGTTTTATGTTGATGGATGTTACACTATTGAGACATCTACGATTCCCACTTCATCTTCTTCCTTCCTATTGCAAACAATCCTCTGCCTTTTGGACATTTGAATATCTCTGTCAGTAATGTTTTAACTCACGATATTTAAGTCTATATAAATTTAAGCTAATAATAAAGGATTATAAAAGTAGACACATAAGCTTTAACCAAAAGCAAGCTATTTCAATTATTAGTTAGTCAAAATGGGTTGTGATTATGATCTTCATTATCCTTACCATATTGATAGCATTTAGTTTTTGAGTAAAAAAATGGCTCTTCGTTAATCCTTCGACAACGAAGTGCTCAGGAAAATATTGATGAAGGTATTATGACATGTATTTGAATATGCAATCATTAGTATTGATTGATTTTATGTTACATACAACTTGTTAATTGTAAATTTTATCAAAAGTGAAGTCTGGGATGTCTTCATTACCCCTATTTCATCAACTCTATAATTTGTCACAGTTTTATCGACCATTTTATGAGATTTTGTTAGTCCCAAGTTCGAGGTAGGGGTCATTTGCGTACCATTTCTCTTAGGCAGTGTCATATAGATGGGGTTAAGACTCCATTTTTTACATCTAATAGACATTCCAACGTATCAGGTACCCATCTTGGTATTATGGATCAATTGGATAGATGCATTTTTATGTTACATAGTGTCCTTGTTTAGTCCCATTATTGTTGCTCTTATTTTGGACATACCACACCGTGGAGTGATGTCGAAGGAAAAGATTTAGATTACATGTATTAGAAATAATTTAAATAGAAGTTGGTGAACAGACTAACTATAGATGATCTCATGTGTATTCGTTTCTGATAGTGTCAACATCGACAACTTTTATCAATTGTATATTTTATACATATTTATTTATATATTATTTTATCAAATGAACCATATGATAACCACGGGGACTAAGGTTATCTTAGAGGTTATTGATGGCAAGGTTTAAAATTTTGTATATATTTAACAAAACCAATTAACATATATTTTATAATATGATACAAAATCTTTTAAAAATATCTAAAAAATATTTATATATTATTTTATCAAATGTATATGATAACCCCCCCAACCCCAACCCAAACCGCCCCCCTTCTCTTACTTTGTATTATTAATTATTTAGAGTTATTAACAAAGTATAATTGGGTGTTGGTTGTTTATTCCTATCTGCACAAGAAGATTTCAAATATTCGGGATCAAATAAGAAATCTGAAGAGGGGTGGCACAGAGGTTATCTTAGAGGTTCTTGATGGCAAGGTTAAAATTCTGTATATATTTAACAAAACCAATTAACATATATTTTACATATCATACAAAATCTTTTGAAAATATCTAAAAAATAGAAACAAATTAAGATAAGGCTTTTAAGTTAGAAATAAATATACATTTGGTATATATTTAACAAAATCAATATAAATTAGGTAAGAATAGTATCACATATCTTTTTTAAGCTTTAAGGAATAGTCTTGTGTAAGGTTCGTAATTTCAATTTGTTACAGATCGTCCTTCTATTAATATTGAATTATCTCAGAAAAAATATTTGAATAGATGATTCTCGTATCAGACTTTTGAATAAAAGAGACTATGCATTAATAATATAGACCTTCGGATGTGATTGTTGGAATCCTTTGGAAGTTGAACTATTTTGCAATTGTCTTCCTAATATCTTAATTTTTAACTTTTGCATATGTATCATCAATCCATTTTTGTTTTGCTATTTATGGGGAGGCTTGAAGATCAATATTAATAATATCTCATTACCTCCTGCCAAGACCTCATATAATATCACGGAGTCCATCATACCTCATGCTACTAGTTTGGCCTAATTGACGAGGAGCAGTTGACTATAAAAAATATTAAATACATAATTTTGATTCAATATAGATTAAATTATGATGAAATCATCATTAAATACATTAATCACATGATTAACATAGTTAATTACCAATTAATTACTTCTCTTTCAGTACTATAAATATGTCAAACACCCTAATATATATTAAACATATTGAATTGATCCAAAATTGATCGAATTTTGATTAAATCATCATTAAAATCACTAATTATAATATTAAATAAATTTGATAAAACCTAATTATACCTATTTTACCATCATAGATATCTTCCAATATTTAATATGTATGAAATATAAACATTTGATCTATTAAGTGTCTAATTTTAAATAAATTAATATTAAATATACTAATCATAATATTAAAGATCTTAATTACTCTCTAATTAAAGGAAGAGAATACATACATTTTAAATTAAATTTTTTTTTAATCCTCCCAAATTAACTTCGATTCAATTCATAAATCGTTGCTTTGTAAAATTTAGGAAAGTGCAAATGTGAGAATAAGAAAGAGAATATGAGAAAAAATGAGCTAGAGATAGTTTAACAGTGTGTGAGAGTGAAATTGGAGGGAGGATGGGTATAAAAACCTATGAGAAAAGGCTCCAGTGATTAAATTGATTGTTGGAACACTGCTACATGTCGATAATAGTTAATTTTGATTGTTATAGCTTGTACCGCTCAGTAATGATCAAATTTTGATCATTATTGACTATACTAGATGTTAACGGTCGAAATCGACTGTTACCGACCTATACTAAGTGATAACGATCAAAATTTTGATGGTTACCACATGATATAACCCAATATCGTCTAGTACGAAGCTATATCAAGCGTATTGTTCGGTAACAAGTGCTCCACGTAACGATCTATTGATGGACAGGTTCGTACTGCCTAGTATGGGCGATATGATTTGAAATTTGAATCCATGCTTGATGGTAAGATTTAATTCATTAGTATGTATTATTTGGCTTATGAACGATTTTAAGTCTTATGATTAAATAATTTTTTAGAGAATGATCTACGAGCATATTGAACTTTTTACTCCATCCCATGTTCCAGCCCACCCCGAACTTTAGAGATGGGCTCATGTTAGTATCAGTAACTAGAATGTAGTCGTGATAAAATTGAAGGCTATAACGCAGGATAGATAACTATGAATTTATAATTAGGAGTGGATTTAGAGATATTTACATGTCTGTTATAATGTTTTGTGCTTCTTATGCAAGTATGTCATTTGTTCAATTTTGATCCTAGTGAAAACTGTTGGTCATGGAAACACTAAGATACGGTACCTTTATAATATGATTATGGCATGTACTTTGTATTTGGTGTATATCAAGTGCTTCAGTTAATTTATGAGATTGTCATTTGCAGGATACTTGTCGTTTATGAGATTATATTTAGATGAAAATAAGAATTTACTAAAGATCTTTGATGATCATGGATTTGCCCATCTTGTCACCTCAATCTTCGATGAAGATGATAGATGTAAAGACCATCTAGAGCCATCAATAGTTCATTCTTTTATATCTAGCATGAGGAATGATGGATCAAGGCCTTCGTAATTAAATGTTCATAGTCTCTATCGGATTAAAATCTATCGAGCATTAAACTGAAGTTTATATTTCTCTCGGAAGAGGAAAGGATTATCTAAAAGGAGGATTGTATTTGGTGTGTCAATACTATTTTTCATTCTTAAGATTTATGTATATGTGTAAGTGATGCGTGATACGTGTTTGTACCGTTTACAAATGGTGCCATTGCTATATGTCTTTTATGTGTGAAGACTATTTTCCACTATTGATAGTTATGTAGATGTAAAAGTGATGTGATGTCTATACATATTTGTATCATATATAAATATTATATTATTATTGTGAAAGTTGTTTAATATGACTTTGGTGTATCGATACTATTTTTTTGACTCTCAAGAGTTATGTATACGTGAAAGAAATGTTTAATACATGTTCGTATCGTATATAAATATTATGTCGTTGCTAGATGTCTTTGGTATGTGTAGACTATTTTTGACTCTTGAGTGTTTTGTAGATGTGTATGTTTGCATCATGATGGTGTTCTGAAAGTTATTTGATATGTAATTAGTGTGTTTAAACTATTTTAAACTCTTGAAATTTATGTTGATGCCAAAGTGATGTTTGATACGTGATTGATTAAGGTGGATTGTGTGAACGAATGTATTTTAGTTTATTTTTTAAGATAATTAGGTCAACTTTTACTACGACATCTCAAACTTTCACAAGTCTAATAGAACAATATTTAAACATCATTAATATTATTTTTTATTTTTAGTTGATTTTATGATATTTAATTATCAATTTATACATTTTTTTGGATCAATTATGTCAAATGAGTGTATTTTAATTAATTTCTCAAGTCTAACTGAGTTAACTTCCACTAGACAATCTCAAAGTTTTATAAATTAAATTAGTGCATCATTCTAATATCATTAGTATTATTTATATATTTTAAAAGATTTTGAAAAAAATAATTATATGTATATGTGTAATTGGGTCAACTTCAACTAAACCATGTAAAACTTTCACAATTTCAATAGAACATCATTATATCATTTTTTTAATTTTCGGACAATTATTTATTTAAATTTTAATTTTTAAAATATATTTTATGAACGAGTATATTTAGTTTGTTTTCGAGTATAATTAGGTTAACTTCCACTCGACCATCATAAACATTTACAATTACTCTAGGACATTATTATAACATCATTAGTATCATTTTTTTATTTTTAGAATATTTTAGGATAATCAATCATTGATATTTAGAATTTTTAGGGTAGGTTCTATGAATTAGCGTATTTTTAGTTTAATTTCAAGTATAACTCGGTCAACTTTCATAAATCATCTCAAATATTCATAATTACACTATAATAGCATTCTATATTATTAGTATGATTTTTTACTTTTATAGGATTTTATGATAAATAATTATTGATTTGTGAAATTTTTAGGATAGATAATATGAAATGAATATATTTTAGTTCATTTTCGAATGTAACTAGGTCAACTTTACTAAACTAATTCAAATTTATATAAAAATACAATGAAATCTTTGTAACATCATAAGTATTACTTTTTACATTTTAAGATGATTTTAATATATTTAATTATAAAAAATTAGAATTTCTGGGATACGTTCTGTGAATAAATATATTTTAGTTAATTTTTTAGTGTAATCGGATAAGTATCTAGTAAACCAACTCAAACTTTCATAAATTTATTTGGCTATCATTATAATATCATTAGCAACATATTTTCCATTTTTTATGGATTTTAGTATAATAGTTATAAATTTTGGCATTTTCTAGGTATATTATGCTTTGAGTATATTTATGTTCCTTTTTGACTTTAACGAGGTCAATTTCTATCAAATCATCACAAATTTTCACAACTTTATAAAAATATTAATCAAGCAAAGATTATAAGATTAATTATACAATGATAACTGTTTATACATAAATAACAATAATTTACAATGCTTCATATTATTGCATCACGTTTGTCATAATATTGTATCTTGAATAAAGATTTGAGGACAATAATTTACAATGCTCCATAGTTTGGCAATACATATATCTTTAACATTGCATATTGGTCATCCAGAAAAAAATGCATTAGCACTTTTCTCTAATTATAAATCCAACGATAGCTTTCAATATATATATCCATCACTTTTTGCATTAAACTTTGAATTCAATATATGCTCTTCTTATAAGATTCCTTTATATTGAATAAGATATATTATGATATTAATTGGATTATGATAAAAGATATTAGTCAATATTAAATAAAGTCCATATTATATTGAGATATTTTAGGTGATCCCTTGATGGAAGGAACAAGTTGCAATACACTGAATAACAGTTCCAGAGAGAGATTACGATTATTCTCGCAATCTCCTAAAAAACCATCAATAATAGTGGTCCTGTGAAAGGATAGGAAGAGAGAAGAAGGGGTCTAGATCTATTATAGTTCTCTTTGCAGATCGACATCTCGGTAATAAGATCTAAAAGGATCTTATTCAGATGACATCTAAAGGTACGTGTCGTAAACAGATCTAGTATTATTTGATTTCAGTCCTGGCATAAAAGTTTTCCACATTTATTTTGCATAATTATAGTTTTTATGTTTACAATTGGTATCAAAGCCTAGGTTTTGAGATAAAAAATATTAGATCTATTTGATGTTGATGGTTACTGTACACCGTGGAAAAGACGCAGTAATCTCGTTGTGTTTTGGTCGAATCTGCCTGCGGTAGCACTGAGTGTGCGCACAGGCAACAGCGTCAGCCATGCTGCCGATGGCCCAGGTCATGCGCTGGGTCGGTCGCACGTAGGTAGCAACCTCATCAAGCGGATGCTGCTCGCGGGTTTGTGATAGGACTCTAGTAGGGTTGAGTCCTAATTATTTTAGTACTAGTCAATAAAAACTCTGTTAGATTATAATAAAGTCACTCCTATCTTATAAAGGAGTGTGGCTAGGGTCTAGATTAGTCCTTAGGGCTTAGTGGTCGCTGCTCCCCTTACTGGGTTGGTAGGCTAAGGTTTCCCCTTGCTTAGATCGACTATAGAGCCAACCTAGCCACTACCTCCCTCTAAGACAGATAGGCTATAGAAGGGGTAAAAGAATAATTTTAGTTAGGCAAGCACCTCCTAGGGCTAGGGTTTTGAGCCCTATATAAGCATGTAGCCTCCACCTCTTTTTATCAAGCAATTATCAATATTATTTCAGCCTTGTGTTGAATCTAGGAGGGAGGAACCCCTACAGCATTCTAAGGGTTGATCCCCCTCAAGGGTCAAAATCTATAGAGCTCCTTCAGGGTTCTATCATCTGGTATCAGAGCAATGATCTTGCTGCCCTTATAGCCATCATCCATGTCTCCACCTTCCCAAGCAATTCTCACAATTACTGTGACACAAGCCTCCACCTTCCACCCCAACCGCAGATCAAATCAGTCTGTCGCTGCCCCTGCATTTGATCTGGAAATCTGGTATTTTTTTTATCATCCATGCCTCTGTAATACTGCAAGATTTCTTACTTTATATGTCAAAGATTTTTTCTAAATTTTATCTACTGCAAATTTCGTTTGTCACAAACGTTATCATTGTTATGAAGGCGGAATGCTGCAGAAATTTTCAGCCATGTTTTTGCCTCTTGAAACCAGTTTATTCCTTCTCCTTTCTGGCCAAAATTTTTACACAATTATCAAGATCAAGTTGGCTTTCATCTGTATTTGATTTCTTGAAAAAACTCCTTCTAGAACCAGTTTTCTTGTGCAATCTTTGAGCATCATGCAGTTCTGGAATTTTACGATGAAGGAATCTGCCTTTCGTCTTTTGCCTATTTCCCTACTGTTATGCTGCCAAAATTTCGTCAAACTTTTTACTGGTATTAACAACATCTGAACCAAGGGTTTCTATATAATTTCCTTGAACTTTCCTCTGGAATTTATGTCAAGAAGTCATCGTTTATCCGACGTAAAACTGGTTCAGCAGGACAACACATCGCAACACTTTTTTTTGTCGAATTCTATCAGATTTGAATGCTATTTTTTGTGACATTTTGGACTCTCTTTTCCTTATCTCAAAACTTTACCATCCTCACCAAAAACCCTTTAAAACCCTACCCTAATCTGAAACCAAATAGCCCCCCAAATCAGCCTTAAATCGCAGCCTACTTCCATCTAAACTGATTCACCTTCCAACCGGCCACCGCCTTCTCCAAAATTCCCATGCCACTAACCCGACAACATAAAATAGATCTCAATATTACCGATATAGGGGCGTATACTATGGCATCAGAGGAGGCTATCGATTCAAAGCTTGAAGCCTTTGAAAACCACATGGAAGAGAAGATGTGATCCCTTTTCGCCGAATTCAGCATTGGCCAACTGTCAAGCTCGAGGAAATCACAACACGGAGAAACATTAGATCGGTGAGATGATCCTCAAGACCATTGATACATCACCTCTGATCTCAATAATCCATGCATGATGGTTGACTTCCCTAGATGGGAAGATGGAGACCCGATCGGGTGGATCTCGCGCGCGGAGTGCTATTTTCGATTTTACCGAACCGTCGACGACACACGGGTGGAGATTGCTGTCATCCACCTCGAGGGAGATGCTATTTAGTAGTTTAATTGGTTTAAGCACACCCATGGAGGACTCTCTTGGTAGCGATTTAAGGAAGGACTACTAAACCGCTTCGGACCAATCGATTTCGACAACATCGACTAACAATTGATAAAGATTCGTCAAACCTCTACAATACAAGAATACCAAACAAGGTTTGAGCATTTATCTAACCAAATTGAGAATTGGTCTGAGAAACAACTTTTAGGTACTTTTATCGAGGGCCTAAAGCCAGAGATCCGAGGAGAAGTAAAGGTGCGGCAACCGTACACTCTTATGGCGGTGATTTCTTTTGCGTGTATCCAGGAAGAACAATTGAACCATGAGGTATGAAGGACAAGGGTCACTCCCCGACCAGCCATGCCGAGGCCTACTATCCCCTCTACTACCATCCAAGCCCCTGCACTAAAAAAGTTGACAAGAGACGAGCTTCGCGAACGATCGGCCAAGGAGTTGTGTTGGCATTGCGACAAACTGTGGAGCTGCGAACATCGCTGCAAAAAGGGCTAGCTCCTCGTGATTGAACCAGCAGAGGATGAGGACAATAAAACATCTGAAGAAGCCCTTGAACCTAAAGAAGAAGCCATGGAGGAAGAGTCCCAATCGGTCGACTACGTAGTGCATGCATTGGCCGGCTACTCCAACCCGCAGACTTGTAAAACAACAATCCATCACCGTTCTTATCGACACGGGCAGCACTAATAACTTCCTTAACAGTAAGGTTACTACACATTTTGCGCTTCAAATTGAAGGTTGCAACAAGTTCGACGTAAAGGTCGCTGATGGTCGAATCTTTAATTGCGACCAACGGTGCCCGCGGGTGAAACTACTCCTCCAAGACCAAGAAGTGGTAGCTGATTTCTTCCTCCTACCCATCGATGATTATGAAGCCGTACTCAGGATTGAATGGCTCACAACACTTGGTGATATCTCCTGAAATTTTTCTAGATTAATCATGAAATTTTATTGCAAAGGGAGATAGGTCATATTACAAGGCAAGCGCGGGAGACAAATTTTCATCGTTTCATTGCAACGAATGGAGAAAGTTTTGCACAAAACATATGGTGGATTCTTGATGCATATTCAACAACCATCTAAGAGGGAGAATATACAAAACTCAGATCCTAAGCTTGCCCTTTGCTTGAACGAATTCACGGATGTCTTCTTGGAGCCGCGCGAGTTGCCCCCTAACCGGCCGCATAACCACCGCATTCCTATTTTGCTAGGCAAACCTCTAGCAAATTTATGATTGTACCGCTATCCTCACTTACAGAAGGATGAGATTGAGAACATTGTTAAAGAGATACTTGACACCGGGGTGATTCGATTGAGTTACAGCTCTTACTACTCACCGGTGTTGCTAGTGCACAAAAAAGATGATGAACTCTTGGACGAATTAAAAGAAGCCCGAGTCCTCATTAAATTGGATCTGCGATTCAGATACCATCAGATTCAGGTATGCATTGAAGATATTCTGAAAATTACATTCCGCATGTATAACGACCACTACGAGTTTCTGGTAATGCTTTTCGGACTTACGAATTCTCTTCTACTTTCCAAAGCCTGATAAATGACATCTTCCAGAGTTTTCTACACAAGTTTGTATTGTGTAAAGTGGAGTATCTTGGGTACATTATATCAGAGGATAGAGTGGCGGTGGACCCGACAAAGATCGAGGCAATGTAATGATAGCTGAGACCTACAAACGTACAATCACTACGTGGTTTCCTTGGACTCACGGGCTACTACCAAAATTTTGTGAAAGATTATGACAAGTTCAGTGCTCCACTCACGTCCTTACTAAAGAAAGACTCCTTGTGATCGGATAAAGCCTCCGCAGCCTTCGAACGACTCAAGGCAGCCATGATGAGGACGTTGGTCCTAGCGTTCCCTGACTTCGACCGCACTTTTGTCATTGAGGCCAATGCGTTAGGAGTTGGAATTGGGGCTATTCTTATGCAAGATGGTCCATGACACGAAAGAGGAGTAAAACTAGAAGAATTGCAATCCATGCTTACGCCAGATTGGGCTCTCATCATCCTGAACCACACCAGAGGGTAGTCACCATTCAAGAAGAAAGATTGGCTGTCACTAAAGACTAACCATATGGCAGCACATGCAAAGAAGAAACGACTTCTCGACAAACTTCAGAGTGGACGAAAAATTAAAGATCGAGTTTTTCCACACCTCCAGCCCGATCAGTAGCAAACTCGAGCCCTAATGAAGTGGTCTCCCTATTTCTTTGAGCCTTGCAAAATTGAGGATCACATTGGGGCTCTAACCTAGAGATCAAATTTGTGCACCAGATCAAAATTACAGTTGATCCGCCAGGTATCCCACCTCAAATGGAAATTTAAAGAAGATGACTCAGCTCAAATCCTTCTAACTAATACCCCAGCTGATGAGGAGGCCAAAGTTCAATTAATGATAGCATGAGAGTCACATGAGGAGTTGAAGATCCAGTTTCCAGAGTTTATGGTCCCTCAACCTTAAGGACAAGGCTGATCTGAAGAGGGTGAACTTGATAGGACTCCAGCAGGGTTGAGTCCTAATCATTTTAGTACTAGTCAATAAAAATCATGTTAGATTGTAATAAAGTCACTCCTATCTTATAAAGGAGTATAGCTAGGGTCTAGATTAGCCCTTAGGACTTAGTGGATGCTGCCCCCCTTACTGGATTGGTAGGCTAGGGTTTCCCCCTGCTTAGGTTGACTATAGAGCCAACCTAGCTGCCACCTGTTCCCTCTAAGACAGGTAGGCTATAGAAGGGGTAAAAGGATAATTTTAGTATGGCAAGCACACCCTAGGGCTAGGGTTTGGAGCCCTATATAAGCATGTAGCCTCCACCTCTTTATATCAAGCAATTATTTTTTTCAACCTTGTGCCGAATCTAGGAGGGAGGAACCCCTACAGTGTTCCAAGGGTTGATCCCCCTCAAGGGTCAAAATCTATAGAGCTCCTTCAGGGGTTCTATCAGTTTACCACAAGTGGCTGACCGTAGCCACGTGCAGCAGAGGCCACGCACGCCAACAGCCACAGCTACCACATGCCATTGATTGCGTCCCAGTGGTTGGCGGCACGCATAACACGTGCGCAGGCCGCAGATGCGTGCTGGCGATCGCATAGGCGACGACGACAGTAGGGGAAGAAATTAGGGTTAGGGCTTTTCTTGAATGAAAGAAAATGATAGTTTTGTCATTCTAGTGAAATCACAGTTTTGCCATTCAGCTAAAATTACAGTTTTACCTTTAGCAGAAATCACAGTTTTACCATTCTACTAAAATTATAATTTTGTCTTTAGTCGAAATTACAGTTTTTGCTATTCTACGAAATTATAGTTTTACCATTTAGCTGAAATTACAGTTGTATCCTTTTGCCGAATAAGATTATTTATGGTTTTACCCTTCTTGTGTTTTATTAATCCTATAATATTTCTGCCATTTATAAATTATGTAATTCTTTTTATATCCTTTCTAGAATTATAGTTCTACCATTATAAAATTGAGAAATTATGGTTTTTTTTCAATTATGAAATTGATCAATATATAATCTAATAAAATTTAATCATTGTTAGATTTTGATTATTCATTGATTAAATTTTATTTTGATCTAATTAGAATTAATGGATCTTGATCAATTTTGTTATTTTGATCAATTTATTTAATTGGGCTTATGGGTTTCTCCAATTAAATAAAATTTAGTTTAATTAAAAAATATAAATTATTGTTTCTTTATAGTTTTCTCATATGAATTATTAATTATGTGTTAAATCTAATTATTATTTCTTGAATATTTATTCCGTTATTCATATGCATTGGGAATTATAAAAAATATTTATTTTTCACATGAAGGCATGATTTATGTATTATCATGATTACAGTTATCATATGAGTTTTTTTTTCGCTGATTAATTGTTCAATAATTATTATGGTTGTTATTCTATTATTGAACTATTTCAGCATAAATTAGATCAAATGAACTTGATGAATATTATTTGTAATTCATCTCCTTAAGTTATGCTTGTCTAGTAGCTGCCAAAGTAGTCTGGGATGGTAGGCTTATAGGATATAAAATATAATTAAAGACTTGTCACTTATAGGATAATTTAATTTATAGTTTATATTACTGCATTAGTCTTATAGTTACCAAAGTGGCCTAGATCAATGATTTATAAAATTACATTAAAGGAATAAGTCCTCAATGACATTAAGAAAATAATATATTTAAAATTACATGCATAATTAGGAGATTTAGATAATCCCAAAGGATAATCTATTTCAAATAATTATGTGATGGGATAGGATGATACTGTTTTGGATATCCTTGCAGTTTAGAATTGTATACCCAACGATAGCAAAATTATTCCACAAGGATGATATCAATCCTCCATAAATGATCTTGAGTGAACACTAGATATGTCAATATTTTTACCCAAAGGTTAAATATTAATGATATCAATAGTTCATCATATTTTGATAAATTCAAAGCGTTAATGTCATTTTATGTTCTGCAATGGTATTTCCGTCCATTTATTCTCATGCTTCTAGTGCCCCTATACTCTCTAGATCAAATTATTTAGAATGGTTAGAGCATGTGCAATTTATATTGGGCGTATTAGATCTTGATTTAGCATTGCTTGTTGAAAACCCCGCATAATTAACTAATGAAAGTACTATGGAACAAGTTAATGAAATGAAGGCTTGGGAAAGATCTGATAGGCTCAGTTTAATATTTATAAGAATGATAATTACAAATAATATAAATACTTCATTATCGGTTGCAACTAGCGCATGTGAATATTTAAAGGTTATTGAAGACATATTTAAATCTACTGATCAGTCATTGGCTAGCACATTAATGAAAGAACTGACTATAGCTCAATATGATGGTACTCGAGGAATTCAAGATCACATCCTCAATATGGCTGACAAAGCTACAAGACTTAAGGCGTTGGGAATGAATGTTGATGAATCTTTCCTTGTGCAATTCATTCTTAATTCTCTTCCTTCTCAGTTTGGCCCATTCAAGATTCACTACAATACAAATAAGGATAAGTGAGAATTGAATGAGTTAACTAGTATGTGTGTTCAAGAAGAATTAAGATTAAGGTAGGAAAGTTCATATAATTTACTGACTACTACTCAAGGAGCTGGTAATAAGAAAAGAAAATTAAAGCATCATCTATCAAAGAAATTTATCGGGTCTAGAAATGTTAGACAAACTATTGAAAAGAAAGCTATTACAGTAAATTACTTCTTTTGTAGCAAGAAAGGACATGTAAAAAAGGACTGCATTAAACATAGGACTTGGTTAAAAAAAAAAGGTATAAACTCGACCTTTGTATATTTTAAATCAAATATTACAGAAGTTCTTTCTAATACATGATGGATTGATTTTGGTGCTTCAACTCATGTTACTAATAATATGCAGGGATTCTTTTCAAATCGAAAACTAAAAGAATATGAAAGATTTATAATTATAGGAAATTGTCTTAAAACAAAAGTGGCATCAGTAGGGACTTATCGCTTACGCCTAGAGACGGGTCATCTGATTGATCTTAAAGACACATGTTTTGTTCTTATAATTTCTAGAAATTTAGTTTCTCTGTCTAAAATTGATGAGTTAGGATATTATGTTTCTTTTGGTAATGGTAAACTCAATATATTTTATGATTCAATAAAAGTTGGTTCTGGAATTCTATATGATGGTTTGTACATAATTAATTTGAATCTTGAGTTTATAAATACATTATTAACCCTGCAATTAAGTGTTGGAATGAAATGTAATTCCAATAATGAAAGATCTTATATATTGTGGCATAGACGTTTGAGGCATATCTATAAGGAAATAATTAAAAGATTAGTGAAGGATAATATTTTAAAAAATTTAGACTTCACTGATTTTGATGTTTGCATAGATTGTATTAAGGGAAAGTAAACTAAACATACAAAGAAAAATATCACAAGAAGTAAATAACTTCTTAAAATTATTCATACTGATATCTGCACACCACTTCATATTCCTTGTTTTAGTGGAGAAATATATTTCATCACATTTATAGATGACCTATCCAGATATAACTATGTTTATCTAATACATGAAAAGTCTCAGGCCGTTGACATTCTTGAAGTGTACATAAATGAGGTCAAGAGACAATTAGATAAAAAAATTAAAATTGTCAGATCTAACAAGGGTGGTGAATTTTATGATAGATATGATGAATCCGATCAGAATATTGGTCCTTTTGCTAGATTCCTAGAACAGCGGGGTATTTGTGCTCAGTATGCATTACCAGGTATGCCACAACAGAACGGTGTTGCTGAAAAGTGAAATCATACTCTTATGGATATGGTTAGGAGCATGATGAGTTATTCCTCTGTACCTGAGTCAATGTGAGGTGAAGCTCTTAGGACAGCTATGTATATCTTGAACATGATTCCTAGTAAGTCAGTTTCATTAACTCTATTTGAGTTATTAACTGGTAGAAAATCCAGTTTGAGACATTTACATATTTGGGAGTGTCCTGTAGAGATAAGAGTATTCAATCCACATGAAAAGAAATTGGATCCAAGAATAAATTCTGGATATTTTATTGGTTACCCAGAAAGATCCAAGGGATATAGATTTTATTGCTCTAATCATAATATAAGAATAGTAGAATTTGATAATGTAAAATTCCTAGAAAATGGTGAAATCAATGAGAGTCAAAAGTCTCGAAGGATTAATTTTTGATATTGAGGAGATTCTGGCTACTTCTATCATATTATCCCTTATTTGAGAAATTATTATTCCTTAAATCAATGAGAGAATTGATGACGATGAACAATAAAATAACATTGATGAATTCTCACATGATGTTAATGTCGCCACTGATAGTCTTGTAGAACAATCACAATTGGTAGATTTAAGAAGATCTCAAGGGAAAAGGAAATATGCCATTTCTGATGATTATGTGATATATATGCAAAAATTAGATTTTGATATAAGAATGAAAAGAGACCCCTTATCGTTTTCACAAGCTATAAAAAGTAATGATTCTGAAAAATGGTATGATGCAATGAAAGAGGAGTTAAAATCAATGGACTAGAATGGTGTCTGGGAACTCATTGAATTGCTCAATAATTATAAAAGAGTCAGTTGTAAATGGGTCTTTAAGACTAAACGCGATTCAGTGGGCAATATCGAACGATATAAAGCCAGACTTATGGCCAAAGGTTTTTCTCAGAAAGAAGACATTGACTACCATGAGACCTTTTCTCTAGTTTCTCGAAAGGACTCATTGAGGATCATCATGGCATTAATAGCTCATTATGATCTTGAGTTACATCAGATGGATGTAAAAATAATATTTCTGAATGGGGGTCTAGATGAGAAAATCTATATGGAACAATATGAAGGTGTTAGGACCCTAGCTAAGTCAGGTCCATCCATTCATGATTAAATCAAGTCGAGTCATGTTAGTATGTCCAGTCAGAGTCAGTTATGAGATGGGTGAGCCCAATCGAGTCAGTTATGAGTTGGTTGGAGTTGGTTTTTATCTTCAGTTAGGATGGAGTCAGTTATTATTTTTAGTTAGGAGTTTATCAAGTTAGTTAAGAGTCGAAGATTAGCGGGATTCGTGGCAGAGTCCTATAAATAAGACTGTAAACTCTGTCATGATATAAATCAATGAGAAGTATTAGTTTTAGCGAAAATGTAAAACCCTAGGTGGTAGATCCCCTCGAAGTGATCTAGGAGGCCTGATCCCTTCGAAGAGATCGTTTATCACTAGTTTCAACATTTTCCTCCATGATAGAACCCTAGGGTCCTATTAATTGGTATCAGAGCAGCGATCTTTGGCATCCCTATTGTGATTTCATGGTCGCTCCTCTCGTCATCGTCGTCACCGTTGCCATTGTTGTCAACGTCACATCGTCGCCATCGTCATCATATCTACTATCTTGCTGTATAAAGAAAAAAGAGAGAGAGAAGGAAAAGAAGCAGCAACCACCCCTCCTTTCTCCTCATCTTCGAAAAAAAAAGAAAAAAAGAAAAAAAAGGAAAGAAAGAGAAAGAGAAAGAGAAAGAAAAGAGAGAGGGAAGAAGAAGGCCCCCCCGCACCTTCCCCCCTCTTCGTCCCCACCTACCTGCTGCCAGCCCTCTTCCTCTCCTCTCCTATCGTTGCAGCCGCACATCGCCGCTGCCCTCTCCTACGGTCGCCTCTTACTCCATCGACCACCTCTATTCCTCTCCTCCTTGCTGCTGTTGCCGACCACCATATCCCCATCTCCCCTGCCGCAGCAGTTGCCCCAAACGTCGACGCGCCCGCAGCCTCCTCCCACCAGCCGTCGCTGTCCTTCCTCGGCCACGCACAGCCACCACTCACAACCGTCGTCGCTACCACACAGCCGCTGCCACCCCTCCTCTATAGCAGCCGCCAGCCATCTCTGCCATCCCTCTTCATCCCCTCTTCTCAACCGCCGACCACCATCTCCCTCTCCTCCTCAACCACAGCCATCGCCACCCGTCGTTGGTCGTTGCCTCCTTCTCTTCCCTTATCGCTGTTGTCTTCCCCATCTTCCCCATGCAAGCCATCTCCACCTCTGCTGCCAGCTCTCATTGCTGTCTCTCCTCCCTGCCACTGTCTCCATCGGTCGGACCCCGCTGCTCTCCCACCGTCGCAGCCCTCGTCGGACTCCGCTGCCCCATCGCTGCCCAGCAACGTCATTGCCTTCCTTGTGGCAGTAGTCGCCTGCCTCTACATCCTTAACCGTCGGTTGCTGTCTTCTTCCTCCCGTGCCCATCGTCGACGCTACCGCCGTCCTCCTTCTACGCCTCCTCCCCACAGCCTGTCGTCACTGCCTACCGTCGGTTGCTGTCTTCTTCTCTCCCCTATCGCAGCCCTCACCAGACTGTCACTACCCTCTTCCTTCCTCCTCTGCCAGCCGAAGCCTTCACAGCCCCTTTTGCCTTGCTAACCCTACTTGCCTGCAGATCCAGCGTTGTTGTTGTTGTTCCCTCCAGCGCTGCCCAGCCACCCATACCATCCTTGCTGCTGCATCTTCCTACCTCGCTGCTCCCTTATTTCCTACTGCCCCTACTTGTCGTCGCTGCCTTCCTCCTCAATCGTAGCCTCACCTGCCACATAGTCGCATCGATGTCCCCTGCCGCAGCCCACCGCTGCCAACCGTCTCTGTCCCCCACTTGCCGACGCTGACAATCTTGTTGCGGTCAAGTCCTACTATATCTACGATATATGTCTTTGACTCGGCAACAAAAAAAAAGAACTAAACATCACTGATCTACAATCCTACATGATGACTACCATGGAAGACAGATTTCAAGAGCTCCTCTGCGAAATTAGAAGAAGCCGATCAGAGAGTCCCAACAAAACTCAACATGGTGAAAGTTTTAAAGGGAGTCGATCTGAAAAGTATGACCATGGGCAGGACACAAGATACACATGCATGAGGATGAAATTTCCTAGATAGGAAGATGGAGACCTAATTAGTTGGATTTCATATGCTGAAATTTTTTTTCGTTTTCATAGGACTCCAGAGGAATCCAAGGTGGAGATCGCTTCTATTCAACTTGAAGGAGACGCAATCCAATGGTATGATTTGTGCGAGACCTATCACGGAGTCCCTTCATGGGGACAGTTCAAGAGAGAGCTCCTGATTCGCTTCGGACCATCGAAGGACAAGAACATTAATGGACAGCTCGCTAAAATCCGTCAAACTTCTACAGTACAAGAGTACCAGAGCATATTTAAGCACATGTCGAACCAAACCCGAGATTGATCCGAGATACAATTGGTGAGAAAATTTATTGAGGGACTTAATCCCGAGGTTCGGTGCAAAGCTAAAGCTTGCCATCCCCGCATCATGATAGCAGTCGTATCGTTTGCTAGTGTACATGAAAGAAAAATCGTTATGGACACTCGCCGAAACAGAAGCTTCAATAGATAGGACTTCAAGGTGGTCAACATAGACAATCACAAACAAGAGCAGCTTCTGACGATTGAGACAATTAAGGAGGAAATAAAAATAGATAATGTAGAGCTCGAATATGAAGACCGTGACAAACTCCGATGATTGAACCAGCTAAGGAGGAATAAAAATTTGACAATATAGAGTCTGATCTCGAAGGCTGTGCTAGATTCGAAGATAAGATTGCTAATGAGCGAATCCTAATTTGTGATAACAAGTGCTCAAAGGTAACACAACTACTTATCGATTTCTTTTTTATGCCCCAGGAAGACTTCAAAGTGGTGATCTCCAAAAGAAGACATGATACTACCACTAGCCATCGGATGAAAAGGGTTCTCCAGAAGACTATAATGACAACTGCATGAGAAGACCAAACCATTGCTTACACCAATTGGAGATCCTACTTAATTGATCAAAGAGTCGTGATGTATGGTAAATATTGAAGTGCTTCCGAAATCTGATATTGCTCAGCCTTGAGGGCATGATTTGAAGTGGGCAGGTTTGTTAGGACCTTAGCTAAGTCGGGTCCATCCATTCATAATTAAATCAAGTCGAGTCATATAACTCTGTCCAATCAGAGTCAGTTATGAGACAGGTGAGCCCAATCAAGTCAGTTATGAGTTGGTTTTTATCTTCCGTTAGGATGAAGTCAGTTATTATTTTCAGTTAGGAGTTTATCAAGTTAGTTAAGAGTCAAAGATTAGCGGGATTCTTGGCAGAGCCCTATAAATAAGGTTGTAAACTCTTTCATGAGATCAATCAATGAGAAGTATTAGTTTTAGCCAAAAGACAAAACCCTAGGAGACAAATCCCCTCGAAATGATCTAGGAGGCCCGATCCCCTCGAAGAGATTGTTTATCCCCCGTTCCAACTTCTTCCTCCATGATAGAAGCCAAGGGTTCTACCAGAAGGATTTATAGAAAAGGGAAAGGAAAGTTGGGCTTGCAAACTTAAGAAATTCATTTATGGCCTTAATCAAACTTCCGAACAATGATATATAAAGTTTCATGATATCATTACTTCTTTTGGATTTAAGAAAAATATTGTTGATCAATGTATATATCTGAAGGTTAGTGGGAGTAAGTTTATTATATTGGTTATATATGTGGATGATATATTGCTTGCTAGTAGTGATCTTGGTTTGTTGCACGAAACCAAGATATTTCTCAATAAGAACTTTAAGATGGTTGATATAAATGAGGCATCCTATGTTATTGGCATTGAAATATTCAGGGACAGATCTCAAGGTTTGTTAGGACTATCTCAGAAAAGTTATATAAATCATATCTTAGAGAGGTTTAATATGTAACTTTGCAAAGCCAATGATACCACTATTACTACAGATGAAAAATTCACCCAAAACTAGTGCTCGAAAAATGACTTAGAAAGGGATCAAATGAAGAATATTTCTTATGGGTGCGCAATTGGAAGTCTATTATATGCCCAAACCTGTATTAAGCCAGATATCAGTTTTACAGTTGCAATGCTGGGTAGATACCAGAGTAACCCAGGAATAGAACATTGGAAAGCTATAAAGAAAGTAATGAGACAAAAGATTATATGCTAACAGATAGAAAATTAGATCAGCTTGAAGTGACGGGATATTTAGATACTGATTTTGTAAATTACCTCGATAGCAGAAAATCCACTTCAGGATTTGTGTTCATGCTAGCTGGTAGGGCAATTTCCTAGAAAAGTGTAAAATAATCACTTATTGCATCATCTATGATGGAAGCTGAATTTGTAGCATATTTTGAGGCCACAAATCAAGCTTTATGGCTGCAGAATATCTTAGGACTTGGTGCGGTTGATTCAATTGCCAAGCCACTGAAGGTATTTTGTAATAACACCACAGCAATTTTATTCTCTAAGAATGACAAGTACTCTAGTGGTTCTAACCATATTGAGATAAAGTACTTGGTGGTTAGAGAAAGAGTCCAAAAATAATAATTATTAATTAAAAATTTAAGCACTACTATAATGATTACTGATCCATTTACTAAAGCTTTGTAGTGTAAAATATTGAAAGAACATGTTCTTAGAATAAGGCTTGTGAGCGAGCCATAAAGGATATAGTGATGCATGCTATTATTGATATTTTTTATATAATTAAAGTTATTTATTTCTGTTATCATGTTTATGTTTATGTTTATGTATATTATAGTTGAATGCAAAAAACAGGATTATCTTAACAAGATAAATTATAGGGGTCATTATAGATTATATAAGAAAAGACTAACAGTGTTATAGTACATAGAAGGAAGTGTGACATTGATGACATACAACCGCTATGACTCACATCCATAGTTGTGCTGAATATAGTATTATTATGCTTATTAGACTTATTGACTTATTTTTTAAATCATGGCCATGTATAAAATACTTTTCAAAATTTTTATAATCCAATTATATAAAATTATTTTTAAATAATTATTTATTTATTTATTTTAATTTTAGATATCATTTATATCTTATTAATTAATGGGCTAAGTGAGAGAATATAAGATTATGTGGCCCTTTATAATTGAATAAGATATATTATGGTATTAATTGGATTCTGATAAGAGATATTAGCCAATATTAAATAAAGTCCATATTAAATGGCCTATGCATCTTAGATATGCTTTGAAACATTTCGTATTCCCATTGTTATGTTCTGAAATGTCTTATGCATCTTTGATATACTCCGAAATATTTTATATTCCCAATTATATATTCTGAAATGTCTTATGTGCCTTTCATATACTTCGAATCATTTCACATTCCATTGATATGCTTCGAGATGTTTCATATGACTTTGACATGTTCTGAGATATTTCACACCAATGATATGCACCAACTACTCTTGCTCTACTATTATGATTAAAGTATATTTCAAATGAAATAATTTGTGATTATGTATCTTATGAGATGCTACCTATGAATTCTTATATTTTTGCCTTACTATTTGTTATCAAGTTTATTTTGGAAACTATCATTGTCTTGGATATGTTAGTCACTTGCTGAGCTCTATAGGCTCACTTTGTTGCTATATAAATTTTATAAGTTAGCTTGTCACTTACAAAAAAAGTTAGAAATGGGCTGAGATAGTGGAAAGATTTGTAGATTTTGGGCAAGTCTTGTTGGGAGATGTTGTATAAGAATATTTTACATGTAATAAAATATTATAGATAAATATGAACTGATGTATCTTGTAAAAAGGTTAGAATACCTCTCAGTGTGGAATCTCTGAATGTTAAGTTTTACAATCATATGAAGTAGTGGAAAATGGTTGGTTTTGCACTCCTATCGATTTCTCAGAGTGATAGTTTTATAAGTGTGGTTAATATTTTTGGTTAAGTTAATTTTGAGTTTTATGGATTATCGAGTGATGTGGTGTAAGATTTATAAACTGCACAGGTTTTATGAATAGATGTAAATGATTTTTGAAAATATTTAATTAGTTTCCTCAATTGTTAGTTTGGATCCTGGGTTCGGATTGTCAATGAATTTTAATGTGTTTCCTATTTATGATGGGTTCATGCCTCTCGATAGAGGCGTAGCATAGATGGTATTAGAGCATAATTTGAGGATTACTGATATTTGATATGTTTGATGTGTAAAGTATATTGAGACTTTATTAATTACATAGTGATCGATGGATGTTTGATAAATTTAGAGCACTAATTTTTTTCTTTTAAGGGGGGGGGGGGGGGGAGAGTGTAATATCCCTTATTTTTAAAATATTTATCATAATCTATTTTAAATTATTAATGAGGATTTATTTAATAATAGATTATTTATAAGGACCTATTTATAAATATAAGAATTGATTTAAAAGCTTATTGCTAAGGACCTAAATGTAAAAATATAAAAGTTTGATATAAATTATGTAAGATTCAAATTAAGTTATAAAAAAGGGTGATGACATATGCATTACCTAGTTAAAAGTGGTGCCACTTATGCATGTGCTTTGGCGACACATGTGCACCTTGCATGCATGCTTGCCACCTACACCCATATGTTATCTTATAAAAAAATAATAATTAGAGAAGAAATGGATTGCTGCAATGTAAACTTGTGAAGGAGTAGAAAAAGAAGAGAAGGAAGAAGAGAAGGAATTGGAGAAGAAAAGATTTGGGGGTTTTGACATTTTGATCAAATCCATATTTGGAATCGAAATTTGCAAAGACAAGTGTTCTAACTCCATCCTACATAATGCCTTCTATCCTCTTTGTACTAAAATTTATCCTTGTTCTTACTTTGATTATGAGAAAAATTTAGAACAAATCCGAAATCTCTTTTATTTGGCTACTAAAGTGTGAATCTGTGATATTTTAGAGACTATAACCTATCTGCCTTGTTCAAGTTGTAACTTTTGGTACGAACCTTGGTTTTGGACAAAACCTAATTCTTTCAAAAATAAATTCAGAGATCTTTCGTTTGCTAGCCCAAACGTTTACTTTTAATGAGCATATGTAATCTGTAGCTTCTGACCTTTCATCATTAGATTACTTATATCTCCCTGTTGGAATCTCTGATTTATGTAAAACTTAATTTATTAGAAATTAGGCTCATAGATCTTTCATTTGATACTAGGATTGAAAGATTTAGAGCCCAAATGACCATCAAAATTTCTATTTTATTAGACCTTATGGATTCTGTAAAACAGGAACTGTGATTTCGGACCTTTGGTTATCAAATCATTAATAACTCTTGGTAGAGACCTTCAATTTGTATGAAACTTATTTTACCTAAAATTAGATTGATTAAGATTTCCAAAGATGTCCATTTTGAGTAATTTGGAACATATTTGATTGTTCAAAATTACTCTGAGATGTGTCTTCTGAATTATACTAGAATAGTGATTGTATCAGTTTTGCCCATTCTTGTTTCATCCATTTCAAAATTGAATTCTCTGATGCTCTTGCCTTTGATTTCCTTACATATCTGAAGATGTTATGTATTAATTGATGTTACACCATATTATTTTGTTTAGGCGCATGCATAATTGATTGTTCTGCATGTGCTTCTGATATATACCAATTTTATTACTCATGTCCTTTTGTACTCTAGAGTTTGTGGGATATTCTAGACCTTTGCCAAAAATGATAAAGGGTATCATGTTTAGAGCCAACTATGCTCTTGTCGGTCCCATTGACTTCACTTAGACATGGGTGGATGGAGCTCCCAGACGTGGGAGACTTATGTTTGGTGGTAATTCAGCGATAGATGATCCATATTATGTTTGTGATCCCACTTTGCCCTTTATGTCTTTGATATGAAATACAAAGTATTACTTATGAGTTTGTTTGTGCGCTTTGGATAAGAATGAAATGAATGTTATGTTTGATATGATATTTGAGCTTTTGTTCTTTAATTATTAATTTGATAAGCTTTGAGACTATTCATACACCATTGATATGCTTTGAAATATAACCTATGCATCTTTGATAAGCTCCAAAATATTTCATTTGCCATTAATATGTTTCAAAACATTTCATATGTCTTTGACATGCTCTTAAATGGTTCGAATGCCATTATTATGTTCTGAAATATTTCATTTGCTAGTGATATATTCCGAAATATTTCACACACTATTGATATGTTCCGAAATATCCTATACATCTTTGATATGCTCTAAAACGTTTCGTATTTCCATTGATATGTTTTGAAATAACCTATACATCTTTGATATGCTATGAAATATTTCGTATTCCCAATGATATGTTCTGAAATGTCCTATGTGCCTTTGATATACTCCAAATCATTTTACATTCCGTTGATATGCTCCTAGATGTTTCATATGATATTGACATGTTACGAGATATTTCACACCAATGATATGCTCCAACTACTCTTCCTCTACTGTTATGATTAAAGTATGTTTCGAATAATATGATTTGTGATTATGTATCTTACGAGATGCTACCTATAGATTCTTATATCTTTGCCTTGCTATCTGATATCAAGTTTATTTTTAAAACTATCTTTTTTTTGTCTTGGATATGTTAGTCACTTGCTGAGCTTTATATGCTCACTCTGTTGCTATATAAATTTTACACGTTAGCTTGTCACTTATAGAAAAAGTTAGAACTGGGCTGAGACAGTGGAAAACTATGTAGATTTTGGGCAAGTCTTGTTGGGAGATGTTGTATAAGAATATTATAGATAAATATGAACTGATGTATCTTGTAAAAATGTTAGAATACCTCTCAGTATGGAATCTTAGAATGTGAAGTTTTACAATCATATAAATTGGTGGAAAATGGTTAGTTTTGCATTCGTATAGATTTCTGAGACTGATGGTTTTATAAGTGTGGTTAATATTTTTGGTTAAATTAACTTTGAGTTTTGTGGATTATCGAGTGATATGGTGTAAGATTTATAAACTGCACATGTTTTATGAATAGATGTGAATGTTCTTTGAAAATGTTTAATCAATGTCCTCAAATGTTAGTTTGGATCTTGTGTTTGGATTGTCAATGAATTTTAATGTATTTTCGATTTATGATGGGTTCACGCCTCTCGAATGTGGGGGCGTGACAGAGATGGTATCAGAGTATGATTTGAGAATTAATGATATTTGATATGTTTGATGTGTAAAGTATATTGAGGCTTTATTAATTACATAGTGATAGATGGATGTTTGATAAATTTAAAGGACTAATTTTTTTTATTTTGGGGGGGGGGGGGGGGGGGGGGAGTGTAACATCCCTCATTTTTAAAATATTTGTAATGATATATTTTAAATTATTAACGAGAATTTATTTAATAATAGATTATTTATAAGGACCTATTTGTAAATATGAGAATTTATTTAAAAGCTTATTACTATGGACCTAAATATAAAACTTAAATGTTTGTTATGAATTATATAAGATTTAAATTAAGTTATAAAAAAAAGGATGATGACATATGTCATTACCTAGTTAAAAGTGGTGTCACTTATGCATGTGCTTAGGTGACACATGTGCACCTTACATGCATGCTTGCCACCTACAACCTATATGTTAGCTTAAAAAAACTAACAATTATAGAAGAAAGGGATTGGTGCAATGTGAACTTGTGAAGGAGAAGAAGAAAAAGAGAAGGAAGAAGAGAAGGAAGAGGAGAAAAAAAGATTTGAGAATTTTGACATTTTAATCAAATTCACATTTGGGATCAAAATTTGTAAAGGCAAGTATTCTAACTCCATCTTAAATAATATCTTCTATCCTTTTTCTACTAAAATTTATCCTTGTTCTTACTTTGATTATGAGAAAAATTTGGAACAAATCTGAAATCTCTTTTGCTTGGCTGCTAAAGTTTGAATCTGTGATATTTTAGAGACTACGATCTGTATGCATTGTTCAAGTTGTAACTTTTGGTACAAACCTCAGTTTCGGACAAAACCTAGTTCCTTCAAAAATAAATTCAGAGATCTTTCTTTTGAAACTATATTTGAAGAATTTGGAGTTCATTTCCTAGCCCAAACATTTATGTCTAATGATCATATGTAATCTGCAAAATAAAATTTGTAGCTTATGACCTTTCATCATTGGATTACTTATATCTCCCTTTCGGAATTTCTAATTCATATAAAACTTGATTCATTCAAACTAGACTCATAGATCTTTCATTTGATATGAGGATTGAAAGATTTAGAGCCCAAATGACTATCAAAATTTTTGTTTTGTTAGACCTTATGGATTCTGTAAATTAGTGACTGTGATTTTGGACCTTTTGTTGCCAAATCATTAATAACTCTTGGTAGAGAGCTTTAATTTGTATGAAACTTATTTTACCTAAAATTAGATTGATTTAGTTTTCTAAAGATACTATTTTTGAGTAATTTGAAGCATAATTAATTATTTAAAATAACTTTGAGATGTGTCTTCTGAATTCTGTCAAAATAGTGATTGTATTAGTTTCGCCTATTCTTGCTTCATCCATTTCAAAACTGAATTCTCTGATGTTGTTGCCTTTGATTTCCTTACATATCTGAATATGATATTTATTAATTGATGTTACACCATATTATTTTATTTAGGCACATGCATAATTTATTATTCCGCATGTGCTTTCAATATATGCCAATTTTATTGCTCATATCCTTTTGTACTCTGGTGTTTGTCGGATATTCTAGACCTTTGCTAAAATGGTAAAGGGTGTTGTGCTTAGAGACAGCTATGCTCTTGCCGACCTGATTGACTTCACTAAATATGGGTGGATGGAGCTCCTAGACGTGGGAGACTTAAGTTTAGTGGTCATTTAGCGATGAATAATCCACATTATGTTTGTGATCTCACTTCACCCTCTTTGTCTTTGATATGATATCTAAAGTATTGCTTATGAGTTTGTTTTTGGTGCCTCACTATCCTTCCACATCCGCCCATCATCTTCATCTAGCCGCCCATCATCTTCATCTAGCCGCCCAAGCAATTCCCACAATTGCTAAGATCATCACCAACTACGCCGTCATCATCACTACCACAGATCATCTCTTCAATCTCCACAAGAATTGCATCAGGTTATGGTAATCTACCTTACTGCTGCTATAATTTAGTTATCCTAAACCCAAAAACTAAAAAAGTGTTCCCCTATTACGCTGCAAAAACTTATCATCACAAAGTTTCCATCTTTAAGATGAAAGTTACAAGGCAGATTTCAATTGCATACTATTGCCCTATCTTTGATCTTGTTGTCATTATTTTGCTGCCATATCTTCTATGTGTTTTTTACGATGGCTTTATAACTTCATATTAGCGGATTTACTTTGGGTTCTGTGAAAATATTCTTGATACAAACCACTAGAACCTTTATGTCCAAACTACTGAACTTTAGACGTAACTGATCTCTGCCAAATTTATTGCTATCACTACTTTTATCTTTCTTACTGCTATCCACATGGGTTTTTTGCTATTGTAATGCTCCAAAACATCACTAGAATTTTTGTCGTCAAACTGCTAAAATTTTCGACGTAAAATTCTGCCTCTATGCCTTTTGTCGTTCTTTTTCTCGTAACCCACCAGATCCTACCGAATTTGCTGCCACCAACTACATCATCTTTAAGGTACCCCTCTAGCCTAAAGATGCAGCTGTCATAGCCTTTTTTTTATTTTTACAACCGGCCCAAACAATAGCGTAAATCTATAACCAAAACAGTCGCCTACTACTTTGCTATCGAGTTTTTGCCAAAAATTCACTGCCATATTCTCTTCAATACTTTGCATTGATCTAGCCTTAATCATCATCTATTTCTTGCTATTGTAATCATCTAAAACACCACTGAAATTTTCATCGTCAAATTATTGTTCTTCGATGTAAAATTCTGTCGTTGCTATCACCCACAGTAACCCTAACCCATCTTCCTATCCTTAAACCACTATCATCAAACATCTCTTACATCCTCTACAATAGCCCTGAACAACAGCGTCAATAGCATCTCCTCTTGACGAAAAATTCTGATATAATACCCTTAGGACTGTTTGCTGCATCCACACCTGATCCCTACCAAACTGGTTGCTGCCATCAACAACAACCCTAAGCCACCTCTCTAACTCTAAACCTCTATCATCAAATCCCTTATACAGCCCCTACAGTAGCTCCAAACCATAGCCCAATAGCAACCTATCAGCCCCAAACCATAGACCTTTGATCCACCACTTCTTTCGGCCACCAATCCACCTAACTGGTTCATGTCATTGACCCAATAGCAAGAGAATGACCTTGACATTACAAATCTGGAGTCTTATGCCATGACATCAATAGATCTGATTAGTGCCAAGTTAGAGGCCTTCGAATCGCACATGGGGGACAAACTACGCACCTTATTCGCAGAATTCAGAATTGGTCGATTTCCATATCTGATGAAATCACAGCAAGGTGAAAGATCAGATCACAAAGAGAGGCCTCTCAAGAAGGAAGAACAAGCCATGGATTCAGTACAACCATGCATGAGGGTGGAAGTGATGGGAAGAGGGAAACCCGATGGGATGGCTTTCACGTGCATAATGCTACTTCCACTATCACCGGATACTGAAGGCTTCCATGGTAGACATCACTGCCATCCACCTCAAGGGGGATGCAATACAATAGTACAAATGGCTTGAGCACACCCAAGGAGTCCCGACATGGAGGCAATTCAAGAGTGGGTTACTGATATGCTTTGGACCGTTCGAATACGAGAACATCAACGATCAACTCGTGAAGATCCGACAAATCTCCACAATCCAAGAATACCATACCAGGTTTGAGAGATTATCTAACCAAGCACATGATTGGTCTGAGAAGCAATTCATGCTCTTGCCAGCAACACGAACCCGCAAATGACAAAGATTGGTGGTTTCCTCAAGCAGCAGCCTATCACCATCCTCGTAGATACTGGGAACACCAATAATTTTATGGATACCTAGGTTGCTGCCTAAAAGACACTTTAGATTGAGGGTTGCAGCTAGTTCGACGTAAAGGTGGCCGATGGCTGTGTCTTGAAGTGCGACCAAAAATGACCGCCGGTGAGATTGGTGCTACTGGGATAAGAAATTATTGCTGACTCCTTCCTCCTCCCACTCGGTGATTACAAAGCCATGCTCGGCATTGAATGACTATCAACATTAAGTGATATTTCCTAAAATTATTTGAAATTAATTATGAAATTTTTCAACAAAGGAAAATTGGTGATCCTGCGTAGGAAACATGGGAGCAACGTAACGACGGTTTCGATGTAGCATATCGAGAAAGTCCTATAGAAAATATACAATGACTTCTTGATACAACTTCAGTAGCTACATATGAAGAAGCCGATGAAGATTGAAGATCCAAACCTCCCCTCATTGCTTGCTGAATTTTTGGATGTGTTTGCTAAACCGACAAAACTACCCCCTACCTAGCCGCATGACCACCGCAAGTTCATGGACGACGACGGCAAGATCAACACTCCCCTCGTAACATTGCTGAAAAAGGATGTTTTCCTCTGGCTAGATAAAGCTACAACAACCTTTGATGCCCTCATGACTACAATTCCACCTACACCGGTGCTAGCCTTACCCGACTCCGACTCCGACAAAGTGTTCGTGAACAAATCTTATGCATCGGGAGTCAGAATTGATATTGTCCTCATACAAGATGGCCAACCCCTAGCCTACATCAGCAAAACCCTCTCTTTATATCACCTAAAGCTATTAATCTATGATGAGGAAATGCTAACCATTGCTGAATTTATAGCTTGGCATGATACAGGTCAACAGCACAAAGGAGAGATAAAAATAAGGCCTAAAAAATTATAGCTTCTACTCACTCCAAACTCAGATCAGGCTCACATTACCTTAGACTCTACCAGAGGGCAGCCACTATCTCAAAGGAAAGTCTGGCTACTATTAAAGAACAACCACATGCCAGCCCATGCAAGAAAGAAACAGCCACCCGACAAACATTGAAGATCGAGTCTTCTTTCATTCTCAGCCCTACCAGTAGGAATCTATGGAGACTCGAGCCTTAAGGAAGTGGTCTCCCTATTTTTTTGGACCCTACAAAATTAGAGATCACATTGGAGCTGTGACTTGTGGATCGGATCTGTGCACCAATTCAAAAATGCAACTGATCCTCCAAGTATCTCACAGCAAATGGAAGTTTAGAAAGGATGACGCAACCAAGATCCACCCACCTAACATCTCAGTTGATGAGGAGGCCCAAGTTTAGCTAATAATCACATGAGATCGTGGAATCGCGACCATCATCGTCCAGATAATACTACTGATAAAAAGATACAAGCCAAAATATAGGGGTTGACAACGAAGCCTCATGAAGAGTTACAGATCAAGACCCGGAGTCATGGAGTCTCAACCTTGAGGACAGGGCCGGTTTGAAGAGGGCGGGTCTGTTAGGACCTAAGCTGAGTCGGGTCATAGTCGATTGAGCCGAGTCCTTAGATTAGGCCTTGTTGGCCAACTTAGACCTGACATTTGGTCAGCTAAGAGGAGATTTGAGTCCATTATAATAAATCAGCCCAAATCCTAGTAGGGTTAGGATTCGGCTGAACTGGAGTCGGGTTAGGAGTCAGAGTTAGATTCGGGTCAGGTTAACTAAGTCAATGTTGTAGTCAACCCAATTGGCCACCCACTTTGATGAGGTGGAGTCGGCTAGGGCTGAGAGGAGATGGCTAAGGTAAGAAAGGGAGAGTTCCATTTAGTTAAGACTCTTTAAGGTTGATTAGGAGTTAAATTAGGAAATGGAGTCTTAGTTTACTTGGAGCGGGAGTATCACTAGGAGTTGGAGTCTTCCATTATGGAGGAGTCTTCATGGAGGAGTCCTATTAGGAGTTAGGGTTTTGAGTCCCTATATAAACTCATGTAGCCACCACTATGTCATCATGAATAAAATCAATCTTTCTTCAGCCATTATGTCGAATACCTTGGAGGAGGGAACCTCTATAGAGTTCCAAGAGGTCAATCCCCTATAGAGATCAAACCTCAAGCTTAGAATATGCAAAAGTTCTAACATACACCTCCTTCTCGAGGTTGCCATCGAGGAATGCAGTTGTCACATCCATTTACTAAATCTCATAATCATAGTGTCTATAATAGTCAAAAAAATTCTGATGGTCTTTAGCATAGCTAGAGATGAGAAGGTTTCGTCATAATCAGCTCCTTGCCTTTGACAATGTCCTTTAGCTACCAGCCGTGCCTTATATGTCCCCACTATTGAATCTCGGATTTTGATGATGAAATCAATTGATGGGTTATTGATCTAATAAGGTTATTATAGTTGATTGATGCAAGATTAACTACCACAGAGAGAAAATTACAATCAAAGGTTTGGCTAAAGTCAAGTCTAAGCATCGAGCCGGAGTGAGGACGATGCGGTTGGGAACTCCTTTGGAGTGCATCGAGAGCTTGCCAAGGGTATCAGGAGCTTGCCAGGATGGCGCAAGGGAGTTCACCGAAAGAATATAGAGACTCACCGGAAGATTGTCGGGGGTAGCCAAAATGTTTGCCGAGAGTTGGGAAGGTCTTGATTGGATTTATTGGCTATGTTGATTATAGTTAATTATGTCGTAGTTAGCATCGTTAAAGTTGAGTCATGTTTGAGTTATATTTGGAAGGGATCAAAGTTATCTCAAGTGAGGCTAACCGGGTCTACTATAGAGAGAGGATTGAGCTCAGGTCAAGCTCAATTGGTTGACTTGAGAATTGGTCAACATAAGGTACAAGTCGGGATTGAAAAAGTGAAGGGAATCACTTTTCAGGAAATCCTGACGGTTGTACCGTCATCGCTTAGGAATCTGGGTAGTAGGCGACGGTTGTACCACCCAGGTCGGTGGTTGTACCGTTGCAGCCCAGGAATCTGGGCAGCAAGCGGTGGTTGGATCACCCAAGGCAGTGGTTATACCACTCGTACCCTATTTCCAGGGTGGCTTTCGATGATTGCACCGCTGGCGCCAGCGGTTGTATCGCCCGTACCCAATTTTTTTGAATACGTTTGAATTTTGGCTCCAAATCCTGAAGCTAATTGGGGCCTATAAATACCCCAAGTTTTCTTGCATTTTATACAATAATTTTGGGCTAGAAATTCTGTGATAAATTGTGTGAAAAAATTGTAAGAAAAAAAAGGGGTTAGGGAGAGAGAAAAGTCTTGTAAAAGTTGTAGTTCTCCCTTGTAAGTTTGTAATGTTCATCTCATAAGCCTAGTAAAAGGAGAGAGGAAGTTGTAAGGGTTTGATCTTTGTTAGGACCCTAGTCGAGTTTGGTCCTAGTCGTTTGAGTCGAGTACTTAGATTATGCCTTGTTGGCCAACCTAGACCTAACATTAGGTAAGCTTGGACAAGATTTGAGTTTATTATAATAAATCAGCCTAAATCCTAGTAGGGTTAGAATTCGACTGATTTGGAGTCGGGTTAGGAGTCAGAGATAGATACGGGTTAAAGTTAATTACATCATGAATGTAATAAATCCTAATCTAGTCGTCACCCCCTAGTAAAGAAGTGGTTGGCTATGGAGGAGTCTTTATGGGATGGGAGTCTCCTAACTATTAGGTTCAATTGGCTATAAGAGGGGGGGGGGGGGGGTGAATTAATGTAAGTGTAAATTCTCATTTTAAACAAAACTTTTTGCTTTAAGCAAGATAAGAAAATTGAAAGATTTTTGTTGAAGTAAAGCAAGTAAATTATTCAAAAATAAAATGCAAAGTTTCTTGGAAGTGCTTGACTTGAAACCTTGCTTTCAAGGAGTAAATAAAAATGGAAGCATCACTTTATATTTTGTTGAACACAATTAAGAACCCGACAATTGTAAGTAATAAATGAAATAAGTAAGGAACACTTAAAATTTATAATGGTTCGGCTTCAACCTTGACCTATGTCCACTTCCGGAGTCCTCCTCCCTTGAGGCACATTGGCGTCCACTATTGATCTCCTTTGGGTGAAGATCAAACCCTTACAACATTTCAAGGGAGACAAGATTACACACTTGGATCACTCCCTTACCCATTTTCTTTTCTTATAATTCACACAATATTTTCTTATAATATAATCTTAAAAATTATTATATAGAATATAAGAAAACTTGGGATATTTATAGACCCCAAATGGCTTCAGAATTTGGAGCTAAAATTTAAGCTCACCCGAAAAATCCAGGTACGGGTCGTTCACCCACCGATCTGGGCGGATCAACCATCGAAAGTGCCTAGATTCCTGGGTATAGGCAGTTTAACCACCCAGCCTAGGCGTTTCAACCGCTGACAGCTGCCTAAAATCCTAGTACGATGGGTTGAACTGCCACCCACCGACAGTTCAGCCGTCAAGAATCCCAAAAAAGTGATTCACTTCACTTTTCTAATCTCGATTTTAACTATCAATTGACCAATCCCCTGGTCAACTAATTGAGCTCATCCTGAGCTCAATCACACCCCATAGTGGACCCAATTGCCAATTTGAGTTGATCTAGATTCCTTCCAAATCACACTCATTTAGGACTCAAACTTAACCTATGACTTAAAGTTTACAATCAAGATATGACCACAAAGCTTATGACCTTACTCTCGCAATCCGACAACCTCCAGCATTCCAAGTGGTGAGTCTCACGGTCTTCCGCCGGCGATCTCCTGACGTGTTCCTAGCGAGCTTTCTGATCCCTTTGGTGAATCTCCTCCTAGCGAACTCCCGACGAGCTCCCACTACATCGTCCAATCATTTGTCCGATGCCTAAGCTTGATCCTGGGTTCATGTCTGATCTGTAACACCTTTTCTCCATCGTGATTAACCTGCATGATGCTAACTATAATTTAATTAATTATAATCAATCATAGCCACAAGTCCATTTAAAGACCTTCCTAACTCCCGATAAGCGTTTCGGCTACCCTCGATAATCTTTTGACGAGTTTTGGTCTTCTTTTGACAAACTCCCTTGTGCCATCCTAGGAAACTCCTGATACCCTCGGTGAGCTCCCGATGCACTCCTGGTGAGTTTCCAACTGCATCGTCTGAACCCCGGCCTGATGCATGGACTTGACTTTGGCCAAACATTTGATTGTCATATTCTCTTTGTTGTAGTTAATCTTGCATCAATCAATTCTAACAACACATATTAGATCAATGACCCATTAATTGATTTCATAATCAAAATTTGAGATTCATCAATCTCCCCCTTTTTTATGATGACAATCAATTGATGACAGGAGTTAATCCTAACTGCCCCTAAATCCTTCCCACTTAAATTTAAGAGAATCACACACTCTTAAATTTTAAGTATTTTTAAGCAATTAACATTCCAAGCAAATTTTAACACAAATTTGTTCAAGTCATTGAATCATGAGTTTCAAAAAGATTATGCAACCATATCTAAGATATCCACGCATATCATCAATATATTATGTCATCAACGTATATCATTATGTGTCATCAAGGTATATTTCTCCCCTTTTGTCATCAACAAAAAGGTAAAATATAAGTGTAAAGATTTTAAGGCACATGAGTTTTTGCTCCCCCTTTTTAAGATACGATATGAGTCATAAAGAATTTTCTTCCTTTTGAAAAAGAAGGAAAGAAAACTAGGGAGGATTTGTAAAACATCACTAAATATAGCTCTCAATTTTGTAGAGGTGAATTTCAAAAATAACCACAAAACTCTAAAATATTCAAGGAGATTCAAAGTTAAACACCTACTCATGCATTTAAAATCATCTCATATAATTTCAAGCAAGCATAATAAATAAATCCATAAAGTAGCAAAACATCATGCAAATTTTCTCCCCTTTTTGTGAATAATAAGATAAAGACACAGAGAGAGTTTTTACAAACATTATCACATAAAAAATACTTAAATCTCAAGAAATCTAGATTAGCAATTCATATATTTTCATGATCTAGCATTCCTAACTCTCAACCTCAATCTTGTAGAAAATTTAAAAAGAATATTTCGAATATGAGCTCAACAAATCTTTCTTATGTCTATTTCAAGAGAATGTAGCAAATAAATCTGAACAATAACAAATCATTATCTTCATATAGATTTTCAAAATCATCATTACATGCATGATCATCATATATGATTTCATATCATCATACCTTCTCCTCCTTTGTCATCAACAAAGGGAGAAGTGGAATTAGTAAGTTTTTGAGATATGAAAGCTGAGCAATTTAACAAATTTTTCATTACTTTAGAAGATGCAAGCTAGTGAATTCTTTCTTCTCTTTTGAGAAGTGCAAGCTAGCAAATTTTTGCTTCCTTTGTAATGTTCAAGTTAGCAATTTTACATCATGCAAGCTAACAAGTTTTCTCCCTCTTTGTCATTATAAAAAAGAAGGGATGGTTATAATAGGGCAAAACTTTTCCCATTATATCATTTTTAAATCATCACATGAAAAATATCAAGAAAAAATTAACATGGTGATGAAATATACAATTCATGAAGACAAATTGTGAATATCAAGAAACAAATCATATGATAAACAAATAAAATCTCTTGATTCATACATAATAAACCTCAAGTTGTGAAGATTTTGATTCATAAATGATTTTAAGTTATAATTCAGAGAAATAAAAATTATGATATAAGTAAAGAACTCATTCAATTTTAAAATTATCAAAAACACTTTCAAGAGATTTAAAATAAAATTGATAGATTTATTGGTCTCTTAAAATGCTAGTTATTTCCTTTCTCCCCTTTGTGTATACAAGAAGCTAGAATCAAGGTAGAGAAGTGAAAAACATCATATCACAAAAATACTCAATTTTATAGATGTAAATTTTATAGATATGAATTTCAAAATCCAAGAAAAAATCAAGAGCTACCCATACAATTTAGTTCATTTTATGCAAATTTCAAGCAAGGTAGCAAATCAATCAAATTATGCATTTAAGGATTATCTCACGTAAATTTTGATAATAAGCATCAAAAATTCTAAAAAAATATATGATATTAGATCAAGCTCAAATTGTAAATCAAGTATTTTGCATGCATTTAGAAAGTTCTAATTTTCTTCTAAGCAATTGTTCCTCATTCAATGTTATCATATCCATTTTTCTCCTAATCATATTGGTAATTTTATTTTCCCTTTTTGGTTATTGTCATGAAATATGATGGTACAATTTCTTTACATGCATATTCAAATTACTCCCAAAAGTATAAAGGGTATCATGTCATTAAAAATGAAATTTCAAATCCAAAAGACACGATTTAATAAATTTGCCCCATCTTTTATTTGTGAATATAAGTAATCAAGACATCTCATGTATTTCCAAGTAAAATTATCAAATCATGCCTATTTCATTTAATTTTTAACTTATCACATTCATGAGTTATAAAATAAATCATGTAAAGAAGGATATTAATACCAAAAGACACTCATGAATACCAAAAGATATAATTTAATTTAATAAATCTCCTCTTAGATAATAGAAAATTTTAGGAGATCAATTTCGTAAGCAAAATCTTAATTCATGAAAATTATCAAGTTACAAGTATGATTTTTACAAAATGAGATATGGAAATATAGGATCTCCACTTATTTATGTGATTTCAAATCATCAAGATCATTGTTTATGATTCATTTACAAACTTATTCAAACGAACTTGATTTATGTAAAGATTTCAAGATGTAATTTTTTAACTTGTGAAGATCATGATAAAATCATCAAAAATATCAATAATGTTAGATAGATTCATTAATCTCTTTTTAAAATAAAATCATTTAAAAATTATCAAAAATCACTTTTTGAACAATTCAATGAAGGCATCATAGATTGTTTTTCGATAGCTAAAGTTCTCTAATCCATTTTTGTAGTTTAAGAGATTCAACAATAGTAGTATTATTTTATCTCTTGTTGAAGGATTAATAGGATAAAAATTCTTTCAAGATTAATTATCCTTCTCTTGAAATTTATTTCAAGAATGCAATGTCATTTAAAGTTAACAACGAAATTTCATCAAGATCATTGTAATAAAATATTTTCAAACAAAAACTTTGATTTATTTCAATTCTAATGATTTTTAGACTTAGTGTAGTGAGTTACCATGTTCATTTCATTCTTATTAAATATATTTTTAATTTACAAAAATACTAGACAATGAAGCATGATTTTTCTCTCCCTTTGCTATATTGTTCTATGCTAAAATTTATCATTCAACACAATTATTCAATCATAGCATTTCAATCAATATAATATTTAAATCAATCATTCCATAGACTTTGTCAATAGTTAAACCATTTAACAATAGTCTTTACATTTAAACCAACATCTAACCTAATAATTTTGAACCTTTTATTCAATTATCAGCAAAATCTTATTTATATATATTTCAACATATTTTTCAATAAATAAGGTTCTTTGATCCTAGTTCATCTCTAGCTATAAATCATCAAGATTAATTGTATAATGATGAACTATCAAAAGATTTATTTTAATTTCAATAATTTTCTTGTTACTACTTAAGCTAGTGAGCTTTGAAAGGGTATTAGATCTCAAGTCATGTGCCTTGAGCATCTATTTTCAAAACATTATTTAGTGCTCCTAGTCTTGTTATGAGGTAACTTTATATTATGGAATGTTTCGACTTAGGTACCCATTTAAGTTTGGGTCCTTCATGATATGTTCTTCCCATTTTCTCTAATGGTTTAAGGTTGTTTATAGTTCCTTTAGGAATCCAAATTAATTTATATGGACTATAATTTTTGAATGAACATTTGTAGGCTTTATGTACTAATTTCCATAAGAATTACATTTGATTTTTGGTATTACATTTAAGATTGGTCCTTTTACAAAGATGGTTGGCTTTTGTTGAACATTACCAACAAAGCCTATGCCATTTCTTTTATTAATATGACCCTTATTGGCAAGGATCATATTTAGGGATTTATTCCTAATTTCAAAATTTTCTAATGTCAACTTAAGCATGATATTTTTTCTTTAATGTTGTCTAGCATTTCACATTTAGAATTAGGATTGTGTGATGCTAATAACTCATGTATTTCATCAACTTTACTAACTAAAAAATTATGTTTATTTTTAAGCAACTTAAAAAATTTTTAAGTTTTCTAAACTCATCAAACAAATCAAGGAACATGTTTAATAATTCTGAAAAAGAAATGTTTAATGAATCACTAATCTCATCATTGATGGCCATAAGAGCTAGGTTTTTCACTTTTTGATTGTGCATTTTATCTTTGGAGCTCCTCGATATTTTGCATTCATAGCAAGAGGTTTTGTTCATCTTTAGATCATTTTTAAGGTTCATGTTCATTAATTTATCCAGTTCATTTGTTAAGGGTTCAAAGTCCTCATCACTCGAGATTTCACTCGATGAGTCATATGCTTTCAGTTCAAATTCCTTCCTGTTCTTTGGAAGATATTTTTTAAATTCATTTTTAGGAGTATTTTCATTTAATGATTCATTTAAGTTAGTTGTGCTTTATATGTCATTTCTAATTGATGCTATATATCGAAAGCCAAATCAAAACAAGAAACCCGATCAAATTCATTTTTATTAAGGGCACAATATAAAGCATTTATAGCCTTTCAATTCAATGAAAATATTTATTTTTCATAATAATTCTAATCATTTGTTGGATTGGATGACTTTTGAAAACTCTTTTCAACAATACACCACAAATCAAGATCTATCGAAATAAAAAAGATATACATTCGTATTTTTCAAGATGTGGAGTCCTTCCCATTAAACATAGGAGGACTTGTAAGGTATTAACCTTCGTTAATGCCGAAAAGAGCTATTTCTCATGGGTGTTAAACTAAATGAGAAAAACGTGACTCTGATACCAATTGTTAGGATCAATTGGCACTACGAGCGGTGGGCTAAATTAGTACAAGTGTAAATTCTCGTTTTAAATAAAATTTTTTGCTTTAAGCAAGATAAGAAAATTAGAAGCTTTTCATTCAAGTAAAGCAAGTGAATGATTCAAAAATAAAATATGAAGTTTCTTGGAAGTGCTTGACTTGAAACATTGCTTTCAAGAAGTAAATAAAAATGGAATCGTCACTTGATATTTTGTTGAACACAATTAAGAATCCGACAATTATAAGTAGTAAATGAAACAAGTAAAGAACACTTACAATTTATAGTGGTTTGGCCTCAACCTTGGCCTACATCCACTTCTCGAGTCCTTCTCCTTAAGGCACACCGGCGTCCACTATTAATCATCTTTGGGTGAAGATCAAACCCTTACAATATTTCAAGGGAAATTAGATTACACACTTAGATCACTCTCCTACCCCATTTCATTTTCCTACAATTTACACAATACTTTCTCAAAATATAACCCTCAAACGTATGGAATGCAAGAAAACTTGGGGTATTTATAGACCCCAAATGACTTCAGAATTTGGAGCCAAAAATTAAACTCACCCGAAAAATCTAGGTACGGGCGGTTCACCCGCCGACCTGGGTAGTTCAACCATCGAAAGTGTCAGATTCCTCGGTATGGGTGGTTCAGCCACCCAGCTTAGGCAATTCAACTGAGGACAGCCTCTTGGAATCCTGATACGGTCAGTTGAACCGTCGATGACCGACGGTTCAGCCGTTTGGAATCCCGGAAAAGTGATTCCCTTCACTTTTCCAATCCTGATTTGAACCATCAATTAACCAATCCCCTGGTCAACTAATTGAGCTTGACCTGAACTCAATCAAACCCATAGTGGACCCAATGACCAATTTGAGTTGATTTGGATTCCTTCCAACTCACACTCATTTTAAACTCACACTTAATCTACGACTTAAAGATTCCAATCAAGACATGACCACCAAGCTTATGACCATACTCCTATAATCCGACAACCTCGGCATTCCAAGTGACGAGTCTCATGGTCTTCCTCCAATGATCTCCCTGCGTGTTCCTAGTGAGCTTCCTGATCTCTTCGGTGAATCTCCTAGAGAACTCCCGGCGAGCTCCCACCGCATTATCTAATTCTTGGCCCGATGCCTAAGCTTGATCCTGGGTCCATGTCTGATCTGTAACATATTTTCTCCATTATGGTTAACTTATATGATGCTAACTATAATTTAATTAATTATAATTAATCATAGCCACAAGTCCACTTCAAGACCTTCCCAACTCCCGACAATCATTCATCGAGTCTTGGTCATCTTATGGCGAACTCCCTAGCGCATTCCTAGTAAACTCCTGATACCCTCGGTGATCTCCCAACGCACTCGTCCAAACCCTGGCCTGATGCATGGACTTGACTTTAGTCAAACCTCTGATTGTCATATTCTCTTTGTCTTAGTTAAATCCTGTATCAATCAACTCTAACAACACATGTTAGATCAATAACCTATCAATTGACTTCATCATCAAAATCCGAGATTCAACACTAGCCCCTCCTCTTAAGAGAGGTCGGCTAGGGGTTGCTTCTTAGAGAAGGGATTGGAGTTGTTAGAAAGAGTTGCTTCTTAGAGTTGGAGTAGGAGTTGCTTCTTAGAGTTAGAGTAGGAGTTGTTAGAAGTAGGAGTCTTGAAGTAGGAATCCTATTAGGAGTTAGGGTTTACAAGGCCTATAAGTAGTCTTATAATAGGCCTCTTTTCATCATCAATAGATAAATTATTTTTTAGCCTATGCGCAGAAAACCAAGGAGGGAGGAACCCCTATAGAGTTCTAAGGAGATCGATCCCCTATAGAGATCACCCCAAGCTTAGAATCCATAAAAGTTCTAACACCTAGTATCAGAGCAGCATTCTTGATGTCTCGCTGCCCTTCGATAGCTACCCATCATCCTTCCACGGCCGCCCAAAGTAATTCCCACAATTTGCTAAAGATCGTCGCTGAATTTTATCGTCATCTCCACCACTTCAAATCATCCTTTAATCTCCCCGTGAATTACAACAGGTTCTAGTTTCGTACCTTATTGCTACTGTAATTTAGTTATCCTTTTTCAGAAAACCTAAAAAAGATCATTCCTATTTTGCTATATAAACTTTTCATCGTAAAGATTTCATCTCTACGACGAAAGTTGCACTACAGAATTTAAGCTACATAGCACTGCTTATTTGATCTTGCTGCTCCGTTTTTGTCTAAATCTCTACAAAATTTTCATGATGGCTTTGGCACTTTCTAACATTAGATTTCCTTTTGGTTTTATCAAAAAATTATCAATACAAACTGCTGCACTTTAGATGCAAAATTCTACCAAAATTCATACCGTGATCGTTGATTTTGGCAAACCTTTTGCTATCATTTTCTTTCATGAATTTTTTGTTGGCATTATATTTCCCTTACAAGTAGATTCTCCTTGAGTTTTACTTGAATCCTTATTTTAAAATGCTAGAAAAAAATCTCATCTATACTACTAAAATCTTTCAATGAAAAAATTATACCGTAGTACCTTCTCATAATCTTTCATCTTGCCGAATCTTAAACTGTCATAATTTTCCATGAATTTTTTGATGGCACTACCTCTCCCTTACTAGTGGATTCCCCTTGAGTTTTACTCGAATCCTTATTTTGAATTGTTGGGATAAACTGCATCACTACTTTTGAAATTTTTTTGATAAAAAAATCTATTGTTATGTCTTTGTCTTTCTTCTTCTCTAAACCCACTGAACCCTAACTATCTTGCTGCCACCAATCACAAAATCTTTAGGGCACCCCTTTACCCTTATGATGTTACCATCATAACCTATTTCCAGAACTCAAATAGCACACAAAATTATAGCCCAAAACAGCGACCTATCACGGCCTATCGATGCAGAATTCTACAACACTATCTTTCGGTGTTTTTTGCTGCATCCATAACTGATCCTTATCGAAACTTTTGCTGCCACCCACATCATCTATAGGGCACCCTATAGCCTTTAGATGCAGTTATCGTAGCCTATTTCCATAATCCACAACTAACCCTAACAACCCCCAAAAAAAACCGCAGCCCAAATGGCACTCTAAAATCGTAACCATAATCCATCACTCTTTTGGCCATCAATCCCTACCAAACCGGTTGCTGCTATCAATAGCAACCCTAAGCCACCCTTCTAGCTTTAAGACTTAGCCATCATAAACAATAGCACCCAAAAAGTTTTTGACGAAAAAAAATCTATTGAACCCTAACCACCCTAAGCCACCCTTCTAGCTTTAAGATTTTTTTTGACGAAAAAATCTACTGTTGTGCCTTTGTCTTTCTTCTTCTCTAAACCCACTGAACCCTAACCATCTTGCTGCCACCAATCACAAAATCTTTAGGGCACCCCTCTACCCTTATGATGTTGCCATCATAACCTATTTCCAGAACCCAAATAGCACCCAAAATTTTAGCCCAAAACAGCGACCTATCACAGCCTATCGATGCAGAATTCTACAACACTATCTTTCGATGTTTTTTGCTGCATCCATAACTGATCATTATCGAAACTTTTGCTGCTCGGGTCCCCTCACCATGGGCAGCAAAATGTCACAATTCGGGTTGATGAGCTAACTATCCTAATAACTTCAGTTTGGCCCAATCACTAGCCAAAATGCTCGAGCCGAGAGTTAACAATAGTACACTCATCAACCCTTATAAGGCATTCATATGTTCCCACTTTTCCAATGTGGGACTAAGGGGTGTTACACTCTCTCCAACTCATATACTTGATATCCTCATCAAGGTCAAACATATCCCAAATCGAACTCTAGCATGGTGCATGTGAGGCTTAGCCTGGTGGTGGCTCCATGTTGTGTTGAGTTCAAAGCACTTCATACACAAGTAGCCCTTTCCGACGGGGGTCCCCTCACCATGCCCGAATACTAGGTCGGCTCTGATACCAAATGTCATGACTCGGGTTGATGAGCTAGCTATCCTGATAACTTCAGTTTGGCCCAACCATTGGCCAAAAATGCTCGAGCCGAGAGTTAACTGTAGTACACTCATCAACCCTTATAAGGCATTCATATGTTCCCACTTTTCCAATGTAGGACTAAGGGGTGTTACATCAAGAGATATATTCGAAGCTAAGTTGGAGGCGCTTGAATCACCCATGGAGACAGATTGCGTGCCTTATTTACCAAATTCGGATTAGGCCGATCTTCAAGCCCAACAAAATTCCAATAAGGAGAAAGTTTAGGGAGACCTTCAGAGAAGGAGGGACAGGCATCGGACATGATATAGCCACGCATCGAGGGACACCCTCGATAGGAAGGAGACCCAGTGGGATGGATTTCTTGCTCCAAACATTACTTCTACTATTACAGAACACTAGATGATTTCATGTTGGACAGCGTTGTCATCCACCTCGAAGGAGATGCAATTCAATGGTACAATCGACTTGAATACATATTAAATCTCATATTTTGATGATGAAATCAATTGATGGGTCATTGATCTAACAAGGTTGTTAGAGTTGATTGATGCAGGATTAATTATGACAAATTACAATAAGAGGTTTGGCTAAAGTCAAGTCCAGGAATTGGGCCGGAGTGAGAACGATATGGTTGGGAACTCGCTAGAGTGCATCAGGAACTTGCCGAGGGTGTCGAGAGCTTGCCACGATGGCACAAGGGAGTTCGCCGAAAGAAGATCGAGACTCACCGGAAGATTATCAGGGGTAGCCAAAAGGCTTGTCGAGGGTTGGGAAGATTTTCAAGTGGATTTATTGGTTATGATTGTAATTAATTAAGTAGTACTTAGCATCGTGCAGGTTTAACCATAATGGTGAAAATGAGTTACAAACTAGACATGGACCCAAGATCAAGCTTAGGCATCGGGCCAAGGTTTGGACGATACGGTTGGAGCTCGCTAGGAGTTCGCTAGGACTTCGCCAAAGGTATCGGGAAGATCATTAGGAACACGCCGAGAGATCGTCGGAGGAGGATCGTGAGACTCGCCGCATGGAATGCCGGAGGATGCCGGATTGCGGGAGTGAGGTCCCTAAGCTTGGTGGTCATATATGGTTGTAATCCTAAAGTCATAGGTTAAGTGATAGGACTCCAACATGGTTGAGTCCTAATCACCCTAGAAGTAATTAATAAGAAACCTGTGAGATTGTAATAAAACCCCACCTAGTTATTTCTATCCTATAAAGAAGTGTGACTAGGGTTTATTTTGGGGCCTTAGGGCTTCCTAGCTGCCACCCCTCTATTGGGTTGGTCGGCTAGGGATTCTAGTAGAAGGGCGTGGCTTGTGCAGCCACTTAGGCCATCGCCCCTTTTATTTAGGCATGACAACTATAGGAGGGGCAAAATGGGGAATTCACTTAAGAAGCACTCTCTTAGGGCTAGGGTTTTGAGCAATATATAGGCTTGTAGCCTCCACCTCTTTTCATTAAGCAAGAGCAATCTATAATTTAGCCATATGGCCGACTACTAGGAGGGAGGAACCCCTATAGCTTTCCAAGGGTTGATCCCCCTCAAAGATCAAAATCTATAGAGCTTCTTCTAGGTTTTTATCATCTGGTATTAGAGCCGCGTTCCTATTGCCCGTGCTGCCATCTATGCCGCCTCCACCCTTCTAAGAAATTTCCGTAATTGCTGCAACACGCACCTCCATCTTCTACCCAATGCTGCAGATTAAATCAATCTGCTGCTGTCCCCTGCGTTTGAACTTGGAGATCTAGTATATTTTCATTACCCATGCCTATTTACTCTATAAATCCTTTACTTTACATGTTGAAGAAGTTTTTCCATATTTTCCTTGCTGCAAAATCCTACCATCGCAAAAGTGATCATCGTTGCAAAGGGGAAACGCTGTAGAAAAATTTCAGCCAACTATTGCTTCTTGAAACTAAACTATTGCTCATCTTTTTTGGCCAAAACTTTTATACAATTTCATAGATCGTCTTAGCTCTCATCTAAGATTGATCTCTGGAAAAAATCCTTTCTAAAACTAGACTTATTATGATGTAAGTCCTTATTGTGTATTGCTAGAATTTTATGATGAAGAATTTGTCTTCCATCTTTTTATCTATTTTTCTACCATTACACTATCAAAATTTTCATCTGAACCGAGGATTTGTTGATGAATTTCTGCATATTTTTCTCTGAATTCCTCTAGAGTTTATGTCAAGAATTCATTGCATCTTCAACGCAAACTCTATTTGGCAGAACAGCACATATGCAGCGATCTTCCGTCGAATCCTATCAGATTTTCCCTATTGTTTTTCCAGATTTGAAACTCTCTTTTCCTTATCTTCATCCCCTATCACCATAGTCCCAAATTTCATAATTTTTCATTGAAATTTTCATTGAGAAACTGTTGTTTCTTTGACGATAATTTTGCTTTTGCAAGGCAGCATACACTACAACGAACTTCGTCGAATTCTATCAAACCTTCGCTGTCATCTCTTCTAGATCTGAAACCATCTTTTCCTAACCTTCACCTTCTACCATCATAGCCCCAAAACCATAGCCAAAACTATACCCAAATCAGCCATAAAAAAACCTAAAACCGTAGCCTTCTACAACCAGCATCTATTTGCAGCATACCCCCACCGATCTCTATCAAACCTTTACTGTCATCTATCCCAGATCCAAAATCCCTTTTTCTGACCTTCATCCACTGCTATCACAACCCTAAAACCATACCAAATCATAGACAAAACTCCAGAAAACTGTACCCAAAACAACCGTAAAATAAGCCCCAAAACTAGTAACCTTCCACCTTCGGTCCACCAACCTTTCAGCCACCCAACCTCCTTTATCCCTTCAACCGTAGTAGCGATCCCTCATTGCACAATGCTGCCAATAGCGACCACTCACTGCCATCCTCCTTAATCACAACCAGCAGTGATCCTTTGCGGCAAAAAGCTACTAGTAGCGATCTTTCGCTGCAATCTGTCTACATCGCGGCCCGTAGCAATCTTTTGCTGCCAACTGTCTTGATCACGGCCAGCAATGAATTGAACATGACCAACAGCGATCTCTTGCTCCATACTGCCACTGTCCTCCTCTGCAAAAGTCATGCACTCTGCTGCCCCATCTTCCTCCTATTGCAGTCTCACCCTTGCTATAATCAACGCCACCTGCAGCCATAAAGTCACACCACAGTCACAGCCGATGTCGCTACTGCCCTCTTCTTCCTCCACTGTCACTGTTGTCTTCTGACTCAGATATCTTGGCTACCATCTTCCAACAGATATCAGCTACCTAAAAAATCACAGCCTCGACGACCTTGTAGCATCATCGCAGAACCGTAGCCGACGTTACTATTGCTATCTTCTTCCTCCACCATTGCTGCTACCCTTAGCTACCATCCTTTATCAACGCAGCAGCCACTTGGAGACTTCACCATCATAGCTCGAACAATTTTGCAGCAACATCACAACAGCACTTTCTCATCCTTTTGCTGCCATTGCTGCATTCAACCATAAGATTACAGCTACACTCTTCAACCGATTTATTTGACAAGTTGGACATCCTGACGTCATGACATCGGTGAGCTTTTTCAAAGCCAAATTGGAGGCTTTCGAGATTCATATGGATGCTAAATTATGTGCTATCTTTGAGGAGTTTAGATTGGCCCGATCATCGAGCGCAATAAGATCACATTGTGGTGCAAATTCAGATTGAAAAAAGAACCCATCGGAGATAAGAAGCGAGGATAAGACACAGTAGCCCTACACCTTGATGACATCGATCTCCTTTGCACAACTTCAAGAAGGGCACCTCAATCAAGATGCTCAGAGTATGAGAGCCACATCCCAACCAAAAGAATATAAAACTGCAGCACCAATCAATTACAAGAACCTTGACGAAGAACTAGCGATGATATGTCAAACCTCAACCATCCAAGAGTACCAAACCAAGTTTGAAAGGTTATCTAATTAAACTTACGATTGGTCTAAGAAACATATATTAAGGACATTCATTAAGGGCTTGAAGCCGAAGATTTGGGAAGAAGTTAAAGGGTGATAGTCATACTCACTTAAGGCAGTCATCTCCTTCACGCGATATCAAGAGGAGCGATTGAACTATGAAGCTCGGAGGACTATGGTCGCTCCCCAACCAGCGACACCAAAGCTTTCACCTCCTCCTACTGTCAGCCGACCCCCTCAGCCAAAGAAATTAACAAGAGAAGACTCTCATGACGAATCAGTAAAGGGCCTATCTAGGCATTGTAATAAACTGTGGAGCCTTGAACACCATTGTAAAAAGGAGAGACCTCTGATGATCATGCCCACCAAAGAATTTAAACTTTAAGATACAACTCTTGAGCCCAAGGAGAAGGATACACCACAACCGACCACCCATACGGTCCCTACCTTAGACAACTACACAAACTTACAGAAATAGAAGATCAAAGGGTTTCTTAAGCAGTAGCCTATCATCGTCCTCATCGACACAAGGAGCACACACAACTTCATGAGCAGCAAGGTTGCTACCCGTTTAATGCTCCAAGAAGAAGATTGCAGCGGGTTCGAAGTCAAGGTATCTAATGGTCGATTTCTGATGTGCAACAAGAAGTGCCCGCGGCTAAAACTGATTCTACAGGGTCAAGACATAGTTGCTGATTTTTTCCTCCTCCCTCTTGATGATTTTGATATAGTGCTCGGCATTGATTGGTTGTCCAAGATTGAAAATATTTTCTAGAATTTTTTGAAGCTAACCATGAAATATTTTAGCAAAGAAAAATAGGTGGTCCTACGAGGGAGCCCAACGACTACAACCACAACACAACACGTAGAGGGGGTACCAAAAGAAGAATCCAGCAGCTTCTCGATCTAAATTCAAGAGTTTTAGGAGATGAAGTCAAAGGAGATTGAAGATAAGGACCCTCCCTACAGCTTGCTGAAATTTTGGGAGTCTCCACCAAACTAAGCCTACTACCTCTTGTCAAGATGTCCGATTCCCCTATACTGAACTGGCTAAAATTACCACCATCTGATACTCAGCTAGATTGCTGCCCATAGAAGATCAAAGATACGAGGGTCACCCAAGAGATGATAGAGACATGGATTGTTCGCCTGTGATTATTTCACACTATGGCACATCCTTACATCCTTTCACTAGGGATAAGTTACTACTGAAGTGTTCCACCCCACCGAACTCACCATGGTTGCTGATGTAGCACTTCCAGATCACATATGGCTTCCATGACTTTCCCTAGGATCGGACCATGATGCTCAAAGACTTTTTTGATGATGACCTGTGATCTATGACCCAAGACCGCGAAAAAATTGAGCCCCTCTAGTGGCGAAATCGAAGAGAAGGATTATTCACATATCTCAAAAAACATCATCCCTCTCATTATGAAGACAGATGCACCACCTTGGCTGAGTGGAACTACAGCTCTCACGACCACAATGTTGTCCCCACCAAGTCATGGCCAGATGTTTATGATTGGAGCAAACACATCTAGAGTTGGGATCGATGTCACCTTTATATAAGATGGTCGACTCTAAATTCACATTGAGGCTTCCCCCACACTCCATACGAGGTTTTTAAAGGGGATAATCATTGCTACCAAATTTAAAATTTGGTTGGATACAGGTCCATGGTAAGAAATAGGAGTAAGCCTAGAATAATTGTAATCCATGCTTACGCTAGATTGGACTCTCATCATCCTGAATCATACCAGAGGGTAGTTCCATTCCAGAAGAAAGATTGGCTATTACTAAAGACTAATCACATGGCAGCACATGTAAAAAAGAAATGGCCTCCCGACAAACTATAGAATAGACAAAAAATTGAAGATCAAGTTTTCCTACACCTCCAGCTCGATCAGTAGGAAACTCGAGCTTTAAGGAAGTGGTCTCCCTATTTCTTTGGGCCTTGCAAAATTGGGGATCACATTAGGACCCTAACATGGAGATCAGATCTGCACACCAGATCAAGATTACGGTTGATCCTCCGGGTATCCCACCTCAAATGGAAATTTAAAGAAGATGACTCAACCCAAATCCTTCCAACTGACACCCAAGCTGATGAGGATTTCAAGTTCAGTTGATAATAGCATGAGAATCATATGAGGAGCTGAAGACCCGGTTCTTTAAGTTTATAGATCCTTAGCCTTGAGGAAAAGACTGATTCAAAGAGGGCAAGCTTGATATGACTCTACCATGGTTGAGTCCTAATCACCCTAGAAGTAATTAATAAAAATCCTATGAGATTGTAATAACACCTAGTCACTTCTATTCTATAAAGAAGTGTGGCTAGGGTTTATTTTGGGGCCTTAGGGCTTCCTAGCCGCCACCCCCCCTTACTAGGCTGGTCGATTAGGGTGTCTAGCAGAAGGGCATGGCTTGTGCAGCCACTTAGGCCGTCACCCCCTTTATTTAGGCATAGCAGCTATAGGAGGGGTAATAGGGGGAATTTACTTAGGAAGCACCCCTCCTAGGGCTAGGGGTTTGAGCCATATATAAGCTTGTAACCTCCACCTCTTTTCATTAAGTAAGATTAATCTACAGCGGACTACTAGTAGGGAGGAATCCCTATAGCGTTCCAAGGGTTGATCCCCCTCAAAGATCAAAATCTATAGAGCTCCTTTTGGAGTTCAATCATTAAGTTTGAGTCAAAATTGAGTGTGATTTGGAAGAAATCTAAATCAACTCAAAGAGGCAATCGGGTCCACAAAAGAGGATTGATTGAGCACTGTTTTAGCTTAAGTGGTTGACCAGGAATTGGTCAAGATAAGGTTCAAGTCAAAATTCAAAAAGTGGAGGGAACCACTTTTTCAGAAATTTCAACGGTTGAACTACCGATGAGTGGCGGTTGTACTACCATCGCCCAGGTTTTCGGGCAACTGATGATGGTTGAACCACCCAGGATGGCGGCTGAACCACGCATACCCTGGATTCAGGGATGTTTGCGGCAGCTGCACCACCGGCGCCGATGGGTGAATCGCCCGTACTTGGATTTTTGGATACATTTTAATTTTGGCTCCAAATTCTAAAGTCATTTGGGGCTTATAAATACCCCAAGTTTTCTTGCATTGTACATAATAATTTTTTAGATTAAAATTCTATGAAAAACTTATGTGAATTTTAAGAAAAAGAAAAGGGGAAGGGAGTGAGCTAAGAGTTGTAACATTCTTGTAAAAGAGTCTCCCTTGTAAGCTCAAAGTTGTAAGAGTTTGGTCTTCACCCAAAGGAGATCGATAGTGGATGCCGGTGTGCCTCAAGGAGGAGAACTCGGGAAGTGGATTTAGGCCAAGTTTGAGGAACCACTATAAGTTATGAGTTTTCTTTGCTTATCTTGTTTACTTCTTTATATTGCTTCTAATTAGTTCATAAAAAAATACGATCTTCATCCTCATGATTTTTTTTAATCGGGTTCTTAATTATTTTCAACAAAATATCAAAAGATGCTTCTAACATTATTTATTTTTGAAAGCAAGTCTTCAAAATCAAGCATTTCCCTAACGATGTTGCTTATCTTTTTATTCGAATTTGTTTGTTCTTCTGGAGTCATCTTTAAGCAAGAAGCTTAGTATTTCTCTATAAGATTGAATTACTCACTTAAACAAAAACTTTTCGATTTTCTTATCTTACTTCAAATAAAAAGTTTTCGTTATAAGATCAATTTACACTTGCACTAATTCACCCCCACCCCCGCCCGCACACACCCCCCCCCTCTCTCTTAGTGTCAATTGTTCCTAATAATTGGTATCAGAGCAAGGTCTTACTCTTTGGACTAAACACCAACTAGAGTAAATGGCTTTGTTTGGCATGAATGAGGGTCAATGCGTCAGAAGTCCTCCTATATTCAATGGGACGAATGGACTAACATCTGATAGGACTCTAGCAGAGTTGAGTGCTAATCACCCTAGAAGTAATTAATAAGAACCCTATGAGATTATATTAAAATCTCACCTAGTCACTTCTATTCTATAAAGAAGTGTGGCTATGATTTATTTTGGGGCCTTAGGGCTTCCTAGCTACCACCCCCTTACTGGGATGGTCGACTAGGGTTTCTAACAGAGGGGCATGGCTTGTGCAGCTACTTAGGCTGCTGCCCCCTTTATTTAGGCATGATAGCTATAGGAGGGGCAAAAGGGGGGATTCACCTAGGAAGCACGCCCCTAGTGCTAGGGTTTTGAGCCATATATAAGCTTGTAGCCTCCACCTCCTTTCATTAAGCAAGATCAATCTTTTATTCAGCATTGTGCCAAGTTCTAGGAGGGAGGAACCCCTAGAGCGTTCCAAGGGTTGATCCCCCTCAAAGATCAAAATCTATAGAGCTTCTTCTAGGGTTCTATCATCTGGTATCAGAGCAGTGTTCCTGCTACCCTTACTGCCATCTCTGCCACCCCCAAACTTCCAAGCAATTCCCATAATTGCTGCAACACACGCCTCCACCGTCATCCCCAAGCCACAGATCAAATCAATCTGCCTCTGCCCCCTGCATTTAAAATTGGAGATCTGGTATATTTTCATCACCCATGCCTATTTGCTATTATTATTCCTTTACCTTACACGTTGGAGAGGTTTTTCCATATTTTCCTTGCTGTAAAATTCTACCGTCATAAACGTTATCATCATTGCGAAGGGGAAACACTATAAATTTTTAATCGATTGTTGCTTCTTGAAACCAAACTTTTGCTCATCCTTTTTTGCTAAAACTTTTATACAAATTCATAGATCATCTTAGCTTTCATCTAAGATTGATCTCTAGAAAAAATTCCTTCTAAAATAGGACTTATAGTATTGCAATTCCTCATCGTGGATTGCTGGAATTTTACAAAGAAGAATCTGCCTTCCGACATTTCATCCACTTTCCTACCGTTACGATACCAAAATTTTGTCAAACTTATTTGCTGATATTACCCACATCTGAACTGATGTTTTGTGACAAATTTCTGCATATTTTCCTTGGGTTTTCCTCTAGAATTTACATCGAGAATTCGTTGTTTCTCCGACGTAAATTCTATTTGATAAAACTGCACATACACAGCGATATTTCGTCGAATCCTAATCAAATTTTCACTGTTGCTTTTCCAGATTTGAAACTCTCTTTTCCTTATCTTTGTCCCTTACCACCACAGCCCCAAATTTCATAATTTTTAGCTAGAATTTTCATTAAGAATTGCTATTTCTTCGACGATAATTCTGCTTCTGCAAGGCAGCATACACTACAGTGAACTTCGTCGAATTCTATTAAACCTTCACTGCGATCTCTTCCAGATCTGAAACCATCTTTCCCTAACCTTCACCCTCTACTATCACAGCCCCAAAACCGTACCAAATCATAGCCAAAACCATACCCAAGTCAGCCATAAAATAAGCCTAAAATCATAGCCTTCTACAACCAGCACCTATTCGCAGCATACCCTCACCGATCCCTATTAAACCTCTGCTGCCATCTATCCAAGATCTAAAACCCTTTACCTAACCTTCATCCACTGTTATCATAGCCCTAAAACCACACCAAATCGTAGCCAAAACTCCACAAAACTATAGCCCCAAACCGTACCCAAAACAGCCACCCAATCTCCCTTATCCCTTCAACGCTGTCATCTGCCTTGATCGCAACCAGCAGCAACTTCATCATGTCCAATAGTGATCCCTCACTGCACAATGCTGCCAACAGTGACCTCCGGCTGCCATCCTCCTTGATCACAGCCACCAGCGATCCTTTAAGGCAAAAAGCTACCAGCAGCGATCTTTCGCTGTAATCTGTCTACATCGTAGACTGCTGCAATCTTTCGCTACCAACTATCTTAATCATGGCCAGCAATGAATTGAACATGACCAGCAGTGGTCTCTCGCTCCATATTGCCACTGCCCCATCTTCCTCCTATTACAATCGCACCCTTGCTATAACCAACGTCACCTGCAGCCACTAAGTCACAGCATAGCAACAGTCGACGTAGCTGTTGCCCTCTTCTTCCTCCACCATCATTGCTACCTTATGACTCAAACCTCTCGGTTGCCATCTTCTGACATATATCAGCCACCTGAAAAAATCATAGCCTCGATGACATTGTAGCATCACCGCAGAACCGTAGCCAATGTTACTATTGCCATCTTCTTCTTCCACTGTTGCTGCTACCCTTGGCTGCCATCCTCCACTTGGAGACTTCACCACCACAGCCCCGACATTGCTGCCATTTGTTACATTTGACCTGAAGATTGCAACTACACTCTTTAATCGGTGGGTCTATTCGAAGTCAAATTAGAGGCTTTTGAGACGCATATGGATGTTAGACTACGTGCTCTCTTTGAGGAGTTTAGATTGAACTGATCATCGAGCCCAATAAGATCACAACGTGGTGTAAATTCAAATAGTAAAAAGAACCCATCAGAGATAAAGAGCGAGGATAAGACATGGCAGCCCTACACCTCGACGACATCGATCTCCTTTACACAACTTCAAGAAGGGCACCTCAATCAAAATACTCAGAGCATGAGAGCCACATCACAACAAAAAGCATATAAACCTTCAGCACCAATCAATTAGAAGAACCTTGATGAAGAATGAGCAATGATCCGTTAAACCTCCACCACCCAAGAGTACCAAAAGAGGTTTGAAAGGTTATCTAATCAAACTTATGATCGGTCTGAATAGAAGATATTGATGACTTTTATTGAGGGTTTGAAGCTAGAGATTCAGAAAGAACTTAAAGCATGACAGTTGTACACACTTAAGGCGGCCATCTCCTTCGCACGACATCAGTTGAAGAACTAGAGTTGCTCCCCGATCAGCGGCACCAAAGCTTTCAATTCCTCCTTCTATCAGTCGACCCCATCAGCTGAAGAAATTAACAAGAGAAGACCTTCATGATGAATCGACAAAGGGCCTATGTGGGTATTGTGATAAACTATAGAGCCTAGAACACCAATGTAAAAAGGAGACACCGCTGATGATTGCACCCACTAAAGAACCCAATACAACACTTGGAGGGGGTACCAAAAGAAGAATCCAGCGACTTCTCGATCCAAATTCAAGAGTTTTAGGAGATGAAGCCAAAGGAGATTCAAGATAAGAACCCTCCCATACAGCTTGCTGAAATTTTGGGAGTCTCCACCAAACTGAGCCTACTACCTCTTGTCAAGATGCCTGATTCCCCTATGTTGAACTGGCTGAAATTACCACCATCTGATACTCGGCCAGATTGCTGCCCGCAGCAGATCAAAGATATGAGGGTCGCCCAAGAGATGATAGAGACACGGATTGTTCGCCCATGGTTATTTCCCGCTATGACACATCCCTACAACCTTTTCACTAGGGATAAGTTACTAGTAAAGTGTTTCATCCCGTCGAACTCATCATGGTTGCTGATGCAGCACTTCCAGATCACAGATGACTTCCACGACTTTCCCTAGGATTGGACAATGATGCTCAAAGACCTCCTTGATGATAACCTCCGATTAACAGCCCAATATAGTGAAAATTTTGAGCCATGGCGAAATCAGAGTAAGGATCATTCACAGATCTCAAAAAACATCATCCCTCTAACTATGAAGAAAGATGCACCACCTTGGCCGAGTGGTGTTGGGAAACCTCAATATGTGCATCATATGTGCAGCGAAAATTAAAACAAAAAATCAGTTTCCCACGCAATTCAAATCATCATGCAAAAGATTGGGTCACGAGAAAAAAATGCAAGACAGAAAAACCGCAATATGTGTGAGAGATTAGTTATCTAGGGAGATCATATATCCCTATATTCTAGATCCGGATGGAGAGGATCAAGGAGGTCAAGCATCCTCTTCTCTAGCGGTATCCACACGATGGATCTCTGCAGCGAAACTCCTCCAATTTGATCTCGCAACTCTTGCGCAGAGGGAGGGAGGAGAATAGGAGGTGGTGGCTAAAGCTATAGCCTATCAACCATGAGTCTTCCATTCTATTTATAGAGAGCCAACAAAAAAATCTTATGGCTCCTTCCTTAGTGGGTATTGGATCTCTATCCAATTACCTACTAATCTTGCATTATTGGATCTCTATCCAATAATCTCCTTAGGCCTCTAATTTGGCCTTAATCAAGGATCCTATCAGCTAATTGGATCTCCATCCAATCCTCTATTCACTGAAGCATCCACTATATGTATGTGACCCTATAGGCCCGATACCGAGCTAGCCGTGAGTCACTCCTATTAGAACTCATTCTGATATAGTGAATTATTATTCCTATAATAATTCACTTAACTCACCGACTATGGACGTACTAGGCCACTACGCCATAGTCCCCAAACGGTATAGGGGGATCAAATCCATCGGATATGTCTATATACAGTTATCGTGTATCTATAATCCCTCATCCAACTAATATCCTAGAGACCATATATTAGATATAGTACTATCAGGTCACATACGGAATCCCTTATAGTCTCGCTCTAATCAGATTCTCTCGGAGAACTCTTTCTCTCTCAATCTGAATGACCCTGGCCAGGGATTTGTCTAAGAAAGCATATATGAGATATTTCTCTCATGATACCGATAGTGGATGATCCTCTATTGACACTCGATTGCTTTCGTAAGATTAGTTACCAATCCCGATAACCAATTGTACCAGATCTAGAACTTTTCAAACATGTAACTTTGGCATCAAAGAAATGAGTACTCATACAAGGCATCCTTAGTTTCTCAAGTCTAAGGACCAGATACACAATTGAGAATATAAAATCGCTGTCTGACATTAGGTATCATTAACCATATAATATTTCATAAATGGATCAATCAGTGAACTCATTCTCTAATGAGCACATGTACTATATTCTTAGTGTCTCCACACAAGTGGCTATGAGACCAGCCGCCTCCATCATATGGATAGGTATATAGTACACCGGTCTGTCCAGTTATCTCGATATCCCTCTCGAGTAACCTATGACCAGGATTATTTAGGATCTGCGTTTAAAGGTGAATCGATATCATTATCGTGATCTCATCACGATCCGATTCCCATTGCATAAAACCAAGGACATCACAATATATATGTCATAGATAATATAACGCGAGAATATGCCAATATTAATCATAAGAAAAAAGATCACATAGCATGTCACACGTGCCATCACTCACGTGATTGGCTTGCAGGGCACCTATAACTAGCAATCTCCCACTTGATTAAAAACCAGTCACCTATGTGTCTGGTCCCCATCAGACCCCTATGATGCTGAAATATAATCTGAGCAAGCGACTTTGTCAGTGGATCTGTAATGTTATCTTCGGATGAAACTCTTTCTATTGCTATATCTTTTTAGGTCATTATCACTTTAATTAGATGTAACCTCCTCAGAACAATTCTGATAAGACCTGGGTTCCCTTGTTAGAGTTATCGCCCTGTCGCTGTCATAATATATGGGAGTCAACTCCATGCTGCTTGGTTTGACTCCCAAATTCTTGATAAACTTCTTCATCCACACCCCTTCCTTTACTGCTTCTGCTACAGCAATGTATTCCACCTTTATAGTCGAGTCAGTAGTAGTATCTTGCTTGAAACTCTTCTAGCTTACTGCTCCTCCATTCAGGGTGAAAACATACCCTGAATTTAACTTGCTATCATCAATGTCGGACTGAAAACTCGAGTCTGTGTTGCCCTCAACATAGAGGCTATCTCCTCTATATACCAGTAAAAGATCCTTAGTCCTTCTCAACTACTTAAGGATACACTTTACTGCCTTCCGGTGTTCTAAACCTAGATTTGCCTGATACCTGCTCGTGACACTCAGAGCATGTGCTATATGAGGCCTGGTATATAGCATCGCATACATGATGGACACTATCGCTGAGGCATAATGTATCTTATCCGTGTCTGCCCTTTATTCAGGAGTCTTTTGGGACATACTCCTAGAAAGTGATATTTTATGTCTCATCGGTATGAGACCTCTCTTGGAATTCTCTATGCCAATCCTTTTGATAATTGAGTCTATGTACCTGGACTGGGACAAGCTAAGCATCCTCTTGGATATATCTATATAGATCCAGATCCTTAAAATATAGAATACTTCCCCGAAGTCTTTCATGGAGAAGTTTCTGGATAGCCAAGCCTTTATTGTAGAGAGCATTCCTACATCATTCCCAATGATTAGGATGTCATCCATATATAGCACCAAGAAGGTGATAGCACTCTCACTTACCTTCCTGTAAACACAAGGCTCATCTTCGTTCTTAAAGAAGTCATAAGATCTGATCACCTCATCAAATCTTATGTTCTAACTTCAGGAAGCTTGCTTCAATCCATAAATGGATCTAAGCAACCTGCACACTTTATCTGGACTCTCTTTGGATATGAATCCCTCTGGCTGTATCATATACACCACCTCGAGGTTGCCATTGAGAAATGTCATTTTGACATCCATCTGCCAGATCTCATAGTCATAGTGTGCTGCAATGGCCAAAATAATTTTAATGGACTTAAGCATGGCTACAGGTGAAAAGGTTTCATCATGGTCAACTCCTTATCTTTGACGATATCCTTTAGCTACCAGCCTTACTTTATAGGTCTCTACATTTCCATCGACTCCGATCTTCTTCTTGAAGATCCATTTGCAACCGATGGGTACAATACCCTCAGGTGCAACGATAAGGTTCCAAACCTTGTTAGAGTACATGAAATCCATCTTAGAATTCATAGCTTCTTGCCACTTCTTGGAGTTTATACTCATAATAGCCTCCTCGTAGGTATGAGAATCAACATCTTGAGAGTCATCTCCACTGATATGTCCCACGTATCTTTCAGGAGGGTGAGATACTCTACTAGACCTACGCAAAGTTAGAACTTGTGTGTTAGGTACCTGAATAGACTCGAGCTCTGGAATGGTGCTTGAGCTAGGTTCTCCAACCTCGCTCAATTCTATCTCACTCCCACTGTTTCCACCAAGAATGTATTTCTTCTCAAGAAACATAGCTCTCATGGAAATAAAGACCTTTTGGTCCTCAGGATGATGGAAATAATATCCCAAAATCTCATTAGTGTACCCCCAGAACGTGCATCATTTCGTCCTTGATTCTAACTTGTCAGGGTTGTATCTTCTAACGTGGGCAGGACAGCCCCAAATCTTAACTACCTTAAGATCGAGCTTCTTTTATTTCCATATCTCATATAGTGTAGATACTATCGATTTTGATGGAACTCTATTCAGAAGGTAAGCTGCAATCTCTAGGACGTATCCCCAGAATGAGACGGGTAGGTCAACGAAACTCATAATGGATTGTACCATGTCTAACATTGTGTGATTCCTCCTTTCTGATACACCATTGAGTTGAGGTGTATAAGAAGGTGTCCACTAGGATAGAATCTCATTGTCCATGAGAAAATGGATGAACTCTGTACTTAAGTACTCTCCTCCTCGATCTGATTGAAGAGTCATAATACTCTATCCAATTTTGTTTTCTACCTCATTCTTATATTTCATGAATTTCTCGAAGGCCTCAGATTTGTACTTCATTAAGTACACATGTCCATACCTAGAGAAATCATTAGTAAATGCAATGAAGTATGAGTAACCACCTATAGCCTGAGTCGACATGGGACCACATACATCACTATGTATGAGTTCTAATAACTCGGTGGCCCTCTCTCTTTAGTTCCACTAAAAGGAGAGTTGGTTATCTTCCCACGAAGGCAAGGTTCGCAAGTTGCATATGACTCATAGTCAAATGGATCTAAGAATTCATCTTTCAGCAACTTTTGAATCCTTCCCTCATGTATATGACCTAACCTACAATGCCATAGGTATACATTATTCACCTTATCTCTTTTCCTCATATTTATATTCATGATGTGTGAAGAAGTGTCTAATACATATAAGCTATTTATAAGGGTCCCTCTAGTGATGATCTCATCATCCATAATTATTGAACAAATATTATTCTCAAAAACTAATTTATATCCACTAATTGTCAAACAAGAGATGGAAATAATATTTTTGATAATGAAAGGGACAAAATAGCATACATCTAATGCAATAATAACTCCACCAAGCACATATAGGATGACCTCCCCAATAGCAATTGCAGCAACTCTTGCTCCATTACCCATCTTGAGGTTCATCTCACTTCTAGCCTCCTAGGTTTTGTTAAAACCTACAATGAATTATAGATATGATAAACAATCTTGGTATCTAATACCCATGTGTTATCAAGAAAATCTGACAAGTGGAGACTGATCATGAATATACCTGAAGCTTCTCCAAGCTTCTGTTTCATCTTATCTGCTAGGTAGTCCTTACAGTTCCTCTTCGAGTGCCCATCTTGGCTGTAGTGGAAGCACTGTCCTTTGTCCTTTGTCGGATCTTTCTTAGCAACCATTTCCTTACCTGGTCTTCCTTTACCCTTGCCCTTCTTAAGGGTCTTACTAGCCTTCCTTTTCTTATTGGTCTCACCAATATAGAGAACTAGCTTCTCTTTCTTGATGGTGCTCTCAGCTTCCCTCAACATATTGAGGAGTTCAAGTAGAGTCATCTTAAACTTGATCATATTAAAGTTAATAGTAAACTGTGAAAAGGAATCTAGTAGTGATTGAAGTATAAGATCAACATAAAGGTTATCCTTTTGGACTATCTTTATACTTCAAAAAAGGTTAATAGTAAACAAAAATGATGGGAGTGGACAGACAGGTCCGATGGAGTGGCCTAGTACGTCCATAGTCGATGAGTCGAGTGAATTATTATTGAGATAATAATTCATTATATCATAAGGAGTTCTGATAGGAGTGACTCACAGCCAGCTCGGTATTAGGCCTAGAGGGTCACACACATATGGTGGATGCTTCAGCGAATAGAGGATTGGATCAAGATCCAATTAGCCCCTATTCTCATTAGATGAGACCCTATGTTGATGGGCTCCTTGATTAAGGCCCACTTATAGGCCTAAGGAGATTATTGGATAGAGATCCAATAATGCAAGGTTAGTGGGTTATTGGATGAAGATCCAATACCCATGAAGGAAGGAGCCCTAGGGTTTTGGTGGCTCTCTATAAATAGGAGATGAGACTCATGGTTGATAGACTGCATCTTTAGCCACCACCTCCTATTCTCCTCCCTCCCTCTGAGAAAGAGTTGCAAGATCAGATTGGAGGAGTTTCGCTACAGAGATCCATCGTGTGGATACCGCTAGAGAGGAGGACGCTTGATCTCCTTCATCTTCTCCATCCGGATCTGGAATATAGGGATATATGATCTCCCTAGGCAAAATCAATCTCTCACACATCGTGATTTTTTTTCGGTTTTTGAGGTTTTTCTCGTGACCCCAATCTTTTGCATGACGATTTGATCTGCGTGGGAAACCGATTTTTGTTTTGATTTTCAATGCGCATGTGATGCACCCGTTGAGGTTTCCCAATAGGAAGCACTGTCCTTTGTCCTTTGCCAAGTGTTTCTTGGCAACCTTTGCCTTACCCGATCATTCTTTGCCCTTGCCCTTCTTAAGGCAAACTTGCTCATGTTAAAGTTAATAATAAACTGTGAAAAAGAATATGGTAGGGACTGAAGTATAAGATCAACATACAGGTTATCCTTTAGGACTATTTTTATACTTCACATAGTGAGCGATCTCATCCTTGCTTGTCCTTTCCTCCAGCGTGGGCACAATCGTATTAAGGACATATACGATTTTCTATTTCTTGAGAATAATTCTCAAATTACGGAGCCTTTGGACCAATGAGGCGGTTGGCATTAAATATGCCACATAGGGGTTTTGCAAGCAACAAACAAGATATAGCGAAAATAAATAAGATGCATATTTTACAGAAAATATTAATTAAGATATGAACTTCTATCTTAATATACTCACATTATTTTCCTAGCGAATCACATGACACCCTCGACGCGTGAGATGAAAGTCTCCGATAGACTCATAGTAGGGATCGAGATCTAATTGGCGTCTTAGTGCAATCTCGAGGAACTCGACCAACTACACTATGCCCAAAAAGTAGACAACTCTTGTTAATCACAACTCCTTATGATTCCTGTCATGTTCAGCCTCCAAATCATCATGGTCTCGACTGCTAGACCAACCATGAAGTTCAGTTAAGTCATCACCATCGTTACAAGATAAGTCTGATTCGATGGATATGCTCTCAACTGCTCGACCAAGTCATACAATGTCCTCAGGTCACGGGTGACATATATATATCGTAGGTAATAACTCGATCACGTAGATAGGTGAGCCTCGAGTGACTCGACCAACTCAACCTATGTCGGGATTCAATTTCTTCCTATAACGATAGAAGGCCATATGGGTCAATCTTATTACCTCACGCTTACCAACGTAATATTATCGTAGGAGGGGTTTTTGTTTTCTATCGGTCTCCTAATATGTCGTGTCGCATACATACATATTTAATATATATCTACATCGCATGCAAATATATATATACATATATCTAGTAGGTGTATAATAAATACATCACACATGGAAGCCAAACCGGATGATCATGAGCCATCACCTAATATGATTAAGCTCGAGCCAATGGGCCTAATCACTCACAATAGGATCTATGTATGCATCGACGCATCTCCATGCCTTGTGATTGTTGATCTCGTCATCATCGGTTCCGTCGGATCATTGCATCACCATGCGTCGTAATCTCCCACAATGGCAATGTGGGTCCCGCTGTCATCTTCACGCTCTCGACGCACCTCTCCGTGTAATTACAAATAATCACAAGCACGTAGGCCTGACAATAAACGAGAAAAACAGAGGCTCGCATGTCCCAATAATAATAATAATCATAATTACACACATCACAACACATGGCTCATGATCATCCATCTATATTATATATCATATATACATCACATCATATGTAGGATTACTAGATTATCTATAATAATTAATTAAACTATTTAATTAATTATTTTTTTGAAAATCAGGACATGCTCGAAATTTCCAGAATTATCAAGGACATTTTTGTAATTCTGGATGACAGGATAGTCCTTGGAATTTTTATAATTGTCAAGGGTATTTTTATAATTTTGGATGAGAGGACATTCCTTGAAATTTTTAGAATTGTTGAGGGTATTTTCAGAATTCTATACATGAGGATAGTCCTCAAAATTTTTAAAATTCAGAGGGGCAAGATCATCTTTTTCTTAAAAGGATGCCCTAGCCCTCTCCTTGCCCCCTCTGCGCCGCCACCGCCGCTGCCCCTGCGTAGGCGACGGTTGCCCTTTGCGCTCGTCAGTCGCCCTGCCAAGTGTCAGCCACCCCTACGGCCGACGCCGCTGCCCCTGCTGGCGGTAGGGCTGGTCGCGGGCGGTAGCCCTTTACGGGCGCCCTATAGCCAGCCCCCATGCGGGCATCGTGCTGCCAATAGCTACCGCCCGTCGTGCCCGCAGGCACCGCCTTTGCGGGCTGCTACCCCTTGCGGGCTGGCCCTGGCCGCAGCCGACCGCCCCCTTGCGGGGGCCTTGGCCACGGCCTGGCCATGGGTGGCCGACCCTACATGGTGGCTTGCCGTGGCTGGCTGCCCCTCCTCCTTGCTACCTTCGCTGCGAAAACGCAGCAAGAATGCGTAGAACGATTCTACGCGATTCAATCTCATCACACGCATATTAAAACCAATCTTTCGCACGAAAACCTTGGCTCAGATACCACTGTTAAGAAATCTCAGCGGGTACATCACATGCACAACGGAAATCAAAATAAAAATTGGTTTCCCACGAAGATCAAATCATCGTGCAAAAGATTGGGGTCGCGAGAAAAACATAAAAACTGATAAAACTACGATATGTGAGAGATTGATTTTACCTAGGGAGATCGTATATCCCTGTATTCCAGATCCGGATTGAGAAGATGAAGGAGGTCAAGCGTCCTCCTCTCTAGCGGTATCCACACGATGGATCTCGGTAGCGAAACTCCTCCAATTTGATCTTGCAACTCTTGCTCAGAGGGAGGGAGGAGAATAGGAGGTGATGGCTAAAGCTGTAGCCTATCAACCATGAGTCTCCCCTCCTATTTATAAAGAGCCACCAAAAACCCTAAGGCTCCTGCCTTAGTGGGTATTGGATCTCCATCCAATTATCCACTAACCTTGCATTATTGGATCTCTATCCAATAATCTCCTTAGACCTCTAATTGGGCTTTAATAAGGAGCTCATTAGCATAGGATCTCATCTAATGAGAATAGGAGCTAATTGGATCTCCATCAAATCCTCTATTTGCTGAAGCATCCACCATATGTGTGTGACCCTCTAGGCCCAATACTGAGCTGGTCATGAGTCACTCCCATCAGAACTCATTCTGATATAGTGAATTATTATCTCCATAATAATTCACTCGACTCATCGACTATGGACGTACTAGGCCACTACGCCATAGTCCCCAGACGGTACAGGGGGATCGAATCCATCGGACCTATCTGTCCACGGTTATCATGTATCTATAATCCCTCATCCAACTAATATCCCAGAGACCGTATATTGGACATGGTACTGTCAGGTCACATACGGAATCTATCATACTCTCTCTCTAATTGGATTCTCCCGAAGAACTCTTTCTCTCTCAATCCGAATGACCTTAGCCAGGGATTTGTCTAAGCAAGCACATATGAGATATTCCTTTTGTGATACTGAGAGTGGATAATCCTTTATTGATACTCAATTGCCTTCATAAAGTTGGCTACCTATCTCGATAATCAATTGTACCAGATCTGGAACTTTCCAAACCTGTAAGTCTGGCGTCAAAGAAAGGAGTACATATACAAGGCATCCTTGGTATCTCAAGTCTAAGGTCCAGATACATAACTGAGACTATGGAATCGCTGTCTTACATTAGGTATCATTAACCATACAGCATTTCATAAGCGGATCAATCAGTGAACTCAATCTTCAATGAGCACTTGTACTATATCCTTAGTGTCTCTACACAAGTTGCTATGAGACCAGCCGCCTCCATTATATGGACGGGTATATAGTACACCGATTTGTCTGATTATCTCGATATCCCTCTCGAGTAACCTATGACCGGGATTATTTAGGATCTGTGTTTAAAGGTGATCGATTTCATTATCGTGATCTCATCATGATCTGATTCCTATTGCATAGAACTAAGGACATCACAATATATATGCTACAGATAATATAATGCGAGAATATATCAATATTAATTATAAGTAAAAAGATCACATAGCGTGTCACACGTGTCATCACTCACGTGATTGGCTTGCAGGGCACCTGTAACCAGCACCCAGGTTGGTGGGTAAACTGCCCGTACCCGATTTTTCTTGGTATGTTTGATTTTTAGCTCCAAATTCTGAAGCCATTTGGGTTTATAAATACCTTAAGTTTTCTTATATTTAGCATAAGGTTTTACAACAATTTAGGTGATAAAATTTTGTGAAAAACTTGTATGGATTGTAAGGGAAAAAAATGGTTAAGGGAGGGAGCTTAGAGTTAGAAAATTCTCAAGTCTCCCTTGTAAAGCAAAGTGTAATGATTTAGTCTTCACCCAAAGAAGATCGGTAGTGGACGCCGGTGTGCCTCAAGGAGGACTCAGGAGTGGACGTAGGCCGTTAGTATCAAACCACTATAAAACTTGTGAGTTCTTTTGCTTTCCTTGATTACTAATTTGTTTTGATGTTTTCGATTTACTTACTCTTTGAAATTAAAGTTTCAAGTCAAGCATTTCCCTTCTATGTTGCTTATCCTTTGAATTTGCTTATTCCTTCTTAAGTCATTTAGAAGCAAGTAACTTAGCAATCTTCTTTTAATTACTCACTAGTTTCACTTGAACTAAAAAGCTTTGGATATCCGATTTTGCTTCAAGCAAGAGTTTTCATTAAAACAAAAATTTATCCTTGCACTAATTCAAACATTAGTTAATTATCCAAAGCTCTTGCTTGAAGCAAAATCGGATATGTGATAAAAGATATCACATGCTTAGTGTGATAAAAGATAGATGGTTAAATTTCAACCTAATGCTTGCATAATTGAATTGCCACACAAAAATAAATCCTTAATTGCCTTAAGAAATAATAATGTATACACCATAGATATTGAAAAAAATTTGTGATGAATCTTATTTTTCGACTTTGAATGATGATGCTTGGATTTGGCATAAAAGACTAGGTCATGCTAGTATATAACTTCTAAACCAAATTTCTACCAAAGAACTAGTAAGAGGCTTACCTAATCTTAAGTTTATCAAAGATAAAGTATGTGAGACTTGTCAATTAGAAAAATAAATAAAGAGTAGCTTTAAGTTAAAAAATCAAATAAACACCTATAGGCCACTTTAATTGATCCATGGATTTATTTGGACTAATTGACATTAGTAAATATGCATTTGTTATAGTGGATGATTTTAGTAGATATACTTGGACCTATTTTATGGCACATAAAAGTGATACATTTAAATATTTTATAAAATTATTCAAAATAAAAAAGGATGTGTGATTTCTTCAATACGAAGTGATCATGGTGAAGAATTTCAAATAATAATTTTTAAATTTTTTATGATTCGAATGGGTATATCCATAATTTTTCTACTCCATAAATCTATAACAAAATGAGGTAGTAGAAAGAAAAAATAGGAGCTTACAAGAAATGGTTAGAACAATGTTGAATGAACATAGTCTATCCTTTTTGGGCCAAAGCCATTAATACGGCATGCTATGTTTTAAATAGTATTCTTATAAGACCATTACTCACTCCTTATTAATTATGGAATGGTAAAAAATCTAATATTTTTTATTTTAAAATATTTAGTTACAAATTTTTTATTTTAAATGAAAAGGATGCTTTAGGTAAATTTGTTGTAAAATCCGATAAAGAAATTTTTCTAGGTTATTCTCTTATTTCAAAAGCTTATCGTGTTTTTAATAAAAGAACATCAATAACAGAAGAATCTATTTATGTTATTTTTAATAAAATTTTTGAATTTAAAAAATAGATTTTAATGTTGAAGTTGATCTTGGTAACTTGAATTTAAATGATAATACTCCTGAAAGTAACTTGGATGAATCGTCTTCTAAATCCTTACCTAAGAATTGGAAGTATATGAATGATCATCCTAACGAGCTTATAATAGGAGAAACATCAAAAGAAGTTCAAACTCGATCTTCTTTTCAAAAATTTTGTGCAAATGCTGTGTTTCTTTCTCAAATCAAGCCAAAGTGCATTGATGAGGCCCTAAGAGATGATTCTTGAGTTAATGCAATGCATGAAAAGCTTAATCAATTTGAGAGAAATGAGATATGGGAGCTTGTTCCTAGACTTAATGACCAATTAGTAATTGGTATTAAATGTGTCTTTAGAAACAAGCAAGATGAAAATGGTATCATGATTAGAAATAAGGCTAGATTAGTGGCCAATGGTTTCAACTAAGAAGAATGAATCGATTATGATGAAACCTTCGCTCCCGTGGCTAGACTTAAAGCTATAAGGATACCCATTGTCTTTGCTTCTTTTAAAAATTTTAAGTTGTTTCAAATGGATGTTAAAAGTGCTTTTCTAAATGGTTTTATTTCTGAAGAAGTGTATGTTGAACAACTCCCCTGTTTTGAAAATAATCTTCTTCCTAATCATGTTTTCAAACTTGCAAAAGCTCTTTATAGATTAAAACAAGCCCCTCGGGCTTGGTATGAAAGACTTAGTTCTTTTCCTATTTCAAATAAATTTTTAAAAAGCAAGGTTGATACCATATTATTTTTTAAGCATTTTGAAAATGATCTTCTTGTTATTCAAATCTATATTGATGATATCATTTTTGGATCTACAAATAAATCTTTATGTGAGTCTTTTGCTAAAGAAATGAGCCAGTAATTTGAAATGAGTCTAATGGGTGAGTTAACATTCTTCTTAGGATTACAAATAAAATAACTTGATGATGATATTTTTATTAGTCAAACTAAGTACACTTTGAACTTGTTAAAACGATTTGGGATGGAAAATATTAAAGCATTAAACACTCACATTAGCACATCTACAAAGTTGAACTTAGATAATGGAGGAGAAAACTTTCATCAAAAAACTTATAGAGGTATGATAGGAAGTTTATTATACTTAACTACTACTAGACCAGATAGCATGTTTAGTGTTGGATTATGTGCAAGGTATCAATCTAACCCGAAACTCTCTCATTTGAAAGCAGTTAAAACGAATTTTTAGATACTTAAAAGGAACCTCAAAGCTAGGATTATAGTATCCAAAATCAAAGAACTTGGACTTGATTGCCTATTCTGATACCGATTTTGGTGGATGTAGAATAAATAGAAAAAGCACTATCGGAACATGTTAATTTTTAGGGCATGCACTTGTTTCTTGGACTTCCAAAAATAAAATTCAGTAGCTTTTGGATTAAAAACACATTAGAAGATTAGGAATAAAATTAAAAAATATTCTTATAAAGTATGATAATACAAGTGCTATATGTTTAACCAATAATCCTATTCAACATTCAAGAACCAAACATATTGATATTAGATATCATTTTATAAGGGATCATGTAAATTATCAAAATATCTCTTTGGAATTTAGTGACACTGTGTATCAATTAATGGATATTTTTACAAAACCCTTAAATAAAGAACAATTTGATTTTCTTAGAAGAGAACTTGAAATGCTAAATCATGAAAATATATAAATTACTTGATTTCATGAGAATGAGTTTTTTTTTCTTCTAATAATATTTTTGAAATTATTTTATTATTCCCGTGAAATGTTTATCTTATTGTTCTAAAACGGAGAGAAAATTTTTATGATTATGATTTTGTTAATTTATGGATTTATTTGCTATGATTGCTTGAAATTATATGAGATGATTTTAAATGTATAAGCAGCTCTTGAACTTTTAAATCTCCTTGAATGTCTTGGAGTTTTGAGTTTATCTTCAAAATTTACCGTTACAAAATTGAGAGCTATGTTTAATAATATTTTATAACTCCTCCCTTATTTTCTTTCCTTCTTGTTCTCAAGAAGAAAAAAAAATTTATGACTTAACCATATTTTAAAAAGGGAAAGCAAAAACTCGTATGTCTTAAATTCTTTAGCCTCACATTTCACCTTTTTATTAATAACAAAGTGGCAGAAATAGATGTTGATGACTTATGTAATTAAATGGATGTTGATGACTTGTGTAATAACTTAAGAGGAAATTTTCAAATGTTTTGAAGTTCATGAAAAACCTTGATGAATTGCAATTTTCAAATATTTGAAGTTCATGAAAATTATTGATGAGTTGAAATTTTCAAATGTTTGAAGTTCATGAAAATCCTTGATAAGTTGAAATTTTCAAATGTTTGAAATTCACAAAAATCCTTGATGAGTTGATGACTTGATAAATTTAAAAGCAAATTTTTGTTGATATATGAGTATCCTTGAAATATGATTTGCTTGAAATATTGATTGCCTTGATTTACTTGAATTCAAGAGTGCATGATTCTCTTGAACTTGAGTCTTCTTTATTATGGTATGAATTTCGGGGGAGTTAGAATTAACTCCTATTATCAATTGATTGTCATCAACAAAAAGATGGAGATTGTTGAATCTCATATTTTGATGATGAGATTAATTAATGAGTATTTAAATTGAACATGTGTGTTAGAGGAAGAATTGTAAGTCTAACAATGATAGGAGCAATAGAGTTACAACCAGATGATAGGCTAAGTTCAAGCTTGGGCATTGAGCCGGGTTCGGATGATGTAGTGGGACCTCATCGGGAGTTCGCTAAGAGATTCACCGAAGGGATCAGGAAGGTCACTGGGAACACACCGAGAGATTGCCGGAAGAAGACTGAAAGACTCACTGCAAGAATGCCTAAAGCTACCGGATTAGTGAGAGTTAGGTCTTAGTTTAGCTTGTTGGTCATTGAGAGTTGTAATCATTGAGTCGTAGTTAGGGATTGAGTCCTAATTGAGTTAGATTTAGATGAAATCCAAATCAACTCAATAAGGCAACTGGGTCCACTATAGGGTTTGGTTGAGCTTAAGTTGAGGTTGATTAGTTGACCAAAGAATTGGTCAACATCAGGTTTAAGCCGAAATTCAAAAGTGGAGGGAATCACTTTTCAGAGATTCTGGTGGGTAAACCGTCGGTGAGCGGCTATTCAATCGACACCGCCCAGGATTTCGGATGGTTTAACTGCTCATACCTAGGAATCTGGGCACTTTCGACGGTTGACCCGCCCAGGTCAGCGGATGATCCACCCGTACCCAGATTTTTCGGGTGAGTTTGATTTTTGGCTCCAAATTCTGAAGTCATTTGGGGTTTATAAATATCCCATGTTTTCTTACATTTTTATAACAATTTTAGGGATTACATTCTGTGAAAGAAATTGTGTGTGAATTGTAAGAAAAAAGAATATGGGAAGAGAGAGAGCTTAGAGTTCGAAAGTTCTTGAAGTCTCCCTTGTAAGTAAGTGTAAGGGTTTAGTCTTTACCCAAAGAAGATCGGTAGTAGACGTTAGTGTGACTCAAGAAGGAGGACTCGGGAGTAGACGTAGGCCAGTTGGTGCCGAACCACTATAATTGTGAGTATTTCTTAATTCTTGCATTTATTACTCACTTGCAGTTGTCAAGTTCTGAATCATTTTGAACTGAATAGATGCTTCTGATTTTTCCTTACTCCTTGAAAGCAAAGTTTCAAGTCAAGCATTTCCCTTCGACATTGATTTTCTTTTATTGAGATTTGCTTGTTTCCTCTTAAGTCATTTTTAAGCAAGTAACTTAGTAATTTTCTTCGAATCATTCACTTGTTATGATAAGCTTTGATTTATCTATCTTCCTTAAAGCGAAAAAATTTTCGTTAAAACTAAAATTTACACTTGCACTAATTGACTCCCTCTCTTAGTGCCAATTGATTATAAGATCTCCTACTTCGATAATTTATCCTTCGATGGTTTAAGTTTGTGATTGAAGTTTTTCCTATATCACTTATCTTTAGAACATATTAGTTTATAAACTCATCAATTGATTTCATTATTAAAATTTAAGATTCAACATTATCAACCTATATCTCCTCAGTGTTAAGATTAAATTATGAGATTTTCACTTCCACTGATTCATTATTTTCAAAGCATCATATATTATCATATTTGACTATCCTTATACTATGTTTAGAATAATATGATATGTACCCCTTTGAAATTTTTAGATAAATAATAAAATATCTAAAACTAATTCTTGAATCTAATTTTTTTCCTATAATTAAAGATCTATATATCTATAGGACAATCTTAATGATATAAATCTTAAGCTAGGTTTTCTATCAGTCTATAACTCAAAAGAAGTTGATGAAATTGACTTATTACAAACCATATTCAAGATATATATAGCTTCACATCATAATGATTCAAGCATAGAATAATAATCCATCATGCTTCTAGCCATATCTATAAGAGTACGATTTCACCTTTTAGCAATCTTATTATACTATGTCATACCTGATAAATCATACTGAGCATAAAATATTTTATTTTTTTTTAACTCTAATAAAAAATTAGAATTATGATCAGATTTATAATAAATACTATAAAATTTATCACCCATGTTAGATTTGATAATTTTGATTTTTTATATAATTATCTCTTGACCTCATTTATGTACACGTAAATGTGTCAACAACCTGAGACCTTATATAGATATATAGTCATTTCCCAATAAGTTATATTAAATATAATAAAATATTTCTCTTCACTAAAATAGAAACATAAAATGACTCGCAGATATAAATATATATAATCTCAAGGAGTTTATAAAATTATATTTTATCTTAATATTTGATTATATGATCATTGTAAAAGATTTACATTAGTCATGTATAAACTATCATATAAAATTTAAAAGTTAACTTTTATTAAATCATACTAAATTTAAAACCACCAAGAGATAAACAATATCTTGACAATTATAAGTAAGAACCTAAATTTCTAGATCTATAAGAATATAGCATGTATCTTCAAGATGATTAAATGCATCATCTCTATGCATAGGCAATAAATACTAACTATAATCACTTTAGCTTTAAGATAATTTCTTGTAATAATTAATATTTTATTCTCTTTTGATTTTCATATTAAAATGAATCTCTGTTGTTAGTGACATATGTTGAAGCATTAAAATCAATCCATCAAGTATTAGAAAAGGATTTATATAATATCTAATTTAAAATATACAATAATCAAAGTAATATATTTTGCTTTCAAATCAAACACTATATTTCTTTTTCACATGACCTTTCTTGCTACATAAGTAGCACTTTTTTGTAAATTTTTTTTATGAGTTTATATAGTATTTATAAATTCAAGTAATTTACATTTTAACTTTCTTTTATTATTATCACTCCTTAATTAGTACCCAAAATATTATGAGTCTTTCCTACTTTGATCTTAATTCTTTCGAAACATATATACTAATTAGCTCATTAAAATTTTATTTATCCTTAATTTGATTATAGTGGACTTTAAATGAGTTAAACTAGGACAAAATAAAATCAAGAATAAATTGTATAAGAAAGGATTCAATTATATTCATGCTCAATGTTCTTGAGCTTATAGCTTTGTTACCTATATTGAGGATATAATCTTGAGTTCCTTGATTACTATCATATTGAATTTCAATCAGTTCTTTCATTAATATGTTAGCTAATGACTTATTAATAAATTTAAATTAATCTTTAAAATATTTTAGTGCACTAATTATAGACGGTAATAAAGTCTAAATATTATTAGTAATTATTATAAAACTGAATCTTTTGGATCTTTTTTTATTAGTTATATTAATTATTTATTTCATCGAACTTTTAAGTAATTAAATCTATGATCCTTTCAACTAATCTAATTAAGGTCTATCACACCAAGTGTAAATTGCATATGCTCAAGTCATGACATTTACAAGAATACAATTAAATAAGTACTATTATAATAATATAATATTAATATTTTAATTTTTTAGGTAATGTTGAACTATTGATATCATCTCAATTTCACCTTTGAGTAAAATATTAATATATCTAGTATTCATCTAAAAATATTTATGGAAGATTGATACTATCATTATGGAATAGTGTTACTACCTTTGGTATATAATCATAAATTGTAAGGATATCCAAAACATTATCATCATATCCTTTCACATAATTGTTCGAAATAGATTTTATTTTAGGATTATCTATATTTCATAATTATGTGTGTCATTATGAATATTATTTTTTAATATTATTTAGGACTAATTCTTTAATATAATTTTATAAGTTATTAGTCTAGGCTATTTTGATGGCTATAAGACTAATATAATAATATAAAATATAGTTTAAAATATCCTATAAATATAATTATTTCCTATTAACATATCAGATATCATTTAGAGATATAAGTTATAAATAAATTTATCAAATTTTAACTAATGTCAAAATAATTTAATAATAAAATAATAATCATAATAATTATTGAATGTTAAACATTATAAAGGTAAACTTATATAATAATTGTAATCATGATGAAACATAAATCATATTTTTATATAAAATATATTATTTCATAATTTCAAACATATACATCTGAAAAATCAAATAAATATACATGAATAATAATTTATTTTTATTTATCACTTACAAAATTTAATCAATAAGTCATATATGAATACCATAAAAAATAATTTATTTTTTTTATAACTTCACATAGAACCATTATACTAGTCAACCTTATTTAACTAGATAAGGACTAAACATCAATCAAATTAAATTAAACAACAATTAAAATCAATCAACATAAAAAATTATCAAAATTTGATTTTTTAAATTTGATCAAGATTTGAGTGCTCAAATCTAAATCTAGTTAAGTAATAAAAATATAATTATGATCAATTTCGATCAAAGCATTTGATTAAAATAAATCAAATTAGTCAATTTTATAATTGAGGACATAATTTAGAAAATTTTAATTTTGGAATGGTAAGACTATATTTTTTACATAGGATATATGAAGAAAATTTATGATTTCTAGAAGGGCAAAATTGAAAATTAAAATTATTATATTTATGAGGGGTAAAATTGTTCTTTTAGTAAAACCCTAACAATCTCTTTGTACAATCACTACAAAAGGTGCGATCGCCACCCTTTAAACCATGCGCAACTATCACTTACTCGAGGCCTTCGGCATACAGTTGATGTCGACCATGACCAACAAATGTTGTTGTGGCAGTGCTGCAGTAGCTTCTACACAGCGATGTTGCGACAACTACCACATGCAGCAATGTTGCGCAGCCACTATTGTCATCACGGGAAGTGGCGCTACTACAATCACCTAACATTGTGGTGTTATGCAGTTGCTGCTTGCAATTGGGTGGGCAATCACCGAAAGATATCACCTCAACAATATTATCGCTAACAACAAGTTATCGATAGCAGTTCGCCAATCAAGTATAAGGATCTTTACATCACTCACAAGTAGATGATTGGATAAAAAATAGATCGATAATACAAACAAATCATTCATGCATGATAAATAAAAACTAATTAACACCTCATAAGCGAAAGGTGCTAACCAAGATCTAAAGTATTTAATTTCACAACTATGGCTCTAATATTAATTGTAAGCATAAAACCATCTTTATGCTATTATGCGAAAAAAACTTTAATATCAAAACCTAAAATCAAAAATTTATATATCTAAATTTATGATGTGTACCTTTTAATAGTTACTCAGAAAACCTTGACATGATCTATAAGTGCATTATCATCAGATCAGAAATTTATAATGATGACGGTCTATAAGGATAAATTGTCATGGGCTTAGCTGATTCTGCCTAAGCCGTGCGGTACCGAAGCGTGTCCATCCGCAAAGGTCAGCCTTCCCCGAGATCTCCTAGGGTCCCTTAGGACTTACAAAAGAGAAAACGAGCCAGAAAAAGTAATTCCAATGGGATCCACAAGCAACTGCTTAAGCAAACACTTTATAAAGCGAGATACAAATTAACCCATGGACATTACAAACTCAGAAAGGTTGCATATAAAGGATAATGGTCCATTACAAACCGAAGTCCCCACAAGTGCTTACAAGACACATTCGTATTTACAAGCCAAAATCGGTCACAAAGCAAACCAAACTAGGGCTACTAAGTCTATTGCAAGCCTACTACTTGTTATACAATGTATGTACACAAACCGAAGGACACAGATAAATATGAGCATTTCATCAAATACCTTGTTTACATTGTTATCCGTGACATTCTCCCCCACTTATTCCTTCGACGTCCTCGTCGAAGTCACTGTAGATGCTGCATCTCCTCACATTTTACTTAATCTTCAATCTTCTTCTTTGGCCGCAACATGCCCCTTTAGCTCCTAGTCGGTCTCCGCCGCTGTTGTTAAGTAGTCGACTCTGATCCGTCATGCTACTTCAACTCACCAATGATTGAATCTGGTGTGGGTTGGTTGAGTTGTGCTGATTCTTGTTGGTTCTCGCGGATCCTTCTGATGAAAGAAAAGACCTGTCTTATTATGTGCCAGTATCGTAGTATACTCATGTTGCTTGAATTGGGTGGATACTTGTTGGAACTTTGACGAGCATCGCCTCACAGACTTTAAGGTTTTTGAGGTCCTTCCTCCATAATGTTTGCCCATTGATCATTCTTCCACGTTTAGTTGTCACTTCCAAGTAGGTTCGCATCACTCCCACTTTCGATTAGCATTCAATTGAGAAATGAAACGGACAATCTACTCTCAGTAGTATTGATCACCAATGGTGAGGATTTGATAACTAGTGTCTTCCATAAGCTTTTTTTAAAGAGTCACTGAACTTCTGCAGAGCTCCTCTGTTGGATAAGTAAGAGAACTGGGATACTTGACTTCACTCATTCTCTTAGTAGTTGAGAAGGCAAAGCTACTTGGCTTCACTCACCTTCTCGAGTTAAGAGAATTGGGGTACTCAGTTTCGCTTATTCTCCTAAGTTGAGAAGGCAAAGGTTACTCGATTTTGCCTGCCTCCTCGAGTTTATACTTCATGTATTGAGCTGGGTACTAACATTCGCCCGCTCTTTACTCACACTTCTGAAGTACTAGAAGTGTTTGCACTCCGTGCGTTGAGTTAGCTACTGTGGTTCGCCTTCCTACTGCCATTGAACTTTTGGAATGCAAGAAGTTTTGCCCGAAAAGAACTTTGTTCCTTGGTCGAGCACTCCTGCATCAACCCAAAGTCCCTCGCTTTCGAGTATCTTGATGAGAAGTACAGTGACACCGATCTTATGAAGTTCCTTGGCCTCTACCCTTCCGCCCTGTCTTGGTACTTGGAGTTTGCTTTTGCATTCTCCAACTCCTCGGCCCCTTTTACGACTAATGCTCTCCCTCCGTGAGAGCAAGGGATCGATGACTCCATGAAAGTCCTACCTCTGTGGTACCATGGTGCTGCCAAGCCCATAGCCCTACTATATGTTACCTTGCATCTTCATCCCTTCCTTCACGATCGGTAGATCCGCCTCTGTGGCACTGTAGTGCTCCTCCGAGTCTACCTCCTTTCTAATCGACGCTTTGCTTTTGGGTAGCTGAGCTCCACTGGACTCGTCATCGCTTCCTCACCCCTTTCGACCACCTGCTTCAACACTATTGTGTCCTCCTAGCAGTTCTCCTTGGTCGATGGAAAGACAGACTACAACTCTCATGCATGGCCTCCACCATCTTGTTGCAGGGCTCGTGCCGATTCTGTTCTCCTTAGCTTCCTTGGTAGCAACGTTCGCTTACTCGGCCTTGTCCTCTGACTTGCTGGGCTCCCTTAAGCGAATGTGAGCACTGAAGTAGTTCAACTCTCTAGTCGCTCCGATCATACCTTTGTATAATCAAATCCCCTCCATGGGACTCATTGGTACTTGCAATCTGACTTCTCCCTTGGTGGTACACAGCCCCCATATGCTGATGACCAATGCTTTCATTTTATACAAACTTCGTTGCGCACACACAAAAGACTCACCTCTGCGGTATCATGACATTCACCCCTTGAATCCATAGCCTTCTTGCCATTACATTGTTCACCGAAGTGGAGCTTCTAGTAGCTCATAATCATTCACATGATCACATCCCCCTCCATGGGACTCCCTGGTACTTGCACTTGGACTTCTTCCTCGGTGGTATATAGCCCCCATATGCTGATGACTAAGGCTTTCATCCAATGTAAGCTTCGATGCACACACGAAGACCCGCCTTTGCGGTACCACATCATTCACTCCTTGAATTCATAGTCCTTCTTGTTGTGTCATACACCAAAGTAGAGCTCCCAGTAACTCCTGATCATACCTCCGCATGATCGTGTCCCTCACGGGACACGACCGCATATGTTGCATTGCCACGAACTATTCCACCATGATCCGTTGCACCATGTAGCCTCCTGGTGACATCTCAATTGCATACAGATTCTCGTGTGATAAACTCGGACTATGACTTCTCCATGTATAGCCTTTGCCAACACATCGTAGGGCCTCCGCCACTTCAATTTTTGGTTCGCTCCCTTGGCAATTCACCTTCGTCCACCCACTCTTAGGTCACACCCGGATGAAGCATAGCTCTATGATAGTTCATCGCCTAGTAGCTCATGAAGTCCCATGACTTTGCTAGAATTGATGCACCATTGTCTGGATCCTGGGCCTCTATCCCTTACCAGCACAATCTATACTATGCACCACTTGTTCCTGACAACTCGAATGGCAACACTGTGGCATATTCTTCAAGAGTACCCGCCTCTGCATCCTCTTGCCCTGTGCTAAGGTATCCTGATCCCAACTTCACCTCCGCAAGTTGAATCACCTTTGTTACTCTGTCAAATGCATCTCTGAGATAACTTGCATGTGCCTCGAAGGTCCCTTTATCTTTGGCACCATGCAAGATAAGTCCCCATTAGAATAAAGAACCCATGAAATGACATATGATCCCACTCTTGCCTCTACAAAAGTTCATGCCTTTGACCTCTGTCCAATGAAAGCTCTGTGTCTCTGCTCCATGTTCCATCTTCTATGTCGACTCCCTTCATGTGACTTGGATACTTCACCAAGTTCCACCCAAGTTGCTTTGCTCCTCAATTTATGTTGAGTTGATAATGGCCCTCGCGTCCATCATTCCATAGTCAGCTCTTCGTTGAGTTTAATTTCCACATCGACTCTAAGTATGCCTTCATATAATGTTACCTTGGATTGCTCTCCCACTTGATCTCGAAATGCATCCACCAATGCATTACCTCATTCGAGATCATGTGATGACTCCTCGTTACTCATTCGGTCTATTAAGCTTTGTGAAGATATAGCCTTGAGGAACTCTTCCTCTATATGTGTGGTCTATTGCACATGATTCTCCCTCTAGAGAACTAAGACTTATCCCTCCTGGATATCTGTCCCATTGGAGCAACTTTCCTCTTTACATTCTTCCCACTGGAAGTTTTGGAGACCACCATCCCCCTTTGCATCACTCCATCTTGCTAAACAATTTGTGCCTTATTCTGCCCTCACAAATGCACTTACTAGATTGTGACCCTTCGCCAATAGAGTCTTCACTGCACCCTTCAAGGTCTAGCAACATGTTGAACTTGTTGCACACTTCAGTCGCCTACGGACGTATCCTTTCTATGCTGAAGAGAAAGTTCTGATGCTCCATGGTGCCGAGTTCCAATCGCGCCTTGGGATGGGCATGAACAATCTGTCGTCTGTGTACAAGCCCTTGCATGAATACCAAATCCTTCAAGTTAGCAATTCCACTCACCTCTGTGAGCTTTACACAACTCTTTCGGTCATTGCGCAACACCTCCCACTTTGCACGGTCTCATCTTTCACCAAGTGCCCCGCTTGCCTTGAGAACAGTTAAGTTTGTTACCAATATCGAGTTGTAGCTCGAACTCAACCATCCTAATTTTTGTGCGCTACACATTCTTTTTTGTTTGCTTGTCCTCGTGGTGCCTCTCGCGCAAAGGGTTGGTCATTCCTCTGAATATCAATCCTGGATGCCCGCTCCTCTGAGTGACTCCTTCCCCTACATCTCAATGTCCATTTCCCACAAATGATTACGCGTGCTGGCTGTCCTCCACACAGCCCAACTAGGTCTCCCACGTTTGTATGATGAGTGTTTCTGCGTGTACTTGTCTCACTCTGATACCACAATGTCATGGGTTTAGCTAATTCTACCTAAGCCTTGCGGCACCAATGCGTGTCCATCCGCAAAGTTCAGCCTTCCCCGATATCTCCTAGGGTCCCTTAGGACTTATAAAAGAGAAAATAAGCTAGAAGAAGCAATTCCAACGGGATCCACAAGCAACTGCTCAGGCAAACACTTTATAAAGCCAGATACAAATTACACCCATGGACATTACAAACTCAAAAAGGTTGCACACAAAGGATAATGATCGATTATAGACCGACGTTCCCACAAGTGCTTACAAGACACGCTCGTATTTACAAGCCAAAATTGATCACAAAGCAAATCAAACTAGGTCTACTAAGCCTACTACAAGTCCGCTACTTGTTGTACAAGGTATGTACACAAACCGAAGGACACAAATAAATATGAGCATTTCATCAAACACCTTATTTACATTGTTATCCGTGACATTGGGAGATGGTAGAAGATCTTTAAACTCTTATTGACTAGTTAACGTGACTAATGAGAGATGAGAGAAGATTTGTAATCTCTTAATCATGTCAAGTATCCCGTCTCCTTTTATCTGCGTATTCGTGTATCCGTGTATTCACATATTGTGTATTTAGTCGATAATCTATTTATAGGCGAGAGCAAAAGAGTCTAAGATAAGTAATTAGAAGAGCCCCTCTCATCAATGTCATCTCCTAAGGATTCCTTCTATAATTCGACTTTTGTTTTATTGGTCGATAATCTAGAATCTAATCATATTAATAATATATCTTATCTAATTAGATAGGACCACATAATCTAATAGTGATGCCTAAAGATGTAAGTGATGTTGATTAGGATAAACATGAGTTAAAAGCATGTAAATATCATTTGCTTTATATCATACAAAATTAAATTGATAAATATTTTATATTTTTGGAAAATATCAACTAGTTTAATCAGCAACAACTTTAATAGTTTATCACAAGGTCTTGGGATCTAATCCCGTCTTTGTCTTTTAAAAAAACACTAATTTATATATGATATTATTTAGATAAGTTAAAATACCCTTCTAAATGAAGAAGATAAAGAGTTGCTTCTTATTTGTATGCTTCTATTTGAGAAAGATGCAAAATTCTGGGATTTATACATGAAAATCTAGTATTCTATGCTATCACACTAGTGAAAAATAATAAACTTAACATATAGATGATAATACTAGATACTAAAGGTTAGGGAAAAATGAAGGCTATTATGTGATAGAGATCAATACCAATGTGGCATAACGGGTTTCTAAAATCAAATCTTTGAATAAAGTTTAATAACATATATATAAAGTGTACAAACACATCTATTATTATCTTTTTTCAAAAAAAGTCGTGAAGTATGATGGAATAGTAATGATATGATTCTAGACAATCTATAATGGTAACGTCGTAACTTTCAAAAGAATGATATCTTGATTTTGTTTATGTTACTCATATTTATTTGAAAAATAATCATACAAGGAATAATTAGTAAATTAAATAAAAGTGAATTGTTTAAAGATAACTTGATATTGCAATTCACAGAAATAATCATTAAAATAATACATTTCAGAAGGAGAATAAAAATGACCTCAAACAACTAGAATAGTATGTGCATGCAAGAGATGATTTGCATTCATTTGAATTGAAGGGTGATATGTATTATTTTCAGGCTGTAGATAGTAAAATAGTTCTCTGTTGAATCAAGCATCATCATTAATTTTATTTTAGTATTGATGGCTTATATAGTTAGGCGTTAGACCATAAAATCAGTTATGCTTGTGTAGCTGCGATGTTTTTCTAGATTAATGAATTTTATATGTATTCTTAGCAAAAATATTTAACAAGGCGAGAGTTATCAAGATTGATTTACAATAATTTATTGAAGGATTTGTTTCCTTGATCAACAATAAATTGATGTTTGGAAATTAGAAACACTATTATTCTGATAAATAAATCCTTAAAATTGAAGGATTGGTCATTTAAATTCCTATATATTCTAGTGTTTTAATTGTAAAGAATTAGAAAGTCTTAGGTTTTCTTTCTTTGTTAGATCTAGAAAGATCGATAAAGAATTCTTTATATCCTCTTAGAGATGATGTAAGTAGGCATTCGATTTGGGTTTCTATAAACTCGAATGAGACTTTTTAGTTTTGTTTTCTTTCTTTCATATGAAATCGAGCAAGAGGTAATGAACCTCTTATAAACTACTAGTAGGCTTCTTATTCTTTGATCTGAAAACCCATTATTGTTTGTTTTTGGGATTTAGCTTTCCTCACAAATACTTATGCCACCAATATAACATATATATATATATATATATATATATATATATATATATATATATATATATATATATATATATATATATATATATATATATATATACACACACACACACAAAAATAAGACTATTCATGAAAAATCTCAACACCCAATTGAGAGAACTGGTTACCAATATGCTTGGTGGTCATTGAACAATGATAGGTGGTAAGTACCATGATATTATTCAACTGACTTTAAATATGGTGGCATATTTGTTTATTTATTTATTTAGTCCTCAATCAAAATTATATTTTTATATTTAGAAAAAATAGAATGCTCTTTTATCCAACACAGTATCTAAAGGTTGGATTTTCATCTCGTAGTAATATAAAAAGAACATGTTTCATTTTGGATGAATTCTCGAAAAAGCTTTTTTCTTAAGGCTTTTTCATGAAGGTATTCCTTTTTCATATTTTTCAGTGGCACTCCTATTTGTTTTAATCTCTGAAATGCCCTATGATAAGATAATTAAAACAATATTTGTTAGGTACATCTTATAGATATATCCATAGAGTGATTCGGTCTAATTCCCCAAGTTATAATATCTTAAATAGATTTATAATATTTTGATGACATATCAAAAATATTATAAGCTTATTGAGAATATTATAACTGGGATGGAAGTTTTCATTTTTAGTTGTTCTTGTTCCTAAATCAATAAGGATATATATTTGAAACCCTCTTTTTTAGATAAGTTGATTTCAATTGAGTTTTGAGTCCATTTGCTTAAATTATAATATTTTTGAATAACTTATAGTATTTTTTTGCTTGAGTTATAATGGTTTGAGTATTTCACCATAATAATATATGTTTATTCTAAAACATTATGATACATAGTTAAATCTTACATATGGAGAACCAGAGTAATTCATCTTATGATAGCTCTAGTTATTTTGTCATGAGAATATTCTAAGAATTATGACAAATGCAGAGCCCTCCTTTAAAATATAAAAAGAAAGTAGTTTCTTGAAAAAGTGAAAAAAAGAAAAACTCATGAATTCACCCTTTGTTATCTTCCATCTATACATGCATTTGAACCAACAGTATCACCAGCCATTTCTTTTGAAATGTTCATCAACTCAGAGTTCGTACAGAAAATAATAAAGAAGCATGGTCTGTTGGAATCCCAGAACACTAATAACGGAAGAGTAAAAGAAAAAAATGGATCGCTCATCCTCCTTTATATGAACTTTCAAATGGACAAACGAATACCAAATGTGCTGACAACCTTAGATTTATTTTTAGATAATTTATCCAAAAAAAATCTCGAGTAATGAGGTTTTATCATGTGATGTCCCCATCTTTGTTTTTATTAATGGTGCCTCTTTTTATGAAAATTTGATTAATAACCTTGAATCGATTTGATTGAAGATGGATCCATCCACGAGTTGGTTTAGCCCGATCGTTGATTCACTCAGATCGATTATTTTGATTGAGTTGCAAGTTAGATTGGTAATGGGTCAAGTCTATTGCGGGTCTGATTTTCCTCTTAAAAATGAAGGTTTATATTCGTGAGCTATATCGATTAAGTATAACCCTATTATAAGCAGTCCTGGCAAAGAACTCCTCTTCGACGATTGCACTCAGTTTTTTCTCTCTTCAGTTCGAGTTAGATAGTACTTAGCTCTTGTCTTCCCCAAGTTCGTCGGTGTCGATTATGGGCAGTAAACTCGTCTCTCCTCCAGTTGTGTGTCCTCTCCTCACTGGCTTCAATTCATTCCTCTTCGGCTTTGTCAACGCTTGATTTTCCTCTAGCAAGAGACTTGGTGACTTTTCCCTAGCATCACCAATCCTTCCTTCAATGACTTCCTCTCTCTCTGATAAGCCTCTGCCCTAACCTTTTAATCTATAATGCCTAACTATTTAGGATTGTCGATCAATTGAATTTAGGGTCAGTAGATCAATTGAAATTTTGGACCTCTGCCCAATGGTACAACCAAACTAGTAGTGACACTACTTAAACTTATAGAATTATTTTTAAAATATAATTTTAAAAACTATCTAAAAATAAAAGTAAATTAAGAAAATAATACTAAATATATTAGAATTATGTTATAATTGTTATATAAAAGTTTCGATAGATTTAGAGTGTAATTACTCAAATTATACTCTCTTTACACTTGCATTGTGCTGATAATAGATTCAATATAGAAATATCATATTTCAATAATTAATGGTCTTAAATTCAAAAAAATAGAAAATATGATACTAAACATGTTAGAATTATGTTATGATAGTTTCTCAGAAGTTTGAATAGGTTTTGAGGATAATTCTCTTATTTTCTATTCTGTTGGTGATGATGATTGTGACCACCACCATGACCTCCTATGACAACGCCACCATTGAAGCTTGAATAGGTTTGGGGATAATTCTACTCGTTTGGGGATACTAGATTGAATAGGTTTGGGAATAAAGCTTAAATAGGCTTGGGTATAATTCTTAGAATTATGTTATGATAGTTCCTAAGAAGTTTGAATAGGTTTAGGGATAATTCACTTATTTCCTATCCTGTTGGTGATGATGATTGTGACCCTCCCCCTCACCTAGTTCATTCCTCTTCTCTTTGACGACGCTCACCTATTGCCGCTTTAGACGACTAGGGTTCACGCTCATGCAATCCCTATTTTTTGTTACTGACTGTGACGACAACAACCATCACACCAGCAAGAAGGTTAGCAACACCACCTTCTTTGATGTTGCTGTTACATTGATCGAATAGGGATAACAAAGTGATTTAGGAAAAAAAGAAATATACTTTAGGACCTGATCCAGTTTATGTCGAATAAATGGGTTCAACCCAAAAAAAATAAAGTCAATGAAGGTCGATAGACATCGGCTTTCTTTTTTTATTTTATACAGGATTTTTTAATTATCTTATGAAAAAAAAGGGCACCTCTCAATAAAAATAAAATATGAAGGCCTCATATAGTAAAACCTCATTTTTTGGGCTAAATTACCCTCAATTTTTCATATTTTATAGGATCAACTAAAAGTTGGCACAAGAGACCGTTACCATGATCATATCTTGTGTTTCAATAGGAATAAGATGGATGGATAGAATAGTAATTGTAATGTGACTGAGTGCTAATTAAATGTGTGAATGAGAGAGAGAGATTGAGACAGAAATATGCTCCACTCAAAAAAATTATAAGTAGCAATTGCATGCAGCATATGTGTGTTTTAGATGATTACCTACAGATAGGGGAGAGAAAAGGAGGTTTTCACGGTCCGTTTTCCTTATTCTTGTTTACAACACGATTTGCAATAAGAAATTTCACATTCTAAATAATATCGCAATGAAGATTTTTATTTGAACCAATTTTTATTAGTTATAATCTTATTTTAAAAATTTTAATATTTAAAAATATCTATATAGATGGATGTAAATATTATTTTTCTTCCTTCTTCTCTTTAAGCAATGAGCAACGCCCAGCAACAAGTGACGGATGAGCAATGTCAAGCAACAAACATCCAAATAAGGTTAGACGATGTCAAGCAAAGTTCTTATCCACTTGCGTCGTATCGTCGAACAACATATGACGACATCAAGCAATGAGGAAGTGACGAGTAGAACAACTAGGGAGCGACAAGCAACATCTAAGGAATTATGAGAAACTAAAGGATAAGATTTCTTCTACGCATACTGCAAGTGACCTACTTAGAGATAACAGAACAAATAAGTACCTACTTAGGAATAACAAAACAACTATAAGTTAACTATTTGTTTCTACCAATAGCATAAACCAATAGAGATTTGATCTTCCGGATGAAATGATAGTGATAAAAAAAATTTTAAGATAGAAATAGAACCAAGGTTGTCAAAACCATTGGATCATTGGGTCGATTGGTTTGATTGCTTGTTTAACTAAAAAAAATATTTTATGATATATCAAGTAATTTAAAATTGTATATATTAAAATAGTAAAATAGTAAAACTAATTAAAAAAATTATAGAAAGTCATAAAAATGAAAATATCAACCATTATAAACAAAAATGTTTATTCAAATTAAATTACACATGACAAAATCTTTGTAGTAACTAAATTTATCCCATTTGAAATCAATTATTCAATGATATAAAAGAAATACTTTATCCAATATAATTGTCATGACTTAAATAGCATATAATCTTAATCAAGATAGACACTTTTTAGTCATGAAAATGTGTAGTCCTACCCCAGGAATCAATTTTGTTTTATAATCTGAATTTTTAGACTTAATTTTGTTTCATTGTAATATTTGTTTCATTTTCTTCGTATACATTTTGATCCTCAAATTCGTAATCATCATTAGAATCCAAGTCATTAAGATTAAGATTGAAAGCATCATTTGTCTGTCACATTTAGTAAAGCTGATCATAATTTATTTCCCTTGTTAACTCTAATTTCATTATTAATGTAAATATTATATTAAATAAATAATGAAAAATAAGTTAGGAGTATTTAAGTAAACTTTTGCTTATTATGAAACCATATCGATTTTATATAACCTGATATCTTCAAGTTATCCAAAAACCGATCGGGTCAATTAGTTCATCTCAATTATTCAACACATCGTATCCAATAAATGAATTAGACTGTTTAATAGTCCAATTCTGATTTGTTCAATTAGATTATCGGATTTGATCTAATTCTGATATTGACAGGTTACACAGATGCATATATGGCAAGAGATATTGACACAAGGAAGTCCACATTAGGTTTTATACTTACTTTTGTAGGGGGAGCTGTGTCATGACAGTCCAGATTGTAAAGGTGTATTGCTCTCTCTACCACAGAGGCAGAATATATTGCTACTACAGAGGTTTGTAAAGAAATATTATAAATGAAAGGATTCTTACAAGAATTGGGACTGAAACAGGAAAACTATATGGTGTATTGTGATAGTCAGAGTGTCATCCATTTATGCAAGAACCCAACATTTCATTTCAAGTCAAAGCATATATATGTCATATATCACTGGATCATAAATGTGCTTAAAGAGAAGCAGTTACAGCTTTAGAAAATTCATACAGATGATAATGGGGTAGACATGTTGACAAAGACTTTACCAAAAGAGAGACAGAAGATGTTCCGACAGCTGGTCGGCATGGCTTCACATTGAGGAGTCATGAGACAGCCTCCCTTATAGGCTGAAGGGGGAGGTTGTTGGGCAGATGGCCCAGATTCAGCCCATAATGGGCTTTAGTGAAGCCCACAGCCCAGAACCTCACTTATATTAACCTAAAACCTAGATTAGGTGGCTAGGGTTGAGATTAAGAGAGCAGTGACAACTGAAAACGTGGGTGAGAGAAAGAAGACTACAGATTGACAATAGAGGCCAGAAAATAAGAGAAGAAGACAAGGACAAGAAAAGACTATTCTCAATCATTCAAATCTTAGGTTAGATCAGTTTGTAGTGGATTCTTACTATGATCTCTTGGGAAGGTTTTGGATATTGTGCTTATGATTATAGTCATTGTATTCTTGTGATTCTCTTGTGACTGTTACTTTGGGCTTGGGCAAGAAGCCTTGAGATCTGTATATTCATTATTTTGATAGTGAATTTTCTCTGGCTTGTCCCGTGATTTTTACCCTTCGAGTTGAAGGGGTTTTTCACGTAAATCTTGGTGTTCATCTGATTGTGATTTCTGTTTGATTCCGCTGTGTGTGACGGTCTACTAGTATTTGTTCGTATACAAAGTTTATTCCTGTTTTATTCTCATCAGTATAATGTGTATTACAATTGATGTGGATCAATTAATATGGCCTGCATCTTGCATTCTACAATTCCTGACGTTTAGGCCTACTATAATAAGCAACTTCATTTGAGCTTAACAACTACCCATTGTAAGCATCAAAGAACCCACTTAAATTGATATTGCTTGATCAACTAAATCTTGTTTCCGAGAACCCATTGTAAGCACCAGAATCTAGTTTATATAATTTGTTCATTAATTCAAAATTTAGATGGCGTTGATACCTTTTAATTTTTTATTATAATTTCTTAGAAGTAAATTAGGTTTTCATCTATATTTTTAAATGAATATACCAATCTTAACTGAAGTTAGTCATAATTAATGTACTCTTATTCAGTACCTTAGCGAGCAGATTAATGTCGTTGCTTGTTCGAGTTGGGCTTCTTTCTCATTGTTTAACCTATATCTATGCCTCTGTTTGGAAACTTCCATAAGCATTAGCGCGTTTGGAAACTTCCATATATGAGTGCACCTAGCACCTCATATAATATAAATGAAAACAGCTTCCTGCTTTCTATATTGATATGTGATATTTTATAATAAAATTAAAGTATTAGAATCCTATAGGATTCTAAGTTTGGATTGATCTCTTTAAGTAAATTAGTCTACTTGAAACTCTATAGGTGTTTATTCCTCCTTGGTATTCGACTACAAGAGCTAAATAAAAGATTGATCTTGCTTGATGAAAAAGAGTAGCTATAAGTGTTTATATAGGGTTCCCAAATCCTAAGTCTAATAGGACTCCTATTTCTAGTAAACTTCTTCTTAATAAGACTATAACTCATAATCAAATTCCTACTCAAACCCTAGAGAGAGTCCTAAGCTAAATGAAACTCCTCCTCTCTAACCCTAATCGCCTCCTCTCAGCCCTAGCCAACTTCTCCTCATCAAGGTAGGCAGCCAATTGGGTCGATTATAAGCTTGACTTGGTTGACCCGACCCGAATCCAACTCCAACTCCTAACCATACTCTAATTCAACCGAATCTTAACCCTACAAGGATTTGGGCTGATTTATTACAATGAACTCAAATCTCCTCCTAGCCGACCTGATGTGAGGTCTAGGTCGGCCAATAAAGCCTAATCTAAGGACTCAACCCAATCGACTAGGACCTGACACAATTGGGGTCCTAACAGATCCGCCCTCTTCAAATCAGTCTTGTCCTCAAGGCTAAGGCTCTATTAATTTTGGGTCCTTATCTACAATTCTTCTTCAAGCTTCCTCGTGGTTTCTACGGTATGCACACTATGATCCTGCGATCAAGCATTGTCTTGTATCTTCCATCGGTGGTAGTAGCATATGGACGATAGTGCATCACGATCCTATGATCCCACGCGATCATCAGCTAAACTTGGACCTCTTCATTAGCTGAGATCTCCGGTGGGTGGATATGGGTTAAGTCATCCTCTCTAAACTTTCATTTGCGGTGATATATTTGGAGGATCAGTTATATTTTTAAATTTGTGCGCCATAAATCATGGCTCTAATGTAATCTTCAATTTTGTATGGTCCAAAGAAATAGGGAGACCACTTCCTTGAGGCTCAAGTCTTCATAGATTACTGCTGGTAGGGCTAAAGACAAAGGAAGACTCGATCTTCAATAGCAAACTTCATTCTACTCCGTTGTTTGTTGGGTAGTTGTTTCTTTCTTGCATGGGCTGGTATGTGGTTTTTCTTTAATGGTAGCCAGGCTTTCCTCTAAGATAGTGGCTACCCTCTGGTAGAGTCCATAGTAATATGAGCCCGATCTGAGTTTGGAGTGAGTAGAAGCTCACGTTTCTCTGGTTTTCTATCGTCTCTCCTTTATGCCATTGACTAGTATCATATCAAGCCATAAATTCAACAATGGTCAACATCTTGTAGTCGTAGATTGAAAGTTTCAGGTGATATGGAGAGAGGGCTTTGCTGATATAGGCTAGGGGTCAGCCATCTTGCATGAGGATGGCACCAATTTCGGTTCCCGATACGTCAGATTTAATTACAAACATTTTATCGGAGTTAGGTAAAGTTAGCACCGTTGTAGATTGAATCACAATTGTGAGGGCATCAAAAGCTATTGTAGCTTCATCTGGCCAGATGAAGACATCTTTTTTCAATAATGTCATGAGGGGAGCTGATCTTGCCATCATCCTCCACGTACTTGCGGTGGTCATACGATCGGGTGGGGGGCAGTTTTGTCGGTTCAACAAACTTATCCAAAAATTCAACAAGCAATGAGGGGAGGTTTGAATCTTCGTTCATCATTGATTCCTCTATTAGTAGCCCTTGAAGTTGTATTAGGAAACCGATATGTTATTTGTACAGCACCCTCTCTATACGTTGGGTCGAAATAATCGATACTTCGCTCCCGCACTTTCCTCGTAGGATCACCTATTTCCTATAGCTAAAAAATTTTCATGATTAATTTAGAAAAATTTTAGGAAACATCACCTAGAGTGGACAGCCATTCAACGCTGAGCATTACTTAATAATCATCAAGTGGTAGAAGGAAGAAGTCTGTGGAGATTTCTTGGTCCTGTAAAACTAGTTTCACCCGAGGACTCTTTCGGTTGTAGTTGAGGATTCGACCATCTATGACTTTTACATTGAACCTGCTGTAATCTTCAATCCGGAGAGTTAATTGGATAGCAACCTTGTTGTCCATGAAATTATTGGTGCTTCCAGTGTTGATAAGAATGGTGATCGGTTGGTGTTCGAGGAATCCATCGAAATTCCTCATAACATGCTTAGACTTCTGATGAGACCTGGGTTCCTTCGCTTGAACGATCGCCCCATTGTTGTCGCAGTATATGAGAATTGGTTCCACGCTGCTTAGTATGACTCCCAAATCTTTGATGAACTTCTTCATCCATACCCCTTCCTTTGCTGCTTCTGTTATTCTGCTAGAGCAGTGTATTCCGCCTCTGTGGTCGAGTCGGCAGTAGTATCTTACTTGGAACTCTTCCAGCTTACTGCTCCTCTATTCATGGTGAAAACATACCCTGAATTTGACTTGCTATCATCAATATCAGACTGAAAACTTGAGCCCGTGTAGCCCTCAACTTGGAGGCTACCTCCTTCATATACCAGTAAAAGATACTTAGTCCTTCTCAAGTACTTAAGGATACACTTTACTGCCTTCTAGTGTTCTAAACCTGGATCTGCCTGATACCTGCTTGTGACACTCAAAGCATATGCTATAACAGGCCTGATACATAGCATCACATACATAGTAGATCCTATCGCTGAGGCACAAGGTATCTTATGCATGTCTGCCCTTTCTTCAGGAGTCTTTGGGGACATACTCCTAGAAAGTGATATTCTATGTCTCATCGGTATGAGACCTCTCTTAGAATTCTCCATGCCAAATCTTTTGACAATGGAGTCTATGTACCTAGACTGGGATAAGCCAAGCATCCTTTTAGATCTATCTCTATAGATCCGGGTCCCCAAAATATAGGATGCTTCCCCTAAGTCTTTCATGGAGAAGTTTCTGGATAGCCAAGCTTTTACTATGGAGAGCATTCCTACATCATTCCAATGATTAGGATGTCATCCACATATAACACCAAGAAGATGCTAGTACTTCCACTTACCTTCCTGTACACACAAGGTTCATTTTCGTTCTTAACGAAGTCATAAGATCTAATCGTCTTATCAAATCTTATGTTCCAACTTCGGGAAGCTTACTTTAGTTCATAAATGGACTTGAGCAACATGCATACTTCATCTGGACTCTCTTTGGATATGAATCCCTCTGGTTGTATCATACACACCTCCTCCTCGAGGTTGCCATTGAGGAATATAATTTTGACATCCATCTGCCAAATCTCATAGTTATAGTGTGCTGCAATGGCCAAAATAATTCTAATGGACTTAAGCATGGTTACAGGTGAAAAGGTTTCGTCATTCTTATACTCCTTGAATTTCTCAAAGGCCTTAAATTTGTACTTCATTAAGTACATGTGTCCATACCTAGAGAAATCATTAGTGAATGTAATGAAGTATGAGTAACCACCTATAGCCTGAGTTGACATGGGACCACATACATAGTGACATCACTATGTATGAGTTCCAATAACTCGGTGGCTCTCTCTCCAATTCCACTAAAAGGAGAGTTGGTCATCTTCCCATGAAGGTAAGGTTCACAAATTGCATATGTCTAATAGTCAAATGGATCTAAGTATCCATCTTTTAGTAACTTTTGAATCATTCCCTCGTATGTATGACCTAGCCTACAATGTCATAGGCATGCATTATTCACCTCATTTCTTTTCCTCTTAGACATTTATATTCATGATATGTGGAGAAGTGTCTAACACATATAAGCCATTTATAAGGGTCCCTCTAGTGATGATCTCATCATCCATAATTATTGAATAATTATTATTCTAAAAAACTAATTTATATCCATTAATTATGAAACAAAAGATGGAAATAATATTTTTGATAATAGAGGAAACAAAATAGCATGCATCCAATATAATAATAACTCCACTAGGCTAATGTAGGGTGATCTCCCCAATGGCAACTGCAGTAACTCTTGCTCCATTGCCCATCTTGAGGTCTATCTCACCTCTAGTCAATCTTTTAGGTCTTGCCAGAAAATGTAATTTACAGATATGATAAACACTCCCGATATCTAATACCCATGTGTTATCATGAAAATATGACAAGTGAAGACTGATCATAAATATACCTGAAGCTTCTCTAAGCTTCTGTTTCACCTTCTCTGCAAGGTAGTCGTTACAGTTCCTCTTCCAATGCCTGTCTTGGCCGTAGTGGAAGCACTGTCCTTTATCCTTTGCTGGGTCTTTCTAGGCAACCTTTGCATTAGCCGGTCTTTCTTTATCCTTGCCCTTCTTAAGGGTCTTGCTGGCCTTCCATTTCCAATTGGTCTCAACAATATAGAGAACTGACTTCTCTTTCTTGATGGTACTCTTAGCTTCCCTCAACATATTGAGAAGCAAAGGTAGAGTCACGTCAAACTTATTTATATTAAAGTTAATAATGAACCGTGAAAAGAAATCTGGTAGGGACTAAAGTATAAGATCAACATACATGTTATCATTTAGGATTATCTTTATACTTCACAAAGCAAGTGATCTCATTATCGCTTGTCTTTTCCTCCGGCGTGGGCACTATCGTATTAAGAACATATATGATTTTCTCTTTCGTGAGAACAATTCTTAAATTATGGAGCCTTTAGACCAATGAGGCGGTTGGCATCAAGTATGCCACATAGGGGTTTTGCAAGCGACAAACAAGATATAGTGTAAATAAATAACATACAGACTTCACAGAAAATACTAATTAGGATATGAACTTCTATCTTAATGTACTCCCACTATTTTCTTAGCGTATCACGCGACACCCTCGACACGTGAGACGGAAGTCTCCGACAGACTCAGTGGGGATTGGGATCCAATTGGCATCTTAGTGCAACCTCGAGGGACTCGACCAATTACACTAAGCCCAAAAGGTAGGCAACTCTTGCTAATCATAACTCCTTGTAATTCCCATTATGTTCGGCCTCTAAATCATCATACTCTCGAGGGACTCGACCAACCATGATGTTCAGTTAAGTCATCACCATCGTTACAAGATGAGTCTGATTGGATGATATGCCCTGGAGGGATTCGACCAAGCACACCATGTCCTCTGGTCACCGGTGACATCTTTATGTCATAGGCAAGATCTCGATCACAAAGATAGGTGAGTCTCGAGGGACTCGACCAACTCAACCTATGTCGTGATTCAATTTCTTCCTATAACGATGAAAGGCCACGTGGGTCAATCTTATTACCTCACGCTTACCGACTTAATATTATCTTAGGAGGGGTTTTTGTATCGGTCTCCTAATATTTCATGTCATACACATATATATTTACATCGCATATAAATATATATACATATATCTAGTAGGTGTATAACACATCACATATGCAAGCCACACTGGATGATCATGAGTCATCACATAATATGATTAAGCCCGAGCTAATGGGTCTAATCACTCATAATAGGATCTATGTGTGCATTGGTGCATCTTTATGCCCTGTGATTATTGATCTCGTCATCATCGGTTTCGTCGGATCGTCGCATCACCATGCATCGTGATCTCCCGCCACGGCATCGTAGGTCTCGCTGTCACCTCCATGCTCCTGCTGCGCCTCTCCATGTAATTACAAATAATCACAGGCACGTAGGCCCAACAATAAACGAGAAAAAACATAGGCTCGCAGGCTCTAATAATAATAATAATCATAATTACACACATCAACACTTGGCTCATGATCATCCATCCACATCATACATCACATGTATATCACATCATATGTAGGATTACTAGATATATATAATAATTAAATAAACTATTTAATTAATTATTTTTCTGAAAATCAGGACATGTTCAGAATTTTTAGAATTATCAAGGGTATTTTTATAATTCTGGATGAGAGGATAGTCCTCAAAAATTTCAGAATTATTGAGAGTATTTTCAGAATTTTGAACAAGAGGATAGTCCTTAAAATTTTTGAAATTTAAATGAGTAGGATCATCCTTTTCTCAAAAGGATGTCATAACCCTTCTTGCCCCATCTGCGCCGCAGTCGCCACCGCTGCTGCCCCTGCGTAGGTGGCGGTTGCCCTTGATCGCCGGCAGCCACCCTGCCAAGGGGCAGCCACCCTGCCGGCGCCTCCGACCCTGCTGGTGGCAACCCCTTGTGGGCACCCTGCAACCGGCCCCCTTTGCGGGTGCCGTGCTGGCAGTAATCGGCCGTGACCGTAGGCATCGCCCTTGGGGGCTGCTGCCCCTACGAGCGACGCCGGCCTCCCTTACGAGCTGCTGCACTGGCCGTAACCAGCCGCCCCCTTGCAGGGGGCCTTAGCCGCGGCCTGGCAGTGGGTGGCCGGCCCTGGATGGGGGATGGCTGTGGCTGGCTGCCCCTCCTTCTCGCGGCCTTCATTGTGAAAACATAGCAAGAACGAGTAGAATGATTCTACGCGATTCAATCTCATCACACACAGTTTAAAACCAATCTTTCGCACGAAAACCTTGGCTCTAATACCACTGTTGGGAAACCTCAGCGGTAGCATCACATGCGCAGCGAAAATCAAAATAAAAAATTGGTTTCCCACACAGATTAAATCATCGTGCAAAATATTGGGGTCGTGAGAAAAACGCAGAAACCAATAAAACCAAGATGTGTGAAAGATTGATTTTACCTAGGGAGATAGTATATCCCTATATTTCCAGATCCGAATGGAGAGGATGAAGGAGGTCAAACGTCCTCCTCTCTAGCGGTATCCACACGATGGATCTCTACAGCGAAACTCCTCGAATCGAATTTTGCAACTCTTGCGTAAAGGGACGGAGGAGAATAGGAGGTGGTGGCTAAAGCTACAGCCTATCATCCATGAGTGTCCCCTCTTATTTTTTGAGAGCCACAAAAAAATCCTAGGGCTCCTTCCTTAGTGGGTATTGGATCTGCATCCAATTACTTACTAACCATGTATTGTTGGATCTCTATCTAATAATCTCCTTAGGCCTCTAATTGGGCCTTAATCAAGGAGCCCATCAGCATAGGGTCTCATCTAATGAGAATAGGGGCTAATTGGATCTCCATCCAATCCTCTATTCGTTGAAGCATCCACCATATGTGTGTGACCCTCTAGGCCTGATACCGAGCTGGCTGTGAGTCACTCCCATCAGAACTTCTTTTAAAATAGTGAATTATTATCCTCATAATAATTCACTCTACTCATCGACTATGGACGTACTAGGCCACTACGTCATAGTCCCCAAATGGTACAGGGGGATCGAATCCATCGGAGATATCTGTCCACAGTTATCGTGTATCTATAATCACTCATCCAACTAATATCCCAGAGACCGTATATTGGACATGGTACTGTCAGGTCACATATAGAATCCGTTATAGTCTCGTTCTAATCGGATTCTCTCAGAGAACTTTTTCTCTCTTAATCCGAATGACCTTAGCTAGGGATTTGTCTAAGCAAGCACATATGAGATATTCTTCTCATGATACCGAGAGTGGATGATCCTCTATTGACACTCAATTGCCTTCATAAGGTTGGCTACCAATCCCGAAAACCAGTTGTACTATATCTGAAACTTTCCAAACCTGTAAGTCTGGCGTCAAAGAAAGAAGTACTTATATAAGGCGTTCTTGGTGTCTCAAGTCTAAGGACCAGATACACAATTGGGATTATGGAATCGCTGTCTGACATTAGGTATCATTAACCATACAACATTCCATAAGCAGATCAATCAGTGAACTCATTCTTCAATAAGCACCTGTACTATATCCTTAGTGTCTCCACACAAGTGGCTATGAGACCAGTCGCCTCCATCATATGGACGGGTATCTAGTATATTGATCTGTCCGGTTATCTCAATGTCCCTCTCGAGTTACCTATGACCGGGATTATTTAGGATCTTTGTTTAAAGGTGAATCGATCTCATTATCGTGATCTCATCACGATCCGATTCCCATTGCACAGAACCAAGGACATCACAATATATATGTAGCAAATAATATAATGTGAGAATATACTAATATTAATCATAAGCAAAAAGATTACGCAGTGTGTCACACGTGCCATCACTCACGTGATTGGCTTGTAGGGCACCTGTAACTAGCACCTAGCCCTTTCGTTGATCTTTCATCGACTTCTTCTCGGGTAAGTTTCTTAGGCTGAGAGGTTCTGTTGGCAGTAGGGGAGGCTGAAGGTTTAATGGATGCGGGTCGATTCATGATCGTGGTCCTTCGACCATCGTTGTTCAGCCATTCCTTATAGATGCAGGCAAAGGAGATGGCAGCGCTCAATGTATACGGTTGTCACTTCTTGACTTCGCATCTTATCTCTAGCTTTAATCCTTCAATAAATGTCCCTAACAATTGCTTTTCATACCAATCTTAAGTTTGATTTAAAAGATGCTCAAACCTAGTTTAATATTCTTGCACGGTTGAGGTTTAATAAATCTTCACGAGTTGGCCATTCGTGTTCTTGTACTCTATCGGTCTAAAGCAGATCAGCAGCCCGCTTTTGAATTACATCCATGTGGGGACTTCGTGGGTGTGCTTATACCAATCATACCACTGAATAGCTTCTCTTCCTAGATGAATGATAGCAATATCGACCATAGAAGCCTCTAGGGTCCTGTGATAGTAGAAGTACTACTTTGCACGTGAAATCAACTCGGTCGGGTCTCCATCTTCCCATCATGGGAAGTTCACCCTTGTGCATGGATATGATGAGTCCATCACATGTTCCTCTTTCTCTAGTGGGTTCTCCTTGTAATTGGAACTCTCGCCACGCTATGATCTTCTTGGGCTCGGTGATCGGCCCAATCTAAACTCTATGAAGAGAGTGTGTAGTTCGTCCTCCATACGTGTCTTGAATGCCTCCAACTTAGCACTAATCAGATCTATCGATGCCATGGTGTAAAATCTAGGTCTATAATGTCGAGTCCTTCTCTTGTTGTTGGATCAATGGCGTGAACCGGTTGGGTGGATTGGTGGCCGAAAGAGATGGTGGATCAAGGGTAGATGGCTGTGGTTTGGGGCTGATAGTTTGTTATTTTTTGTTGCTGTTGGGACTATGGTATGAAGCTGCTGTAGGGGTCATATATGGGGTATTATGTCCAAAGGTTAAGGTTAGAGAGATGGTTTAGGATTGTTGTTGGTGACAACAATGGTTTTAGTGGAGATTGGTGGCCGAAAGGGTGATGGATCAAGGTTGCAGTTTTGGATTGACAATTTACAGTTTAGGTTGCTATTGGTGCTGTAGTTTGAGGGTGTTGTGGGGGCTAGAAATGGTTTCGGTGGTAGTGGTTTGAGGTTGGGAAGGAAGGTTTAGGGTTGCTGTTGGGGGCAACAATCGGTTTGGTGTGGTTGAGGCATGAAGTGCCCAGTAACAAGGCTACAGAATTCTCCATCATGGGTAGCAGTTTTATGACGAAAGAATTCCAACAGTATGTCAAGGATTTTGGTGTAATTTTGCCAGCGAGAAGTATAGGAGGATAGCAGCAAATAGATAGATATATCGATGGCAACAAAGTCGGCAAAGATAGTTTAGATATGCGTCAACAACAAAAGATCGTTGCACCAGTTTTTACACTACTATTTGGGCTAGCTGTAGAGATTAAAAGTGGGCTATGATGGCTACGTCTCAAGGCTAAAGGGGTGCCTTAGGATTGATGTGAGTGGTAGCAACAAATTTGATAGAGATCAGTTGTGTATGAAGTAAGAAACACCAAAAAGTATGACAGCAGAATTTTTCATCAAAAGATAGCAATTTTACAATGAAAGTTCTAGCGATATTGCAACAGTATTTCGAGGAATATGGCAGGATAAAATCAACAAGGATAGCAACAATATATATGATAGGATATGGTGGCAAATATGGCAACCAGATGGCAGCAAGATTGGATGCGACAGCAACATACGGCTATGAGTTTGCAGTGTAACTTTCATCATAAAGATGATAACTTTACGATAATAAGTTTTTATAGCGAGATAGATAATGCTGAAGGTCAGATCAATTCAAAGTATTGAAGAGAATATGACATCAAGTTTTTGGCAAAAAACATGGCACCAAAGTAGAAGGCGAGTAAAAAATTGCATCAACGTCGAAAGATCATTACAATAGTTTATTTTGGCCAACAATTTTTTCAACAAGATAGAGGGATGACAAGGATTGTAACAATGGTAGATGTAACTATTTTTTTTGGTTTTTGGATAAGTAAATTACAGTAGTAGGAAGGTAGATATCAAAACTTGATGCAATTTTGGTGGAGAGTGCAGATGATGTTTATACGGCGGTGGTGATGACGGCAGGTCAACGATGATCATAGTAATTATGGTTGCTTGGGAGGTGGTGGATGGTTGGATGAAGGTAGCGACTATGGAAGGGCAGCGAAGCACCAAGAACGCTGCTCTGACACCAAGTGTTAGAACCCCACACGTTTCTAAAGCTTGGATTGATCTATGAAGTGGATCAGCCTCCTTGGAACTCTATAGGGGTTCCTCCCTTCTTGGTATTTGGCTACAAGAGCTGAAGAAAAAATTGATCTATTGCTTGATGAAAAGGGGTGGCCACAAGTGTTTATATAGGGTTCCCAAACCTTAATTCTAATAGAACTCCTACTTCTAGTAAATTTATTTTTAATAAGACTCCAACTCCTAATCAAACTCCTACTCAAACCCTAGAGGGAGTCCCAAGCTAAGTGAAACTCTTTCTCTCTAATCCTAGCCGACTTTCCCTCATTAAGGTGGGCGGTCAATTGAGTTTATTACAAGCTTGACTTGATTGACCTAATCTGAATCTAACTTCGACTCCTAACCAGACTCTAGTTCAGCCGAATCCTAATTCTATTAGGATTTGACTTATTTATTATAATGGACTAAAATCTTCTCTTAACCGACCTAATGTTATGTCTAGACCGATGAACAAAATCCAATCTAAAGACTCAACTCAATCGATTAGGACCTGACTCATCTGGTCCTAACATAAAGTAGTAACACAGTGCATTATATAAGTATATTTAAAACATTGATTTAAATGAAAACACTGAATTGAAGTCACACAGCTCATTATATAAGTATATTTAAAAATAGAAATGAAAATACTGAATTGAAGTCACACAGCGCATATAACATAATATAGAAAGATATTAGCCAGCTGTTTGGTAAATACATTTGATTAATTGCTTGCTATATGATTTTATTCAATGAAACTGCAAGGCAAGGGTATAAAAAGCAGAAGGTCTCTCGCAACGTTGAAATAAAGGAAGTTATGCTCTAGTTGTTTACGATAATTTTCTTAATATTGGAGTCTATGATTTTACACTCAATTACATTATTGGTGTGGATAGTTCAATCCTTTTCTGATTGCCATCTCTTATTTGCCCCTCTCTGATTGTAAACTTGAAACCATACTCCATCCTGCGCAAGAGCAAGCCTAGTGAAGAGCCGAGAAAGAGGTATAACAAACAACGGCGTTAGTTGAGTGGGTGCCTTACAGTTAGTGTGCGAAAACCCTTATTTGTTGAGTTTTGGCAGCTCTGCTCTAATCTCCGGTGGAAGCTCTGTGCCGATTTAGCCTTTAAGTAGAAAGGAAGCAGTAAACAAAGAAAACATTAGATGTAGGGTCGGGTGCGAGTGTTGGGGTAGAGAGAGGTGATATTGTGTTGTCAGTTTTGAAAGTGAATGAGTTCGGGTCGGGCAAGCAAGAATAAACAGTACTGATGCTTGTGTTGTAAGAGGAAAGGAAGCAAAATTTAAAGATTCAAATTACTGTTTTCTTCTTTATTGGAGTTGCCTTAAAAGAACAGGCAAGTGAGAAAGGCTTATTTAATCGACTGTGATACCGTGTGTGAGCAGTATACCGAATCCAACATGTTCCCCTCCTCCTTTCTTTGTCCGGGCTGTAGAACAAAGTGTAGGACAAGCAGTCTTTTCTCTTATCTTTTGAAGGAAGCTAGGAATCTTGAGAAACTACTCAATCAAGTGAGTTGAAGCAAACCTGTTTGTTTTTTCAAGCAAGGGTTTTATCCGGGTCATCCTTTTTCTTCATAGTGTAAAGGTGCTACGTAGTATATGTGAAAAAGGATTTTATTATAATGGCACGAATATGTAAATAATATGTGATAGAATTTTAGAGGAATTTTATGTAGATTAATCTTTAAGGGGGATAACTCTTGGAATGTTATAGAAGTTCCTCCCTCCTTCTAGTCGGTCAGATTACTGAATGAAAATTGATCTATTGTTTAATGAAAAGATATGGATGTTATATGCTTATATATGACTTCAAACCTTAACCTTATGGAGGCTTCTCCCTAAAGCCAAATTTCTTTATTACCCCTCTATCCTAGTCGACTTATCCAATAAGGGGTCAGCGGCTAGGAAGCCCTAAGGCTTCAAGACTTCTTCCCCCTAAACCCTAGCTGACTCCTCAATCAAAGGAGATGATGACAAAATTAGGAGGATATTACATGACTCAAGACTTTATTGATTCCTTAACTTATTGAGCATAGGACCCATCTAAGCTAGGGTCCTAACAGACCCGCCCTCTTCAAATCAACCTTGCCCTCAAGGCTGAGATTTCATGTCTCCGGGTCTTGATTTGTAATTCCTTATCAGCTTGGGTGTCGGTTAGAAAGATCTGGGCTGAGTCGTCTTTAAACTACTGGTTACAGGTGCCTTACAAGCCAATCACGTGAGTGATGGCACGTGTGACACACTATACGATATTTTTACTTATAATTATTATTTATATATTCTCACATTATATTATCTATTGCATATATATTCTGACGTCCTTGGTTCTGTACAATGCGAGTCGGATCGTGATGAGATCACGATAATGAGATCGATTCACTTATAAACACAGTTCATGAATAATCTCGGTCATAGGTTACTCGAGAGAGACATCGAGATAACCGGACAGACCCGTGTATTATATACTCATCCATATGATGGAGGCGGCTGGTTTCATAGCCACTTGTGTGGAGACACTAAGGATATAGTACAGGTTCTCATTGGAGAATGAGTTCACTAATTGATCTGCTTATAGAATGATGTATGGTTAATAATACCTAATATCAGACAGTGATTCCATAGTCTCGGTTGTGTACCTGGTCCTTAGACTTGAGACACCAAGGATGTCTTGTACGAGTACTCCTTTCTTTTTTTGATGCCAGACTTACAGGTTTGGAAAGTTTCAGATCTGGTACAACTGGTTATCGAGATTAGTAGCCAACCTTAAGAATACAATTGAGTGTCAATAGAGGATCATCCACTCTCGGTATCATGAGAGGAATATCCTATATGTGTTTGCTCAGACAAATCCCTAGCCAGAGTCATTCAGATTGAGAGAGAAAGAGTTCTCTGGGAGAATTTGATTAGAGCGAGACTATGACGGATTTCGTATGTGACCTAATAGTACCATTTCTAATATACGGTCTCTGGGATATTAGTTGTATGAGCGATTATAGATACACGATAATTATGGACAGACAGGTCTGATGGATTCAATCCCCTTGTACTGTTTAGGGACTATGGCGTAGTGGCCTAGTACGTCCATAGTTGATGAATCAAGTGAATTACTAGGGGGATAATAATTCACTATATCAGAAGAAATTCTGAAGAGAGCGACTCACGACCAGCTCGTATCGGGCCTAGAGGGTCACACACATATGGTGGATACTTCAGCGAATAGAGGATTGGATGGAGATCCAATTAGTTCCTATTCTCATTAAATGAGACCCTTTGCTGATGGGCTCCTTGCTTAAGGCCCAATTAGAGGCCTAAGGATATTATTGGATAGAGATCTAATAATGTATGGTTAGTGGGTTATTGGATGGAGATCCAATACCCACTGAGGTAGGAGCCCTATGATTTTTGGTGACTCTCTATAAATAGGAGGGGAGACTCATGGTTGAGAGGCTACAACTTTAGCCACCACCTCCTATTCTCCTCCTTCCCTTTGTGCAAAAGTTGCGAGATCAGATTAGAGGAGTTTCGCTGCAGAGATCCATCATGTGGATACCGCTAGAGAGGAGGATGCTTGACCTCCTTCATCTTCTCCATCCGGATCTGGAATATAGGGATATATAATCTCTCTAGGTAAAATCAATCTCTCACACATCGCGGTTTTATCGATTTTTGTATTTTTCTCGTGACCCTAATCTTTTACACGATGATTTGATCTACGTGGGAAACCAACTTTTTGTTTTGATTTCTGCTGCGCATGCGATGCTCCCGCTGAGGTTTCCCAACATAAACTTCTACCTGAAGGATCACCTGTATTTTTGATTTGGTGCGCAGATCTGATCTCCAGGTTGGGGCCCCAATGTTATCCATAATTTTGAAGGTCCAAAGTAGTAGGGGGACCACTTCCTTGAGGTTTGAATTTCCTACTGGTATAGTTGGAAGTGTAAGGAAGCTCGATCTTTAAGTTTGTCAAGATGTCGTTTCTTCTTTGCATGTGTTGTCATGTGGTTAGTCTTTAATAGCAGCCAATCTTTCTTCTGGAATTGTGACTACCCTATAGTATGGTTCAGGATGATGAGAGTTTATTCGGACGTGAGCATAGATTATAATTTTTCTGAGCCTACTTCTCTTTCGTGTCATGGACCTGTGTTGAGCCAAACTTTAAATTAGTAGCAATTAGTATCTCCTTTAGACACCTTATGTAGAATATGGGGAAATCCTCGACGCGGATTAGGAGTTGGTCATCTTGCGTAAGGGTGATGCTGATCCCAACTCTTAATGTGTCTGTTCCAATTATGAACATCTGGCCACGATTTGGTGTGGACGACATCATGGTCGTGAGGGCTATAGTTCCACTCGGTCAAGGTGGTGCATCTTTCTTCATAGTGAGAGGGGTAATGTTCATGCTTTGTTGAGTTCTACAAATGATCCTACCCTTACTTTAATTGTACCACTAGCGAGACTTAATTTTCTCGTGGTCTTAGGCCGTGGGTCGGAGGTCATCATCAAGGAAGACTTTGAGTATCATGGTTTGATCCTGAGAAAAGTCATGGAAGTCACCCGAGATCTAAAAATGCCGCATCAACAACCATGGTGGGTTCGATGAGATATAACATTTCAGAAAAACTTATCCTTAAAGACAAGGATGTTAGGATATGTCGCAGTGGGAAAAAGGCATAGCTGAATAATTTGTGTCTTTGTCATCTCCTGGGCGACCCACTTAACTTCAATCTTCTGAGGTTGTGGGCAACAATCTGGCTGAGCATCAGCTGGTAGAAGTTTCGGCCAGTTCAACATAGGGGGTCATGCAGCTTGGGGGTAGTGAGCTCAGTTTGGTAGAGACACCTAAAATTTTAACAAGTAGTGGGAGAGGGTTCTTGTGTTCAATCTTTTGAAACTCTTGAATTTGAATTGAGAAGTTGCTGGATTATTCTTTTGGTTCCTTCTCCAAGCGATGTGTTGTGACCGTAGTTGCTTTGCTCCCTCATTTTCCACGTAGAATTACTTATTTCCCTTTGCTGAAAAATTTCATGGTTAGCTTTGAAAAATTTCACAAAACATTTTCAATCATGGATAACCAATCAACGCCAAGCGCTATTTCAATTTCATCGAGAGGTAGGAGGAAAAAATCAGCAACTACGTTTTGATCTTATAAAATTAGTTTTACCAACGACCACTTCTGGTTGCACTTTAGAATTTGGACGTTAGCTACTTTGACTTTGAACCTGCTATAATCTTCTTTTTGGAGCATCAAACGGGCAACAACATTGCTGCTCATGAAGTTGTGTATGCTCCCGGTGTCAATGAGAATGATGACGGGCTACCGCTTAAAAAACCCTTCGATCTTTAATTTCTGTAGGTTTGTGTAGTCGGTTAAGGTAGGGACCGTGTGGGTGGCCGTTTATGGTATATTCTCTCCTTATGCTCAAGAGTCATATCTTCAAGTTTGGGTTCTTCAATAGGTACAATCATTAGAGGTCTCTCCTTTTTACAATAGTCTTCTAGGCTCTATAGTTTATCATAATGCCCATATAGGCCCTTTGCCGATCTGTTACGAATATTTTCTCTTGTTAATTTCTTTGGCTGAGGGGGTTGGCTAACAGTAGGAGGGGTTGAAAGCTTTGGTGCTGCTAGTCGGGGAGTGACCCTAGTCCTCTGGGCTTCATGGTTCAGTCGCTCCTTTTGATGTCATGCGACGGAGATGACTGCCATAAGTGTGTACGACTATCATGCTTTAACTTCTTCCCTAATTTTTAGCTTCAAGCCCTCAATAAAGGTCCCAAATAGTTATTTTTCATACCAATCATGAGTTTGATTAGATAACCTTTAAAACATGGTTTGGTACTCTTAGATGGTGAAAGTTTGACGGATCTTTGCTTGTTGTTTGTCAATGTTCTTGTAATCGGTTGGTGCTGAAGGTTTATATGTTGTTGGTTAGGATGTAGTTCTCATGCTACGAGATTTTGATTGATGTGCCCTTCTTAAAGTTGTGCGAAGAAGATTGATGTCGTCGAGATGTAGGGCTATCGTGCCTTAACTTCACTTCTTATCTCCGGTGGGATCTCTTTGTGATCTGAACTCGCACCATACTGTAATATTCTTGGGCTCAGTGATCAACCCAATCTAAACTCCTCGTAGAGAGCACATAGGTTAGCCTCCATATGCATCTTAAAAGCCCCTAATTTGGCTTCAAATAGACCTACCAATGTCATGATGTAAAGATCTCCAACCTGTCAAATAAACCAATTGAAGAGGGTGGCTGCAATCTTCAGGTTGAAGGCAGTAAGAGGATGAGACGGCTTTGATGATGTTGCAAAATCGTCGGGGCTACGGTGGTGTAATTCCCAAGTGGTTGCTATGTTGATGGAGGATAACAGCAAAGGGGATCTGGATCATGAAGCAGCAACGGTAGTGGAGGAAGAAGAGGGCAGCAGTAACATCGGTTGTGGGTCTGTGGTGCGACTTTGTGGTTGTAGGTGGAGATGGTAGCTGTTTGTAGGCACTTGTGGTAGAGGTGGTTACAACAAGGGTGCAGCTACGACAGAGGGAAGAAGGGCAGCGGAGAGCACGGTTGTTGTCGAGGAGGGTAGCAGCGGTGTGGAGCGAGAGATCGTTGTTGGTAACTTGTGTAGCGAGGGATCGCTGCTGGCTATGAACAAGGAAGATGGCAGAGAACGATCACTACTAGCAGTGTTAATATAGCAAGAGATCGCTGCTGGTTGTGATCAATTCGTTGTTGGCCGCAATTAAAGCAAATGGCAGCGAAAGATCGCTACTAGTAGCATTTGTGCTGCAAAAGAGCATTGCAGTTGTGATGGTAACAAGAGATCGCTGCCAGTAATGTTATGCAGCAAGAGATCGCTACTGGTCATGATCAAGTCACTGCTGGTCGCGATCAAGGTAGATGGCAGTGAGAGATCGGTGCTGGCTACGATCAAGGAGGATGGCAGCGAGAGATTGCTGCTGGTTGTGATCAAGTCACTACTGATCATGATCAAGGTAGATGATAGCATTTATGCAGCATGAGATGTGTGTTGCGGTTGAAGGGATAAGGGGAGATTTGGTGGCCGAAAGATTAGTGGATCGGTGGATGTATAAGCTATGGTTTAGGCTTCTTTTGTGACTATTTTGGGTGTAGTTTTGGCTGTGGTTTTGTGGAGTTTTGGGGCTGTGATGGTAGAGGATGAAGGTTAGCAAAAGGGTTTTGGATCTGGGGTAGATGGTAGTAAAGGTTTGAGAGAATTCAATGAAAATTTGCTGTGGTAGATGTTGTCTTTGTAGAAGTAGAATTGTCGTCGAAGAAACAATGATTTCTTGACAAAATTTTTAGCAATAAATTGAGAATTTTTTGGAGGAAATTGATAGCAAAATCTCGGTTTCGATAGTAGCAAGGATGACACAAGAGATTAGAAAATTTAGATAGCAATAAAAACATTGCAAGTTACAATCACAGAATTCTCGTCACAAAATCAGTAATTTATGACGAAAGTTTGCAGCAAGGAAAGGACATTTTCAGAGATCGATGTAGAAAGTGTGTAAAAATTTTTGTTTAAAAAGATGGCAGCAAGATCGGCTTTTAGGCAGGAAGTATGCGGCTGAAAATTTCTGCAGTGTTCTTCCGTTTGTAGTTTACGACGAAGAGTTGCAGCAACTAAGGATGTTTTCAGAGATGAATTCAATGATAGATCAAACATAGATCAAAGCCGAGACAATATAGAAAGTATGCAAGAATTTTCATTCAAAAATATGGCAGTAAGAACGGCTTTAAGTAGCAATATGTGACTGAAATTTTTTGTAGCAATCCTTCATTCGCAAAGATAATAACTTTTACGGCGAAAGAAATTTGCAGCAAAGGATAGATCAAAAGTTCCCTTTGGTATTCTATAGATAGAAAACTAAAGCAGCAAAAGGTACTGGTGATAGGGAAATACTAGATTTCTGATGCAATTGGTGGTGGTAGCAGCATATTGATTTGATCTGTGGTAGGAGATGATGGTGGAGACGACGACATCAAGAGCAATTATTAGAATTGCTTGGCTGATGGTGCGTGACAGAAATGGCAACAAAGGCAGCAAGATCGCTACTATGATATCGTATGATAGAACCCCAAAGAAAATCTATGTAGATTGACCTTTGAGGGAGATCAACCCTTGGAACGCTACAGGGGTTCCTCCGTCCTTGTAGTCGGCCAGATGGCTGAATGAAAACTGATCTCTTGCTTAATGAAAAGAGGCGAAGGCTACATACTTATATAGGACTCCAAGCCCTAACCGTAGGGAGACTCCTCCCCAAAGCCAAATCCCTTTATTACTCCTCTACCCTAGCTAACTTGCGCAATAAGAGACTGATGGCTAGGAAGCCCTAAGGCTTCAAGACTCATTCCCCCAAAACCCTAGCCAACTACTCAATCAAAGAGGATGATGACAAAATTATGAAGATTATTATATGACTCAAGACTTTATTGACTCATTGGCTTATTAAGTTTAGAACTTATTCATACTAATATCCTAACAATATAAGCATAAAGGTTCTTTTCGAATGAGACTATATTCCTTGTCAGAAATAAAATCCCAAAGTTCCTTCTCTGCCGACTAGAAGATATGTGCCATTAAGACAATGAAAAGATAGTAGTAGCATTAATAGGAACAGTAGGGCAGGGGTAAACGAGATAGATATGGAATTAACAGAAAGGCTCTTTCAATTGGTGTTATGCTATTAGGTAGCTATGAGCTCCTTCTATACAACCATTGAGGGAAGGTCCAAATGGAAACATCCATTTGTGCGAAGGTTCAAATGAAATGTCGGGAAGTTTTCGTTCTTTAGCCTAGAAACTCATTATGACTTCAGCTAATCAGTCTTTGAGCTATCCTAATCAATCCTCGTATAGGTAATGCACATAGATTATAGGCTGGTTCTAGTCCTATTCAAACACTGGAAGAAAGAAAGTAGCTAGCTCACAGGATTGGGTGAAAGAAACTGGCTTGTTAACTTGCCGCCTCCCCTTGAAAACGTAGTCACTCCCTGTATTAGACCCTAGGAGACTGGCCGGAATAGCTCACTTGCCCACCTCCCGAAGGGAACTAAAACTTAAACAAACGAGAAGGAAGATGGACTCCCACGAGATGGAACGTCGATATGCTCGTAAGCTACCGAGTAAGAGATAGGCTAATAATTTAACTTGTGAATTTATCCTGCTGTTAGCTCTAAGGTTCTTACGGGGGAGAGCAGGAGAGTCTACCTGGACGGTAAGAACTAGAGGAGATCCCTACTTATACTTAATTAAGCCTTTTTCTTTCTTTCCGAGTAAAATTGACAGCAAAGCGAAGGGCTCAGCTCAGCACTCAAACTGCACTGGATAGGTTTCCGCATTTTGAGGTACAACTACGGCTTATCTATAAGCAAGGGCTTGGCCTGAAACTGACTAAAAAGATACCGCCTCGGCTGAATAAGTATACTAGTAGATATACTGTAAATAAGTATACTAGTGGATATACTATAGAGAAAGAAGATTATCAGGAAAAATATAGAAGAAGATTATTAGGAGAACTATAATAGGGCAAATATTCAATTATATAGGCGAAGGAAAGTAACGATTCAGAAAGGAATTGGCTTTCTACTTCTTCCAATTACGTAGGAAGAGAGAGTTTCATTTCATTTCCGCTTAAGCTAGTTTCCGTAGTAGGAGCATTAGTCAATTGAGCTAAGAACTCAAAGCAGCGACCTCTAAGCTCAAAGCCCTCTGTTCTTCTTTCATTCTTAATGTACCCAAGATTTATGTCAGTTTCTTTTAAACCATGGCCTGAGTAGAAAGAAAGTCTTGACTCAACCCTATACTAGATACTATAAGAATAAGAGAAAATCACACATGACCTCTAACAATCGAATGCGGAGAAAGAAGTCGACCGATAGCAGTGTAAGGCCACTCAACTTAAAGTAGAGATGTCCCATTAAGCTTCGACACCTCGCCTATTACGATGATCGGTAAAAAAAAATTGAAGAAAATAAAAAAGAGATGAAGAAGGAAAAGAGAATCAATTACAATGGGACAAAGAATCAACTTTTAGTTTCTAGCTTCAGTTTATATACCATGGGACAGAGAATCAGTTTTTAGTTTCTAGCTTCAGTTTATATATAAACTTCTTTTCGAATCACTTATATATATATATATATATATATATATATATATATATATATATATATATATATATATATATATATATATATATATATATATATATATATATATATATATTGTTTAATCTAAGACTTTGATTATAAAATTATTAATGGATATTATGAACTAACTTGTGTGTTAGAGAAAGTGATGCTGGATTAAGTACGACATGAAAATGTAATGTAATTTGATATTGGGCCGAAATCAAGTTCAGGAATCATGCGGGGGTTCAAACAATACAGTGGAAGCTCGTTGGAAGTTCACCAGGAGTTCACCGAAGGTGATCGGGAGCTCGCTGGGAGCACACTGAGAATTCACCAAGAGATGATTGAGAGACTCACCAAGAGTTCACTAGAGGATGCCGAGAAATTCATCGTGAGTTGGCAAGATCAATTGACATGTCGGACAAAAATGATTTTAATTGTGTAGTGTATCATAGTTAGCATAATAATTGAGTCCTAATTGAGTTAGATTTGAAGAAATCTAAATTAACTCGATGTGAGGCAATCGAGTCCACTTTGGATTAAGATTTGAGCTCAAGTTGAGCTCATTTCGTTGACTTAGAAAGAGTTCAACATGAGGTATATCTCGGGTATGAAATAGTATGGAAAAATATTATTTTCAGGATTCTCGGTGGTAGTACCACCCAAGCGACGGTGGTACCATCGGCTACCAGCGTGGTACCACCCCTAGTGGTGGCAGTACCACCATCGCCCCTATTTTCGGGGCACTTTCAATGGTAGTACAGTCAGTGCCAGTGGTAGTATCACCCATACCTGATTTTTTCTGAAAAATAATAAATTTTGGCCCCATCTTTTGAAGGTAATTAGGGTCTATAAATATCTCAAATATTCTTACATTGAAAAGTAAGATAGTGTAAGAAAAATGGTCATAATCTTGTTAAAATTCTATAAAATTTTAGAGCTTCCCTTGAGTGCTTCAAAGTGTAAAGTGAGTCTAAGGAAAAATAGAAAAAAATTATAAAAGTTTCTCTCCTGAACTTGTGAAAATAAGAAAAATATAATGGGTTTTGATCTTCATCCATGAAAAAAGATCATTAGTGGACACCGGCAAGCCTCGATGAAAAAGGACTCGGAAAGTGGATGTAGGTCAAGCTTTTGGCCAAACCACTATAAATTTGTAAGCCTTCTTTTAATTACTTTTTATTTTAGCATTTCGTAGCTAAATCAAGATTCTTCATTCAGTCTTAAGTTTAATCATTAACTAACTTGCTTTCAATGAATTCTAAGAAACACTTTTGATTTCTTCTTTACTTCAAGAATTTTTTTTGAAATGAGTCCTTTTTTGCACTTTCACTAAGGCCCCCCCCCTCCCCCCCCCCCCCCGCCCCCCCCCCCCCCCCTTCTCTTAGTGCTAACATGATCATAACATGTTATACTTAATTGGATTAACACCTAAGCGAGTAAATGACTTCGTTTGGCATTAACGAGTGACACTCTATCACACGTTCTCCTATGTTCAATGGGACATATTACAATATTGGACAACTAAAATGCATATGTTTTTTATTTCGATGGATTTTGAACTATGGAATATTATCGAAAATGATTTTCAGAAGTCATCCAATCCAATGAATGATTGTAATAATCATGAAAAAAAAAGATATTTTTATTGAATGCCAAAGCTATGAATGCTTTGTTTTGTGCTTTAGGTAAAATGAGTTCAATTGAGTTTCTACTTGTGATTCGCCTTATGATATTTGGCATACTTTAGAAGTCACACACGAAGTCACAAATTAAGACTATTGGTGACATGTATACTCGATTTACAGATGTCATCAATAATTTAAAATATCTTAGTAAAGTTTATTCTAATCTTAAACTTGTTAACAAAATTTTGAGATCTTTACCTAAAAGTTGGGACAAAAAAAAAAAATTATAAAAGAGGTCAAAGACTTGAACAACTTGCCTCTTGAAGTACTAATTGAGTCTTTGATGATTTATGAAATGAGCTGCAAAGCTCATGATGAACTTGAAGAACACTTTCTAAAGAATATGAAGGATATTGCATTGAGAACCAAAGATGAATATCTTCCAAAGAACAGGAAGGACTTGTCATTGAGAACAGTAGATGACTCCTCGAGTGATGAGGACAATGATATTTCACTACTAATAAGAAAACTCAAAAAATTCATAAAAAAAAATAAAAATTATAAAAATGAAAATGAACAAAAAAAGGATAATATAATATATTTTGAATGTAAGAAGCCAATGCATTTAAAAAATGAATACCCATAGTTAAAGGAAAAGGTGCCAAACAAGAAGAAGACATTCTTAGCAATATGAGATGATTCAAGCTCGTCAGATGAAGAAGACAACAATAATATAGAAGTAGCTAACTACGTGCTTATGGCCATCCATAATGAGGTAAGTAAATCTTTCGAAGACTCATTTACTTTTGATGAAATGTTAAATGCATTTCATGAAATACTTGATGAAGTAAAGAAGCTTAGCAAAACTTATAAATTACTTAAGAAGGAACATACATTACTCGCTAGTAAATTTGAAAACATACATAAAGCATCAACATCATATAATTTTTGCACTAAATGTGAAACACCAGAGGAAATTATAAAGGAAAATATCATACTTCAACAAACTTTAGAAAAATTTAAAATAAAGAATAAATCTCTAAACATGATCCTTACTAATAAGGGTCATATCCATAGGAAATAAAGTATTGACTTTGTGGATAACACTCAACAAAAGCCAACTATCTTCATTAGAGGACCAATATTATACTCTTCACCCAAACTCAAATGTAATTTTTTTGATAGATTAGGATATTTTGCTTATAAGTGTTCATTTAAAAAGTATAGTCCACATAAGTTGATTTGAGTTCCTAAAAGAATCATAAATAACATAATGCTCTTAGTTAAATTAGGTAGAGCTTTTCATGAGAGATCCAAAGTCAAATGAGTATCTAAATTAAAACTACATTTCTTGTAGGTTTGTCTTCAAACAAAGGCTTGGAGCACAAAATGGTACCTTGATGTAGATACTCAAAGCACATGACTAGAGATTCAATTTATTTTTATAAAGTCACTAGCCTAAAAGATGGAGTTGTCACCTTCAGAGACAACAATAAGGAAAAATCATTGGGAAAGAAAGGTAACAAATCAAATATTTTGATTGAAGATGTGCTATTAGTTGATAGTTTGAAACATAATCTACTAAGCATTAGCCAATTATGTGATAAAAGATACATTGTTAAATTTGAGTCTGATGTTTGTATAATTAAAATACCACACAAAATAAATCTATGATTATCTTAAGAAATAAAAATGTGTATACTATTGATATTGAAAATTTTTATGATGAAATGTGATTTTCGGCTTTGAATGATAATGCTTGGGTTTGGCATAGGAGACTAGGTCATGCTAGCATGAAACTACTAAATCAAATCTGAACTATAGATTTAGTAAGAGGATTACCTAGCATTAAGTTTGTCAAATACAAAGTTTGTGATGCTTGCCAAATAAGAAAGCAAATAAAAAGTAGTTTTAAGTCAAAAAAATTAAATAAGCGCCTCTAGGCCACTATAATTGATCCATATGAATTTATTTAGACCAATTGATACTTCAAGCTTAGGAAGTAGGAAATACACGTTTGTTACTGTAGACGATTATAGTAGATACACTTGGACTTACTTCTTAGCAAACAAAAGTGATTATTTTAAATATTTTTAAAATTTAGCAAACTTGTTCAAAATGAAAAAGGTTTTATGATCTCATCTATACGTAATGAATATGATTGTGAGTTTCAAAATCATGATTTTCAAACTTTTTGTGAGTCAAATGTGTACAACCATAATTTCTCTACTCCTAGAAATCAACAATAAAATAGAGTAGCGGAAAGAAAAAATAGGAGCTTACAAAAAATGGCTAGAACCATGTTAAATGAATACAGCCTACCCAAATATTTTTGAACTGAAGCCGTTAACACGATATGCTGTGTTATGAATAAGGTTCTTGTAAGACCATTACTCTTTAAAACTCCTTATGAATTATGGAATGGTAAAAAACCTATGGTTTCATATTTTAAGGTTTTTAGTTATAAATGATTCGTTTTAAATGAAAAAGATGTCTTAGGAAAATTTGATGTAAAATCCGATGAATGCATTTTTCTTGGTTATTCTTCTACTTCAAAAGTTGTCATATTTTTAATAAAAGAACATTAGTCATTGAAGATTCTATTCATGTCGTTTTAATTAGATTTTCAAATTTAAGAAAATTGATTTTGATTAAGACTTTGATTTTAGCACTCTAAATTTGAATGAAAATCCTCCCAAAAGCAACTTGGATGAATCTACTTTCAAACCCTTATCCAAGGAATTGAAGTATGTAAATGCTCATCCTAAGAAGTTTATAATAGGAAATACATCAAAAAGTAATTAAACTCATTCTTCTCTTAAAAAATTTTGTGCTAATGCCACATTTCTATCTCAAATTGAACCAAAATATATTGATGAAGCTCTAAGAGATGATTCTTGGGTTATTGCAATGCATAAATAGTTGAACCAATTTGATAGAAATGAGGTATAAGAGCTTATTGGTAGACCAAGTGACCGTTTAGTGATTGGTACTAAATGAGTCTTTAGAAACAAGCAAGATGAAAATAATATCGTTGTTAGAAATAAATCTGGATTAGTGGCCAAGGGTTTCAACTAAGAAGAAGGGATTAATTATGAAGAAACCTTCGCTCCTATGGTTAAACTTGTTGCCATAATGGATGCTCCTTGCCTTTACTTCTTTTAAAACTTTTAAATTATTTCAAATGGATGTCAAAAGTATTTTTCTTAATAGTTTTATTTCTGAAGAAGTTTATGTTGAACAACCCTCCGGTTTTGAAATTACCTTTCTTCGAATCATGTTTTCAAATTATCCAAGGCTCTTTATGGTTTGAAACAATCCCCTAAAGCTTCGTATGAAAGACATAGCTCTTTTCTTATTTCAAATAATTTTTTAAAATGTAAGGTTGATACCATATTATTTATTAAGTATTTTGAAAATATTTTTTATTATTCAAATTTATATAGATGATAATATTTTTTGTTCTACTAATGAATCATTATGTGAATCTTTTGCCAAGAATATGAGCCAAGAGTTTGAAATGAGCCTAATGGGCAAACTAACTTTTTTCTTAGGATTACAAATAAAATAATTAAATGATGGTATCTTTATAAGTCAAACTAAGTATACCTTAGATTTTTTTAAAACATTCTGGTATGGACAATGCTAAAGCTATAAACACACCCATGAGTACTTCTACAAAATTAGACTTGGATAATTAAGGTAAAAATTTTAATAAAAAATTATATAGAGGAAAAATATGTAGTTTGTTATATTTAACTACTACTAGACCGGACATAATGTTTAGTGTTGGATTGTGCACAAGGTTTCAATCCAATCATAAATATTCCTATTTTAAGACAGTTAAACGAATATTTAGATATTTACATGGAACTTCTAATTTAGGATTATGGTATCTTAAGTCCAAAAACTTTGATTTACTTGCATATGCGGATGTCGATTTTGGATGTTGTAGAATAGATAGGAGTACAACCAGAACATGCCAATTCTTAGGATATGCTCTTGTTTCTTGGTCTTTTAAGAAATAAAATTTGGTTGCATGATCTACAGCCAAAGCTGAGTACATAGTAGCTGGTGCATGTTGTGCATATGTCATTTGGATGAAAAATGCCCTTGAAGATTATGGAATTTACTTAAAAAGTATTCTTATTAAATACGATAATACTAGTACAATATGTTTAACTAAAAAACTCATTCAACACTCAAAATCTAAACATATTCACATTAGGCATCACTTAGACATCATGTGAATAATCATGATATATCTTTAGAATTTATTGATACAAAGCATCAATTAGCTTATATTTTCACAAGGCCATTAAATGAAAAATAATTTGACATTATTCGAAGAGAGTTACGAATGGTAAACCATCCAAAAGCATGATTACTATTTTTTCAGATTTCTTAAGCCTTTTCTTAAAATTTATATGAGATGATTTTAAATGCAATGAGAAGCTCTTATATTTTTGGATTTCTCAGCTTTTTGTACTATTTTTTAATATTTAATTCTTGGACTCATGAATATGTATCCCTCCTCTTAATATTTGATTTTTTCTTGTTTGATACTTGAATTTTAGATCTTTGACACTCCCCCTTTTTCTTCTTCTATGTTATTTACAAAGGGGGAGAAAATAATTTGATGAGAAATAAATTAAACTTTATTCTTTTTCTTAGTTTACTAAGGGGGAGTAATGGATAAAGTTCCTCTCTTTATGTACTAAATGTTATGTTAAATACTTAAAAAATATTCAAATATAATTGAGCATGCCTCTTTTTTGTTGGTGATGAAGGAGAAGAAATGAAATGCCAAATGATATGATTGATACTAAATAATATGTTTGATCTTTGAACTGAATGTTGTAATGTTTGAAATTTTTATGCGATACCAAGAAGATGAATGCTTTAAAATTTTTATCATGTATGATTAAATTGGAAAAAATTTCAATATTGTCAAAATGCTTGAATTCAAAAGTGATGGGTTCTTTGAATTCGAGTTTTTCTATTTATCCTATAGCATATACATAGGAGGAGTTAAGGTTAACTCTCATCATCAATTGGTTGTCATCATAAAAAAGGGAGAGATTATTAAATCTCATATTCTGATAATGACATCATCAATTGATGGGTTTTATAATCTAACTTGTGTGTTAGAGAAAGTGATGTAGGAATAACTACGACCTCAAAAGGTAATAAAATCTTATGTGGGCCCGGATTAAAGTTCGGACATCAGGCCGAAGTTCAAACGATGTAGTGGGAGCTCGTCGAGAGTTCGCCAGGAGTTTGCTGAAGGTGATCGGGAGCTTGCTGGGAGCACACTAAGAGTTCACCGAAAGATGATCGAGAAACTCACTGGGAGTTCGCTGAAGGATGCTAGGAAGTTCGCCGGGAGTTTGGAAAATCAATTGATATGTCAAACAAAAATGATTGTAATTGTGTAGTGTGTCGTAGTTAGCATCTTAATTGAGTTAGATTTGAAGAAATTCAAATCAACTTAATATGAGGCAACTGGGCCCACTTTGGGTTAGAATTTGATCTCAGGTTAAGCTCATTTTGTTGACCTAAAAAGATGTCAACAAGAGGTACATCTCATGTACAAAATAGTATGGAAAAGTACTATTTTTGGGATTCCCGATGGTAGTACTGTTGGTTACAGGTGCCCTGTAAGCTGATCACGTGAGTGATGGCATGTGTGACACACTGTGCGATCTTTTTTACTTAAGATTATTACTGACATATTCTCACATTATATTATCTATTGTGTGTGTGTATATATATATATATATATATTATTGTGATGTCATTGGTTTTGTGCAATGGGAATTGGATCATGATGAGATCACAATAATGAGATCGATTCACCTTTAAACATAGATCATGAATAATCTCGATCATAGGTTACTCAAGAGGGACATCGAGATAATCGGATAGACCGGTGTACTACTATATACCCGTCCATATGATGGAGGTGGCTAGTCTCATGACTACTTATGTGAAGACACTAAGGATATAGTACAGCTGCTCATTGGAGAATGAGTTCACTGATTGATCTGCTTATAGAATGTTGTATGGTTGATGATACCTAATGTTAGATAGCGATTCCATAGTTCTAGTTGTGTATCTGATCCTTTGACTTGAGGCACCAAGGATGCCTTGTATGAGTACTCATTTCTTTGACGCCAGACTTACAGGTTTGGAAAGTTTTAGATCTGGTACAGTTGGTTATCGAGATTGGTAGCCAACCTTATGAAGGTAATTGAGTGTCAATAAAGGATTATCCACTCTTGGTATCACGAGAGGAATATCTCATATATGTTTGCTCAGACAAATCCCTGGCCAGGGTCATTCGGATTGAGAGAGAAAAAGTTCTCCAGTAAAATTCAATTAGAGCAAGACAAATTGATTTCGTATGTGACCTGATAGTACCATGTCCAATATACGGTCTCTAGAATATTAGTTGGATAAGGGATTATAGATACACGGTAACTGTGGACAGACAAGTCTGATGGATTTGATCTCCCTATACCGTTTGGGGACTATGGCGTAGTGACATAGTACGTTCATAGTCGATGAGTCGAGTGAATTATTATGGGGATAATAATTCACTATATCAAAAAGAGTTCTGATGGGAGTGACTCACGGCCAGCTCGGTACCCGGGCCTAGAGGGTCACATACATATAGTGGATGCTTCAGTGAATAGAGAATTGGATGGAGATCTAATTAGCCCATATTCTCATTAGATGAGATTCTATGCTAATGGGCTCCTTGATTGAGGCCCAATTAGAGGCCTAAGGAGGTTATTGGATAGAGATACAATAATTCAATGTTAGTGGATAATTGGATGGAGATCCAATACCCACTAAGGCAGGAGCCCTAGGGTTTTTTGATGACTCTCTATAAATAGGAGAGGAGACTCATGATTGATGGGCTGTAGCTTTGGCCTCCCCCTCCTATTATCCTCCCTCCCTCTGCGCAAGAGTTGTGAGTTCAGATTGAAAGAGTTTTGATGCATAGATCCATCGTATGGATACTACTAGAGAGGAAGACACTTGACTTTCTTCGTCCTCTCCATCTGGATTTGGAATACAAGGAGCGATATACAATCTCCCTAGGTAAAATCAATCTCTCACATATCGTGGTTTTTTAGTTTTTACGATTTTTTCTCGTGACCCTAATCTTTTGCACGATGATTTGATCTGCATGGGAAACCGATTTTTGTTTTAATTTCCACTACGCATGTGATGCACGCACTGAGGTTTTCCAATAGCTATCTCCTCTAAATACAAGTAAAAGATCCTTAGTCCTTCTCAAGTACTTAAGGATGCACTTTACGGCCTTCTAGTGTTCTAAATTGAGATATGCTTGATACCTACTCGTGACACTTAGAGCATGTGCTATATCAAGCCTAGTACATAGCACAACATATATAATAGACCCTATCGCTGAGGCATAAGATATCTTATCCATGTATGCCCTTTCTTCTGGAGTCTTTGGGGATATACTCCTAGAAATTGATATTCTATGTCTCATCGGTATGAGACCTCTCTTGGAATTCTCCATGCCAAACCTTTTGATAATGGAGTCTATATACCTAGATTGGTATAAACTAAGCATCCTCTTATATCTATCTTTGTAAATCTAGATTCCCAAAATATAGGATGCTTCCCCTAAGTCTTTCATTGAGAAGTTTTTGGATAGCCAAGTCATTACTGTGGAGAGCATTCCTACATCATTCCCAATTATTAGGATGTCATCCACATACAATACCAAGAAGGTGATAGCAGTCATAAGATCTGATCATAATCAAATCTTTTGTTCCAACTTTGTAAAGCTTGCTTCAATCCATAAATGGATCTGAGCAACCTACACACTTTATCTGGACTCTCTTTAGATATGAATCTTTCTGGCTGTATCATATACACCTCCTCCTCGTGGTTACTATTAAGGAATGTCTTTTCACTTCCATCTATCAGATCTCATAGTCATAGTGTGCTGCAATGGCCAAAAGAATTCTAATGGATTTAAGCATGACTACAGGTGAAAAGGTTTCGTCATAGTCAACTCCTTGTCTTTGATGATATCCTTTAGCTACTAGTCTTGCCTTATAGGTCTCCACCTTTCCATCTACTCCGATCTTTTTTATGAAGATCCACTTATACTCAATGGGTACTATACCCTCAGGTGCATCCACAAGGTTCCAAACTTTGTTAGAGTACATGGAATCCATCTCAGAATTCATGACTTCTTGCTACTTCCTAGAGTCTATACTCATAATAGCCTCCTCGTAGGTCTGAGGATCAATATCCTTAGAGTCCTCTCCACTGATATGTCTCACATATCTTTCTAGAGGGTGAGATACTCTGCTAAACCTGCGCAGTTGGAACTTGTGTATTAGGTACCTGAACAGACTCGGACTCTAGAATTGTGCTTGAGCTAGTTTCTCCAACCTCGCTCAATTCTATCTCACTCCCACTCTTTCCACTAAGAATGTGTTCCTTCTCAAGGAACACAACTCTCTTGGCAACAAAGACATTTCGGTCCTCAGGATAATAGAAATAATACCCAAAAGTTTCCATAGGGTATTCCATAAACTTGCACCATTCTATCCTTGACTCCAACTTATCGAGGTTGTGTCTTCTAACGCGGGCAGGACAGCCCCAAATCTTAACCACTTTAAGATCAGGTTTCATTCCTTTCCATATCTCATATGGTGTAGATACTACCGACTTTGATGGAACTTTGTTCAGAAGGTAAGCTGCAGTCTCCACCTCATTCTTATATTCCCTGAATTTTCCAAAGGCCTCAGATTTGTACTTCATCAAGTACATATGTCCATACCTAGAGAAATCATCAGTAAATATAATGAAGTATAAGTAACCACCTACAGCCTGAGTCGACATGGGATCATATACATCACTATATATGAGTTCTGATAAATTAGTCGCTCTCTCTCCAGTTCCACCAAAAGGAGAGTTGGTCATCTTACCACGAAGGCAATGTTAGCAAGTTGCATATGACTAATAGTCAAATGGATTTAAGTATCTATCTTTCAACAACTTTTGAATCTTTCATCATGTATATGACCTAGCCTACAATGTCATAGGTATGTATTGTTCACCTCATCTCTTTTTCTCTTAGATATATTTATATTCATGATGTGTGGAGAAGTGTCTAACACATATAAGTCATTTATTAATGTCCCTCTAGTGATGATCTCATCATCCATAATTATTGAACAACTATTGTTCTAAAAAACTAATTTATATCCACTAATTATCAAACAAGAGATGAAAATAATATTTTTGATAATAAAGGGAACAAAATAGCATGCATCTAAGATGTAGGGTGACCTCCCTAACGGTAACTATAGCAACTCTTGCTCCATTGTCCATCTTAAGGTCAATCTCGCCTTTGGCCAATCTCTTAGGTTTTGCCAAAAACTGCAACGAATTACAGATATAATAAGTACTCCTAGTATCCAATACCCATATGTTATCATGAAAATATGACAAGTGGAGACTGATCATGAATATACCTGAAGCTTCTCCAAGCTTCTGTTTCATCTTATCTGTAAGGTAGTCCTTATAATTCCTCTTCTACTGCTCGTCTTGGCTGTAGTGGAAGTACTATCATTTATCCTTTGCTGGATATTTCTTGGCAACCTTTGTCTTACCCGGTCTTTCTTTTCCCTTACCCTTTTTAAGGGTCTTACTAGCCTTCCTTTTTTTATTGGACTCACCAATATAGAGAACTGACTTCTCTTTCTTGATGGTACTCTCAGCTTCCCTCAATATATTGAGCAGCTCAGGTAGAGTCACCTCAAACATGTTCATATTAAAGTTAATAATGAATTGTGGAAAGAAATCTAGTAGGGACTGAAGTATAAGATCAACATACAGGTTATCTTTTAGGACTATCTTTATACTTCACAAAGCGAGCAATCTCATCCTCGCTTATCCTTTCCTTCAGTATGGGCACAATCGTGTTAAGGACATATATAATTTTCACTTTCATGAGAACAATTATCAAATTATGGAGCCTTTAGACCAATGAGGCGATTGGCATCAAGTATGCCACATAGGAGTTTTGCAAGCGACAAACAAGATATAGTGTAAATAAATAATATGTAGATTTTACAGAAAATACTAATTAAGATATGGACTTTTATCTTAATATACTCCCACTATTTTCCTAGCGAATCACATGACACCCTCGACACATGAGATGAAAGTCTCTGGTAGACTCTTAGTGGGGATCGGGATCCAATCGACATCTCAGTGCAACCTCAAGGGACTCGACCAATTACACTAAGCCCAAAAGGTAGGCAACTCTTGCCAATCACAATTCCTTATGATTCTCGTCATGTTCGGCCTCCGAATCATCGTGGTCTCGACTGCTCGACTAACTATGAAGTTCAGTTAAGTCACACCATCGTTACAAGAGGAGTCTGATTGGATAGGTATGCTCTCGGCTGTTCGATCAAGTCATACCATGTCCTCAGGTCACTGGTGACATATTTATGTCGTAGGCAAGAACTCGATCATATAGATAGATGAGCCTCGAGGGACTCGACCAACTCAACCTATGTCGTGATTTAATTTCTTCCTATAATGATGGAAGGTCACGTGGGTCAATCTTATTACCTTATGCTTACTGACTTAATATTATCGTAGGAGGGGTTTTTTCTTTTGTATCGATCTCGTAATATGTTGTGTCACACACATACATATTTAATATATATCTACATCACATACAAATATATATATATATATATATATATATATATATAAATAACATATCACATATGCAAGCCACAACGGATGATCATGAGTCGTCATCTAATATGATTAAGCCTGAACCAATGGGCCTAATCACTCACAATAGAATCTATGTGTGCATCGACGCATCTCCATGTCCTATGATCGTTGATCTCATCATCATTGGTTCCGTCAGATCCTCGTCGCATCATCATGCATCGTGATCTCCCGCCACGACATCATGGGTCCCGCTATCACCTTTATGCTCCCGCCACTCCTCTCTATGTAATTATGAATAATCACAAGCACGCATGCCCGACAATAAATGAGAAAAACAGAGGCTCTCAAGCATCAATAATAATAATAATCATAATTACACACATCGCAACACATGGCTCATGATTATCCATCAAATACACACTTCACATCATATATAGGATTACTAGATATATATTAATTAATTAAACTATTTAATTAATTATTTTTAAAAAATTTGGACATTCTTAAAATTTTCAGAATTATCAAGGGCATTTTCAAAATTCTAGATAAAATGATAGTCCCTAGGATTTCCAAAATTATTGAGGGCATTTTTAGAATTCTATGCATATGACAGACCTTAGAATTTCTCAAATTCTAAGGGACAGGATCACCCTTTTCATAAAAGGATACCCTAGCTCTCTTCCCTCACCCTCACTGTGCCGCCGTTGTCGCCCTTGCATAGGTGGCGGCTGCCCTTGCCCGCCGACAGCCACCCTCCCTAGGGGCGGTCGCCCCTTGTGGGCACTGTGCTGCAAGCAGCCGTGCCTGTGGGCGGCTATCGCCCCAATGGGCTAGCCGCAAGTAGTCACCCCTGTGCAGGGGGCCATGGTCACAGTTGGTCACCCTTATTGAGGGGGCCTTGGCCACAGCCGACCGTCCCCTTGTAGGTGGCCAGGCCGTGGCCGGTTGCCCTTGCAGGGGGCTTGGCCGTGGCCAGCCACCCTTGTAGATGGCCTAGCCATGACTGGCTGCCCCCTTTCCTCACTGCATTTGCTGCAAGAACGCATAGAACGATTCTACGCGATTCAATCTCATCACATGCAGTTTAAAACCAATCTTTCACATGAAAATCTTCTCTCTGATACCACTGTTGGGAAACCTCAGCGGGAGCATCACTTGCACAGGGAATGATGTAGGAATGCTCTCCACAGTAAAGACTTGGTTATCCAAAAACTTCTCCATGAAAGACTTAGGGGAAGCATCCTATATTTTGGGAATCCGAATTTATAGAGATAGATCTAAGAGGGTGCTTGGTTTGTACCAATATAGGTATATAGACTCCATTATCAAAAGGTTTCACATGGAGAATTCCAATAGAGGTCTCATACCGATGAGACATAGAATATCAATTTTTAGGGGTATGTCCCCAGAGACTCTAGAAGAAAGGGCATACATACATGGATAAGATATCTTATGCCTTAGCGATAGGGTCTATTATATATGCTGTGCTATGTACTAGGCCTGATATAGCACATGCTTTGAGTGTCACGAGTAGGTATCAAGCATATCTTAGTTTAGAACACTAGAAGACAGTAAAGTGTATCCTTAAGTACTTGAGAAGGACTAAGGATCTTTTACTTGTATTTGGAGGAGATAACTGTTGGAAAATCTCAGTGGGCGCATCACATACGTAGCAAAAATTAAAATAAAAATCGATTTCCCACGCAGATCAAATCATCATGCAAAAGATTGGGGTCGCAAGAAAAAATCGTAAAAACTAAAAAACCACGATGTGTGAGAGATTGATTTTACCTAGGGAGATTGTATATCCCTGTATTCTAGATCCAGATGGAGAGGACGAAGAAGTTAAGTGTCTTCCTCTCTAGTAGTATCTATACAATGGATCTCTGCATCAAAACTCCTTTAATCTGTACTCGCAACTCTTACGCAGAGGGAGGGAGGAGAATAGGTGGGGGAGGCCAAAGCTGCAGCCCATCAACCATGAGTCTCCTCTCCTATTTATAGAGAGCCACTAAAAGACCATAGGGCTCCTGCCTTAGTGGGTATTGGATCTCCATCCAATTACCCACTAACCTTGCATTATTGTATCTCTATCTAATAACCTCCTTAGGCCTCTAATTGGGCCTCAATCAAGGAGCCCATTAGCATAGGGTCTCATCTAATAAGAATAGGGGCTAATTAGATCTCCATTCAATCCTCTATTCACTGAAGCATCTACTATATGTATGTGACCCTCTAGGCCCGATACCGAGCTGGCCATGAGTCACTCCTATCAGAACTCTTTTTGATATAGTGAATTATTATCCCCATAATAATTTACTCGACTCATCGACTATGAACGTACTAGGCCACTACGCCATAGTCTCCAAACGGTATAGGGGGATCAAATCCATCAGACTTGTTTGTCCATAGTTATCGTGTATCTATAATCCCTCATCCAACTAATATTCTAGAGATCGTATATTGGACATGGTACTGTCAGGTCACATACGAAATTAGTTTGTCTTGCTCTAATCAGATTCTACCAGAGAACACTTTCTCTCTCAATCCGAATGACCTTGGCCAGGGATTTGTCTGAGCAAACATATATGAGATATTCCTCTCGTGATACCGAGAGTGGATGATCCTTTATTGACACTCAATTACCTTGATAAGGTTGGCTACCAATCTCGATAACCAACTGTACCAGATCTGGAACTTTCCAAACTTATAAGTTTGACGTCAAAGAAAGGAGTACTCATACAAGACATCCTTTGTGTCTCAAGTCAAAGGACCAGATACACAACTAGGACTATGGAATCGCTGTCTAACATTAGGTATCATCAACCATACAGCATTCCCTAAGCAGATCAATCAATGAACTCATTCTCCCATGAGCAGCTATACTATATCCTTAGTGTCTTCACACAAGTAGTTATGAGACCAGTTGCCTCCATCATATGGATGGGTATATAGTACATCGGTCTGTCCAGTTATCTCGATGTCGCTCTTGAGTAACCTATGACCGAGATTATTTAGGATCATTGTTTAAAGGTGAGTTGATCTCATTATTATGATCTCATCACGATCCAATTCTCATTGTATAGAACCAAGGACATCACAATATATATGCTACATACAATATAATGTGAGAATATACCAATACTAATTATAAGCAAAAAGAATGCACAGCATGTCACATGTGCCATCACTCACGTGATTGGCTTGCAGTGCTCTTGTATCCAGCAATCGCCCACTTGACCAAAAGCCAATCACCTTTGTGTCTGATCTCCATCAGACCCTTGTGACGCTCAAATACAATATGAGCCAACGGCTTCGTTAGTGGATTTGTAATATTATCTTCGGATGAAATTCTTTCTATTACTATATCTTTGTCAGTCATAATCACTCTAATCAGTAGGAACCTCCTTAGAACAATTCTGAAGAGACTTGGGTTCCCATGCTAGAGCTATCGCTTTGTCGCTATCGTAGTATACGGGAGTCAGCTCCACGCTGCTTAGTACGACTCACAAATCCCTCATGAAATTCTTTCATCCACACCACTTCCTTTTGCTGCTTCTGTTGCAGTAATGTATTCTGCCTCTATGGTTAAGTCAATAGTAGTATCTTGCTTGGAACTCTTCCAGCTTACTGCTCCTCCTTTTATGGTGAAAATATACCCTGAGTTCAACTTGCTATCATCAATGTCGGACTAAAAACTCGAGTCTGTGTAGCCCTCAACCTGGAGGCTACCTCCTCCATATACCAGTAAAAGATCCTTATTCCTTCTCAAGTACTTAAGGATACATTTTATTGCCTTCCAATGTTCTAAACCTGGATTTGCTTGATATCTGCTTGTAACACTCAGAGCATGCACTATATCAGGCCTGGTATATAGCATAGCATACATGATTGACCCTACTACTGAGGCATAGGGATATTCATGTCTGTCCTCTCTTCAAGAGTCTTTAGGGACATACTCCTAGAAAGTAATATTCCATGTCTCATCGGTATGAGACATCTCTTGGAATTCTATATGCTAAACCTTTTGACAATGAAGTCTATGTACCTAGACTGGGACAAGCCAAGTATCCTCTTGGATCTATCTCTATATATTCATATCTCCAAAATATAGGATGCTTCACCAAAGTCTTTCATAGAAAAGTTTTTGGATAGCCAAGTTTTTACTGTGGAGAGCATTCCTACATCATTCCCAATGATTAGGATGTCATCCACATATAATACCAAGAAGGTGATAGCACTCCCATTTACCTTTCTATACACACAAGGTTCATCTTCATTCTTAACGAAGTCATAAGATCCGATCGTCTCATCAAATCTTATGTTCCAACTTCGGGAAGCTTGCTTTAGTCTATAAATGGACTTGAGCAACCTACATACTTTATTTGGACTCTCTCTGGATATGAATCCCTCTGGTTGTATCATATACACCTCCTGCTTGAGGTTACCATTGAGGAATATCGTTTTGACATCCATCTGCCAGATCTCATAGTCATAGTGTGCTGCAATGACCAAAATAATTATAACGGACTTAAGCATGGCTACAAGTGAAAATGTTTCATCATAGTCAACTCATTATCTTTGACGATATCTTTTAGCTACTAGCTTTGCCTCATAGGTCTCCACTTGCAACCGATGGGTACGATACCCTCAGGTGCATCCACAAGGTTCCAAACCTAACCTTGTTAGAGTACATGGAATTTATCTCAAAAATTCATGGCTTCTTACCACTTCCCGGAGTTTATACTCATAATAGTGATAGGACCCTAGGGTTCTATCATGGAGGAAGAGGGTGGAAAAGGGGGATAAACGATCTCTTCGAGGGGATCGGGCCTCCTAGATCACTTCGAGGGGATCTGCCTCCTAGGGTTTTACCTTTTGGCTAAAACTAATACTTCTCATTGATTAATTTTCATGAAAGAGTTTACAGCCTTATTTATAGGGCTCTGCTAAGAATCTCGTTAATCTTTGACTCTTAACTAACTTGATAAACTCCTAACTGAAAATAATAATTGACTTCATCCTAACCGAAGATAAAAACTAACTCATAACTAACTTTGACGAAATAGACTAACATGACTAGACTCGATTTAATCATGAATGGATGGACCCGACTTAGCTAGGGTCCTAACAGACCTACCCACTTCAAATTAGCCCTACCCTCAAGGCTGAGTAGTATCAGATTTCGGGAGCACTTCAATATTTGCCACGCATCACGACTCTTTGATCAATTAAGTAGGATCTCCACTTGGTGTAAGTAATGGTTTGGTCTTCTCATACAGTTGCCATTGTAGTCTTTTGGAAAACCCTTTTCATCTGATGGCTAGTGGTCGTACCATGTCTTATTTCTAGGATCGTCACTTTGAAGTCTTCATGAGGCATCAAAAAGAAATCGACAAGTAGTTGTCTTACCTTTAAGCACCTTTTATCATAAATTAAGGTTTGCCCATTAGCAATCTTATCTTCAGATTTGGCACAGCCTTTGTGATCGGACTCCACATTATCAATTTTTGATTCCTCCTTAGCTGGTTCAATCGTCAGAAGTTTATCACGGTCTTCATATTCGAGCTCCATATTATTAGTTTTTATTTCCTCTTTAATTGTCTCAACCATCATAAGCTGCTCTTATTTGCGTTTATCTATGTTGACTACCTTGAAGTCCTGTATATTAAAGCTTCTGTTTCGGCGAGTATCCATAATGATTTTTCCTTCATGAACACTAGCAAATGATACGAGCTTTAACTTCATACTGAATCTCAGGATTAAGTCCCTCAATAAATTTTCTAACCAATTGTATCTCGGACCAATCTTGGCTTTGGTTCGATAGGTGCTTAGATCTGCTCTGGTACTCCTGTAATGTAGAAGTCTGACAAATTTTGACGAGTTGTCCATTAATGTTCTTGTACTCCGATAGTCCAAAGCGACTCAAGAGCTCTCTTTTGAACTGTCCCCACGAAGGGACTCCGTGATAGGTCTTGTATAAATCATACCACTAGGTCGTATCACCTTCGAGTTGTGTGGAAGCTATCTCCACTATTGATTCCTCCGGAGTCCTATGAAAATGAAAAAAACTTTTTAGTACATGAGATCCAACTGATTAGGTCTTCATATTCCCATCTATGAAACTTCATCCTCATGCGTGTGTATCTTGTGTCCTGCCCGTGGTCATACTTTTCAGATCGACTCCCCTTGAAACTTTCACCATGTTGAGTTTTGTTGAGGCTCTCTGATCGACTTCTTCTAATTTCACGAAGGAGCTCTTGAAATCTGTCTTTCATGCAAGCCTCACAGGCTTTAAACCTTGCATTAAGTGCATCCTCTATAGGCATCACGTAAGATTATAGATCAGTGATGTTCAGTTCTTTTTTCTTTTTTTTTTCTATCGAGTCAGGGGCATGATTTTGCGTCGTAGATGTGGTCAGACTTGGTCGCAATGAGATTGTTGGTGTAGACAAGCAATGTGAGGAGAGAAAGATGGATGCGGTTGCTGGAACTTGGCTAGGTGGCAGCAACAGGATGAAGGTGGCTGCGGTAGATGCGGTTGTGGCAGAGGGAAGAAGTTGAGGGCTGGTCGGTGGTGAGAAGGAGGCAGCAGCAGGTGGCCATGGTGAGGACAGGGATGACCGATGGGAGGAGGCAGCAGGCGCCTCGGCGTTTGGGGTGACTACTGCAGCAAAGGCCCGTGACTGTAGTAGGCAGGCACGGGAGGAAGGCAGCGCTGGTGGATAAAGGGAGATGGTGGCCGGGAAGAGAGGGCAGCGGTTGCTGCGGCAACCGGGTAAGGTGCAAGGAGGGGCAGCAGTGGTAGCAAGAGGAGGTGGCAGTAGGAAGGGGTAGTGGTTGCTATGGCAGTGGTGGCAGTAAGGAGCGGTGGCAATAAGGAGGTGCAGGGAGGGGCAACGATTGTTGCGGCATCGGTGGCTGCGACAGAGTCAAGGCTTGACTATGACAGAGACAGAGGCAGAGGAGGCTAAGGCTACGGCAGAAGAGGGCTTGGCTGCGTCCGAAGTGGCTGGGAAGAGAAGGAGGCAGCGGCCAGCGGCGGGTGATGACCAAGCAGCGGAGGAAGAAGGTGGCTATGCGCGGGTGGAGCAATGGCCGAGGAGGGTGTGGTTACGGCTGTGGTTGAGGAGGAGAGGGAGATGGTGGCCGGCGGCTGAGAAGAGGGGATGAAGAGGAATGGCAGAGATAGCCGGCAGCTACTACAGAGGAGGGGTAGTAAAGGCTGTATGGCAACGACTGCTAGTTACAAGTGCCCTGCGAGCCAATCACGCAAGTGATGGCACGTGTGACATACTGCGTAATCTTTTTGCTTATGATTAATACTGGTATATACTCACATTATATTATATGTAGCATATATATTGTGATGTTCTTGGTTCTGTGCAATGAGAATCAGATCGTGATGAGATCACGATAATGAGATCGATTTATCTTTAAACATAGATCCTAAATAATTTTGGTCATAGGTTACTCGAGAGGGACATCGAGATAACCAGACAGACCGGTGTACTATATACCCGTCCATATGACGGAGGCGGCTGGTCTCATAGCCACTTGTGTGGAGACACTAAAGATATAGTACAGGTGCTCATTGGAGAATGAGTTCACCGATTGATCCGCTTATGGAATGATGTATAGTTAATAATACCTAATGTCAGACAGTGATTCCATAGTCTCAGTTGTGTATCTGGTCCTTACACTTGAGACACCAAGGATGCCTTGTATGAGTACTCCTTTTTTTGACGCCAGACTTATAGGTTTGGAAAGCTCCAGATCTGGTACAATTGGTTATCGGGATTGGTAGCCGACCATATGAAGGTAATTGAATGTCAATAGAGGATCAGCCACTCTCGGTATCACGAGAGGAATATCCTATATATGCTTGCTTAGACAAATCCCTGGCCATGGTCATTTGGATTGAGAGAGGAGTTCTCCGGTAGAATCCGATTAGAGCAAGACAAACTGATTCTGTATATTACCTGACAGTACCATATCCAATATATGGTCTCTAAGATATTAGTTGGATGAGGGATTATAGATACATGGTAACTGTGGACAGACAGGTCCGATGGATTCGATCCCCCTGTACCGTCTGGGGACTATAGCGTAGTGGCCTAGTACGTCCATAGTCGATGAGTCGAGAGAATTATTATGGAGATAATAATTCACTATATCAGAAGGAGTTCTGATGGGAGTGACTCACGGCCAGCTCGGTATCGGGCCTAGAGGGTCACGCACATATAGTGGATGCTTCAGCGAATAGAGGATTGGATGAAGATCCAATTAGCCCATATTCTCATTAGATGAGACCCTATGTTGATGGGCTCCCTGATTAAGACCCAATTATAGGCCTAAGGAGATTATTGGATAGAGATCCAAAAATGCAATATTAGTGTGTTGTTGGATGGAGGTCCAATACCCACTAAGGAAGGAACCCTAAGGTTTTGGTGGCTCTCTATAAATAGGAGGGTGACTCAGGGTTGATGGGCTACAACTTTAGCCACCACCTCCTATTCTCCTCTTTCCCTTTACGCAAGAGTTGCGAGATCAGATTGGAAGAGTTTCACTGCAGAGATCCATCATGTGGATACCACTAGAGAGGAGGACGCTTGACCTCCTTCATCTTCTCCATCTGGATCTGGAATACAGGGATATACGATCTCCCAAGGTGAAATCAATCTCTCACACATCGCGATTTTTTAATTTTTATGGTTTTTCTCGCGACCCCAATCTTTTGCACGACGATTTGATCTGCGTGGGAAACTGATTTTTGTTTTGATTTTCGCTGCACATGTGATGCACCTGCTATAGGTTTCCCAATAGTGGTATCAGAGCCAAGGTTTTCGTGCGAAAGATTGGTTTTAAACTACGTGTAATGAGATTGAATCGCGTAGAATCGTTCTACGCGTTCTTACTGTGTTTTCACAGCGAAGGAAGCCCATGCAAGGGGCAACCGGGCATGGCCACGGCCAGCCCCCTTGTAGGGGCGACCGGCTACAGCCAAGGCCCCCATGCAAAGGGACGGTCGGTTGCGGCCAGGCCCCCTGCAAGGGGAGGCCATACGCAGGGGCAGCAGCCCCGCGGGCATGACCGGCTGTGGCCAGGCCGCAAGGGCCTGCTGCCCACGGGGCGATTGCAAGGGGCAGCAGCCCGCGGCCAGGCTGCAGGTGGCGACTGCCCGCTGCAAGGCCGCAAGGGGCAGCCCCGCGGCCAGGGCTACCGCTTGCAAGGGCGGTCGCCAGCAGAGGCAACGCTCGCACGAGGCTGCGCCGCCAAACCGCGAGGTGCCGCCCGAAGGCAGCAGTGCCTACCGTAGGGGCGGTTGCCCACGTCAACGACTTGAGCGCTGCCACCTGCGTAGGGCAGCGACAGCGGCGGCGGTGCAAATGGGGGCACGGAGAGGGCTAGGGCATCCTTTTAAGTAAAAGGACGATCCTGCCCCTTTGATTTTTAAAAATTCTGAGGACTATCCTCATATGCAGAATTCTGAAAATACCCTCAATAATTCTGGAAATTTCGAGGACTGTCCTCTCATCCAGAATTATGAAAATGTCATTGACAATTCTGGAAATTTTGAGCATGTCCTTATTTTCAGAAAAATAATTAATTAAATAATTTAATTAATTATTATATATATCTAGTAATCCTACATATGATGTGATGTACATGTGATGTAAGATGTGGATGGATGATCATGAGCCATGTGTCGTGATGTGTGTAATTATTATTATTGGGGCCTGTGAGCCTACGTTTTTCTCATTTATTGTTAGGCCTGCGTGCTTGTGATTATTTGTAATTACATAGAGAGGCATAGCGGGAGCGTGGAGGTTACAGTAGGACCCACGATGTCGTGGCGGGAGATTACCACGCATGGTGATGTGACGATCGGACGAAATCGATGATGACAAGATCAACGATCACAGAGCATGGAGATGTGTCGATGCACACATAAATCCTATTGTGAGTGATTAGACCCATTGGCTTGGGCTTAATCATATTAGGTGACGGCTCATGATCATCCGGTGTGGCTTGTATGTGTGATGTGTTATACACCTACTAGATATATGTATATATATATATATATATATATATTTGCATGCGATGTAGATATCTATTAAATATGTATATGCGTGACATGACATATTAGGAGACCGATACGAAACAAAAACCCCTCCTACGATAATATTAAGTCGGTAAGCGTGAGGCAATAAGATTGACCCTCGTGGTCTTCCATCGTTATAGGAAGAAATTGAATCACGACATAGGTTGGGTTGGTCGAGTCCCTCGAGGCTCACCTATCTCCGTGATCGAGTTCTTGCCTATGACATAGAGATGTCACCGATGACCTGAGGACATGGTATGTTTGGTCGAGTCACTCGAGGGCATATCATCAAATCAGACTTATCTTGTAACGATGGTGATGACTTAACTGAATATCATGGTTAGTTGAGTCCCTCGAGACTATGATGATTCGAAGGCCGAACGTGACGGGAATCACATGAGTTGTGATTGGCAAGAGTTGTCTACCTTTTGGGCTTAGTGTAATTGGTCGAGTCCCTCGAGGTTGCACTAAGACGCCAATTGGATCCTGATCCCCACTATGAGTCTATCGGAGACTTCCGTCTCACGTGTCGAGGGTGTCACGTGATTCGCTAAGAAAATAGTGGGAGTATATTAAGATAGAAGTCCATATCTTAATTAGTATTTTTTGTAAAATCTGTATGTTATTTAATTTACGTTGTATCTTGTTTGTCACTTGCAAAACCCCTACGTGGCATACTTGATGTCAACCGTCTTATTGGTTCAAAAGCTCTGTAATTTGAGAATTATTCTCACGGAAGAGAAAATCGTATATGTCCTTAACATGATTGTGCCCACGTTGGAGGAAAGGATAAGCGAGGATGAGATTGCTACTTTGTGAAGTATATAGATAGTCCTAGAGGATAACCTGTGCGTTGATCTTATACTTCAGTCCCTACCAGATTCCTTTTCTCACTTCATCATTAATTTTAACATGAGCAAGTTTAAGGTGACTCTCCCTGAGCTTCTCAATATGTTGAGGGAAGCTGAGAGTGCCATCAAGAAGGAGAAGCCAGTTCTCTATATTGGTGAGACAAAAAAGAAAAGGAAGGCCAGCAATACCCTTAAGAAGGGCAAGGGAAAAGAAAGACCAGGTAAGACAAAGGTTGCCAAGAAATACCCGAGAAAGGACAAAGGACAATGCTTCCACTATGGCCAAGACAGACATTGGAAGAGGAACTGCAAGGACTACCTTGCAGAGAAGGCGAGACAGAAGCTTGGAGAAGCTTCAGGTTCTGGCAAGACCTAGGAGATTGGCTAGAGGCGAGATGAACCTCAAGATGGGCAATGGAGCAAGAGTTGCTGCAGTTGATGTTGGAGAGGTCATCCTACATCTGCTTAGTGGAGCTATTATTGTATTACATGCATGCTATTTTGTCCCTTCTATTATCAAAAATATTATTTCCATTTCTTATTTGATAATTAGTGGATATAAATTAGTTTTTGAGAATAATAGTTGTTCAATAATTATGGATGATGAGATCATCACTAGATGGACCCTTATAAATGGCTTATATGTGTTAGACACTTCTCCACATATCATGAATATAAATATATCTAAGAGGAAAATAGATGTGGTGAATAATGCATACTTATGGCATTATAGGCTAGGTCATATACATGAGGGAAGGATTCAAAAGTTGCTGAAAGATTGATACATAGATCCATTTGACTATGAGTCATATGCAACTTGCGAACCTTGCCTTTGTGGAAAAATGACCAACTCTCCTTTTAGTGGAACTAGAGAGAGAGCCACTAAGTTTTGAAACTCATACATAGTGATGTATGTGGTCCCATGTCGACTCAGGCTATAGGTGGTTACTCATACTTCATTACATTCACTGATGATTTCTCTAGGTATAGACACGTGTACTTAATGAAGTACAAATCTGAGGCCCTCGAGAAATTCAGGGAATATAAGAATAAGGTAGAGAATGAGATTCTATCCCGGTGGACACCTCCTTATACACCTCAGCTCAATGGTGCATCAGAAAGGAGGAATCGCACGTTGTTAGGCATAATACGGTCCATGATGAGTTTCCTAACCTACCCGTTTCATTCTGGGGGTACGCCCTAGAGACTGTAACTTACCTTCTGAATAAAGTTCCATCAAAGTCGGTAGTGTCTACACTATATGAGATATGGAAAGGAAAGAAGTCAGATCTTAAGATTGTTAAGATTTGGGGTTGTCTTGCCCACGTTAGAAGATACAACCCCGATAAGTTGGAATCAAGGATAGAATGGTACACATTCGTGGGATACCCAAAGAAAACTTGTGGGTATTATTTCTATCATTCCGAGGACCGAAAGGTCGTTGCCAAGAGAGCTGTGTTCCTTGAGAAGGAACACATTCTTGGTGGAAACAGTGGGAGTGAGATAGAATTGAGCGAGGTTAGAGAACCTAGCTCGAGCACCATTCCAAAGCCCGAGTCTGTTCAGGCACCTAACACACAAGTTCTAACTTTTCATAGGTCTAATAGAGTATCTCACCCTCCTGAAAGATATGTGGGACATATCAATGGAGATGACTCTCAGGATGTTGATCCTCAGACCTACGAGGAGGCTATTATGAGTATAGACTCCAGGAAATGACAAGAAGCCATGAATTCTGAGATGGATTCAATGTACTCTAATAAAGTTTGGAACCTTATGGATGCACCTGAGGGTATTGTACCCATCGGCTGCAAATGGATCTTCAAGAAGAAGATCGGAGTGGATGGAAAGGTAGAGACCTATAAAGCAATGCTGGTAGCTAAAGGATATCGTCAAAGATAAGGAGTTGACTATAATAAAACCTTTTCACCTGTAGTCATGCTTAAGTCCATTAGAATTATTTTGGTCCTTGCAGCACACTATGACTATGAGATCTGGCAGATGGATGTCAAAACGGCATTTCTCAATGGCAACCTCGAAGAAGAGGTCTATATGATACAACGAGAGGGATTCGTATCCAAAGAGAGTCCAGATAAATTATGCAGGTTGCTTAGATCCATTTATGGATTGAAGCAATCTTCCCGAAGTTAAAACATAAGATTTGATGAGGTGATCAGATCTTATGACTTCGTTAAGAACGAAGATGAGCCTTGTGTGTACAAGAAGGTAAGTGGAAGTGCTATCACCTTCTTAGTGCTATATGTGAATGACATCTTAATCGTTAGGAATGATGTAGGAATGCTCTCCATAGTAAAGGCTTGGCTATCTAGAAACTTCTCCATGAAAGACTTAGGGGAAGCATCCTCTATTTTGGGGATCAGGATCTATAGAGATAGATCCAAAAGAATGCTTAACTTGTCCCAGTCTAGGTACATAGACTCCAATGTCAAAAGGTTTGGCATAGAAAATTTCAAGAGAGGTCTCATATCGATGAGACATGGAATATCACTTTCTAGGAGTATGTCCCCAAAGACTCCAGAAGAAAGGACAAACATGGATAAGATACCTTATGCCTCAGCGATAGGATCTATCATGTATGCAATGCTATGTACTAGGCCTAATATAGCACATGCTCTAAGTGTCATAAGCAGGTATCAAGCAGATCCAGGTTTAGAACACTGAAAGGTAGTAAAGTGTATCCGTAAGTACTTGAGAAGGACTAAGGATCTTTTACTAGTATATGGAGGAGGTAGCCTCCAGGTTGAGGGCTACATAGACTCAAGTTTTCAGTCTGACATTGATGATAGTAAGTCAAATTCAGGGTATATTTTCACCATGAATGAAGGAGCAGTAAGCTGGAAGAGTTCCAAGCAAGATACTACTGTCGACTCAACCATAGAGGCGGAATACATTGCTGCAGTAGAAGCAGCAAAGGAAGGGGTGTGGATGAAGAAGTTCATCAAGGATTTGGGAGTCATACCAAGCAGCGTGGAGCTGACTCCTATATATTGTGACAGCGACAGGGTGATAACTCTAGCAAGGGAACCCAGGTCTCATCAAAATTGTTCTGAAAAGGTTCCATATGATTAGAGCGATCATGACCCGTAAAGATATAGCAATGGAAAGAGTTTCATCCGAAGATAATATTGCAGATCCTCTAACGAATCTGTTGGCTAAGATTGTATTTCAGCGTCACAAGGTCTTATGGGGATCAGACACATAGGTGATTGGCTTTAGGTCAAGTGGGAGATTGCTAGTTACAGGTGCCCTACAAGCCAATCATGCGAGTAATGGCACGTGTGACACGCTGCGTAATCTTTTTGCTTATGATTAATATTGGCATATTCTCACATTATATTATATGTAGCATATATATTGTGATGTCCTTTGTTCTGTGCAATGGGAATCAGATCGTGATGAGATCACGATAATGAGATCGATTCATCTTTAAACACAGATCCTAAATAATCTCTGTCATAGGTTACTTGAGAGGGATATCGAGATAACCGGACAGACCGGTGTACTATATACCCGTCCATATAATGGAGGCGGCTGGTCTCATAGCCACTTGTGTGAAGACACTAAGGATATAGTACAGGTGCTCATTGGAGAATGAGTTCACTGATTGATCCGCTTATGGAATGTGGTATGATTAATGATACCTAATGTCAGACAATGATTCCACAGTCTCAGTTACGTATCTGGTCCTTAGACTTAAGACACCAAGGATGCCTTGTATAAGTACTCTTTTTTTTAACGTCAGACTTACAGGTATGGAAAGCTCCAGATCTGATACAGCTGGTTATCGGGATTGGTAGCCGACCTTACGAAGGCAATTAAGTGTCAATAGAGGATCATCCACTCTCGGTATCATGGGAGAAATATCTCATATGTGCTTGCTTAGACAAATCTCTGGCCAGGGTCATTTGGATTGAGAGAGAAGGAGTTCTCCGGTAGAATCTGATTAGAGCAAGATAAACTGATTTCGTATATGACCTGACAATACCATATCCAAAATACGGTCTCTGGAATATTAGTTGGATGAGGGATTATAGATACATGGTAACTGTGGACAGACAAGTCCGATGGATTCGATCCCCCTGTACCATCTGGGGACTATGGCGTAGTGGCCTAGTACGTCCATAGTCGATGAATCGAGTGAATTATTATGGAGATAATAATTCACTATATCAGAAGGAGTTCTGATGGGAGTGACTCACGGCCAACTCGGTATCGGGCCTAGAGGGTCACACACATATGGTGGATGCTTCAACGAATAGAGGATTGTATGAAGATCTAATTAGCCCCTATTCTTATTAGATGAGACCCTATGTTGATGGGCTCCTTGATTAAGGCCCAATTATAGGCCTAAGGAGATTATTGGATAGAGATCCAATAATATAAGATTAGTGTGTTATTGGATGGAGATCCAATACCCACTAAGGAAGGAACCCTAGGGTTTTGGTGGCTCTCTATAAATAGGAGGGGAGACTCAGGGTTGATAGGCTGCCCACCAGCTCCTATTCTCCTCTTTCCCTCTGCGTAAGAGTTGCGAGATCAGATTGGAGGAGTTTCGCTGTAAAGATCCATCGTGTAGATACCGCTAGAGAGGAGGATGCTTGACCTTCTTCAACTTCTCCATACGGATCTAGAATATAGGGATATACGATCTCCCTAGGTAAAATCAATCTCTCACACATCGTGGTTTTTCGATTTTTGCAATTTTTTTCACGATCCCATTCTTTTGCACGATGATTTGATCTGCGTGGGAAACCAGTTTTGTTTTGATTTTCGCTGCGCATGTGATGCACCCGCTGTAGGTTTCCCAACAGCGACGAGGGTTGTGAGTGGTGGCTGTGCGTGGCCAAGGAAGGACAGCGACGACCGGTGGGAGGAGGCTGCAGGGCGTTGACATTTGGGGCAACTGCTGCGACAGGGGAGATGGGGATATGGTGGCTGGTGGCAGTAGCAAGGCGGAGAGGAATAGAGGTGGCCGGTGGAGGAAGAGGCGGCCGAGGGAGAGGGCAGCGACAATGTGCGGCTGCTACGGTAGGAGAGGAGGAGAGGAAGAGGGCTGGCAACAGGTAGGTGGGGAGGAAGAAGGGGGAAGGTGCCGGGGGGGGGGGGGGGCTTCTTCTTCTTCCCTCTCTCTCTTTCTTTCTCCCTTTCTTTCTCTTTTTTCTTTCTTCCTCTTTCTTTCTTTTTTTTTTTTGGAGAAGATGAGGAGAAAGGAGGGGTGGCTGCGGCTTCTTTTCCTTTTCTCTCTCTTTTTTTATTTTTTTTATACAACAAGATGGTAGATATGACGACGATGGTAACAACGTGACGTTAACGATGGTGGCGATGGCGACGACGATAACGAGATGAGCGACCGTGGAATCACAATAGGAATGTCGAGAATCGCTACTCTGATTCCAATTGATAGGACCCTAGGGTTCTATCATGGAGGAAGAGGGTGGAAAAGGGGGATAAACAATCTCTTCGAGGGGATCGGGCCTCGTAGATCACTTCGAGGGGATCTGCCTCCTAGGGTTTTGCCTTTAGGCTAAAACTAATACTTCTCATTGATTAATTTTCATGAAAGAGTTTACAGCCTTATTTATAGGGCTCTGACAAGAATTCCACTAATCTTTGACTCTTAACTAACTTGATAAACTCCTAATTGAAAATAATAACTGACTTCATCCTAACCGAAGATAAAAAACCAACTCTAACCAATTTATAACTAACTCCGACTCGACAGACTAACATGACTCGACTCGATTTAATCATAAATGGATGGACCCGACTTAGCTAGGGTCCTAACAAATAGCCTCCTCGTAGGTTTAAGGATCAACATCCTGAGAGTCTTCTCCATTGATATGTTCTATATATCTTTCAGGAGGGTGAGATACTCTGCTAGACCAATGCAAAGTTGGAATTTATGTGTTAGGTACTTGAATTGACTCGGGCTTTGGAATGGTGCTTGAACTAAGTTCTCCAACATCGCTCAATTCTATCTCACTCCCACTGTTTCCACCAAGAATGTGTTCCTTCTCAAGGAACACAGCTCTATTGGCAACAAAGACCTTTTGGTCCTCGGGATGACATAAATAATACCCCAAAGTCTCCTTAGGGTATCCCACGAACATGCACTGTTCCGTCCTTGATTCCAACTTGTCGGGGTTGTGTCTTCTAACGTGGACAGGATAGCCCCAAATCTTAACTACCTTAAGATCGGGCTTCTTTTCTTTTCATATCTCATATAGTGTCTGGTTCCTCCTTTCAGATACACCATTGAGCTGAGGTCTATAAGGAAGTGTCCAATGGGATAGAATCTCATTATCCTTTAGGAAATGGGTGCACTTCGTACTCAAGTACTCTCATCCTCGATCTGATCAAAGAGTCTTAATACTCTTTCCAATTTGATTCTCCACCTCATTCTTATATTCCCTGAATTTCTCAATGGCCTCATATTTGTACTTTATCAAGTACATATGTCCATACCTAGAGAAATCATCAGTGGATGTAATGAAGTATGAGTAACCACCTATAGCCTAAGTCGATATGGGACCACATACATCACTATGTATGAGTTCCAATAACTCAGTAGCTCTCTCTCCAGTTCCACTAAAAGGAGAGTTGGTCATCTTCCCACGAATGCAAGGTTCGCAAGTTGTCTATGACTCATAGTCACATTGATCTAGGTATCCAACTTTCAGTAACTTTTGAATCCTTCCCTCATATATATGACCTAGCCTACAATGTCATAGGTATGCATTATTCACCTCATCTCTTTTCCTCTTAGACATATTTATATTCATGATATGTAGAGAAGTATCTAACACATATAAGCCAATTATAAGGGTCCCTCTAGTGATGATCTCATCATCCATAATTATTGAACAACTATTATTCTCAAAAACTAATTTATAGCCACTAATTGTCAAACAAGAGATGGAAATAATATTTTTAATAATGAAAGGGACCAAATAATATGCATCTAATACAATAATAGCTCCACCAGGCAGATGTAGGATGACCTCCCCAATAGTAATTGCAGTAACTCTTGCTTCATTGCCCATCTTGAGGTCCATCTCGCCTCTGGCCAATCTCTTAATTCTTGCCAGAACTTGTAATGAATTTCAGATATGATAAGCCCTCCTGGTATTCAATACCCATGTGTTATCATAAAAATCTAACAAGTGGAGACTGATTATGAATATACCTAAAGCTTCTCCAAGCTTCTGTTTCTCCTTATATTCAAGGTAGTCCTTAAAGTTCCTCTTCCAATGCCCGTCTTGACCGTAGTGGAAGCACTGTCATTTGTCCTTTGCCGGGTATTTCTTGGCAACCTTTGCCTTACCCGGTCTTCCTTTGCCCTTGCCCTTCTTAAGGGTCTTACTAGCTTTCCTTTTCTTATTGGTCTCACCAATATAGAGAATTAGCTTCTCTTTCTTGATGATGTTGTCAGCTTCCCTCAACATATTGAGGAGCTCAAATAGAGTCACCTCAAACTTGTTCATATTAAATTTAATAATGAACTATGAAAAGAAATTCGGTATTGACTAAAGTATAAGATCAATACATAGGTTATCCTCTAGGACTATCTATATACTTCACAAAGTGAGTGATCTCATCCTCGCTTGTCCTTTCCTCAGTGTTAGCACAATCGTGTTAAGGACATATATAATTTTCTCCTCCATGAGGATAATTCTCAAATTACGAAGCCAATCTATGTAATTTTGGACCAGTGAGGCAGTTGGCATCAAGTATGTCACATAAGGGGTTTGCAAGCGACAAACAAGATGTAGCATAAATTAATAACATGCAGATTTTATAGAAAATGCTAATTAAGATATGGACTTCTATCTTAATATACTCCCACTATTTTTCTAGTGAATCACACGACACTCTCGACACGTGAGTCGGAAGTCTCCGGTAGACTCTCGACACCTCGAGGGACTCGACCAATTGCACTAAGCCCAAAAGGTATGCAACTCTTGCCAATCACAACTCCCTGTGATTCCTATCATGTTCGACCTCTGAATCATCATGGTCTCGATTACTCGACCAATCATGAAGTTCAGTTAAGTCATCACCATCGTTACAAGATGAGTCTGATTCGATGGATATGCTCTCAACTGCTCGACCAAGTCATACCATGTCCTCAGGTCACTGGTGACTTCTATATGTCGTAGGCAAGAACTCGATTACGTAGATAGGTGAGCCTTGAGTGACTCGATCAATTCAACCTATATCTTGATTCAATTTCTTCCTATAACGATGGAAGGCCACGTGGGTCAATCTTATTGCCTCACATTTACTGGCTTAATATTATCGTAGGAGGGATTTTCATTTTATATCGGTCTCCTATATGTCATGTCACACACATACATATTTAATATATATCTACATCATATGCAAATCTATATCTAGATATATATACATATATCTAATAGGTGTATAACACATCACATATGCAAGCCACACCGGATGATCATGACCGTCACCTAATATGATTAAGCCCGAGCCAATGGGCCTAATCATTTAAAATAGGATCTATGTGTGCATCGGTGCATCTCCATGCCCTGTGAATGTTAATCTCGTCATCATCGGTTCCGTCGGATTATCACATCACTATGCGGTGTGATCTCCCGCCACAGCATCATAGGTCCCGCTGTCACCTCCACGCTCCCATTGTACCTCTCCATGTAATTACAAATAATCACAAGCATGTAAGCTTGACAATAAACGAGAAAAACAAAGGCTCGCAGGCTCCAATAATAATAATTATTATTATTATCATAATTACACACATCACAACACATGGCTCATGATCATCCATCCACATCATACATCACATGTACATCACATCATATGTAGGATTACTAGATATATAATAATTAATTAAATTATTTAATTAATTATTTTTAAAAAATCTGGATATGTTCAGAATTTTTAGAATTGTCAAGGGCATTTTCATAATTCTGGATGAGAGGATAGTCCTTCGAATTTTTAAAATTATTAAAGATATTTTTAAAATTATGTGCACCGGACAAACCTTAGAATTTCTCAAATTCTAAGGGGCAGGATCATCCTTTCTCAAAAGGATGTCCTAGCCCTTCCATCACCCTCACTGTGCAGCCGTCGACGCTACTACCCCTACGGGCGACTACCTATAGGCCGCTGGCATCTGCCGCCGCTTGCGAGCACTGCCGGCCTCCCTTGCGGGCTGGCCCTGGCTGCAGTCGGTCGCCCCCTTGCATGGGGCCTTGGCTGTAGTCGGCCTGGCTGCCCCTCCTCCTCCTCGCAGCGTTTACTGCAAAAATATAACAAGAACACGTAGAACAATTCTACATGATTCAATCTCATCACACGTAATTTAAAACCTTGGCTCTGATACCACTATTGGGAAACCTCAGTGGGTGCATCACATGCGCAACGGAAGTCAAAACAAAAATTGGTTTCCCACGCAGATCAAATCGTCATGCAAAAGATTGGGATCGCGAGAAAAAAACCATAAAAACTGAAAAACCAAGATGTGTGAGAGACTGATTTTACCTAGGGAGATTATATATCCCTGTATTTCAGATCCAGATGGAGAGGACAAAGGAAGTCAAGTGTCTTCCTCTTGAGCGGTATCCACACGATGGATCTCTATAACAAAACTCCTCCAATCTGAACTCACAACTCTTGCGTTGAGGGAGGGAGGAGAATAGGAGGGGGAGGCCAAAGCTGCAGCCCATCAATCATGAGTCTCCTCTCCTATTTATAGAGAGCCACCAAAAAACCCTATGGCTCCTGCCTTAGTGGGTATTGGATATTCATCCAATACCCACTAACCTTGCATTATTTAATCTCTATCCAATAACCTCCTTAGGCCTCTAACTGGACCTCAATTAAGGAACTCATCAGCATAGGGTCTCATCTAATCGGAATATGGGCTAATTGGATCTTCATTCAATTAATATTAATGATGCATAGCTAGAGTATACAAGTATGAAAATATATTAGAACCAAAGAACCTTAGTTATTGAGAAACATATTTATATTGAAACTTAAAAAAATGAGATTTTGAGTGAATGTTAAAATCATTGGCTTATTAAATGGTTCAAATATTAACAAAGTCTTTGAAATGATTGATTTAAATGTTACATTGATTGAAATGCTATAATTGAATAATTGTGTTGAATGAAAGAAATTTAGCATAGAACAATACTGAAATGGGAGAGAAAAATCATGTTTCATTGTCTAGTATTTTTATAAATTAAAAATATATTTAATGAGAATGAAATGAGCATGATAACTCACTACACTAAGTCTAAAAATTATTGGAATTGAAATAAGTCAAAGTTTTTGTTTGAAAATATTTTATTGCAATGATAAAATTTTGTTTTTGACTTTAAATGACATTGCATTCTTGAAATAAATTTTAAAAGGATAATTATTCATGAAAGAATTTTTATCCTATTAATCCTTCAATAAGAGATAAAATAATACTATTATTGTTGAATCTCTTAAACTACACAAATGGATTAGAAAACTTTAGCTATTGAAAAATAATCTATGATACCTTCATCGAACTTTTCAAAAAGCGATTTTTGATAATGATTTTGGATAAGTTTACAAATGATTTTGTTTTAAAATGAGATTGATGAATCTATACAATGTTATTGATATTTTGATGATTTTATCATAATCTTGACAAGTTAAAAGAATTATACTTTAAAATCCTTATATAAATTCATTCAAAGAAAGTCATATAAATGAATCATAATTTGTCTCTTTGGATCTATTACTTGAAAATCTTCTTATGAACCATATTCTTGAAAACTTGAAGTTTCATATATATAAATCAAGATCTTTTACTTTTTCTTCTTTGAAATTAACTCATGATTTTTATATCTACAATATTATATCTTTATGAATAAATACTCTTCTTTGATCTCTTAAGATTCTATTTTATCATCTAAGAGGAGATTTATTAAATTAAATCATGTCTTTAATATTCATGATGTCTTTTGATATCCATATCTATCTTAACATGATTTATTTTAAAACTCATGAATGACATAACTTATCACCAAAATTTGTATTTATTAACTTTATGATAAGTTAAAAATTGAAAGGGATTTGTACTATCATAAATATTCCCTTAATTTTTTTACTTGACTTTTACGTTATGGGAATCACGTTATTGATCTCTATAGTTTTCTCTTTTTTAGTAAAAGGGAGATTTATGATCTTAACAATAATAATTAAAAAATTTATCCAGATCATTCTTTTTTTATTAAAAAGATTTATCTTTGATGAACTGAGATTATCTCCTAAGACTCATTTTTATTATTCACAAAAAAATGTGGGGGGGGAAGAAACTTATTAAACGAAATCATATCTTTTGATGATATTCAAATATTTGATTTTATCTTTAATACATGATCTCCTTGTACATTTTGGTGTAATTTGAATATGAATGCTAAAAAGAAATTATTTCATCATATTTCTTTCTTGACATTGACAAAAAAAAAAGGGAGAGATAAAATTATTAATATGATTAGAAGTAAATTTGGATATGATAACATTGAATGAGGAACAATTGCTTAGAAGAAAATTAGGACTTTCTAAATGCATGCAAAATACTTGATTTACAATTTGAGCTTGATCTACTATCATGCCTTCTTATGAAATTCTTGATGTTTTTTTATCAAAATTTATAATAAATAATTTTTTTTTTGCTATACTTGAAATTGCATGAGATGATTTTAAATCCATGAGTAGCTCTTAAACTTTTGAATCTCCTTCAATATCTTTAAGTTTTGAGCTTAACTTCAAAATTCATATCTATAAAATTTACATCTTTAAAATTTAGCATTCTTGTGTTATTATATTTTTTATTTCTCTACCATGATTCTATCTTCTTGCTCACACAAAGTGGAGAAAGAAAATTATTTGATTTCTTAGAATTATAACTTGAAATCTTTTATGAATCAAAATCTTTTGTTATGTGTTCTTGTATTATTTAAAAGAAAATTTTTATATAAATCATGAACTTGACAATTTGAGATTTCTTATGAATGAATCAAGAGATTTTATTTTATTTGTTTCTCTTATAATTTATTTCTTGATAGTCACAATTTGGCTTCATGAATTGTACATCTCATCACTATGTTAATTTTTCTTGATATATTTCATGTGATGATTTGAAAAATGATTTAATGGAAAAAGTTTTGCATTATCTCTTCTTTTTGACAATGACAAAGGGGGAGCAAAACTTGTTTGCTTGCATGATATAAATTGCTAGATTGAATATTGCATAGGAAGCAAAAATTTGCTAGCTTGCACTTCTCAAAAGAGAATAGAGAACTTACTAGCTTGCATGTTCTAAAGTGATGAAAAATTTGCTAATTACTAAGCTCTCATATATCAAAAACTTGTTAATTGCATTTCTCCTTTTTGTTGATGACAAAGGGGGAGAAGATATAATGATGTGAAATCATGTATGATGATAATGCATGTTGATTTTTGAAAATATACATGATGATTTGGAATAATAATCATAATTTTATAATATGATGTATTGCATATGATGTGGTTAAAATAGTTTCAACTTGGACTTTTGAGCTCATTTTAATATTCTTTTTGAAATTCATTAAGAGCTCTTCTTAATGATGTTTTACAACTCCTCCCTTATTTTATTTTCTTCTTTTTCACAAGAGGAAGAAAATTATTTATGTCTCATGTCATATTTTACAAAGGGAGAGCAAAGACTCATGTGCCTTAAAATTCTTAGCCCTATATTTCACCTTTTTATTGATGACAAAGGAGGAGAAATATACATTGATGACATATGATATTGATTGATAACTCATGATATTTATGATATACACTGATATCACATGATATGGATATGGATTGGACATCTTGGATATGGATATGAGTGCATAATTCTTATTATGATTTGATGACTTAATGAAATTCATGATTTGATGACTTGATGAAATTCATGACTTGATGACTTGATGTAAATTTATGTTAAAATTTGGATAAAATGTTGATTCCTTGAATTTAAGAGTGTGTGATTCTTTTAAATTTAAGTGACATGAATTTATGGGGAGTTAGGATTAACTCCTATCATCAATTGATTATCGTCATCAAAAAGGGGGAGATTGTTGAATCTTGGATTTTGATGATGAAATCAATTAATGGATTATTGATATAACAGAATTGTTAGAATTGATTGATGTAAGATTAATTACGACAGAATGATTATTATAATCAGGATTGGCCAAGGTCAAGTCCATGCATCGGGTCGATGCGGTTGGGAACCCGTCAGGAGTGCGTTTGGAGCTCGCGGAGGGTATATCAGAAGTTTGCCAGGATGGCGCAATGGAGTTCACCAGAAGAAGACTGAGACTCACCAGAAGATTATCGGGGGTAGCCGAAAAGTATGCCAGGAGTTAGGATGGTCTTGTAATGGATATTTGGCAATTATGATTGTATTTAATTAAGTCATAAGCATCATGCAAGACTAACTATGACAAGAGCAATGGATTTACAACCAAATGATGGGCCAAGATTAAGCATGAGCATCGAGCCAGGATTCGGACGATGTAGTGGGATCTCGCCGGAGTTCGCTAGGAGATTCGCCGAAGGGATCGAGAAGTACACTAGGAACATGTCGGGAGATTGTCGGAAGAAGACCATAGGACTCACCGTAAGAATGTCAAAGGCTACCGGATTGGCAGGAGTTAGGTCTTGATTTAACTTGTTGGTCATTAACTGTTGTAATCATTAAGTTATAGTTAGGAATTGAGTCCTAATTGAGTTGGATTTGGATGAAATCCAAATCAACTCAATAAGGCAACCAGGTCCACTATAGGGTTCGGTTGAGCTCAATTAGTTGACTAAGGGAATGGTCAACTGATGATTCAAGCCAGAATTTAAAAAGTGGAGGGAACCACTTTTGCAAAAATTCTGACGGGTAAATCGCTGGTGAGCGATGGGTGTACCACTGCCGCCGAGGCTTTCGGGCGTCTGACCTGCTCCGACTAGGCAATTGAACTGCCCGTACCCAGGAATTTTAGTACTTTCAACGATTGACCTACCCAGGACCTTAACCGCATGTACCTAGTGTTCGGGCAGCTGAGCTGCCTAGGTCGGCGGGTAAACCGCCTGTACCCAGTTTTTTCAGGTATGTTTGATTTTTTGCTCCAAAAATCTAAAGCCACTTGGGGCCTATAAATACCCCAAGTTTTCTTGTATTCTTTACAATATTTTTCGGGATTATATTCTGAGAAAATATTGTATGAGAATTGTAAGAGAAAGAAAATGGGTAAGGGAGTGATCAAAGAGTGTAATCCTGTCTCCCTTGTAAGCAAAGTATAGGGGTTTGGTCTTTACCCAAAGAAGATCGGTATTGGTCACCAGTGTGCCTCAAGAAAGAGGACTCAGGAGTAGACGTAGGCCGTTGGTGCCAAACCACTATAAAAATTGTGAGTTCATCTTTTGCTTTGCTTATTAATGTTTCCAATCTTGTTTACTTTTTGAAAGAAACATTTCACTTACGACATTTTTTATCGGATTTCCTTGCTCTTTCTTCAGTAATTAGTAAGTAACTTAGCAATCTTCTTATCATTCACTTGCTTTATTTGAACAATAAGCATTGGATCTTCCTATTTTTCTTAAAGCTGAAATGTTTTTTCTGTAAACGAAAAACTTACACTTACACTAATTCATCCCCCCCCCCCCCCCACAGTGCCAAATTGATCCTAATATCTGGTCCTTAGACTTGAGAAACCAATGATGTCTTGTTTGAGTACTCCTTTCTTTGATGCCAGACTTACAGGTTTTGAAAGTTTCAGATCTAGTACAGCTGGTTATCAGGATTAGGAACCAACCTTACGACTACAATTGAATGTCAATAAAGGATCATCCACTCTCAGTATCACGAGAGGAATATCTCATATGTGCTTGCTCAGACAAATCCCTGTCCATGATCATTCGGATTGAGAGAGAAAGAGTTCTCTAGTAGAATCTGATTAGAGCAAGATAAACTGATTCCATATGTGACTTGATAGTACCATATTCAATATACGATCTTTGGGATATTAGTTGGATGAGGGATTATAGATACACGGTAACTATGGACAAACAGGTCCGATGGATTTGATCGCCTTGTATCGTTTGGGAACTATGGTGTAATGGCCTAGTACGTCCATAGTCGATGAGTCGAGTGAATTATTATGGAGATAATAATTCACTATATCAGAAGGAGTTCTGATGGGAGCGACTCACAGCCAGCTCAGTATTGGGCCTAGAGGGTCATATACATATGGTGGATGCTTCAACGAATAGATGATTAGATAAAGATTCAATTAGCCCTTATTCTCGTTAGATAAGACCCTATGCTGATGGGATCCTTGCTTAAGGCCCAATTAGAGGCCTAAGAAGATTATTGGATAAAGATCCAATAATGCAATGTTAGTGGGTAATTGAATGAAGATCAAATACACACTTAGGCAAGAGCCCTAGGGTTTTTGGTGGCTCTCTATAAATAGGAGGGGAGACTCATGGTTGATAGGCTGCAGCCTTGGCCTCCCCCTCCTATTCTCCTCCCTCCCTCTACGCAAGAGTTGCGAGATCAGATTGGAGGAGTTACACTGCAGAGATCCATCGTGTGGATATCGCTAGAGAGGAGGATGCTTGACCTCCTTCATCCTCTCCATCCGGATCTAGAATATAATGATATATGATCTCCCTAGGTAAAACAATCTCTCACATGATGTGATTTTTTCAGTTTTTGTGACTTTCTTGCTATCCAATCTTTTGCATAACGATTTGATCCATGTGGGAAACTAGTTTTATTTTGATTTCTGTTGCGCATGTGATGCTCCCGCTGAGGTTTCCTAACAAGCACCGCCCGTACCGCCGACTGTCGGTAGTGGTACCGCCCCAAGCGGTGGTAGTACCATCATTGCCCCTGTTTTCGGAGCACTTTCACCGTAGTACCATCGGTACCGATGGTAGTACCACCTGTACCCAAATTGGGGTTTATAAATATCCCAAGTATTTTATGTTATGATCAATTGGCACTAAGAGGAGGGGGAGGGGTTGAATTAGTGCAAGTGAAATAGTGATCGATTTAAAACCTTGCTTTCATAAAGTAAAGAGTGAACAACGGAAGCTTCTTTTAATATTTTGATAAAACCGATTAAGAGCCAATTTGAAAGAAGTAGAGAGATTGAAGCACAATTTTAACTATAAGCAATAGAGAGTAATAAACAAAGAAAGCAAAGACACTCACAATTATAATGGTTCGACCTCAGCCTGGCCTACATCCACTCTCGAGTCCTCTTCTCCGAGGCCCACTGATGTCCACTATCAACCTTCTTTTGGTGAAGGTCAAAACCTTACAGCTTCCTCTCTCCTTTTACTAGGCTTAGGAGTGTTTAATCTCATATTTTGATGATAAAATCAATTAATGGGTTATTGATCTAACAAGATTATTAGAGTTGATTGATGCAGGATTAACTACGACATATTACAATTAGAGGATTGGCCAAAGTCAAGTCCAAGCATCGGGCCGGAGTAAGGACGATGCAGTTGGGAACTCGCTTGGAGTGCGTCGGGAGCTTTCCAGGATGGCGCAAGGGAGTTTGCTGGAAGAAGATCAAGACTCACTAGAAGATTGTCGGGGGTAGCCGAAAGGCTTGCCAAGAGTTAGAAAGATTTTCAAGTGGATTTGTTGGTCCTTATTATAATTAATTAAGTTATAATTAGCATCATGCAGGTTTAACCACGACAGTGAAAAAAGTTACAGACTAGACATAGACCCAGGATCAAGCTTAAGCATCGGGCCAAGGTTTGGACGATGCGGTGGGAGCTCACAGGGAGTTCGCTAGGACTTTGCCAAAGGTATCAGGAAGATCGCTAGGAACACGCCAGGAGATCATCGGAGGAGGACCGTGAGACTCGCTGCAAGGAATGTCAGAGGTTTTCATATTGCGGAGTGAGGTCGTTAAGCTTGGTGGTCATGTATGGTTGTATTCCTTAAGTTATAGGTTAAGTTTGAGTCCAAATTGAGTGTGATTTGGAAGTAATCCAAATCAACCCAAAGAGGCAACCAGGTCCACAAAAGGGGTTTGATTGAGCTCAGGTTGAGCTCAATTAGTTGACCAGAGAATTGATCAACATAAGGTTCAAGTCGAAATTCAAAATGTGGAGGGAACCACTTTTCCTAAAATTAATTGAGCTTAATTAGTTGAACCGTCGGTGAGCAGTGAGTGTACCACCGCCACCCAGGTTTTCGGGTGGCTGACGGTGGTTGAACCGCCCAGACTGACGGTTGAACCACCCGTACCCTATTTTCAGGATGCTTTCGGTGGGTGCACCGTCGGTGCCGGCGGGTGAACCACCCGTACCTAGATTTTTTTGATATATTTTAATTTTGGCTCCAAATTATGAAGTCATTTGGGGCCTATAAATACCCCAAGTTTCTTTGTATTCTATACAATAATTTTTTAGATTAAAATTCTGTGAAAAACTTGTATGAATTGTAAGAAAAAGAAAAGGGGAAGGGAGTAAGCTTAGAGTTGAAAAAATTCTTATAAAGAGTCTCCCTTGTAAGCTCATGTTGTAAGAGTTTGGTCTTCACCCAAAGGAGATCGATAGTGGACGCCCGTGTGCCTTAAGGAGGAGAACTCGGGAGTAGACGTAGGCCAGTTGAGGCCAAACCACTATAAATGTAAGTATGCTTTAATTACTTTACTTATTACATTTAATTGTTCTTAATCACTCTCTTTTAGATACGAGCCTCAGTCTCTCTACTTCTTTCAAATTGACTTTAAATCAGTTTTATCGAAATATAAAGAAAAGCTTCTATTATTCATTCTCTACTTTATGAAAGAAAGTTTTTAAACGAGTATTATTTCTCTTGCACTAATTAAAACCCCCCCTCTTAGTGTCAAATGATCCTAACAAGGAGATGAACCTTACAAGGGAGATTTTCAAGTATTACAAGACTTTTCTCACTCCCCTACCCCTTTTTTTTTTCTTACAAGTTTAGCACATAATTTTTTTCTTAGAATTTCTAGCCAAAAATTGTTGTGTGAAATGTAAGAAAACTTATGATATTTATAGGCCCCAATTGACTTTAGAATTTGAACCAAAATTTAAAATACACCTGAAAAACCTGAGTATGGGCGGTACCATCACCGTGCCACCGAAAGCAACTAAGAAAACAGGGCAGCGGCGATACAACCACCAACCTAGGCGTTTCAACCATCAGGAATCCAGAAAAAGTGATTCCCTCCACTTTTCCAATCATGACTTGTACCTTCAGTTAACCACTTTCCTAGTAAACTAATTGAGCTTGACCTAAGCTTAATCCACTCTCTAAAGTGGACCCGATTTGACTCACTTGAGTTAATTTGGATCCCTTCTAAATCTAGCTCAAGTAGGACTCAACCTTAACTGATGCTAAGTATAACTTAATTAATTACAATCACAATGGCCAACAAATCTAATTCAAGACCTTCCCAACTCCTAGTAAGCTTTTTGACTACCCCCGATAATTTGCTGATGAGTCTCTCGGTCTTCTTCTAGTGAACTCCCTTGCATCATCTTGGCAAGCTCCCAATCTCCTTTGGTAAGCTTCCGGTGAACCCCCGACAATCTTTTGATACCTTGGGCGAGCTCTCGATGCACTCTAGGCGAGTTCCCAACAGCATCATCCTAACTCTAGCTCGATGCCTGGATTTGACTTTGGCCAAACCTCTGATTGTAATTCTCTCTCTATCATAGTTAATCCTACGTCAATCATCTCTGACACACTTCTTAGATCAATAACTCATCAATTGATTTCATCATCGAAATTTGAGATTCAACAATCTCCCCCTTTTTGATGTTGACAATCAATTGATGACCGAAGTTAAACCTTACTCCCCCTAAATCTATGCCATAATACGAATAAGGATAACTTAAATTTAAGAGAACCATATACTCCTGGATTCAAGTATCATATCATCCATTCAAATCTTGAAATAATATACCATGAATTTCAAAATCATCAAATCATACATGATACATGATATTTATTTCAATCAATCATGAAGCATCAAATTTTCAAGAATATCATGCAAAATTTCTTTCTTTCAAAAATCATCATGATATTAATTTCAACCAACAAATATTTAAGAACATTCTAAGAATTTCATGCATTATTCAAAAAAATTCTTCTTTAAGAAAAAGGCTATTTCTTCCCCTTTGACATGTATGTATCATTTTGTGTCATCAATATGCTACTTCTCCCCCTTTATCATCATAAAAAAGAGGTGAAATAACAAGTAAGTAATTTTCATGATACATAAACTCATCATATGCCAAAATAAATATGATTAAATGCTTGAGTACTTTATTGCTCCCCCTTAATAAATTACGATAAGAGCCTAATATTCTTCATAAAAAAATTTCTTCCCCTTTATCATGTATCATTTTTTATATGTGTCATCAATATATTATTTCTTACTCTTTGTCATCAACAAAAAGAAGTAAAATAATGAGCAAATAATTTCATGATATATAAACTTATCATGTGTCAAAAAATTTATATTTTTATAAAATATATTAATTGAATATTTAATACTTCATTGTTCCCCTTAGTCAAACATAATTTTCTCATGACAAATTTTCTTCCCTTTTTGTAAATAAGAAACTAGTAGAAACAATGGAGGGGAGTTAAAAGACATCATCATAAAATAAGAGCTTATATCAAGCATCATATAAGTTTATGTTATATATTCCTTTTTTGTAAATATTCATCAAGATTCATAAAACAAGAATAATTTTTAAATAAATATCTCATCATAAAAATTTGAATCACCTTCTTATGTTAATTTTAACGAGAATCATTTCGAAAGTGAGCTCAAAAATCCGAGAAATCCGAGAAGAATTATGAGCTACTCATGCAGTTATCTTATGTAATCTTCAATAGTAAATCATGTTTTTTTTTTTGAGGATCATCTTCATGTAAATTTCCTTTCCTTTTTGTAAACAAGAAAGTATAAATAAGGGAAGTAAAAAACATCATATCACAAAAATACTTAATTTTATAGATGTAAATTCTAAAATCTAAGAAAAATCAAGAGTTGCCCATATAATTTAATTCATCTTATGCAAATTTCAAGCAAGGTAGCAAATCATGCATTTTGCATGTAAGTTTTGATAAGAAGTGCAATTTATAAAGGCCAAGAAATCCAAAGAAAAATATGATGATAAATCAAGCTTAATTAATTAAGCATTTAGCATGTGTTTTAAAATTCTAAATTTTATTCTTAGCAAATTGTTCATCATTCAAAGTTATAAGATTCATCAAATCATATTGATAATTCTATCTTCCCCTTTATTATTATCAAAAGAAATATGATGATTTAATTTTTCTTTTGCATTTATGTTCTAAATATGACTATGAGTACAAAGGGATCATGTCATTAAGGATGAAAAAAATCAAATGTAAGTATCAAAAGACATAATTCTTTTAAGAATTAGCTTCCCCCTTTTTTTGCAAATAATAAAAATAAATCTTAGGGGATTAAATAATCTTAATTCATCCAAGATAAATCATATGACACCGAATTTATTTAGATATATTTTTTTAATAAAATAGAAGAATGATCTTGATAAAAATCTTCTTTTTATTAAAAAGTAAAAATCATAAAAATTTAAACGTGATTTCCATAAATATATGTCAAGTCAAGAGATCAAAGGAATGTTCATGATAAAATAAATCTCTTTTAATTTTTAACTTATCACAAGTTTAAGAAATATTAATTTTGGTGATAAGGTGTCTCATTTATGAATACAAGTCAAGCATAAATCATGACATAAAAGATATCAAATTGTGAATATCAAAGATCATGATTCAATTTGACAAAATTCTTCTTAGATAAGATTCAAAGCTTTAGAAATCTTTAGGAGATCAAATAAGAAGAGTGTTCATTCATAAAAATATCAAATTATAAATATCAAGATCATAAATATGTTGTAAAAAAGAAAATATAGAAAATCTTGATTTGTATATAGGAAACTTCAAGTTGTCAAGATCATGATTTAGACAATAATATTTTTAAATTTAAATCATCAAATTGCTTTTATCGTTTAAGAGAGAGATTAACAATAATGGTATCATTTTATCTCTAGTTGAAGGCTTGATAGGATAAAAATATTTTCAAGAAGAATTATCTTCCTTTTTTATTGTTTCATATGATTTGTTTTATGAATGCTTTTCAAATCAATGAGTTATCATATAAGACCAAAAATTGAATTTTATTTTAGAAGGAATCATCAAGGTAATTACTATAACACATCAAAATGATAAAACATCTTCAAAGCAAAAGTTCAACCTATCTCAATTTCAACTTTTAAATGAATCTAACTCTTTACATATAGTGCAAGGAATTGACAAACTCATTTTTAAATTTGTATTTATTCTATGTTTAAATTCAAAGGTAATATATCATTTAACAACACACATTTAATCTTAGCATACAACTATTCAACTATTTAAATCAATCATTCAATAATGATATTTATAAGATACCTTAGTCAAAAACACCATAATATTTAAGTCATTCAACAATAGCTTTTACATTTAAACCTATCATTCAATCATCATCAAAATATCATTTTCGTAAATTTTAATATAAATATTTTTTATTAACAATAACTAAGGTTCTAGTTTTAGCAAGCTCTAGTTATGTATCATCATTCATAATCAAAAGATAATTAAGATTAATTTTATAATCATGAACCATCATGAGATTTCTTATCAATAAACTTAATTCCAATAATTTTTCTCATTATTGCGTAGGCTAGTGAGCTTAAAAGAGTGTTAGATCTCAAGTCATGTGGCATGAGCATCCACTTTCAAAATATCATTTAGTGCTCCTAGCCTTGTTAGTAGATAACTTTATAATATGGGAGGTTTTGATTTAGGTACTCATTTGAGTTTCGATCTCTCATGAAAGGTTCTTCCCATTTTTTCTAATGGCTTGAGGTTGTTTATGTTGAATCTTGGATTTTGATGATGAAATCAATTGATGGGTTTTATTATCAAACTTGTGTGTTAAAGAAAATGATGTAGGATTAACTGCGACAGTAAAGGGCGGTACAATCAGATGTTAGGCCGAAGTCAAGTTCGAGCATCGGGCTAAGGTTCGGATGATGCAATTGGAGCTCGCCGAGAGTTCGCTGGAGGTCGGTCGAGGTTCGGACGATGTTGTCAAGAGCTCACCGAGAACTCACCAGAAGTTTACCAGGAAGTTCATCGGGAGTTCACCGACAGGTTGTCAAGAGCTCGTCGGGTGTTCACCGGAAGAATGCTGGAAGTTTGTTAGGAGTCTATCGAAGGAAATCGGGAGCTCGTCGGGGGTTTATCGGAAAGATGTCGGGAGTTCGCCGAAGAGACGATCGGACAACGAACATTATACGTTGAGTGTCGTAGTTAGCATTGTAATGAGAGTTAGTTTTACTAACTCAATTAATAGGCCATCAGGCCTTAATTGAGGCTGATTTGGACTCATTATAAAAGTCATTTTAGTAACACAAGGTCAGATAAGGCACGGTCTTCGAAGACACAGTCTCTAAGATGACACAATCTTCGAAAGTGTGTCAGGTGGTTGAACCACCTAGATTGGGCCATTGAACCACCCAGACACAATCTCCCAGACTGTCAAGCGGCTAAACCGCCCAGAACACAGTCTCCTAGACTGTCAGGCGGCTAAACCGCCTAGAATGCAGTCTTTGAGACTAGCACCTCGGGATAACTTAAAAATTAATTTTTGGCTCCACTTTTGAAGCCATTTGGGGCCTATAAATACCCCACCCTTTCTTGCCTGACGTATGCAAGCAATTAATAGCAAAGTTCTTGTGAAAACGTTGTTGTAATTAAGAGCTTCTCCTCATTTTGTCTTGTGTAGTTTTTTATTTAAGAGAGAGCTTTGAGTCGTGTAAAGGAGAATAGAGTTGTAAGAGGGTAGTTGATCTTCACCCATTGAAGGAAGATCAATAGTGGAAGCCGGTGGCCTCAACGGAGGAGGAATCAGGAAATGGACGTAGGTCACAAGACTGAACCACTAAAATCGATTTGCTTCCTCTTCTTTTCTCTTTAACTTCATTGCTTTATTATTTAACTATATATTATCTTTGCTTGCACTATTACAAACCTCTTGCTTGCACTAATTCACCCCCCTACTCCACCCACCCACCACACCCCCCCCCCCCCCCCCCCCCCTAAGTGCCGCTTTAATCATAACAATTGGTATCAGAGCTACGTTTTCTCTCTATTTGGCTTAAAATCCAAGAGAGATGGCTTTTATTGGTAATCAAGAGGGACTTTCTATCTCTCGTCCTCTCATGTTCAATGGGACGGACTACACATATTGAAAAACTCAAATGAGAATTTTCCTACTTTCTATGGATTTTAAATTATGGCATATTGTTGAAAGCGATTTTGAAAAGTCTTCTAAACCGATGAACGAATGAAATGATTCGGAAAAGAAGACTTTCTCTTTGAATGCTAAAGCAATGAATTTATTTTGTGCTCTTGATAAAAATAAATTTAATCGGGTTTCTATATGCAAAACTGCGCATGAGATTTGGCATGCATTTGAAGTCATACATGAAGGCACTAGTCGAGTCAAATAGTCAAAAATTAATCTTTTAGTGCATAGCTATAAGTTGTTTCACATGAAACCAAGTGAGACCATTGGAGACATGTACACTCATTTTACGGATATCGTCGATGGTCTAAAGCATTTGGTAAAAGTTTTTCTAATTTTGAAATTGTTAACAAAATATTAAAATCTCTTCCAAAAAATTGTGATCCTAAAGTAACGGTAATACAAGAAGCAAAAAACATAAATAATTTTCTGCTTGAAGAATTAATCGGGTCTTTGATGACTTACGAAATGATATGTATAGCATATGATGAACTCGAGAACAACCTTCCAAAGAACAGGAAGGATATAACACTTAGAACCAAGGAAGACTATTTGGGAGAAAACTCAAGTGATGATGATGGTGATGAGGACTTTGCACTTCTTACAAGAAAATTTAAGAAATTCTTAAAAATAACTAAAACAAAATAAGATGCTAAGAACAAAAGTGAACTAAAAAATGACTCAATAATATGTTACGAATGTAAGAAGCCGGGTCACTTCAAAAATGAATGTCCCCGAGTGAAGAAGAAGCAACCAAAGAAGAAGAAGATGCTCAAAATCACTTGAGATGACTCAAGTTCATTCGAAGACAAGGAGCCAACCAACAAGGAAGAAGTTACAAATTACGCTTTAATGGCATTTGGCGACGAGGTAAGTAACCTAAACGAGTCTTCTTTATCTTATGAGGAATTATTTAATGCATTCAATGATTTGTTTGATGATTTTAAATTAGTTAGTAAAAAGTATAAATTGTTAAAGAAAGAGCATGCTTCACTTGCTAGTAAATCTAAAAATTTTAAAAAAGAGTATGATAAACATAGGATAGCTCCTTGCACTAAGTGAGAAGAATTAAGATACTTAAGAAAGAAAATACTTCATTACAAGAAATATTAAAAAATTTAAAATATGTAACAAATTCTTAAACATGATCCTTGCTAATAAGGGTCATGTTCATAAAAAGGAAGGAATTGACTTTGTAAGTAACACTCAACAAAAGCTAACCATCTTTGTTAAAGGACCTACATTATATATTTCACCTAGAAATAAATGTAAGTTTTGTGGAAGAATTAGACACTATGCTTATAAATGTTCATTTAAAAGACATAGTACACATAAATTAATTTGGGTTCCTAAAGGAACCATAAACAACTCGATGTCATTAGTAAAATTAGGTAGAATTTTTCATGAGGAACCCAAAGGCAAATGGGTACCTAAATCAAAACCCCCTTTCTTATAGGAATATCTCCAAACAAAGACTAGAAGCATAAAATGGTACCTTGATAGTGGATGCTCAAGGCACATGACCGGAGATTCAACTCATTTTTCTAAGGTTACTAGCCTAAATGAAGGATTTGTCACTTTAGAGATAACAACAAGGGAAAAATCATTGGGAAAGAAACCATAGGTAACAAATCAAACCACTTGATAGAAGATGTATTATTAGTTGATGGCTTGAAACATAATCTACTAAGCATTAGCCAATTGTGTGATAAAGGATACATTATCAAATTTAAATCTAATGCTTGTATAATTGAAATACCACACAGAAATAGTTCTATGATTACCTTAGGAATCAATAATGTGTATACTATCGACATTGATAATTTTTATGATGAAATATGTTTTTCGGCTTTAAATGATAATGCATGGATTTGGCATAGGAGACTAAGACATGTTAGCATGAAACTATTAAACTAAATCTCAACTAAAAATCTAGTAAGAGGAATGCCTAGTATCAAATTCGTAAAAGACAAAGTTTGTGATGCATATCAACTAGAAAAATAAATAAAAAGTAGTTTCAAATCAAATAATCATATCTAGACCACTACAATTGATCCATATGGATTTATTTGAACCAATTGATACTACAAGCTTAGGAGATAGCAAATATGCTTTTATTATTGTAGATGATTATAGTAGATATACTTGGACCTATTTTTTGACACGTAAAAGTGATTCTTTTAAATATTTTTTTAAAATTTTGCAAACTTGTTCAAAACGAGAAGGGTTTTATGATTTCATCTATACGTCGTGATAATAGTGGTGAGTTTCAAAATCATGATTTTCAATATTTTTGTGACTCGAATGGATATAATCATAATTTCTCTACTCCTAGAAATCTATAACAAAATGGAGTAGTAGAAAGAAAAAATATGAGCTTACAAGAAATGGCTAGAACCATGTTAAACGAACATAGTCTACCAAAATAATTTTGGACCAAAGCCGTTAACATGGCATGCTATGTCATGAATAGGGTTCGCATAAGACCATTACTCTTCAAAACTCCTTATAAATTATGGAATAATAAAAAAACTCTAATATTTCATATTTCAAAGTATTTGGTTGTAAATGCTTTATTTTAAATAAAAAAGATGTCTTAGGAAAGTTCGATGCAAAATCCAATGAAGGCATATTTCTTGGTTATTCCTCAATTTCAAAAGCTTATCGTGTCTTTAATAAAAGAAATCTAGTAATTGAGGAATCCATCCATATTATTTTTAATGAGGTTCCCAAATTAAAGAAAATTAATTTTGATGATGATTTTGATTTTGATACTTTAAATTTGAATAATAAATCTCCTCTCCAAAATAACTTGGATACATCTACTTCCAAGGAATCCTTACCTAAGGAATGAAAGTACATAGATGCTCATCCTAAGGAGTTAATAATAGGAGATACATCAAAAGGTGTTCAAACTCGTTCATCACTTAAGAATTTTTGTGCTAACGCCATATTTTTATCTCAAATTAAACCAAAATGTATTGAGGAAGCCCTAAAAGATGATTCTTGGGTTATTTTAATGCATTAAGAGTTAAACCAATTTGAGAGAAATGAGGTGTGGTAGCTTGCTCTTAGACCTCGTGACCGTTTAGTTATTGGTACTAAATGGGTCTTTAGAAACAAGCATGATGAAAATGGTATCGTGATTAGAAGCAAGGCTAGATTAGTAGCTAAGGGTTTCAACCAAGAAGAATGAATCGATTATAAAAATACCTTCGCTCTTGTGGCTAGACTTGAAGCCATAAGGATACTCTTTGCCTTTGTCTCTTTTAAGAATTTTAAGTTATTTTAAATGGATGTCAAAAATGTTTTTCTTAATGGTTCTATTTTCGAAAAAGTTTATGTTCAACAACCCCCCAGTTTTGAAAATGATTTTTTTTCGAACTCATGTTTTTAAACTATCTAAAGCTCTTTATGGATTAAAACAAGTCTTGGTATGAAAGATTTAGCTCTTTTCTAATTTTAAATAATTTTTTGAAAGGTAAGGTTGATACCACATTATTTTTTAAGTATTTTGAAAATAATTTTTTAGTTATTAAAATTTATATTGATAATATTATTTTTGGTTCAACAAATGAATCCTTATATGAAACTTTTGCCAAGAGTATGAGCCAAGAATTTGAAATGAGCCTAATGGGTGAATTAACATTTTTCTTAGGATTATAAATAAATAATTAAATGATGGTATCTTTATAAGTTAAATTAAGTATACTTAGATTTGTTAAAACAGTTTAATATGGACAATGCTAAGGCCATAAACACACCCATGAGTACTTCTACAAAATTAGACTTGGATAATGAAAGTGAAAACTTTGATCAAAAAACATATAGAGGAATGATAGGTAGTTTATTATATTTAACTACTACTAGACCGGACATAATGTTTAGTGTTGGATTGTGAACAAGATTTCAATCCAATCCTAAATATTCTCATTTTAAGACAGTTAAGAGAATATTTAGATATTTAAAATAAACTTTTAATTTAGGTTTATGGTATCCTAAGTCTAAAAACTTTGATTTACTTGTCTATGTGGATATCGATTTTGGAGGTTATAGAATAGATAGAAAAAGTACAATCGAAACATGCCAATTCTTCGGACATGCTCTTATTTCTTGGTCTTCTACGAAATAAAATTTGGTTGCATTATCTACAACCGAAGCTGAGTACATAGCAGTTGGTGCATGTTGTGCATAAGTCATTTAGATGAAAAATACTTTAGAATATTATGAAATTCATTTAAAAAATACTCCTATCAAATGCGATAATACTAGTACAATATGTTTAACTAAAAATCTCATTTACCACTCAAGAACTAAACATATTGACATCAGGCATCACTTTATTAGAGATCATGTAAATAATCATGATATATCTTTAGAATTTATTGATACTAAGTATCAATTGACTGATATCTTCACCAAGCCATTAAAGAAAGACCAATTTGACTTTCTTAGAAGAGAGTTGGGAATGTTAAACTATCCAAATGTATGATTTGCTATTTTTCAGATTTCTTGAGCTTTTGCTTGAAATTTACATGAGATAATTCTGAATACATTAGTAGCTCTTATAATATTCTTGGACTTTTCTCAACTTTTGAGCTCTCTTTCAAAATTTTGATTCTTGGATTCATGAATATGTATCCCCCCTTAATAATTTATTTTGTTTTAGGATACTTGATTTTGGATCTTTGACACCCCCTCCCCTTCTTCTTCTTCTATTTTACTTACAAAGGGGAAGAAAGCAATTTGATACGAAATAAATTATACTCTTTTTTTTATTTTACTAAGGGAGAGAAATGGACTAGATTTCTTTCTTTGTGTAATAAATATTTATGATAAATGTGTTGATATATGTATTAAACACTTAGTATTCAAATGTGTTGTGAATATTTTTTTTTATAAAAAGGAAAAACAGTATGATTGATGACATATGATAAATGTTATGTTTAAAATTTTATCATAAAATGAATATTTGTTTTGAATAATTATTTAGAAAAGGTATGTTGAACATTTCTCCTTTTTGGTGACAAAAGAGGGAGAGATAGTATATTGATGACAAAATGGTATGATAAATATTCAAAATGATGGATATTTGTGATAAATGTTCAAATATTAATTGAGCATTTCTCCTTTTTGTTGATGATAAAGGGGGAGAAACGACATAATTGATGATATAAGAGAGATATTTTGAGATCTTTGAAATAGTTAAAATGAATGATATATCATAATTGATGACATGGTTATATTGTGAATATAATGATTGAAATTTTTATGAGATACCAAGAAAAAGAATGCTTTAAAAATTTTATTATGTATAGTATCATGAATGGTTAAACTATAAAAATACTATACCTAAATTTAAAAGTGATGGGTTCTTTTGAATTCAAGTTTGTTGTATTTATCCTATAGCATATACATAGGGGGAGTTAAGGCAAACTCCGTCATTAATTGGTTGTCATCATCAAAAATGGGAAGATTGTTAAATCTCATATTTTGATGATAAAATTAATTGATGGGTTTTATGATCTAACTTGTGTGCTAAAGAAAATGATGCAGGATTAACTGCAACAGTAAAGGGCAGTACAATCAGATGTTGGGCCGGAGTCAAGTTCGAGCATCAAGCCGAGGTTCAGACGAAGCTCACCAAGAGTTCGTCGGAGGTCGATCGAGGTTCGGACGATGTTGTCGGAAGCTCACCGAGAACTCACCAGAAGTTTGCCGAGAAGTTCGTCGGGAGTTCACCGACAAGTTTGCCGAGAAGTTTGCCGGGTGTTCGTCGGAAGAATGTTGAAAGTTTGTTGGGAGTTCGCCAAAGGAAATCGGGAGCTCGTCGGGGGTTCATCGGAAAGATGTCGGGAGTTCACCGAAGAGATGATCGGACAATGAACATTGTACGTTGAGTGCCGTAGTTAGCATCGTAATGAGAGTTAGTTTTACTAACTCAATTAAGAGACTATTATGCCTTAATTGGGGCTTATTTGGACTCATTATAAATGTTATTTCAGTAACCCAAGGTCAGATTAGGAGAATAGAGTTGTAAGAGGGTAGTTGATCTTCACTCATTGAAGGAAGATCAATAGTGGAAGCTGGTGGCCTCAACGGAGGAGGAATCGGAAAGTGGACGTAGGTCACAAGACCGAACCACTATAAAATCGGTTTGCTTCCTCTTATTTGCTCTTTAACTTCATTGCTATGTTATTTAACTTTGTATTATCTTTGCTTGCACTATTACAAACATCTCTATACTTAAACGTATTTTTTATATAGTTTTTCATTGAGAAAATTTTTCAAATCGACGAAGATTTTTCATCAGCACTAATTCATGCCCCCCCTCCAGTACCAATTTGATACTAACAGTTTATGGTTCTTTTAGGAACTCAAATTAGTTTATGCGGACTATATTTTCTAAATGAACACATATAGGCAAAGTGTTCATATCTACCACAAAAATACATTTGTTTTTGGGCAAAGAGTGTAAAATAGATCTTCTAATAAAGATGGTTGGCTTTTGATGAGTACTGCTCATAATACCAATACCTTCCTTATGAACATGACCCTTATTTGCAAGGATCATGTTTAGGAATTTACTTATTATCTTAAATTTCTCTAATATTGTTTGTAATACAATATTTTCCTTTTTAAGTTCTTCTAGACTTTCACATTTAGAGCAAAAATTGTGTGATAGTGATGCATCATGCATTTGTTCAAATTTATTAACTAGATAATCATGCTCTTTCTTAAGTAACTTATAAGACTTATTAATTTTTCTAAACTCATCATAAAGTTCATGAAAAGAAAGTAATAACTCATTAAAAGTAAAAGAGTTTTCAGATTGGTTACTTACCTTGTCGTTGATGGGCATAAGTATGAGATTCTTTTTTATTGTGCTCTTCATCTTTAGAGCGCTTCAGCTTATTACATTCATAGCAAGAGGTTTTATCTAATTTAAATTCATTCTTATGGTTTATATTCATTAATTTATCTGATTCATTTGTCAAATATTCAAAGTTTTCATCATTCGAGATTTTACTCGATGAGTCATATGTTCTCAGTTTTATTTTCTTCTTGTTCTTTAGAAGGTCTTCTATTCTCAGTTCACTATCATTTTTGTTCTTTAGAATGTGTTTTTCAAATTCATTTTTAGAAGTATTTTCATTTAATGATTCATTTAGATTAAATATAATTTTATGTATCAATTCTAATGTATGTCAAATCTCAAAAGCCGAATCACATGTAGAAACTCGATCAAAATCATTTTTATTTAAAGCACAGAATAGAGCATTTATAGCTTTGGCATTGAAAGAAAATATTTATTTTTCATAATCATTCAAATCATTTATTAGATTGGATGACTTCTGAATACATTTTTCAATAATACACCATAAATTCAAATCTATCGAAATCAAAAAGATATGCATTCGAATTTTTCAAGATATATAATTCGTCCCATTGAACATAGGACTTGTGATGCATTGACCCTCCTTCATGCCAAATAAAGCCATTTATTCAAATGGGTGTTAGTCCAATGAGTAAGACCTTGTTCTGTACAAATTGTTAGGATCAATTGGCACTAAGAGACGGGGGTGAATTAGTGCAAGCGAAATAGTGATCGATTTAAAAACCTTGCTTTCGTAAAGTAAAGAGTGAACAACGGAAGCTTCTTTTGATATTTTGATAAAATAGATTAAGAGCCGATTTGAAAGAAGTAGAGAGATTGAAGCTTGGTTTTAACTATAAACAAATTAAGAGCAATAGAGAGTAATAAGCAAAGAAAGCAAAGACACTCACAATTATAGTGGTTCAGCCTCAAGCTAGCCTATGTCCACTTCTGAGTCCTCTTCTCCAAGGCCCACCGAAATCCACTATCAACCTTCTTTGGGTGAAGATTAAACCCTTACAGCTTCCTCTCTCCTTTTACCATGCTTAGGAGATGAACCTTACAACCTTGCAAGGGAGATTTACATTACAAGACTTTCCTTACTCCCCTACCCCTTTTCTTTTTCTTACAAGTTTTGCACATAATTTTTTTCTCGGAATTTCTAGCCAAAAATTATTGTGTGAAATATAAAAAAACTTGAGGTATTTATAAGCCCTAATTGGCTTCAGAATTATAGCCAAAATTTCAAATGCACCCAAAAAACTCGGGTACGAGCGGTACCACCGTCGGCGCTGCCGCTAAAAGTAACCGGAAAATAAGGCTATGGCGGTACAACCGTTGACCTGGGTGGTTCAACTATGATAATCCCAGAAAAGTGATTCCCTCTACTTTTCAATCTCGACTTGTACCTTTAGTTGACCACTTTCCTGGTCAACTAATTGAGCTCGACCTGAGCTCAATCTACTCTCTAAAGTGGACCTGGTTTACCTCACTTAATTTGGATCCCTTCCAAATATAACTCAAGTAGAACTCAACCTTAACCAATGCTAACTATAACTTAATTAATTACAATCACCATGGCCAATAAATCCAATTTAAGATCTTCCCAACTCCCAGTAAGCTTTTCGGCTACCCCCGACAATCTTCCGATGAGTCTCTCGTTCTTCTCCTGGCGAACTCCCTTGCGTCGTCTTGGCAAGCTCCCGATCTCCTTAGCAAGCTTTCGGCAAACCCCCGGCAAGCTTCCGATACTCTCGGCGAGCTTCCGACGCACTCCATGCGAGTTCCCAACAACATCATCCTACCTCCACCCGATGCTTGGACTTGACTTTGGCTAAATCTCTGATTGTAATTCTCTCTTTGTCGCAGTTAATCCTGTATCAATCATCTCCAATACACTTGTTAGATCAATATCTCATCAATTGATTTTATCATCAAAATCTAAGATTCAACATTCTTGCATTGGAGAGCAAGAAAGTGATAAGAAAGTATAAGAAAAATGATCGTAATCTTAGTTAAAATTCTATAAAATTTAATAGCTTTCCTTAAGTGCTTTAAAGTATAAAGTGAGTCTAAGGGAAGAGAAAAAAATATTATAAATGTTACTCTCCTGAACCTATAAAAAGAAAAAAAATATAAGGGGTTTTGATCTTCACTTGTGGAAGAAGATCAACAAAATAAAACTCAGAAAGTATATGTAAGTCAAGTTTTTAGTTAAATTACTATAAATTTGTGAGCCTTCTTTTATTTACTTTTTATTTTAACATTATGTAACTAAATCAATATTCTTCGTTCAATCTTAAATTTAATCGCACACTTATTTTCTTTTAACGAATTTCTTCTTTACTTCAAATAAATTTTTTGAAATAAATCCATATATATATATATATATATATATATATATATATATATATATATATATATATATATATATATATATATATATATATATATATATATATATATATATATATATATATATATATATATATATATATATATATATATATATATATATATATATATATATTAAGTAAACCTTAATCGAACCAATTCTATTTTGAAAACTATAAATGATTTTGGACATAATGTATCATTCTTTACCTCCATTAATCCATTAGAATAAAATCAAATTGATTTTGATTTAAAATATAATAATATTATTGAGTCTCTTATAGAAACCTTTTGATATCAATTTTATAAATGATGTAGGTTCAATTTCACAAATCTTGTTACATCATCTAATTAGATTAGAATTTCTGTTTAATTCAATTGAATCAAACTAGTTCATTTAGAATATATATATTTTTAAAATTACTTGAAATTACAAACTGATTAACCGAATTGGATTAACCAATTTCAGATAGATTTGGTTAGGTGAATCAAAATCAGTTTCAGTTTTGACTATCTTATTTTAATCTAAATCAGTTCTAATTAAATTTATCTTATTTTAATCCAATCAAACCGGAAAAAAAAAGGACTATTGGGTTCAATCCTTAACGATTTGGTTTGAATTTGTTAGAACACCGATATAATTAACTGGTTCAATTCACTAATTAAATATTTTAAACTTAAAAAATAAATATCATTGACTCTTTAATTTTTAGTAAAGAAATCCAGAACTTTGAAGGCCATTCAATGTCCTTTTCATGTTTTATATGATGAAGAAAAAAGAAAATATATTATATTTATTGTTGTCTCGTCCCCGCTCCTCTGGTTACCATCAACTTTTTATATTATAATAATTAATTAATTATTTTATATTTTAACATAATGTATAATAATATTGGACGATTTGCCAAGAAAAACCGAAGTTTTGGTTTTTCCTTGATAACATCCATGATTTCTATATTTCTGAAAGCGAGCTCATTTCCTTTTTAAAAATATAAAAAAATATTTTCAAACGACGATTTCCTATCAAAATCTAATTTGGGTGGAATCAATTCAATATTATAGAGTTTTTAACTAATATTATTTTATAATAGAGTCATAATATTTTTAATTTGTACTTATGAATAGAGTTATAGTGTTTGGAAAAACACTATAATTAAGTAATTTCTAATTATTTAGTATTATTATTTTCATAATGAATTATTGTAAATATTATAAGATTTTTAAAATATTTAGACCTAAATTTATGTCAAAGTGAAAAAAAAAAATAAGAATTTTCATCATGGGTTATTTCAGATATGTAAAGGCATTCATAATTTTCATCCAAATTCATTCGAATTCTCATGTTAGTCATCTTTTTAATGCATCAAAACCTGTAGTGAAGTAGATATTTGTTGTTAGTAAAACAATTAAATTAATTGAATCTGAGTTACAATATTTTTATTACAATGAAAATATTTTGATTCAGTGGCAAAAATAATATAAATCTATTGAAAGATATTCTTACTGAGAATTTTTTTATCATTTTATAGTAAACAAAGTAAATATTATATTTTTTAAGAAAACTATAGGCCTAAATTTAAGGTTATGTAAAAATCAAAGGATTTTTTATCCTTTATATTTAAATATGTAAAAATATTCCAAAATTTTCATTCAAAATCATTTCAGTACTCACAAATAAAATATTTTATAAAACCTTATTGCATATAATAAAGTTAATAATTAACTTTTATAAAAATTTAAATTAATGAAGAATGAGTTATAGTAATTTTGAATAGGGTCATTATGGTGTTTTTAGCTCAGTGATACAAAAATACTGTAATCTTATTAAAAAAAAAAAGGTTGTCAATGAGGGTGTTCTTATCATTTAAACTATAAGTGTTTTTTTCAGGAATTTTAGAAATGAGGGGTGCTATACCAGAAAACTTAAAACCTAGGACTTTTAGTGGAAATTTACCCAATAATATTTTTAAATTTAATTAAATCCACATCCTTTATTTTATAAAAATAATGAGATGTTTTTACATTTTTAATATAATATGTAATAGAACCGGACGGTTTCTTGGAAAAAGCTGTAAATTTTAGAATTTTCCTGATAGCATCACTCATATTTCCTAAACATATCATTCTTTTCTGAAAGATCAAGATGCAATTTAAAGAAATTGTTTCCTTCTACAATCCAGTTGGGTTTAGGTTCAGTATTATAGTACTTTAGAATGTAAGTACACTACTTTTTGTTTATAGTATTTCATATTACAGTTGTAGTATTTTTTTTATTTACATTATTTTTTGAATGTAGGTATAATATTTTGATTACTGAATCAAAAAAAAATTATTTCCTTATTATCATTCCTTCATAATAAGTTATTATAAATATTATAGGATTTTAAAAATATTTAGACCTAAATTCAAGACAAAGTGAAAGAAATAAACTTTGTCATGATTTATTTTGAAATATATAAAAATACATTCATCATTTTCAAAATAATTAAGTAATAATCTTTTAACACCTTTGAACCTATAATAAAGTTGATATTTACTGATAATAAAAAATTAAATTAATTAAAACAGTTATAATATTGTGATACCATGACAAAAATATTGTAAGTTTATTCAAAAATATTTTAATTTGGAATGTTTTTAGGATAATTTTTAATAAATTAAATAAACATTATAATGTTTTAAAAAAAACAAATTATAAAACTAAATTTAAGGTTATGTAAAAAAAACTAGGACTTTTCATCCTTTATTTTGATACGTTAAAATATTCATGATTATTTATTTATAATCACTTAAGAACTCACAGATGAAATATTTCACAAAATCTTAATACATGTAATAAAGTTAATAATCAAAAATTATGAGAATTTAAACTAATTAAGAATGAGTAGGATTATAGTATTTTTAATTCAGCATTAAAAAACACTTTATAATTCTATTAAAAAAAACACTACAAATGGTCCTATTTAACATAGAACCGGTTTGATTGGGGTTTGGAGGAGGAAAATGAAAATTTAAAATTATCAGCTATGAATGAGCTCTCTTTTCAAGTATTTCGAAAAAAATCTAAAACTTGGGGGGCTTTTCGTCGTTTCAATTAAGAACCTGCTTATCTAAGTTTTGATCAAGTGATTGTTATTTGGTTCAGTTTAATAATTATAAACAAAACAAATACGCGTGTCGGAAGAAGAACGTATGTACCGGAAGATATATATGAATATAAATCAATATAGATCACACAGCTTGTCAACAGCATGGAGAATAATAATGACAAGTGTGGTGGGAAACCCTGCTGCCGTGTCAGGGCACATACACGTGTGTGACACCAGGTTAGATTTCTTTTGCAAGATTCCCTTTGCTTTCTTTTCTCCTCATGTTTCATGCTGTCGGTGATCCCAATCGGGGATGAGTGGGCCACCATTGTTGTCACCCACGCTGCCTGGATCCTCAGGGAGGAACTTTAAATTCTGTAACACAAAAGTACTGCAGTTGATAAGGGCTTCGTACCTACGTACTTATTATCTTTTTGATTATAATTCATAGGCCATGAAACTAATTATATTATATATATATATATATGGGCCATGAAACAAAGTACTGCAGTGGAGACAGTCTATAACACTCTGCCCATCCCATTTATGACAGTAGACAAAGTGTAACAGTCTGATGAGGGTTTTTAACGAAAATAAAATTAACCATAATTTAGGCCAGTCTTCTTCTTCTTACTGGGCTCTAATTAATATAAATAAATTAGTCGTTCTCGTTTAACAATGATTTAATGAAAATCTTCAAGTATGTTATACTGGTTGATCATGGTTTCCAGTCAAAAAATAACCTTCTTTTTATTCTACTTGTAGGTACAACCTCTGTAAATTTGACTAAACTTTTTTATAGAATCACATTTAAATTGATTTGTAAGAATATTTTGGTCTCTGAAGAACATTTTGAGCCTGTGTATAGCTGTAAAAGTTAGATATTGTTTTGCTCATCTCTCTCTCTCTAATTTTCTGACCCTTTAACCTGTTCTTCTTGAGTGCAGTTATAAGTGGGTGTCTGCGCCTGATACTGTCCTCTCTTCTGCATCAATAATATGGCAGCAAAGAGTGAAGGGTGATTTAACTAAAGCCATAAAAGCCTACTTTCCTTCAAAGCTATTCAGATAAGCTTAGGCAAGGATGGTTTATCTGTGGCTATTAAGATAGGGTGAAGAGAGCAGAGAGAAGCCAATGCAAAGATTACACAAAGAAGACAACAACAAGTGGGCATCAAAGCTCCCAATCCCTACATCAGTTAATTAATGATGGTAAATAAAAAATAAAAAAAAGGGGTCCTCCGTGGGTGGAACCTACATGAAATCATGGGTAATGACTTGTCTAATGCCCTATGGAGTTGCTTTGCTGCAAAGGTTTGATAGAGGATCGGTCACAAATCAAGCATAAAAAAAAATTGATTTGTGACCGATTCAAATTTTTTGAATCGGTCTCTTACTGGGTCGAGTTGGAATCAAAAAATTTGTGGAACACAATAGAATAATGCCAAATAACAAAGCACAGGTCCTCATTCACTTCAGATTTGAGCTACAGAGACAGTCATTTTCCAAGAATATTTTTAACCCAATGCACTTACGATCAAATTATCTACAACTCATGGACTTATCACTTACATCAGTTAATGTGATGTTGCCAGACTAGCATATTTAATACAATTTTTTCAACATTATAACTTGTAAATTAACTCTCAAAATTCTTTCGAAGCAACATTAATATAAAGCATCATATTAAGTGATTACCTTAGACAGGAAAATTACAGATGGATCCATAAAATAATATGACACTGAAAATGAAAAGGAACTAGAATTTGAGACTAGAAGTGATAAATTGGCTATAAACATGAGAAGGGATCAAATAAATTAATGTGTGCGTGTGTGTGTTTGAGAGTGAAGCATGAAAAAAATGGCTGATAGAAACCACCGAAAAAAAAAACAACACAAGTTGTGAGTAATTCAGGCATAAACAAAATTCTATGTGACAAAAAGTTTGATCTTTTCAGCTAAGAAAAAGATTTAGAATACATTTATTTAACCTTACTTGATGGCAAAAGCATTACCAATTCAAAATTGTAGCACGTTAAAGAGCTTGAAGAATGAATAAGTGAGAATTATACTAGACTTCAACAAACGTGTGCTCAGTCGAGAAATTTATGGTGTACGAAATGTGACCTTCCACCTCTTGGAAATAACTCACACTGCAATAACCACATTAGTACCGAGAATCCGAGTTAGGTAAGTAGGAAGTGCCCCCCTTCCCCCGCATTATCTCTCTTTCAGAGCGGATATCATAAACAAACATCAATGCATTCAGTGGAGTTGGAGGAATGGCTAGTAAATAAATGTGCAAGCAATTCAGTCGATAACTGGGCGGCTTCAACTGCATATTTAGATATTTAACTTAAATCTGATTTATTAAAAAAAAGAAAAAAAAATTGATGTCGATTCAAATTTTTACTAGTTTTTACAATTTATTAAAAAAAACAAAAGAAATTGCACAATAACAAAGAAAGAAAAAAAAAGTTTTTAACAAGAGGATCCAACGGTAAAATTTTGTCGATTCAAATTTTATATGAAAAGTTTTTACAATCAGATCTATAATCATAATAGTACTGATATGTGGTTTACCCTCTCTATAATGATTTTCTGATATATCCACTTAGTAAGTTTTGATCTTTCTTATTGTGAGATCCATCAATATTGATGATGCTATGTTATTGGTGAACCAAGATATATGTTCTTAATGTCATTGTGATCCTCTAGTTATTCTGGAGAAGTTTCATTGTAAACCTATTATCCTATTTGGTGATAGTGGAAGTTTGGATGGACTATGGTCCCGTGGTTTTGCCTGCATTGGGTTTTTCACGTTAAAAATCTGGTGTCTCACTTTGTGGTTGATCTATTATTCTGATGTGTATCTTATTCTGGTTAATATTTATTTTTTTAGTAACAAGTTGGTAATTTTTGTGAGGAACTCATTTTGATACACAAAGAGAGAAAAGTATTATTCTGCATTCAATAGATTTTTCCAATTGTTGTAGTTTTTCTTCTATGATTAAAATAGAAGAGTCAGATGGTATGATTAAATTGAACTCAACAAATTATTCCACTTGGAGACATATGATAGAAGATTTGCTCTATTGCAAAGATTTGTATAAGCCCATTAAAGTTAAAGTAAAACCTTCTACTATGAATGATGAAGAATGAGAAGTACAGCATAGAAAATCTATTGCCTATATTAGAAGATGGATGGATATAAATTTGCATGAGCATATTTATGTTGTTTAACAGAGGCTAGAAAATCTCTTTGCAAAGAAGACAGTGGGAAACAAAATTTCTCTCCTCAGAAGGCTTGTCAATTTAAAGTATATAGATGGTGGTAATATTATTGAGCACATAAGCCTATTTCAGAGTCTTGCAAACAAGCTGGTTACTCTGAAAATAAATATAGATGATGAGATACAAGGATTGTTACATTTTATTTCTTTACCAGAAAGTTGAGAAACATATGTTGTCACAATTTCTAACTCTACGCCAGAGGGGAGTCTAACTATAGATATGATTAAAGACAGTTTGCTGAATTAAGATGTCATAAGGAAAGAACAAGGAGAATCTTCTTCTAGTGCACTTGATATTGAAAAACAAGAAAGATATAGAAGAAATCATAGTAGGAATCCACATGGTTATAGAGGAAGATCCAAGTCCAGAAGAGATATCAAGTGTTTCCATTACAACAGACCAGGTCACATGAAGAAAGAATGTAAGTTCTAGAAGAGAGAACAAAATTAAAGAAAGAAGAATGAGAAAGAGACAAATACAATTACTGATGAAGGTGATATTGATATTCTTTGTGATGATGGATGTGTCAGTCTTGTAGCTCAGGACAGTGACTGGGTGATTGACTCTGGTGCTTCTTTTCATGTTATTTCTCATGGTGATTTCTTCATATCTTATACTGTTGGTGATTTTAAAAATATCAAAATGGGAAACAGTGATACATCTAAGATTATGAGTATTGGAGATATTTGCTTAGAGACGAGTATTCGGAGTAAACTAATACTCATAAATGTAAGACATGTTTCAGATATTCATCTAAACTTGCTATTTACATGGAAACTTGATGATGAGGGGTTTATACACTATTTTGGTGAAAGCAAATGGAAGCTCACTAAAGGTTCTCTGGTTGTGGCGAGAGGAAAGAAGCAGAACCCTTTTTATGTCATGGAGGCTAAACTACACAAAGGAGAGATTAACACAATCAGAAAGGATGAAAGTATAGATCTTTGGCATAAAAGGCTTGGTCATATCAGCAAGAAAAGGGACTTCAAACTCTTACTAGAAAGTCATTCTTACCAAAGTTGTAAGGTACGTCTTTTAAATCTTGTGATCATTACTTAGTTGAAAAAACACATAGAGTTGCCTTTCATACTCCATCATCTAGAAGATTAAATGTTATTGACTTATTTATACTGATGTTTGTATTATGCAAAGTATAACTCTTGGAGGTGCTCTTTATTTTGTTACTTTTATTGATGATCATTTTAGAAAAGTTTAGGCTTTTGCTTTGAAATCTAAAGTACTCGATGCTTTCAAAGAGTTTCATGCCAGTGTTAAAAGAGAAACAGAAAGAAAATTAAAGTGTGTTAGAGCAGATAATGGTGGTGAGTACAGGGGTCCTTTTGAGAATTATTGCAAGTTTTATGATATCAGGCTTGAGAAGACAGTTCCTAAAATTTCTTAGTAGAACGGTGTGGCAGAAAGGATGAACTGAACCATTGAAGAAATGATTAGGTGCATAATTTCTCATGCTAAGTTACCTAAGTCATTTTGGGGGAGGCTATGAGAACTATAATTGATCTGATAAACCTTTCTTCATCAGTTCCTCTGAATAGTGATGCTCCAGAGAGAGTATTGAAAGGGAAATATGTATCTTATGATCACTTGAGAGTCTTTAGGTGTAAAGCATTTGTTCATATTCCTAAAGATAAGAGGTTGAAGCTTGAGAATAAGGTAAAAGCATATATGGGATATGGTCATGAAGAATTTGGGTATATATTATAGGATCCAGTGGACAAGAAGATTATTAAAAGCAGAGATGTTGTATTTCTTGAAGACCAATTATTTGAAGATGGTGATAATGTTGAGAAAAAAATACCTCTGTTTATATTCCTTGGAGTTTGGGCCCAATTCCTCCATCTATAGTTCATTATGATCAAGGGGGAGATGGACAAAAAAATGATGGTGAGAATGTTAGTGATGGTACTCCTATAGTTGATGAAGTCGATCCAACTGAACAAACTGAGCAAGCACCTCTACCACCAAATGAGATTCCACTTAGAAGATCTACAAGAGAGCGAACAACATCTATAAGATATCCTCCACATGAGTATGTTATGTTAATTGACGGTGGAGAACCAGAAATTTACTAAGAAGTTATTCTACATGAGCATAAGAATGAGTGAGTTAAAGCCATGCAAGAAGAGATGAGATCCTTGCTTGAGAACCATACCCATTACTTGGTAAAGTTACTTACAGGGAAGAAAGCTCTGAAGAATAAATGAGTTTATAAATTGAAAACTGAAAATAATAGCTCACAACAAAGATATAAGACACGATTAGTTGTGAAAAGATTTAGTCAGAAAAAGGATATTAACTTCGAATAAATATTTTCTCTTGTGGTAAAAATATCCTTTATCCAAGTTATTCTTGGTTTGGCTACCTGCTTAAATTTAGAAGTTAAGCAACTTGATGTGAAAAATATATTTTTACATGCTGACTTAGAAGAAGAAATTTATATGGAGCAACCAGAAGGTTTCAAAGTCAAAAGAAAAGAAATCTAGTGTGTAAGCTTAAGAAAAGCTTATATGGACTCAAATAGGCACGTAGACAGTGGTACAAGAAGTTTGATTCTTTTATGATAAGTTAAGGGTATGATAAACTATATTTGACCATTGTGTGTTTATAAAAAAGTTTTCAAATGATAATTTCATTATTCTCCTGCTAAATGTTGATGATATGCTGAATGTTGGCTATGATGCTAGTAAAATTGAGAAGCTTAAGAGGGAATTAAGTAAGTCTTTTGCTATAAAAGACTTAGGATCGATGAGACAAATATTTGGCATGAAGATTCTTCGCGATAGAAAGAATGGAAAGATTTAGTTATCTCAGGAGGCTTATAATGAAAAGATTATTGAAAATTTTAATATGAATAAGGCAAAAGCAGTTTGTTCTCCACTTGCAGGTCATTTTAAGCTGAGTTTGAAACAATATTCCACAAGTGAGAAAAGAAAAGAAGAAATGTTCAAAGTGCCTTACTCATCAGTAGTAGGTAGTTTGATATATGCTATGGTTTGCATTAGGCCAGATATAGCTTATGCAGTTAGAGTTGTTAGTTGATTTCTCTCTAATCCTAGTAAGGAACATTGGGCAGTAGTAAAATGAATCTTAAGATATCTAAGAGGTACTACCAGGTTGTGTTTATATTTTGGCATTGGTAAATTTGTGTTAGAGGGTTACACATATGCAGACATGGCTGGTGATATTGATTCCAGGAAATCCACTTCAAGATTCTTAATGACTTTTGCAGGGGGAGCAGTCTCTTAGCAGTCTAAGTTATAAAATTATGTTACTTTATCGACCACAGAAGTAGAATATATAGCAATTACTGAAGCATGTAAGGAAGCTTTATGGATGAAAAGATTTCTATAGGAATTAAGTTTGAAACAAGAAGGATACACTGTTTACTGTGATAGTCAGAGTGTCATTCACCTCTCCAAGAATTCAACATATCATTATAGATCCAAGCATATTGATGTAAGATACCACTGGATTCGTAATGTACTTGTGATGAAAGAATTAAACTTAGAAAAGATACATACCGATGAAAATGGTTCAGATATATTGATAAAGTTTTGGCCTAAAGAGAAGCTTGAAGTATGTAGACGAAGAACAGGCTTAGTACAAGCCCATCATATGAACTGGAGGGGGAGAATTATTGAGTCCAGCCCATAGATGGGCTTGGATTAAATATTTAGATATTTTATCTAAATCTGATTTATTAAAAAAATAAAAAGAAAAAAAAGAGGAAAACCTAATCTAAGAGGTGGCTACGTAACTTTTGGGTGTAGTGGAGTAGCATCGTAGTGCGGAAACGTGCAAAGAAATTATACAGTAACAAAGAGAGAGAAAAAGAAGAGAGAGAAAAAAGTTATGGTAAGAGAATCGAACGGTAAAACTTCATCAATTTTGACTGATATGTAAAAAATTATTACAACCAAATCTATAATCCTAACGGTATAGATATATGATTTATTCTCTTTATGATAATTTTTTTATATATCCACTTAGTAAATTTTGATCTTTCTTATTATGAGATCCATCAATATTGATGATACTATGTTATTGGTGAATCAAGATATATGTTCTTGATGTCATTATGATCATCTAGTTATTCAAAAAAGTTTTATTATAAATATATTATCCTATTTGATGATAGTGAAAGTTTGGATGAACTACGGTCCCGTGATAATTCTATTCAGCTACGTTTTTCCCAACAAAGTCTTCAACCAAAAAAAAAAAACAATTGAAATGAACGGAAGACAATTAAATTCCTCCTTAAAAGAAGGAAGTGTGGCTGAGGTAGCGCATTAGCTGAGTAAGGTATGAGGCCAACCGGGAGTAGTGTTTCCCCAGAAAAGCTTGGGTAAGGTGGATGCTACAAAGTTTTTCTTCTTCTTTTTTTGCTTTCCTTCTTCAAGGAGGTCTAAAAATTTGTCACCAGAGGTAAAGATTAATTACAAGTGGAGATTGTTTTTTAAAAGTGACACGACAAGGAGTGATTTGTATAAAAAAAACTGCTTTTGTTGTCATCCTGATGCCAACCGTAGACCCACAATTCATAATGTTTAACAAAGACACCTCTCTTCATCAGCATCACCGTTAAAAATCCATGGAGTCCAAATTTTGTGGTGACCTAAAAATAGACCACCAGAAGAAGAAGGGAGTCCACCAGCCTACTATAGTGAGGGAATGTTGGGACACTTAAGCAATATGCTGAGCATCACCCCACCAAAGCACGATGCCGGGGGGGGGGGGGCGAAGAGAGAGAGAGAGAGCAGCAGATGGGAAATGAGGCTTCGAAAAGCGCATGACGGTGCGTGTCCCTTACTTTTGTGCAATGATGAAAGATCGCAACGGATAGAAGAAAAAGAAAACGATACAAATAATATAGCCATCCCCATCGTCAGAATCTACCGATAGAAGAAACAATTTTTGTGGCTTTGTGATGTCTATATTGTTGAAAGATAGAGTTATTAGCGTTGTTGTAAGAAATAGTACTAGAATAATTAGATTATTGAAGAAAATCTTCAATGTGTAACTCCTCTATCTATCTCTTTCTTTGTATAAATAGGCATTAGTGAATGAATAAAAGCATGTATACTTCATTTCATTCGATTCTTCCTTTCACTTCTATCATGGTCTCAGAGCCGCTTGCCTAGAGCAAGTTCTCTTCTTACTATCAAACGGTAGCAAATTTTCACCATCCTCTCCAACCACATCTATAGAAGTCGGAGACGTATTCCTCCGGCAAATCTTCGGCCACAACAAAACCCCATTGGTCGCTCGACTCCTTCCCATCTGCCATCGCGGCACTTCCACCTCCTCTATTGACGGAACTATCGGACAACTTCTCACAGCGAGCGCTTCATCCGTTGCTTACCGCTACCTTTTCTCCACCGCGCCACCTCCCCCCGCTTGCAGCCATCTTCAACCAGGTCTGCTACGCTACTCCCTACCTCTTTGCTCGATCTCTACAGTCAAAACATCACCACCAATCGTCGTCGCTCCTCCTCCACGGAGCGATCGGGAACAGAGGTCTACCTCCTGCGACCATCGCCCGTGCTCACCCAAACTAGACCTGCAGCGCTGGAGTAGCAGAGGAGGCACACCCCATCTTTGTGCTCGATCGTGACTGAACCTTCTCTGGAAAGAACTGCATCATCCTCTGTTTCCTCCGTTCCGAAGCGATCTTTCAACTGCTGCCCTTCGCTGCCATCAGCAACGATCTATCATCAGGAGCAACTGCTGCTCCTCTCCGACCGGCCACCTCTAATGCAACCAAGCAATTGCCACTGTCGCACATGCTCCTACTGTCGCGAGCCAGCTGTCGGCTCTTGAACCTTCTCATTTCTATCGCTGCCATCAAACTTCTGCTCCTCTACAGCTAGCCAGCCTTCAGCAATCAAAGTGAGCGGATTGCTCTAGATCTCTCTTTCCCTCTTTCACAGCAGCGTCGGCCCCTCGCTCCCTCACTGCGGCATTGAACCTGTTGGGCAAATGGCCCAGATTCAGCCCATAATGGGCTTTAGTAAAGCTCACAGCCCAAAACCTCACTTATATTAACCTAAAACCTAGATTAGGTGGTTGGGGTTAAGATTAAGAGAGCAGCGACGGCTGAAAACGTGGGAGAGAGAAAGAAGACTGCAGATTGACAATAGAGGCCAGAAAACAAGAGATCCAGGAAAGGGAAGAAGACAAGGACAGGAAAAGACTATTCTCAATATATTATGCTTAGGATTATAGTCTTTGTATCCCTGTGATTCTCTTGTGACTATTGCTTTGGGCTTGGGCAAGAAGCCTTGAGATCTGTATATTCATTATTTTGATAATGGATTTTCTCTGATTTGTCCCGTGGTTTTTACCCTTCGAGTTGAAGGGGTTTTCCACGTAAATCTTGGTGTTCATCTGATTGTGATTTCTGTTTGATTCCGCTGTGTGTGACAGTCTGCTACTATTTGTTCGTATACAAAGTTTATTCTTGTTTTATTCCCATTAACTGGTATCAAAGCAGGGTTTTGGTGGTATTTAATCTTTTATCTTTGAACATGGAGGCCGGTAATGTTTATCGTATGATTAGTTTAAACGGAAACAATTGGATGATATGGAAACCAAGAATGGAAGATCTCTTGTATTGCAAAGATTTGTATGAACCTTTGCAAGGGGACAGTGCAAAGCCCACATCTATGACAGATGATGAGTGGAAGAGGTTAGATCGAAAAATAATTGGCTTTATTCGACAATGGCTAGATGATAGTGTCTTTCACCATGTTTCTACTTAATGTTCTGCTTACTCTCTTTGGAAAAAGTTAGAAGGTCTTTATGAAAGAAAAACGGCTGGCAACAAAGCTTTTCTAATCAGAAAACTTGTGAACTTGAAATATAAAGAGGGTACTTCTATTCCTGAGCATTTGAATGAAATGCAGAGTATTACTAACCAGTTATCCTCTATAAAAATGTCTCTTGATGATGAGTTGCAGGAATTGTTACTTCTCAGTTCTTTGCAAGAAAGTTGGGAGACACTAGTGGTTTCCTCAGTAATTTGGCACCAGATGGTATTGTCACCATGAGTCAAGTAACAAGCAGTTTATTGAATGAGGAGATAAGGAAAAAGAATTCAATAATTTCTCAGATTGATTCACAAGCACTTGTCTCATAGAACAGAGAAATGTCAAAGTCAAAGGATAGAAGTGGTTCACGTGTGGGTAGAAGCAAGTGAAGATCAAGGAAAGATATTGTTTACTATAATTATGGTGAGAAAGGACATTACAAGAATCAGTGCAAGCAACCTAAGAAGAACAAGAAAAGGGGGAAAGAAGTGGAGCATATAGAGTCAAAAGAGAATATCACAACTACAGTACAAGGTAGTGATTATTTGATTTTATCTACTTTCGATGATATTTTTTCTTGTGTGTGTCAGGATCTCGAATGGATAATTGACACAGGTGTTTCTTATCATGCTACACCACGGAGGGAGTTCTTTGCTACTTACAGGTTTGGAAATTTTGGTGTTGTCAAGATGGGCAACTATGGCACAGCAAACATCATTGGCATGTGAGATATCTAAATAAAGACCAACCTTGGCTGCAAGTTTGTGCTTAAGGATGTGAGGCATGTGGTGACTTAAGACTGAATTTAATTTCAGTTGAAAGGCTGGACGATGAAGACTTTGATGTCAGATTTCACAGAGGGCAGTGGAAGCTCAGTAAGGGTTCTTTTATTATAGGTAATGGGAAGAAATATCATACATTGTATAGATTACAGCCTAAAGCTTATGGTGAGTAGTTGAATGCTACAGAGAAAGACTTCAACATGGAGTTATGGCATATGCGACTAGGACACATGAGCGAGAAGGGGCTGCAAGAACTTTCCAAAAGAGAGGTATTGTCATACCTCAGAGGTACACGTTTGAACCCTTGTATTTATTGTTTGGCTGGTAAACAATATAGAGTTTCTTTTGTTAGTCCTGCCTTATCTAGAAAAATGCATGTCTTGGACCATGTCTATACAGATGTGTGTGGTCCTTTGAGGACAAAAACTCCTGGTGGATCTATTAATGTTCCTAGTATCAGTGGTGCACTTTATTTTATTACTTTTATAGATGACTTTTTCAGGAAAGTTTGGGCCTATACTTTTAAGACTAAAGATCAGGTTATTAATGTCTTCAAAGAGTTTCATGTCAGAGTTGAAAGGGAGACAGAAAGATAATTGAAATGTATAAGATCAGATAATGGTGGTGAGTACACAGGATTGTTTAATGATTATTGCAGGTCACATGGCATCCAGCATGAGTTGACAGTCCCTGGTACGCCTCAGCATAATGCAATTGTAGAGAGGATGAACCACACCATCATGGAAAAGATCAGATGTATGCTTTCGCCAAGCTACCCAAAAGGTTTGGGGATGAGGCTTTGAGGACTGCAGTTGATGTAATCAACTTATCACCATGTACAGCTCTAGATGGTGATGTTGCAGAGCATGTATGATTAGGAAAAGATATCTCCTATAGGCATTTAAGAGTGTTTGGTTGTCGTGCATTTGCACATGTTCCAAACAATGAAAGGTCCAAGCTAGATGGTAAGATAAAAGAGTGTATTTTTCTTGGTTACTCACATGATCAGTTTGGTTACAGGCTTTGGGATCCAGAAAAGTAGAAGGTGTTCAGAAGCAGAGATGTTGTTTTCTTTGAGGATCAAGCCATTGAGGATTTGAAGAAGGAGGCACCAGCTAAGACTTCTGTAGAGGAATTTGTAGACTGTGACCCAGTTATTCCTCCAGTATATCAGGGTGATGGGGGAGATGTGCAGGAAGATGGTGCAGAGCTAGATGTTGATCTACCTGTATGACTTGTTGAGCAAGAAGAAGAAAGAGAGCAAGTTCCCACAGAACCTCAGTTAAGAAGATCTTCTAGACCACGTCAACTTTCCAGAAGATACTCTACAGATGAGTATGTGATGCTTACTGATGTAGGTGAACCAGAGAGTTACCAGGAAGCAGTTGAAAGTGAGCAGAAAAAAAAGTTGTTTATTGCTATGCAGGAAGAGATAGATTCTCTACAGAAGAACCACACATATGATTTGGTGCAACTACCAAAGGGAAGTAAGGCCTTGAAGAACAAGTGAGTTTTCAGGTTGAAGACTCAAGAATATTATTCTCAACCAAAGTATAAAGCTAGATTGGTTGTGAAAGGCTTTGGTCAAAAGAAAGGTATCGACTTTGAAGAAATTTTTTCTCCTATTATTAAAATGCCTTCTATCCGTGTTGCTCTTGGTATTGCTGCTAACCTAGACTTGGAGATTGAACAGTTAGATGTGAAAACAGCTTTCCTTCATGGTGATTTGGAGGAGGAAATTTATATAGAGCAACCAGAACGCTTCAAAGTTAAAGGTAAAGAAAATCTTGTCTGCAAGTTGAAGAAGACCTTGTATGGGCTGAAGCAAGGTCCAAGACAGTGGTATAAAAAGTTTGATTTATTTATGATTGAAAATGAATATAAAAGAATAGCTTCAGATCATTGTGTGTACATCAAACGGTTTGGTGAGGATTTTATTATTCTCTTACTTTATGTTGATGATATGCTTATCCTTGGGAAAGATATATCTATGATTGACAAGTTAAAGAAGGAACCGAGTGAGTCTTTTGCAATGAAAGACATGGGGCCAGCAAAGCAAATACTAGGCATGCAGATTTCTCGTGACAGAAGAAAGAGAATGATTTGGTTGTCACAGGAGAAATACATTGAGAAGGTATTGGATAGGTTCAGTATGAGTAATGCAAAGCCAGTTGGTTCTCCTCTTGCAGGTCACTCCAAGTTGTGCTCAGATCAGAGTCCGTCAAGTGATGAGAAGGAGAAAAATACAAAGGTTCCTTATGCTTCAGCAATTGAAAGTTTAATGTACGCAATGGTATGTACGAGGCCGGACATCGCATATGCAATGGGTGTTACTAGTAGATTTCTTGCAAATCCAGGTAAAGAGCATTGGGCAGCAATGAAGTGGATTTTTAGATGTCTCAGAGGAAGTTCTAAAGTTTATTTAAGCTTTGGAGGTAGACCACTTGTATTGACAGATCACACAGATGCAGATATGGCAAGAGATATTGACACAAGGAAGTCCACATCAGGTTTTGTACTTACTTTTGCAAGGGGGGCTATGTCATGACAGTCCAGATTGCAAAGGTGTATTGCTCTCTCCACCACAGAGGCAGAATATATTGCTACTACAGAGATTTACAAAGAAATGTTATGGATGAAAGAATTCTTACAAGAATTGGGGCTGAAATAGGAAAACTATGTGGTGTATTGTGACAGCCATAGTGCCATCCATTTATGCAAGAACCCAACATTTCATTCCAAATCAATGCATATAGATGTCAGATATCATTGGATCAGAAATGTGCTTGAAGAGAAGCAGTTACAGCTTCAGAAAATTCACACAGATGATAATGGGGCAGACATGTTGACAAAGGCTTTACCGAAAGAGAGACAGGAGATGTGCCGACAGTTGGTCGGCATGGCTTCACATTGAGGAGTCATGATACAGCCTCCCTTATGGGCTGAAGGGGGAGGTTGTTGGGCAGATGGCCCAGATTCAACCCATAATGAGCTTTAGTAAAGCCCACAGCCCATAACCTCACTTATATTAACCTAAAACTTAGATTAGGTGGCTGTTGTTGAGATTAAGAGAGCAGCATCGGCTGAAAACGTGGGAGAGAGAAAGAAGACTGCAGATTGACAGTAGAGGCCAGAAAACAAGAGATCCAGGAAAGGGAAGAAGACAAGGGCAGGAAAAGACTATTCTCAATCATTCAAATCTCATGTTAGATCAGTTTGCAGTGGATTCTTACTGTGATCTCTTGGGAAGGTTTTGGATATTGTGCTTAGGATTATAGTCCTTGTATCCCTGTGATTCTCTTGTGGCTATTACTTTGGGCTTGGACAAGAAGCCTTGAGATCTGTATATTCATTATTTTGATAGTAGATTTTCTCTGGTTTGTCCCGTGATTTTTATCCTTCGAGTTGAAGGGGTTTTCCACGTAAATCTTGGTGTTCATCTGATTGTGATTTCTGTTTGATTCCGCTGTGTGTGACGGTCTGCTACTATTGGTTCGTATACAAAGTTTATTCTTTTTTATTCCCATCAGAACCCACAAGCCTACGTGGGGCTCTTCTTCTGCAGCAACTGTTGCTCTCGCCTATTACTGCCTACCGCTACCGCCCTTGCTCCTGCTGCCGCGAGCAAGCCGTGCAGCCGTTGGCTCTTCCCTTTCAGAGGCTCCTTCTACAGGAAGCCCCCTGTGACAACTGCACAACGGAACCCAATGAGACACAAGTCGGAAGAACCAGCCAAAAAAAATGAAAAAAAAAGGCACAAAAATATTCGGTATTCCTTTCCTCTATAATGTCTTCACTGACTACTTCTTCGGTTTCTATCAGTGTTATTATAGGAAGCACAAGTACCTCTTAGAGTACGGGACCGATCTCCATCAATGCTGCCGTCATTATCCCCTTCAAATTATCCAGAGGGAACTATGCTTCATGGCATGCTCAGTTCAGTAAGCTCCTCTTTGGATATTATTTATTAGGATATGTTGATGAATCCTTCAGTTGTCCACCAACAATGATTGATATCCCGGGAACAACAAGTCAGGCACCGAATCCAGAGCATAAACTGTGGCTATGATAGGACCATCTTATTCTTCAAGTGATTCAAGCCTCAGTTGTTGGCTCCGTCGCACCACTTATATCTTCATGTGCTACTGCTGTCGAAGCTTGGTGCAAGCTACAAACTACCTTGGCAAATCATTCATGCACTCGCATGCTCGGCCTTCTCTCTAGACTTATGAACACAAAATAAGAGGGAAGTATCATCGCTGATTACCTCCAAACTATCAAGGTAATCATTGATGACTTAGTCTTAATAGGACATTATCTCAGTGATGATGAAGTTATCGTTTACACCCTCAATGGTCTTGGGGCTGAATACAAAGAATTAGCAGTAGCAATCCGGGCACGTGACTCCCCACTATCATTTGAAGAGCTGTACGATAGTTGACTGACTATGAGAATTATCTGAAGCGCGAAGATAAAGCACCAGCACAACATATTACTGTCCAAGTAAGTCAAAAATTCAAATGAAAAAATAATCAGTACTATAAGTCTACCAACAAGGGTCCAGAGCATGCACCATCTTATCACAATCCAAATGGCAACTATGGTACCCAACCATCTTGGCATCCTACTCCCATGCCGGGCAGCATCCTTCACCACCAGCCCTAGCGTCCTGCTCCCATAGCTCAAGGTAGCAACAACAATTATCACCAACCTTGGCGTCCTGCTCCTATGCCTCAACACCGAGTAGTCTGCCAGCTGTGTGATAAGGTTGGTCACTCCGCCAAGGTCTATCGTTCTCGTCTCGACCTCTGGCTACCATGCCCTAGGTATATCTCACTACTGCTCCACCTTCTGATCAACACACCTAGGTTATGGACTCTGGCGCCTCTCATCACATCACCTCGGATCTCCAGAACTTATCCTTTTCCAACAGCTATGGTGGTACTGATGACATCATCATTGGTGATGGTAAGCGCCTTTCTATTACTCATACTGGTTCCACAATGCTTAATTCATATTACCTTAACTTTATACTTGGTGATGTGTTGTGCACTCCTCATATCAAACGGAATCTCATCTCTATCTCTCAATTCTGTAAACAAAATATTACCTCTATTGAATTTTTCCTGACTACTTTATTGTCAAGGATCTGAACACTAGGGCATCGTTAGTTCAGGGCCAGAGTAAAGATAACATCTACCAGTGGCCATCCACCTCTCAGCCTACTGCTTATTCTTCTGTTGCTGCTTCCACAGATGTGTGGCATCATCGTCTCGGTCACCCTTCTTCCTCTACTCTACAAACGTTTCTATCCTGTTATGCTCTTCCTTCGTTTAAAGCTAGTCATATTGTTACTCATTATAATACATGTCTTAGTAATAAAAGTCATCGACTGTCGTTTACTCATTCTTTTATTTCTTGCACACATCTATTTGAAGTTCTATATACTGATGTTTGGGGCCCTGCACCAAGTATTTCTTTTGATAAATATATATTTTATGTTATCTTTACTGATTATTTTACCAAATATAATTGGTTTTATCCTCTTCAACATAAGTCCGAGGTCTCCATAATCTTCCTTACTTTCAAAAAAATAGTAGAAAATATCTTTCAATCCTCTATCAAAACAGTTTATTCTGACGGCGGGGGTAAATACCAAACACTAACATCACACTTGTTAGCCTGTGGTATTTAGCATCTCAAATCTCCTCCTACACTCCTCAGCTAGTTGGCTCTGTCGAACGCAAACATCGGCATATAGTTGAAACTGGTCTCATACTTCTCCATCATGGTTCAATGTCACCTACCTTCTGGTCTGCAGCTTTTCAGACCATCGCCTATATGATAAATCGCATGCCTACTCCTATCCTCCATAATCAATCATCATTTGAAAAGCTGTTTAATCGATCCCCAAATCTTAAAAACTTAGGATTTTTTGTTGTGTCTGCTATACTTGGTTGCGTCCTTATGCATCAAATAAACTAGCCCCATGGTCAAAGCCTTGTATCTTCATTGGTTACTCTCTTGAACACAATGCTTACCGATGCTATGATCATTTAACTCACAAGGTATTTGTGTCTAGTCATGATGTCTTTGTGGAGTCTTCCTTTCCATTTCAGCAACACAAATCCTCCACTATATCAACCACTCCGGTGAATATACATCAGTGGCACATGCCATTATCTAATGAACCTCTACACGAATCACCCACTCCAACTCATGAGTAGAGCACCCCCCCAATACAACATCTCACTCCCTCTTTTGCTGTCATAGACATCCAATCGTCGGACACTCAACAATTAGCATTTCTCTCGTCTCAGCCTACTACCACTACTATTCCACGGTCCAACTCACCCTGTTCTACTACTTCACCCACACTCATTCCACCATTATTTCCTAAACCACTTGGACATCCAATGACAACACGCTCTAAAAGTGGCATTTTCAAGCCACGTCAGGTTCTCGATCTTAATATGATTGTGACTCCCTCTGTTGAGACCTCTAAACCTACCACAGTCACTCAAGCCAAAAAGTCCCCTCATTGGCGTTAAGCTATGTCTGATGAATATGACGCCCTACTTCATAGCTCTACCTGGACACTTATTCTGTTTCATCCCGCACAAAATGTCATCGAGTGTAAGTGAGTTTTTTTAGTTAAGCAAAACCCTGATGGGTCCATTGTCAGGTACAAGACCCGCTTAGTGGCCAAAGGTTTCCATCAACGTCCTGGTGTTGATTTTACAGAGATATTCAGTCCAGTTGTTAAGTTCACAACAATCTGATTGATTTTGAGTTTAGTCGTTTAAAAAGGATGGCAACTGTGACAACTTGATGTGAACAATGCATTCTTACAAGGAACATTAACTAACGAGGTCTTCATGGAGCAACCTCCTGGTTTTCTTCATCCTCAGTATACGAAACATGTCTGCAAACTCCACAAGGCTATTTATGGTCTTCGACAAGCTCCGAGAGCCTGGTACAATGAACTTGGCTCATTTTTTATGTCTGTCGGCTTCTCTAACTCTAAGTCTGACATCTCCTTATTTCTCCGTCAACAACCTAGCAGTACAATATATCTTCTGGTATATGTTGATGATATTATTGTGATAGGTAGTAATTCTATGGAGGTCACAATGTTCATTAACCAGTTGGCCGCCAGATTTTCCCTTAAAGATCTCGGTCCCTTGAATTATTTTTTGGGTGTGGAGGCAACGTCTACATCTTCGGGACTCTTCCTCTCTCAATGAAAATACAATCAAGATTTATTAGTAAAGACAAACATGAAGGATGCAAATGCTGTTTCGACTCCTCTTTCTACTGGTGAATCACTTCGGTTAATTGATAGCAGTCCTACTACGGATTCTATAATATCGACAAGTGATTGGCTCCTTACAATATTTAGCCCTCACTCGCCCAGATATCTCATTTGCCGTTAATAAGCTGTCACAATTCATACATAGACCATCTGTCGCTCATTGGTCAGTTGTTAAACAAGTATTATGATATCTTAAAGGTACTCTGGATTATGGCATCGTTTTCTACAAAAATTCTCCACTTCAACTTCATGCTTATGCTGATTGGGCTGGGAATATTGATGATAGAACATCAACATCTGGGTACATTATATTTCTCGGAGCTAATCCAATCAATTGGAGTTCCAAGAAACAAAAGACAGTTGCTCGGTCATCTACTGAAGCTGAGTATCGCTCAATTGCAACTGCAACTGCTGAACTTAACTGGGTGATGAATCTGCTCAATGAGCTTGACATCCGCTCCTCTGCTACTCCTACAATATACTGTGATAATATCGGGGCTACCTACTTATGTGTCAATCTGGTGTCTAACTCTCGTATTAAACATATAGCAATTGACTTCCACTTTGTACGAGATCAAGTGATGAATCATCAATTACGTATCTCTCATATTCATACAGCAGATCAACTGGCGGACTCCCTCAAGAAGCCACTCTCCCGCAAGTTATTTTCACTTCATCGGTCCAATATTAATATCATTAGTAGGAGCACGATCTTACAAGGCCATGTTGAAAGATAGAGTTGTTAGCGTTATTATAACAACCAGTACCAGAATAATTAGATTGTTTAGAAAAATCATCAACATCTAACCATCTTTCCCTCTCTTCTTTTGTATAAATAGACATCGATAAATGAATAAAATAATGTACACTTCACTACTTTTCCTTTAACTTCTATCATATATCTCCCTTCCATTTTTTTAAACATTACTTCGATCGATACCTCATTCAAAGTGGCGCAGCGCATGAACCAATCAAAATGTGTGTGTGTGAGAGAGAGAGAGAGAGAGAACGCTCGGCCGGCAATTTGAGAAGGTTCTTCAGAGGTGTTGTGCCGCCGGCGAACGTTGAGCCACGCCCCCAAGCCCTTCCCACAGGTGGTGGTGTTCTTCTTCGACGCCCACTGTTATTTTAATTGGAGAAGAGGAACACACTAACTATGGCCACATTGAGCGAATCGAACAATTTAAAGCTGCGGTCCTAAAGCCCAGATACCAGTTCTTGCTCACCTCACCGGGTTTCTAGTATCAACAACAGAGCTGCACGCATTAGATTAGAATGGATCAACCAAAAGGAAAAGGTAAATTGTCAATTGAATGAGGCGGCTGTTGAACTTGAGATACTAAGCAGCACGAAATTAATAATCCTTTTTTCTCTTTTATTCATTGAGGCAGCATCAATAGAATCAAAATTACAATCGCCTCGTAACAAAAGAGTTGGAGGAGCAAAAAGAACAATAAGAACTGACTAATGCAGATTAAGCCCGTAAAAAAAGAATTATAAACCCTGAAAATTTGTAGAGGGGAAGCAGAAAATAGATAGCCAAGCTGATTATACTATCACACTGGAGGTGACGTTGAAGTGGCCGTGGAAGGGATTTAACGCCGCGGCGGCAGCGGCTAGGTTGTCAGGCGACAGCGGGCTCGTACAGGTCGTAGGGCGCCCAGAGGTGATCCAGCGGGCACGGCCGGTTCGAGTCGAGACGCACCCATGGCTTGCCGCTGCCGCTCCAATGGAGGAGGCTCACCGGACCCGAGTGGAGGTCCCGGCAGCTGCCGTGGACGTTGTCGCCACCGAGCCCATGTTGATTCCATCTGTGATCGATCGGCGCCACGTGCCCCGCAAACACTAGCAGGAAGGGCGGCAGCGATCCCAACTCGTAGATCCGGCCGGCGCCGCCAGTTGCTGCGCCGCTCTTCTGCACCTTCATCCACCGCTCGATCCGCCGTGTGTACCCGGAGCGCCGCCACCGGACCAGATCGAGCACCATTACACCCGTGTTGAAGTAGCACGGCCGACGGCCGGCGAACGTGGCCGCTAGGCGTTGGTCGGACCAGAAGCGGGCCGTGAAGTACTTGGTGAAGTTGGCGTGGCAGTACTCTGGCGCGCCCACGGGGCGCGACCCCAGCCCCGTCCGCCAGAGCTTGCCGATGTTGTCGACGACCACCAGGTCGGAGTCGAGGTAGATTACCCGGCTCACGCACCGCTCAAGGATCTCCGCCAAGTAGTTGCGCGCGTAGTTGAGTGGTTGCTCCAGGGCCTGCCGCACCGACGTCGAGATTAGCCCCCGCACGCGGTCCGGGTCAAAGTAGTATGTTTTGAAGCGGAGCCCTGGTAAGGAGGACCGCACAACCGGCTCCAGCCCTGGCTCCGAAAGTAGGAAGTGGAAGAAGACGCTCTCGGGGCAACGGGCATGGGTGAGCACCGAGTGAACCGCCGCGATCGAGCCGCGCAGGTATTCCTCATCGAGCGTGATGGCGATGTGCACAAGCGAGGGGTCGCAGACAGAGGTTCCGTTCGCCGATGGCGGCTCGCACTCAGCGGCATTGTGGAATATCGGAGCCCTCCGGAACCCGGAGACATCAGCGACGCCGGAGACGGCGGCAAGATGGTGATCGTATCCGCCGTTAGAGATGCCGAGGTAATGAGACGACCGGATGGCCTCGGCGGGTGGGAAAGATTGGAGGGACTGGGAGAGGACGACCATGATCATGGCAGCGGAACAGAAGCCGGAGAGACGGACGACCCACAGCATAGTTCCGGCACCCCAGCGGCGGCCGCTTCCGCCGCCACCGTAGCAGCCCTTCCGCCTCCGATGCCTCCGGATCTTGGAACCAGAGAGGTCGGCGAGGTGGGCGATGACGGACACCAGGAGGAAGGCGAGGGTTCCCCTGATCCCCGCCAGAGCGAAGGAGTCGTAGTACCACTTTGCTCGACCGAAATCGAGGAATTCAACGAGGTTTAGGACCCCAATGCCCGGGATCCCTTGGGCTCGAAGCGATCGCCCGAGGCGATAGCCCCGCGGAACCCTAAAAGCGAGCGGGAATCCATGAACGACGAGGAGACGGAAGGAAGCGATGCGGTAAGCTGACACGCGGTTCACTCATCCGCCCTCTCCCCTCAGTCCGCATCGTGTTTTATATATTTATTTATTGTTTTCCTTTTTATTGTTTTCTTCTTTCTGGAGGTGGCAGCGAAGTGCCAGCGGCAGAGCAGAGAGATAAAAGACGATCGTCCAAAACCATGGAAGCAAGAAAAAAAACACTGGTTTACAATCGTGGCTTTCTTCCGCACCGTTACTTGTTATGCGCGCAGAGGGAGAGGGCTTCCATCAAGTGGCAGCCCGTGTGGAATTGACTTGAACATTTAATATCGTTCCCGTGATTCATATTAGTAGCTTAACAGGTGCAACTAATGGTCTTTACTTATTGACCGTACGGAATTTGACTCGTTTGGGAGAACCGGCGAGGCGCAGATGGTTCACTGACAGCCACGAATCAGGACCGTCCGTTTCGACGACCGGACCTCCTTTTTGCCCCTACGATGAGCTCTCAGCATAACTTTCAGGGGTCAATGGCAGAATATGGATAGTGTCGTCGTTAATTCTGTTCTTCCCCCGATAAGAAATCCACGTTAGGGGGTCGAAATGACGAGAACACCCCTCGAGGCTGGACGACGTCGCATACATAAAAAAAACTCGCGTGTCCATTCCTCCAATTCCAGCGCCGGGGAGACGGACGGCGGAGCCTCGAGGCCGAGTGGATCCTCCTGATTCGTGCGGGCGATCGCCGGAGCCCCGCGCGCCAGGCTGGGGCGCACTTCGGGGAAGGGCGCCTCTCGGCGGGGACCGATCCGTTACATGCCTCGAATCTCGATCGGCTCTTACAATACGTACGTTTACCTGCCACGACGCCGCACACGCCCATGTGTCCCTTCTTCGTGCAAATTGCCAATGTACTGGATCCAGTCCTTCAGCTCGGCAGCCGAGCTGTCACGAGTGGGGGGCGCGCAATAAAGTGGCAAACCGGAGTGCCGTGAGAGTAACGTGAACGCCCCCGTGCCGGGAGAGTGCCACCGCCCCGCCACGATGGTTAGTTCTCGGCGTTTGGTGGGCCTCTAATTGGTAGCAGATCATCGTGATAGAAGATAAGATTAAGTTATGATTTAGATATGGTTTCACCTGTATAAATTGACGATGGATCAATGAATTAATTGGGCATTTGAGACGAGAAAAAGAAGAATAAAACGGTAACGTGGAATTAGTACATATTGAAACTTGGGAGTTAAAACATGAAATAGCAATGCTTTTATAGTTAGTAAGTTGGTTCGCTTCTCTGCTGGGAGACAATGATGCCATCGGTATCCTCGAGAGGATTGCTTGCTTGCTTTCTTTCTTTCTTTCTTTCCAGTACGGTGCTTTCTACCACCTTTAGTTTTCGCAATAGAGAGGATTGATTCGTACTGCTTGTATAGCCAAAGCTAATCATCATGCAACCCATGTGCGAGTCAAGCTACGGGATGCAACCCATGGGGTCTGTAAGCATGTGGTGGCAGCTCATGACGAATGGTTTATTCCATTTCCTTCGATAACCCGGATGAAGTCAACTCCACATGCAGAGATGGAATACAATGATACAGACTACGAATCGTTTATTCCATTTCCTTCAATAACCCGAATGAAGTCAATTCGACATGCAGAGATGGAATACAATATTACAGATTCTAAATCATCCGTCACCCATTGTAGATCTCGGAACACGAGATTCAGAATAATAATAATAATAATAATAAACAAAGTTAATTGGTCCAAAATGAAGCGTCCTACAGATTCATTGTATATAATTTGGCTAAAAGAAGTCAAAATAATAAATGCTATTATTTATAATCACTCTAATATAACCAATATATGACATCAATTGTGGACTCAATATGTATATTACATTAGTTCACTCGATCAAATAATATGAGTTGCAATGAAAAATATTCCTTATTTCAAAGGTATTTCTTTCACTAACTATAGAATAGGAGTTGAGATGCTTGGTTGACTTCTTTTATTAATTCTCACTTCGAACCTGAAGTATATACTCCCCATGTTAATTTTATAGGTGATGCTTGTGACATAAAAGGACTCATTTTGAGAAATTTCTGCTAAAGGATTAATGCAATTTTTATTGGACCAACTCAGACTGCTAACCAAAATAAATACAAACTCTATGCTTATTACTAAAGCCAATCTTGACGTAACCATAAGATTACTCCCCCACCGAGTAGGTGATCAGGGCAGCAGTCATTGGAATAATTTGAAGCCTATTACACTAAAATTAGTATTTTAATCCATCTCCTCATACCCAATCGCTCAGTAAGCTCCCACTTAAATATCTATTGTGTTACCTATTAAACACCCTAAGTGACGTGTCACCTACTCCATGCTATTTGATAATTAAGAAAACCACGATTTTAATTTAGTTTTATCGTTTGCTATGTTTGAGGATGGACCCGAATTTACTCTCCTAAATTGCACTAACTTAATTTTACAAAACTTAATATTTGAACATTTTCCAAATGTCCAATATTTTGGCAATTTATCCATAAAAGTTGACACTAGTTTTTTTTTATTATTATCAAATGACACCAAGAAGCGTCCTATTATTATTTATCCATAAAAATCTATGTAAATTTACCTAGAAGCATATCTTTTTCAATAAATAAATAAATATATCTTTATCTTTCAAATATATTATGTGATCTATGTCAAACCGAATCCAATCGAATCTAGTGTTTTTTTTCTTTTCTTATATCTCTCTATCATTACCCCTCCATCAACACTTCTTTATCATCCCCCTACCCATCTATCATCATCAGTCTACCTCTTCTCTCTTTTTTCAACTTCAAAGATAAGAAAGATGAGCAAAAATAGGATAAGGAATAAGTTGAATAAGTTTAGGAGGGAAGCAACTAGGTTGATCTGAACTTAGGGTTGACTTGAATCGAATCACTAATTTGAATCGGTTGAATAACTAAGAATTCACAACTTCAAAAAAATGAGCAATCCTAGGTAAATTCTCAATATAAGAGTGTCATTGGGTAAAAAAAATATTAAATTTTTTAAATAAATTAACCTTTTTTTATACTCTTTTTAGTTGCTATGATATAAATAGAAGTCACAATAACATTACAAATTCCAATCATGATTATTCGAAAAACTAAGATTGTAATTCACGACTACTGCGATTATTGAAGGTCACAACGATAGTAAATAAGAGAGTCAGTAGAAGTCGAGTATGATTAACTCTTTGTGAATAAGAGAATCAAAATTAGTTCGAGAAGACAATAAAAGTTGTGATTAGTATATGATAAAATAGTAGTATAAAATCATTGAGAATTTAGATCTTGATAAAAAAAATATGAGTGATTGACCTGCTCATACAACATGTTCACATGTAACATCCCATGATGATAATGAAATATATCAAATTACTTCTTGTTAGTGAAAAATCTTCATGCTTACCCAGTAAGCGCGGTCTGTGTCCCCGTGTCTGCTGAGTAGGCATCGTTGGTTCTGGCTTGTGTGCGCTAGAACGCCCGCAGTCATCTTGGACAAAGAGGAGATGGAGCTCGGTTGGATGGAAGGAGTCTTCGGGTCCAACTGGATGGGTCGGTTGCGGATGTTGGGACTCGGGTCGGGAGGAGATGCCTCAGCTCGGGTTCGGTCGTGGTGTCCTGCAAGAAGGTCGGGTCGGGTCGGGTGGGGTTACCGCGTGACCCCTCCGATGGTTAAGTTAGTTCAGTTGTCGATTTGCGATCCCCCCGCACCGTAGAGGTGCATGAGCTTTTATAGTGAGTGTTACAGGTCGTTCGTACCTGAGATCTTTACTGTCTATATTGCTTACCATATCGTCGTACTTCTCCATACCATTCGTGGTCCTTGTAGTGAGACGCGTGTCTTGCCTGCTACAGTTGTGGCGTGTCGACCTTACCCATGTTAGGTCGGCCGTACAACCGCTGACTCCTCCATGCCTGGTTAGGTCGGCTCCGCGACGTTGGGTCGGCCACGCTGGCGATCTAGTCGTCCAAGGGCGCGAGGACGTGGCAGCTAGGTCAATATTTGTCATATCATTCCCCCCCCCTCTCCCCCGAGAAGACCTTCTTGAGGTTCCCGATTAGGGTACTGAAGATGAGATCTTGTGCCGAGCCGTGGGTTTGTGGTGGAGTTAAATTAGTCCCAAAAGCTGATCCGACCGAGCAGGGGCTCGGGAAATGAGTTGGTCGAGTTTAAGTACCCAGAAGCTGATTTGATCGAGCAGGGGCTCGGGAAATGAACTGGTCAGGTTTAAGTCCCCGGAAGCCGATCCGACCGAGCAGGGGCTCAGGAAAAGAACTGGTCGGGTTTAGGTACCCGGAAGCTTATCCGACCGAGCAGGGGCTCAGGAAATGAACTGGCCAGATTTTAGTACTTGGAAGTTGATCCGATTGAGTTGGGGCTCGAGAAAAGAACTGGTCGGGTTTAAGTACCCGAAAGTTGATCCGACCGAGCTGGGGCTCAGGAAATGAACTGGTCGGGTTTAAGTACCCGGAAGTTGATCCGACCGAGCTAGGGCTCGGGAAATGGACTGGTCGGGTTTAAGTACCCGGAAGCTGATCCGACCGAGCTTGGGCTCGGGAAAAAAACTCTGACCCACATCTTAGTGATCTGAACGCATGGGTGAACTCGGGTGCGAACTTGGAGATTTAGTCGAGAGGACGGACTTGGGCACAAATCTTGGAGATTTGGCCGAGAGAGCGAACTTGAGCATAAATCTTAGAGATTTGGCCGAGAAGGTGAACTCGGGCACAAATCTTGGAGATTTGGCCGAGAAGGCGAACTCGGGTACAAATCTTAGAGATTTGACCGAGAGGATAGACTCGGGCATAAATCTTGGAGATTTGGCCGAGAGGGCGGACTCGGGCATAAATCTTGAAGATTTGGCCGAGAGGGCGAACTCGGGCACAAATCTTGGAGATTTGGCCGAGAGGGCGAACTCGGGCACAAATCTTGGAGATTTGGCCGAGAGGGCGAGCTTAGGCACAAATCTTGGAGATATGGCCAAGAAGGCGAACTCGGGCACAAATCTTCGAGATCTTGCCGAGTGGGCGGACTCATGCACAAATCTTGGAGATTTGGCTGAGAGGATGGACTCGGGCACAAATCTTGGAGATTTGGTCGAGAGGGCAAACTCGGGCACAAATCTTGGAGATTCGACCGAGAAGGCGAACTCGGGCACAAATATTGGAGATTTGGCCGAGAGCGAACTTGCCAAATTTGTTTGATTTTATCGTGTTGCTATTTTTTATTCATTTTTATTATTACTATCTTTATTTTTTTCTGCATCGCAGCGCACACAATGCGGTTATGCATTTAATGTGCCAAGTTGTTTTGGGGCGGTCCCTTGCTTTATCTCGGGAAGCTGAAACGACGCCCCTGGATCCTATAAGTTCGCTACGGTTAGGTTAAGACCTCACTTTTTCGTTTTGCGTTCTTTTGCTCCTCCCTCG